>OY755083.1:35141755-35809298 GCA_963576655.1 Gastrophysa polygoni
AGAATTGAAATGTGGAATAATATACAGGGTGTCCCATTAGAGAAAAAGCAACTTTGTTTCGTCCTGACTTTTTGACTCATCCTGTATACTTAATTTTTCATTAGCTTAATGGATTTTGAAAAACCTTACAACTTTTGTATCCTAACATTTTTCGCTAGCTATCTTACTTTAGGAAATAATCGACCGTTTCCATACATATCAGCGACCCTGTAGTTAAATACATAGTGTCCCATTTAGAAGAATAGTTTGGTGTAGCACTCTGTTTGTAAACATCCGGTAGGAACAAAAATAATTCTAAAATATACCTACAAGGTGTATCTATGGAACAGGAAAAACCGCATTTCGATATCTCTTTTTGGGCACCCTGTACTAAATAATCATGAATGTTCTATCCCCATCTTATTATCATGATTATTTGAATCATGGATGTTCTATCCCCATCTTATATCTCGGAGTCATTCACGATCTTCTTCGAAATAGAGTCAAACTTAAAAGCACTCATAAATTTTTGCTGATTAACTTTTCGATGTGCGTTTTGGAAATTGGTGATTTTACCGATATTTACAAATGGAATAGCCGGTGTTTTGCTGGCATTTGATAGAGTTATAAAAAGACAAGTTCCGTTGATATATCATAACATGGGTGTGCCATCCCCCGTTTCGGACTCATCCAGGATCTTCTGAAAAAAGTCAAAGTCAAGTCAACGCCCGCTATAAATGTGCTTATTACTTTTCAAAGTGAGGTTTTCGTTATGAATTCACAAATACGATCTGGTATAATCATCATAAGTCACTATTTATGTATTTTGCACACGCAGTCAGTGATATCTTGTTTTTAAAACTTCTGATTTTCCCGATACTTGGATTTTTTATGCTACCTCAAAGTCGAAATTGCGAATTCGAATCACATGCAGTAGAAACTACAATATGACATATCAAAATGAGAGATACTACGTGTATCACTGACAACTCAAATTGAGCAATATGTGCTGTATATGTCACTTAGTGTTGGATTTTGGGAATTAGCTTTAGTTGTATTTTTTTTTCACCAGATGTAATTACCAAATCAGAAACCCAAACATTTGGCATTTGTTGATTCATAACAATAACAATCGAAAGATTATTATGAAAAGGATTGTGGACATCATCATCTTCTTGAGTTCTATGAAAATATGTGGAAAAATGAGTTCAAATGCTGTTCCATTCGAAAATTTCAGGTTCCTATCTACCAAAAATTCAGAACAGTACATCATTACATGCAAATTCGAAATTCATAACTTTCAACTGAGAATAAAGATATCAGACCGTTTTTTTGACTCCATAACAAAAACCGCACCTCGAATAGTTGATCATCAAAGTTTTTAGGAAGCTTTGAAATTAAACTATTTTCAGAAGAAGATCTATGAACTAGAGCAGGTTGCATAAAACATTCAACAGACGATAGAATATTTGATTTTTTCATTCCAATAGCAACGCATGCCTTAGCTGATGAGTAAGAAGAGATAATTCTACGTCAAGTCAACGGAAGGCTTCATGCAACGGAAACCTAGTCTTCATGAGATCTATCAAGAAATGTCAGAAAATACAAGGTGTTGATGAAAAAATATGTTTATAACTGATTTGATGCTTATCTGCTCAATAGTAAAAAATGAGTTATTCAGTGTAATCAGTCAAAACCATTTTTCCTTCTGTATTCGATTTTGATGCATTGTTTCTATCTAATTCCGAGATATTAGTATTGTGTGTGTGTGTGTATACAAAAATCGTATTTCATGATTTGATAGTATTCTCTCCCAAAATAGCTTTCTGGAACAATCCGCTCTTCTGTAAGTACTTCTGACGTTTTTTAAATGAGTATTGAACTTGGCGATTTTCATAGTAGCAGGAACTGAACAGATCTAGTGACATCAATAGCTGATTTTGCTGCCACTCACAAACAGAGATGAACTGATAGATCAACCACTCACATTAATGCAAAAGTTCCTCATCTATCACGACATACGTTTCGACTAGATCTATATGTCATATTCATGGTTAATGGTTGGGAAGTAGAGTCACGAAGCGTTGGGTTTTTGAATGGTGGTGTAATTTGAATCCACAAATAAAGCATGTGAGTTAACTTGCCGTTAGGAGGAACGATGCCGTTACATAATATTTTTGTATGAGAAATTTTGCCTAATATTCATAAACCTGGTAAGTCGGTGAGACCCATAGTATCTGGTATGAACTCACCCACTCATCGGTTATCCAAGTGGCTCACAAGTGAATTCAATATCTTACCTTCTCCTCAGGAAAGCTTCTCGGTAAAACATTTCATGAAATTAATTGATTAAATTGAGCACATAAGATGAGAATAGGGAGAAATATTGGTTCCATTTGATGTTGATTCTTTGTTTCCTAGTGTTCCAATACCGGAAACGATGGTGCACTTACAGCAACCATTGGACAAATATTAAGTAGATGAATATGTTAGATTGGCTAAACTTTGCATGAACCAGAACTGTCTTCAAATGAGCCGGGAAGTCTTTTTTACAATATGAAGGAATTGCAATGGTAACAATCACCCTTTGTTGCTAATTTATTCATGAGCTGATTTGAGTCCAATATTTCCCAAGAGTGTGGCCGCGATATGTTGATGACATTTTGCTATTTTTGATACAAATAATTACAATTTATACGAGTTTTTGACTACGTTGAATCCTCGATTTGAATAGATCAAATTCACTGTTACAAAGAAACGGACGACAGAATGACTTTCTTGGATACTTTGGTTATCAGAAATGAGTTAGAATTTCAAATTTATAAGGAACTTGTACACGGAGATTCATACCAAGTGACTCTCAACATTGCATCCAACATAAATATTCCGCTCTGAACTTTTAAGTTCACAAATTGTTATCTCTTCCTTCATCCGCAGATAGGTATAAGTAAAAAGGTTGCAATTCACAATGGTGATAATACATGGTGAGAAAAACTGAACGTGAAACCACCACTTTACCCAGTAAGAAGTTCGCGAAAATTCCTTTTGATTATATAGAAATTTGAATGGTATTCTCAAAACGCAAGTTCTGAATGTAACTTTTACGACAAAGAATACGATTCATGGTTTATTGGGTAACCCTGAAGACAAAGTCAATGGTAATGGGGAATCAGGGATAAATGATACATTGCGATGAATCTAACATGGGATATATTGGACAAACTCGTCGAATCATAGGAACTATATCAAAAGCACATATTGCTCATTTCAGGTACAATTGGTTCGACAGATTAAGCGTTACCCAACATATTCTTGAGACTAGTCATCCAATAACCTTAGATGATTTGAAACTCCTTAAACATGTAACGATATAAAAGAGAATTGAATAGTTTGGAAAGTATTTTCATTCACCATAATAAGAACCAGATAATGAATCAAGACCTAGGCCCTATTCCATACACTTGATTATTCGAGTTGCTGACTTGACAATCATTGAATGATTACGGTTGAAACGCAACGGTGCATCGAACCATGATTTGATTTTATGTATAAATAGGCTGACATGAATACGGACAATCATTCTCGATGTTAATTTCTGCAGAATATCGTGAAAGATACTGAGGAGTCGCTGATCTTTTTTACTTCTCAGGTCTACTGACGATGGCAACTCAGTTATGAAATACTTTTTTTAATATTATTGTGGTTTTTGAGTTTCTATTCATTTTGTATTTGAATAAATAATGATAAATAAAAGTGATCGTGTTATAAATGGATGTGTGTCTGAAAGCCAATAAAAATAGTGTGGAAGTGAAATTGTATGAAATGAGGTTGAGTAAATAGGTAACTTGATATTTAGCGGTCAACGCCATCATTACGAAAATGCAGAGTAGTTGATCTGTAACAGTGTCAAGCCAACTTATAAATCCGAAAAACTCTAGTATGTCTTAATTTTCAAATTTCATTAGGATGAAGAGTTGTGGAAGAGATGGAAAGTTGAAAAGTCGTTGAAGAGTCCATAAGACTGATAATAAATTATATTGCTATCAGTTCACAATCAAATATTTCGAATAACGATATCAAAAATTCATTGAAGATTACTTCACAAATTGTAATATTGGATTGGATCCAGGTCCTAATTTTTCTGGATAATAATGAATTGGGATTTGATACTTATGAAATGAAATTGAGTAGGTGGTCACATCTCGAAAATGTTAAAGTTCCATCAGCTCCTAATCCTAATTCATCAATCCTACACTAGGTTGGATTCTCCATCAACAAACATATTTTAATATGTTTGTCATGTAATCATTCACTATGTATGTTGGATTTTTTATGTATTTCTTGGTTTGATGTACAATTGATGAGTACGCAAAGATGATGAACTGACGGTCGAAAGAGCTTTGCTATGATTATTAAATGAAAACTTATACATGAAATGTAAATTTCGTTCATCGATTATTTTGTTGGTCCTCTGCTCGAGCAACTTTTCTCTCATTTAACCAAATCTGTCTCTTGTAGTTTCTGAGATGCCATACTCGCCCTCCTTATCTTGGACACAGTGTATACTTTGTGATCGGAAATGATCGTAATTAAGCTAGGTTTTCGGATGATTCTACGTACATTTCAACCACGACGTAGGAAAGAATGGTGAAATAACGTTTCGCAAAACGCTAACAGCATTGTCTGCTACGATGACATAATGTTGTTGAAGCTTCCCAGAAGATGGCGATATTTTTGCAGACTTCTGTACAAATGGTTGGTGTTTTGATATTGTGATTATACAGGGATTATACATGGGACGAATCAAGCATTTTTTTTATTATAAACTTATGTCCGCAAATGAGCCCTTTGTGCTGTAGAGCAAAGAAAGAAAAAATATAGAGTGAGATCAGGAGAAGATATTTTGCAGAAAATTAAGATGAATATCTGCTCTCGAACGATGAGGTATTTTCTCAACAAGACATGTTTACAGAAACTTATTGATGTCTTCTTGGGGCCACAGCGTGCGCGTTTTCATGATACCAAATATGGCTGTTCCTGCTATTAAAATAACCATCGCGCGTAAAACATTCCTCACCTGAAAACAATATTCTTGACAAATCAGGTTCGTTGTGATCCAAAAACCATTGGCAAAATATGAATGATAAATTTTACGACGATTCCCATGTAGGAATTTTCGAAAAAAAATCTTGTAAAAAAACAGCAACAGCCCAAACGGCTCATTTGCGTTTATATAAACAGGAATGCTTGTTTTGATATCCCCGAGTTTGTAGTTATCTTTTCGGGACACCCTGTTAAGTACGATCATTGATGGAGGAGTCATCTGAAATAACTATTTCTGAATCATAGGGACATACAATTACAATCTTGTTATGACTTTTGTGTCGCCATCTAACGACTCGAATGTGAGTTGATTTCAGCTAATGAAATACTGATATCAAGTAGGATGTACGTTACAGAGTTCTGGCAGAATAAATTAATTGGGAATTGGGCAGAATTGTTTCACCATTCTTCACCAAATCGTTATTTCAACGAAATGATTTTGATGTTCATGATGTTGATGAAGTTTTGTGAGAACGAAAAAAATTATCCGATCATTATCGAAAATGCAGAACTATTATACTTACGATCTGCTGGATATTGTAGGTAGTGCTCTGAAATAATAATATGATGATGAGAACAATGCATGAGATTATTACTAAGTGAATATACAGTTAGCATATTTACGTTTCCGACTATCGCTATATTCAACAAGGTTGGATATAGAAACACGATGAAATTGTAGAATAGTCTTGATTTCATTATCATTCCGATAAAATCATAGCATATCACAAATGAAGTGAGATAGACATTAAGTATTGAGAATTAGGTGAGAAGAAACATTGATTTATTCATATTGCACTTCTTCCTTCATGATGACTCAAATGGTTCTAGTATGGAACAGCGCTGGACCAAACAGCGATGGTCAAAACAGCGCGGTCAGAACAGTGCTCGGTTAGAACGGCGCTGGACGAAACAGGTTTTTGTTTCATTTCATAGAATACTATTCGTTTTCTCGTGAATTCGATATAATAAATATTCTTCAATTTCTGGAGTTACACGGAAAGTTTGATATGCGCAAATCTAATAATGTGAATTGGCCGTATTATATTATATCACTACGAAAAATACATCATAGTATGAGCTCCTTTTTTATGTTCAGTCCTTGAGATAGATTATTGAAATTTGAAATGACCTATATAACCGATAAACGTCACGTTTTGACACACAAATGATTTTTTTTTGCTTCCGGTTTCCTCGGAAGAAAGAAGAAGAAATTCTCTATTTGTCAGTTACACTTTGTTTTAAAAACAATGGAAAAACAAATATACTTATCTTATTTTAGTGGACGTTTCAGGTACGAATCTGCTCCTGTTCTCAACAAAATGAACATAACGTTTTTCTTCGCAATATTTCGTGTTCGTTGTTTTTGACACTAAACAGTGACAAGTTGTTAGACAGAAAAATTTTTGGTTAACCAGTACTTTTTCATTAATTGATATCGAATCAATATTCAATCATATTCAGCTTGGAGAAGTGAATGCCAGGCTCTATGCAGGGTGTTTAAAAAACGGTCGCCCCGTTGACAGGATACGTAGAACACTGCGAAATTAGTGAAAAAATTTCGTAACGGCAACCGTAATCGAGATACAGGGCCTTGAGTACAAATATATTGAAATTATTATTGCTATTTCAATTTTTATTTTCATAAACGAGGAGAGAATATCCCAAAAAAAATCTAACAAGAATGTATTTTAAATGCCACAAGCATTATCTGGGAAAGAACACAAAATGATTTCATGATCGATACAATGGGTAAAATAGTCATTTTTATTCCCAAATGAGTCAAATGTATTTATTCCATGAAGTATCATTCATATTTCGGAAAAATGCTGGCAAAGGTTTGTGAGGTATTAGGATGTATAATATGTGACTGGAGTGTCATGTAATATTCAATCAACCTACAGTTCTTCAGACATTCAGACCGCTTTTGAAATTGAAATAACATTTCTTGAAAATAATATGATGAATTTTGAAATTGAATGGATGATTTTGTAATACATAATACTTTTTGGAATGAAATCAACCAATTTGGAATACAATTGACTAATTTTGGAATAAAATTGATACTGAAATCAATATAATGCAATGAAAAAACACGAAAATCAACTGAAATCCATTAAGACCAATCGTGAGTTCAATAGAATCTCCATGTCAAAATTCATCACGATTTCTTCTAGATATAACCAAATCTTTATCAGCAAATGTAAAAGTTTCATTGAGAATACTACTTATTTTTTGGAGAAACTAAATGACATAAATCTTGATACAAATGATATTTTAGTAACATTTTGATAACAACTGTATATCGCAAAATACACATACCGACAGATACCTCAATTTTCGTTCAAATCATCATACAAGTATAAAGAGAACAATAAACAAATTAATTCATGATAGAGCCAAATCCATATCATCCAACCACCAAAGTTTCAATACCGAAATGAACCATTCAAAAGATGTTCTACAATTCAAAACCTATGTAAAACAATACACCAAATTGAAAACAGAACAGAATACACAACAACCACAAAGACTACCAACACTGATAACAAATGTAATCCCATACATTCCCGGAATATCTGAGAAACTTGAACGTGTTGGTGACAAGTTTCGAGTAAAAACAGTGTTTCATACAAAAAATACAGTGAGATCGATTTTGACTCATACAAAACCATGAAATGAAGAACAATCATTAAGAAAATGTATTCACAGTATACTATGTGTTTATGAAAAATACTATACCGGTGGAACTAGCAGGACTCTATCAGTAAGAATGAAAAAGCATAAGAACAATGAAGAAAATATATACCAACAAATCAAAAGTAGCCGAATATATCCTAGCTGAAAATGGACAACATATGGCCGATTGGAGTAATATTAAGAGCATAGGAAAATAAGACGATAACCAAGAACAAAAAATTCTTCTGAACGAAGACAATAATATTGCTTCTTGTTCAGTTGATGACTTGGCATCCACTTTTCAGAACAGAATATGAAAATGGTAAATTTAATAAAGCAATCAAGTACATGAATAACATTCCCACAATCAGTTGAAATTCTCAGCACAAAACCTAGCATTTTGAGACTTTTTGCCACAATTTCTGATATTTGAAGATTAAAATTAATTTCGCGGATAAATTTTTCTCTTTCAAGAGCTATATTATTCAGTTTATATTCAAAGAATATTGGACTTCTAATTTTAGCGAACGTAATGATTTGACACTCATCGATGTTAACCTCTAACAAATTATTTCTACACCACACGGAAAAAGCTTCTATATCTTTTTATACCAATTCGGCATCTTTCTGGCAAGTAATTGCTCGATAAAGTTTCAGATCGTCAGCAAACATAAGAAATTCTGAATATCTGAAAACAAAATCTATGTCCGATACAAACAATTTGAACAGCAGTGGGCCAATATGGGACCCCTGTGGTACCCCTGATGGAACCTGAATGGGTGTAGATATTGTATCACCATATTTCACAGGGTTCTACCAGTTAAAAAGCTATTGATTACTTGCAAAATATTCCCGTCAATTGTCTGATTTCACGCGCTTGTCAATGAAGGAATTGAAGTAGATTATTTACTGTCTCGATAACAAGTGTAACACCAATATAATGAACAACAATGTTCTCAAGAGTATATTCTCGGTACTGGGTCACGTACTTGATTTTGTCAATACTTCCAGATAAACTCAAAATTAGTACAGTCGTCCCTGTGCCTGAATGAAGCCGTGAACTTTCGTCCTATTAACACTTTGCCTCCTTTAGAAAAAGTGTTAAAGTTAGCCGCTTACAACCAAATATATTGCAGAAAACAACCTTTTGATGGATTATCAATCAGGTTTCAGATCAAAACATGATACAATGACGATCAATGCTGGTGTTCCACAAGGCTCTGTCTTGGCATCAACTTTGTTCTTGCTCCACATCAATGATTTGTTGAATGTGACCTCCAGCCAAGTTCATAGCTTTGCGGATGATAGTACACTTTATTCCGCCTTTTCCTCTAGAGCCCCCATATCATCCAACGAGACCAGAGGTGCAAGGCGAAGACAGGTCGATGCTTCAAATGAGTATCTGACGAGAATTCTGAAATAGGGATCTGAGAATCTAGTACAGTTCAATGCAACTGAAACTCCAGCTTGTATGTTCACCTAGAAGGCTGATCACACAATGCCAAATTTGATGATGTCGGGTACCACTGTTCCTATGAGGTCGTTAATATCCATGCTGGGTGTCACCACCAATAGTGCTCTCTCATGGGACGATCATGTGAGGTTCATTGCGAAAACTGCGGAGAGATACTTCACATCCCAGCAACTGCTTATGATCTACAAAGCACAAATTCGATCTGTCCTGGAGTACTGTTCACATGTTTGGAGCTCAGCCCCCAAACATACGCTGAAGCTCTCAGATTCATTGACCTCTCTAGATCATCGTAGAAAGGTCGAAGATCTCTGCCTTTTTATAGATACTTTCACGGTCAGTGCTCAACGGAAATATCATCTATTATGCCACCACGTGCGATTCCTAGAAGACAAACCAGACGAGCTCAGGCTGGTCACCCCTACACTGACAGGCTCGAGACCTGTCGAACATCGCTATACCAAGCATCATTCATCAATAGAAAATTCCAACACCTTCCTTCTCTCCCAAAATTCCACCGCTGGCTAACACGATGTTCCTCGAACATTATAGGTTTCCCTTTCGTGTTGTCCACAAATAAAAAAAAACTGCTCTCCAACTCACCTTGTGTAAATGGAAACTGTCAATTGATGACAATAAATATGTAGTAGCAGTATTCTTAGATTTCAAAAGAGTTTTTGAGACTATAAATATATCTATTTTGCTATCAAAATTAGAGTACTATGGAATAACTGGTAGGGTGTTGCAATGGTTCACAGATTACTTACTCAACAGATCCCAGTGTACTGAAATAAACAATGTCCTATCAAGTAAAAAAGCAATTGATACAGGTATCCCCAAGGGAGTGTCCTTGGCCCTGTTTTATTTATACTCTATTTGAATGACATAAATTTCATTAGTGACTGAATTCATCAACCTCTTTGCAGATGATACTCTTATCGCATCAAGCGACACTGATATTCATAATGCTGTACGTAAAATTAATTTGACCATTGAAGTGGCGAAGTTTTTGAGCATAAACAAACTCAAACTGAATACCACTAAAACGAAAGCTATGATATTGACAACTCCATATAAATATAATATAACTCAATTGATATCAACTCCATTGATATTGAGATCTACGGCGAAACTATTGAAATTGTGGAAGATTTCAAATATCTGGGCTTTATCGTTGATAACACTTTGAACTTGAAAAAACACTTCCAGTATATGTGTAGTAAAATTTCGAAAAAAATGTTTTTCTCTACTAGAATTAGTAGATAACTTACATTCCAATCTGATCTGACTGTTTATAGAACAATAATCCAACCACACTTTGATTACTGTGCTAGTCTGATATCATTACTAGACGGTACTCTACAAAAGTTACAAAACAGAGGAATGCGTTTGTTATTAAAATGCAATAAGTATTCTCCTATATCATCAATGATTAATATTCTGAATTGGATGTGAGTAAAAGAAAGATTACAATATTTCACAATGATCTTTATATTCAAAATACTCACTGGCAAAGCACCACATTATTTCAATGAATTCATTACATATAACCATCAGATTCACAACTATGCTACAAGAGAAAGAGATGACTTGGTTGTCCCACGAACAAACCTTCTAAGAACTATGAACTCTCTATTTCATAGAGGGCTCCTGGATTATAACAAGCTTCCTAATGAAATTAAACAAATTAACACCTTCCAACTCTTCAAACGCTCCTTATCTCAATATCTACGAGCACAATATGATTCCAACTGAGTTATTCATCATTCATCATCCTTTTCTTTATTATTCTCTTTATCATTCATTACTGTTAATTTAATTTCTTAAATTTTTTTCATACACTTGTATTATACTGTTTATGTCTTATATATCTTGTTTAAAATTTGTGTATTTGTATAATCTTTATGTATATTAGGATATCTATTTCAAATGAATCTATTTCTATTTCTATATCAATTAATGAAAAACACCTTGCAACCAGAATTCCTCCGTCTACCAAATTGTCACTTTTCAGTGTTCAACTTACATAGGAAAAAATTGCGAGGATAAAGAGTTGGAAACAGGAGCAAATCGTTCCCAAAACGTCCACTAAGATATGTAATGTAATGTGATGTAAATAGGATGGTGACAGATGCGCTGCGACCTTATTAGATCTATTGTGCCCCATCTTCTTCTGCTGTCTCAAGTTGTTCTTGTTCACAGCAGCTCCTCAAGCCTCAATTCCTTCAGGAATTTGAGGATTTTGAGAGGATCCATTCGTGGTATTTCTCCCACTGTCAGCTGGTGTGATTCCAGTATATTCAATCTTTTGAGATGGACAACATAGCACTCCATCAAGATGTGGTGGGGTGTTTCTGGATGTTCCCTGCAGAATCTACAGTTACAGTCCTCCTCTAGGCCTAGCTTCCTTAGGTGTTCTTTGAGTCTGCAATGCCCCAATAGAAATCCCGTGATCGCCTTTAAACTTATTTTGCTGAGGTTGATCAGTGTCTTCGGTCTTGCTCGGTTGAAGTTGCCGAGGAGATTTTTGGCCTGCCGCAGCCCTGGAAGTCTTTGCCAGTAGGTTGCTCTCATTTCTTCTTCAACTTTATTGAGTTCTTCTTGGAAGTGAGACTTTCGCAGAATGGTTCAGGATGTCTGCTTGTTCGTTTTCCTCTACTCCGACGTGCCCCGGCACCCAGAGGAGGGTCACCTGGTTGTTTCTGCCTAGATTATTGAGTTTGTCTAGGCATTCCCAAACCATCTTCGAGTTGATGCTGGATGAACTCAACGCTTTGAAGGCTGCTTGGCTATCGGAGAGGATCGCAATTTCCTTGTTCCGGTATTTCCTATCGAGGTTGAACTGAGTGCACCTTTCTATGGCGTGAATTTCCGCTTGAAAAATGATGGTGAACTGGCCCAGATGTGGTTCTGTCCACTCCCTTGTTCATCATGGCTGTTTTTATTGCTTCGTGAGAGGTGTTGTCGAATGCCCCCTCTATGTCTAAGAAGGCGCATATGGCCATTTCTTTGTGCTCAAATGATCATCTCCAGTGTTTTCAGCAAGAAGGAAGAGAGACACATTGGTCTGAATGACTTCGGGAGGGTAGGATCCTTCTTTCCTACTTTGGGAATGAAGGTCACCTGTGCCCTCCTCCAGTTGCTCGGTATGTACCCGAGTGCCAGACTGAATCTGGCTGCTTTGGTCATGAACGGCAGTACTTCTGTTTGCCCTTTTTGTAAAAGGGCTGGAAATATGCCATCAATTCCAGGCGACTTGAATGGTTCGAAGGAGTCGATTACCCATTTCAGCCTTTGGGAAGTGCATATGGTTTTTGCTACTTCCCAGTCTTCTCGTTTGGCTTTACCTGGTTTCCCCAGTGATCTGTCGGGTTCAAATGGTGCGGTGCCTGGAAAGTGCGTCTCCAGTAAGAGGAGAGCTCGTACTAAGATGAGAAGAAGTTTTGTTTTGATATATTTGTATTTCCATTTTTTTTTAAACATGGTGTCACTGACAAATAGAGAATTCCTCTTTTAGATATCTAAAGGTTTGATTCCGAGCACAGTGACATTTTGAGGCAAATCACAAATCTTTCCTTACTACAAATATATTGAAATAATTATTATAACTCATTTTTTTAGAAACGAGGAGAGAAAATCCCACACAAGAGCTGGAAAAATCACTATAACGCTTTTCGAACTACTGTTGGAAAAGGTGTAGAGGCCTTCATGGGGTTGCGTGTAGTGAGAGGAACTAGGCCCAACTATGCCGTATTACGAAACACCATCACACGTTTCATTCAGAGTTAAAAAGCATCCTACAGAAACAATAAAAACAACCTTCAGAATGATGATTATACAACGCAACAATATACAATAGTTTTTTTAAAAAAAAATCAAGATTCATGATGTTATCGCGGTGGAAACGCAAAAAAATGTGTTCTAAATTGCTTGTTCCAGAAAAACGCATTTGAATGTCCATGAGCTCCATTTGAGAGTGTGCATTTGGGAAAATGTGGTTCACATGAACGACTTACATATGCTATAGAACATTCTGATTTGGACAGAAATAATCGTATGATTCGTCTCATTGTATTTACATCAGAACACAAAAAATGGGATGAAATTTACAACCACCCCTTTCCCACCCCTCTGCAAGGACTATCTCTTGACAACTTCTTGATAACATATCCTATTATGACGAATAACAGTTTGAGACCAATTTTTGCACAATCAATTGCAAATCATTGCACACGAAATGACACAATTATTGGGCATCTGAACTCTAATATATTGAATTGTTGAGTTTTGGTGGATCTCCACAGTAAGTGTATTGAAAATATCTAAATGATAACTTTTTAATAAAATCTTCTCTCCCACTGAATACCATGAATTGATAGAATTCCTCAGTTATTTCTGAATAATTTTTTGTGTTGTCAAACGATGAAAGAAATACCGAGGAATAAATGTCTAATCATTATTGCCAAACTGTGATAAATCATTGTACAGTACTGTTTTTCGAGTACTGTTTAATGATATCACTACCTTGGACTGGGAAAAAGTACTCCTTATGTGATTGATGAGTAGAGACATTATTATCAGAGTTTCCTATATAGATTCGTCGATAAACAAATACACTACATCTCAATATCAGGCAATTTCAGAGCATATATTCATGATAGAATAATTAGATCATATAATTTAGATGTTGTTCACACATTTTCAAAATTTCACAGAATTCCTGAAGTGGAAACGTATTTTTTTCATTCTGACTAGATAATCAATAACCTCTACTGCCAAAATAAGAATATTCAATACATAGTTACGTATAACGGCTGAATACTAATTTTTTCTTGAAGAAACGTCGTTGTTGAAGAAGACATTGATGTCTGACGATCGGAGCATCAGTCATTTTTTTGAGCTGACAACACTGAATTTTTTGATGCCATGATGTAATTTTCAACTTAGAGTAAAAGACCCATATGAAGAAACAAGTATATTATGCAACTTACTGTAGGTTTTCTTTCCCTTTCGTCTTTGTTTTGGATTTGATATTTCTAGTTTTAGTATTCTTCCTAGGACTACCGAATTTCGTGGATGTTCTCTTCTTTTCTGGTGATTTCGCATCCTGTAGATCATTTGAATACTCCTTTTTAATTCGTCTACTTTTGAGATCTGCAGGGCTAGTGATAGGGGAAGTATCGAGAAGCTCACGTACTTTTTTCAAAGGACTCTTCTCCAAGCTAACCCTCTTGAGTAAAATTTGAATATTCTTCTTATCGTTGCTGAAAAATGAAGAAGAAAATGGTTAGGACAGTTATTATTATTAGTTTTCAAGAAAAATTATTCGATTTTTCCGCAAAATCAACAATAGTTGTCCATAAGTAATCAATTTTTTCAGATACATGCATGCTTTGAAAACCGAAAAGTTATAACTGGAAATTTTATTTTGAGATATTGATTTATTCATGAGCTTCTTTCACTTAGTGGTTTTCTCGAAAAAAAAAAATAATTTTCGAGTGATAAGTTTCTTTAAAGATTACTCCCCTCGATATCCTAAATAGTTTCCATGATATATTCTGTAAAGAAAACTGTTTTTGGTAAACCAAACCAACGACAAATTTTCGACATAGCAGTCGGTCTGCTTGAATGACTGCTTGACTGCTTGAATTTTCAAGTTCCTGGTGTAATTACATTCATGAGATAAATCTTTTCAGATTTAGTTAATTCGATGAGAGATGATCGTTATATTGAGGTGTTGTTTTACTCATGTTATCGAATGAGTTTATTGATGGTTTGTTGGTCCTGAATCGATCTGATCGGTCCTAGACACTACCTGTATGTAAAGTCAATACATTTTACTTATTCACTGCTCACACTGATTCAATATTTCCTCAGCCTTCAATTAAAATTTGCACTCATTAAAGTAATTACCACACGTTTTGTTTTATTGTTGAAAATTGTGCCATTGATTATATGTTGATTTTCCATCAACTTCGTTCGATATTTCCCTGTACTTATCTAAAGCTTTGTCGAAATGATAATGTTTATCGAAAATTTGCGAGCAAAATATGTCATGAAAAAATTTCAATCATTTCATAACCTAAAACTGACAAAGGCTAGGTTTTGGATGACGAAACGAGCAAGTTCGAGGAACGCTTGATCATCCAGCTAAACCTCCATTATAATATACAGGGTAATTGAATTGAAACCACTTATAACACACTCTGCCGCTGATGGAAATGACTAGTTTATGATTAATCAATCACAAATATATTATATTCAACCTAGGAACCAGACTGCCAGAATTCAAACTTAAAACACTAATATCAAAACTATATTCGCCGCTGTATCAATTATCAAAATTCCATAACTAACTATCTTAATGGAAAATATATATATTTTGTATTATTAGGAGCCAAAACAGAGAAAATAGTATGAAACGTTTATTACAGAAGGCCATTCATGCACTCCGATATTTGAAACGCACACTTTGAACAAGTAGGCTATGGACGACGCGGAATTAAAGAAAAAGCAACTGTTTGGTAGCTGGTAAAGACACTCCTCGATTCGTGATTTTCGTGAAGAATAGATAATGAGAATAAATGAAAATTACCTAATATTTGCAGACAAATATGTATTTCATATCAACAATTCAATAGTAGTTCAAGTGGTGAAGAAAAGATTTGAGTCATGACTAGGTTATGGATATCTAGAATATTATGAAATAATTTGTGACGATCTACTATCTGAGTGCTTTCTGAATGATAAATAAGAGTATAGAACCTACTCGATTAGGCAAAAGACTGGCACAAAAAACTATACATGTACTTCAAATAATGACGGAATATATTTCCTGTTCCTGATAACTTTTTCATCAACTTCAATACGTACCTTCCACCTCTCCTTTTGATTATTTTAGAATTTGTGGGACTCAGCCTGGTAACATTTCCTCCGGAACTGATCGATTTTCTTTTCTTAAAACTTAGCTGAGGACTATTTACTACCGGAGTAGACCTGTAAAAATATTATAAAAACTGTCAAATTCGTCTATGGAGACTTGGTTGCAAAAAGGATGTTACTTAGGGAATCAATATAAGATCTGTAATCATAGAAAATTTGTTTGATAACGATAGTTAATTCGCAGTTATCTATGGTTTGACAGTGACAATTTCTAGAATTGAATTCCAGTTGAAAGTTTGTAATCTGAATATCTTGAACAAACGCATCAAATTCGTTCGATCGAAGGAAATTGCATGCAACACGTGCGAAAATGATTTGTTGAATTTGTTGATTATAGTTGTTGTTCGAAAGATATACACTTTCTGCACTAGTTACACGAATGAAAATTTTTCTACCCCCATAAACCTAGCAGAACCAATTGCCCATTTCAAATTAGCGATAGTTGCATAATTCATCACTAATTCATCACCACATTAACCAGAATTAGGAAACCAACAGCTCTGCTAACTCTATATCAACCTAGCAGAACCACAGTAAGAAAACTGTTTTTGTTTTTTTAACTCTCACTCATGTCATAATTTTTCACTCTCCCACTTTACTTTTCTACTTCTTTCTCAGAAGTTGATGTCAGCCTGACAGGACCAGAACTCAAATCACAATTTTGAATTTTCTTTTCTAGTGCATAATTCATCACTAATTTATTTCCAATCAATTACTACATTCACAAGTTTATAACTCCCTATTTGATAGAAACAACATACTCTTTATGTCAACCTTGCAGACCCTACATAAAAATAATATATTCATTCAAATACTGTTTTTAAGTTATTCGAGGAGGTGTTACATTGATTTTACCACCTTTCGAGTGGAATTTTCTCTCCTAGTTTATAATTTGTTATTATGATTATTTGTGATCTGCTCCAAAATGTCACTGCGCTTGAAATGAAACCTTTATATACCTAAAAGTGAAATTCTCTATTTGTTAGTGACACCTTGCTTTTCAAAAAATTTGGAAATACAAATATATTTGAATAAAAACAAAACTTCTACTTATCTTAGAGGACATTTCGGAAACGAATCTGCTTCCGTTTCCATCACAATTCGAATATTTTATCTTCGCAAAATTTTCCAATGTCAAGTTGTTTCAACACTGAAAAGTGACAATTTGGAGACAGAGAAATTCGTTCCCGAAACGTCCATTAAGATGAGTAGAAGTCATGTTTTTATCAAAAATGTATTTGTATTTCCAAAATTTTCTGAAGAACAAGGTGTCACTGACATGTACCTGTATTGATGTGTCTTTTGACAGTTATATCACCTAAATATAGAAATCAATCGTATATGAAGAATGGCCAATATTGTTGTATTTAATTTTGTCCTACTCATCAATTTCATCAAACTTATCAAGCCTGAACTAGAACTTTATCAATGATGCTGGAAGAGAAAGTATACTCTTCTTTTCGCGAATAATGGATAGGCAAATGTACAATCAAAGTTTGCGTTGGTAATTTTTTTTTATTTTGTTTGTTCCTGTTATTTAACAACACTGACAATGTCAATCAGGTTGTTGCACCTAACAAAAATGAGTGGTGATATACATCATTTTCCTTTGAGATTGTGATTTATATGTTGTGGCTTCGGACCATCTTTGGATTTTTTGGTTCAGAAAATTGTACTTTCAGACTCAAGAGGAATAATAGTTATCTTGGCAAAAATGTTTGAATATTATCAAGTAGATTTGGGTTGTTTAGTGGGGAGCAACTGTTGTCTAGCAATCGGACGAGAAAAACTACCATCTATTAAAACGCGACACAGAAGGTGGAGCGTTTTTAGGTTGGCAGTTTGCCAAATGACTGAAGGAAACAGTTTAGAATTTGAACACTACATATAACGAACCAATATGAAAATTACAAACACTCATGGGTGGAAAATGCTAAAACACATAAATCAAAAATCGACAGAAAGACTACAATTCCTGGAATTAGGATGAATAATGATATTAAAACGGATCACTTGCGAATAGCAAATAAATTTGTTGAATATTTCACAAGAGAACATCTAGCTAGTCGAATAAAAACTCTTGACAGATACTGTGAGAAGAAAATGTGATGACACTATATATTTGAAACACTATATATTTGGAAAATTGCTCTCAATCTGAAATGAAAACTGAAAATAAACAAGGCACCCTGAAAAGACGAAATGAATTCTTGCCTAACATTCTCACTTACAAAATTGTCAATCAATCAATCGATTGTCAATTTCCACCTGTATGTAACGTTGCAAACAGAACATTAACTGAGGGTGTTTTCCAAGTTCGAAATTGCCAAGATTGAACCACTACATAAGAACGGAGAACGGCAAGAATTGAGCAATAACAGGCCAATTTCCCTGATCACCTGCCTTTCTAAAATAAAAGACAGTGATCGAAAAAAGACTCGCATTATTTTCAGACGCATACAATATTTCTTCTCCTTGTAAAAAAAACAGTTCGTTAGAGAACAAATGGACCATGACCGAAATTATTGAAAAAATATATTGAAAATAGACAGAAGTGTGTAGAGAACGAAGGAGTTCCCCAGGGAACAGTACAAGGTCCTATTTTATTCAATATTCATTAATTTCTCCAAAAAACTAGAGCAAAAATTGTTAGTATTGCAGATGACACCGCAATATTCTTTTCTGGAAATACTCGGACAGAATAATCAAGTACTGCAGAAGAAGAATTCGCTTAAATACAAAAGAGGTTTGATTTCCGATTATTAACTATCAATTCCCAAAAAACGAAATACAGAAAAATAAATTTCGTCTTAATGGAAACCCTTGCGTAATTCTACCAACGGAAAATATTGATTTCCTGGAGATAATTATTGATGGTCAGTTTGAATAGGACCAACACATTACGATTCAAAGCAGAGAACGAATTATTGACCATGAAGTCAATAAGGTACCGTCCTCTAGTATTTAATGTTGAATCTAGACTTGAACGGTCTAAAAATAAATTTGAGTCTTCAAATATTTCGGAAGGCACGACACCTATATCTGCAATTCTACAGTTGAAGTCTCCATCGATTATTATCATCGTGTCAATATATTTTTCCATGAGCTCCGATAGAAGAATTTGGAAAACATCGAGTATACATGCCATTTCCAGTGAAGGTTTAAAGTAAATAGTACAAACAATAAATTCGAATTCAGCTATAGAAAATGAGCCAATGAGACAAAATGATGATTTATGTAATGTAGTAACAGAAAAACAATCTCTGTAATGAATGCAAATCCCCACTTGGTCTTCCTACCGATTTTTCCTCAGGAATTCATGAACAACTCGGTAGGACAATGGTAGAGAGCCAAGTTTCGGTGAGGCAAAGAGTATCGACAGTTCCAGAATGTCAGTAAGAGTTTTTTGATGACACTGAACGTGATTTAGTAATTTTTGTTAAATTCTTGTTTGGAGAATCGTCTTCTTCACGATGTCTTTTATGAGAAACGGGAATTATTGTAGGTTGGTCAAAACTAAATTTCATCGTCAGATTTTCACCATTAGATTTTCTCTGTTCCAGTTCGCGATGAGTTTGTGCAATGACCTCTCTCTGCTTCGGAGTATAATCATGTTATTATTTTCAAATTCGGGAAGGCATTCAATTGGACTTTAGATTTCTTCGAGAGGATTGCAATAGCATCATCACGACATGAAAATTCAGCCTTCAAAGGCCGTGTTTGACCAGTGAGTTTACCGAGCCTCATTATTTTGATAGGTTTCGGGGTATTTGAAGGAATGATATCGGTTAAGATTTCAGAAACAGCCATCGAATCATCGGGCGATTCATCCAGGCCGTAGATGATGATATTTTTCTCACGCAGATTTCTAGCAGCAAATTCTGCATACATGTTAGATGGTGACATAGTATCCAATTTTTGTTCAAGATCAACTACTTTGGTTTTCGGATAATCATTTTCTCGTTTCATGCTGGTGATGTTCGCG
The DNA here is from genome assembly GCA_963576655.1 of Gastrophysa polygoni. Taxonomy (NCBI): domain Eukaryota; kingdom Metazoa; phylum Arthropoda; class Insecta; order Coleoptera; family Chrysomelidae; genus Gastrophysa; species Gastrophysa polygoni. Next base: position 35,161,915 of record OY755083.1, read on the forward strand.
ATGCATCCATCAATCTTTTTATTTTGTTCCGTTAATAAAGCTCGGACTTCGCTCATGCCATTGGTGAGGATATTCAGTTGAGCCATCAACAACTGGAACTGTGGTTCTTGCAATGATCCGCCACTGGAGTTTGATTCTACTTGATTCATCTTTATCAGTTGCTATATGCTTATCTTCAGCAAAAAATGAGAGAAAAACCAGACAAGTTTTTTGAATCACTGTCGATCGAAAGCAATGGAAATTAATCAATGCAGTTACTTCATGAAATATCAGATCAACAAAGAATGATATCGAAATAATTCAGGTATTGACAAATCAGCAAAGTCTTACTTGTGGTGCAGTTCGAAAATCACTTGTTAGAGATCACTTTGTCCAGTATAAAACTGTGATTACTCGAGAGCAATTTAAAAATCGACTGTAGCGTTTCGAATAGGCTCACACACTCCTTGAATACTTTATCAATTACACTTTCACCCTATACACAAGTTACTTTTCTTTGGGGTTAACGTTTATCTTCACTGTCAGTCGATGCTGCATCTTGAAATAATATGTCTCCATTATCTTAGTAACCATTATCATAATTATCATTGTGGCCACGAACCATCCTTGTATTTTTGAGTTGGGAAAGTTGGGAGAAGTATAATAGTTATTATCTTGCCATGAATTATTTATTATTGCAATCACGCCCTGCTTCCACGACAGTATTATTATCATTCTCTTAGTTGATCCTCAGGATTCTTATTCTCAAGATTGATAGCCATAATTATATGCTCGTTGAAGAATATACTATTCTATTAACAATGTCTACTTCAATACTAACCGTCCACCTTTCCTTTTCGTTATTTTCGTGGGACTCAGAATGGTAACATTTTGTATGGAAATGTTCGATTGTCTATTCCTCGAACTTGACCGAGGACTATTTCCTAATGGAGTTGACCTGTGAAAAAAAAAACGATAAAATGATATTCTTCCAATATTTGATATGTTTCTGCTAATGATCTCCTGATGGAAATATCCAATATGGAAATGGAAATACCAAATATTCGTGATCAAATGTCGATGAAGCACACCACTATGGAGGCGCGTAGTCGCAATCAAAAATATCTCACTGTCAATGATCATACAGGCGCTCTGACCTGTACAGGGTGAATTAGTAATCATTCGTTGACATTTTGGTTTTCCATTCAAAATGAATGATGAAATGAATGAATCCGGTCATTACAGTAATTTTTTTGAAATCAAGCTTCGATCTTTGGCACAATTGTGTATGAGACATACATTTCGAAAAAACCAATCATGTCGATAATTTGATCATAGTTGTCGCGAAATGTAGATCTTATATAGCACTACAAATGTGCCGAAGCTCTGATTTTGATGTCAAGGAATTAACGATAATCTCCGTGTGTCCTGATTTTAAACTTCAGAACTATCACAAAATTCTTTTATATTCATCAGATAGTAGTTAGTACACATACTTACGCTATGGTATAGATGACTATTGGATGCTTTAATTAGAAACGTTCTCAACTTTGGAGTGAAAAAAAAATTAAAATGTATCGACAATGAATAACTCAAACTCCTACATCACTTCTCATAATATAAATGAAATACATCAGAGATCAGATTCTAATTTCGAGTAAAAAAAGTTTTTGATGTCCATGTTGGAGTAAACCTTGTGAACGAGGAATATATTATTTCCACGATGTTCTATTATTCATTCATTTTTTATCACATTTGATACCATCACAAGGTAAGTTCAAGACTTCAAGTACGCCTCAATTTTTGCATAGGTAATGAGAATCGACTCGAATCGAATTTTTGCATATTTTTTTGCGACTATTATGAAATATGACTCTTCCTTACTTCCTTTTGAGTAGAAAACAATTTTACCCAAATTATTCGTGGCAACCAGTGAAGTAAATTGGTAAAGAATAAAAATCAATCAGAAATTGAAATTTACTTCGGAATCTTGAGGTAGGTAGTCAACAAAAAATGTTTATCGCTAAGCTGAAATATGAACAGAGCAAATGAAATAATGATACATAACCCAGCACTAAGCAATGATAAATAACTATTCTCATTTCAAATCATTCCAGTAAAAATACAATACAAACATATACAGGGTCGCTGATATGTATGGAAACGGTCGATTATTTCCTAAAGTAAGATAGCTAGCGAAAAATGTTAGGATACAAAAGTTGTACGGTTTTTCAAAATCCATTAAGCTAATGAAAAATTAAGTATACATTAAGTATGAGTCAAAAAGTCAGGACGGAACAAAGTTGCTTTTTCTCTAATGGGACACCCTGTATATTATTCCACATTTCAATTCTGCTCGAAATTCTGAACAAAATTTATAAAGCGCATCATTTCTTAAATTCAACCGATTTCGAGATATCGAATTTTGAAAATAACTTTTTACTACTCTCAAATTTATTAAAGAAAAAACACGAAATGATGCATATTTATTATGAAAGTCACAAAAGGTGGAGTATGTGGATATTATGATTACAATTTAATTATAATTTCTTTACAGAAAATAAAAAAAGCATAATTGTTCAGGGTTGTTTAAAATGCAATTAAAACAATAAAATGTATTTTTCAATGAATGTCCAGGATATTTAAAATTATATGAAAACAATAGTTAAGACAGGAAGAAAAGAGAGAAAACAAGTTTTAATAAACAACAAATTTTTCTTTGAAATTCTATTGAATAAGGTGCTCAAAGTGTTTACCATTTACCTCCTGACAGTAATGAACTCGCTGAACAAAATTTTGTAGTGAATCTAAAATCATGTGAGGAGGAATGGTAGAAATTTCATGCCTTATTCTTTCTTGCAACTCTTCGATATTTGGCGGCCTATTTTTGTAGACTACATTTTTTATGTGACCCCATAGAAAAAAGTCAAGTGGGGTCATATCGGGAGACCTAGCTGGCCATTCAATTGCTCCCCTGCGTCCAATCCATTTATTAGGAAAAGTTTCATCTAGATATGCGCGTACCATACGTCCAAAATGTGGAGGAGCCCCATCTTGTTGAAACCATATTTGTTCTGCCGGCAAATTGGGATTGTTATTATTCGGGAATAATCGTCTAAGCTCTGGAATAATATGCTGTTGTAAAAGTGATGAATATCGTTCAGAGTTCAAATTTCCGTTTATTAAATAGGGTCCTATGACGTGTCCACCAATAATGCCACCCCAGACATTTACTTTTTGTGGCCGTTGAGTGTGAACTTCCTCCATCCAATGTGGATTTTGGTCTGACCAATACCTACAGTTGTGTCGATTTACGTGCCCGTTCAAACAAAATGTAGATTCGTCAGAAAACAATATGTGGTTGACAAAGTTGACATTTTCGCTTAATTTATCCATAATAACTTCACAGAACTCGATTCTACGATCAAAATCGTCTTCACTCAATTCTTGTACCAAATGAATTTTATATGGATGGAATTTTTGCAGTTTGCAAATTTTTTGAATGGAATATCGACTCATGTTATGATTCAAAGCCCTCTGTTGTGCCGAATTTATTGGATTTTCCACCACATCTAACATGACATTCAAAGCATTTTTGGTCGATCTTTGACATCTCCAGTTTCATGAAAACGCTGCAATGTTTTTGAAACGGTTGATTTAGAAATTGGTTCCAGATTTGGATGCAATTCATTAAAAATATTCACTACTTGGTCACAACTTCGTCTTCGATCACCGAATCCTATGATCATTAAAATTTCAATACGCTCAGTATTAGTTAAACGTGCCATTTTTGCGCGAAACTTATTTACACTAAATGTATTTTTGACATGTGTTGTCAAGATCATCACTGTTAGACAAAAGAACGCCGCGGCGTTGTTATGGAGCTGGAAACTTTCAAAGGTAACTTGATGGACTATGAACTTAATGGACTAACATTTTTGGATAATTTATTATAAGTTATTTTCAAAATTCGATATCTCGAAATCGGTTGAATTTAGGAAATGATGCGCTCTATCAATTTTGTTCAGAATCTCGAGCAGAATTGAAATGTCCCATTAGAGAAAAAGCAACTTTGTTTCGTCCTGACTTTTTGACTCATCCTGTATACTTAATTTTTCATTAGCTTAATGGATTTTGAAAAACCCTACAACTTTTGTATCCTAACATTTTTCGCTAGCTACATTCTGAGGAACTTGAATTTGATGTGGAAGGCATCCATTATTAATAATTGTTCTGAGATTCAATGTTCTTATGTGAAGGCATAATCTTTGATGCATTGTGTATAAAATTGTGCTCGTTCAAATATTTTATGTGTACTTTTACTGAATTCACATTATTATTTATTATTTTATATATACTTACTAAAGTTACCCGATTTCTGACCTGCTACACATATACATTGTATATGATGTAGTTAAATAAACAATCTATCTATCTATGTATGACAACCTCTCAATCTGAATTTTTCACTTCTTTCTAAAACTTTTTGTGACCTAGAGTAAGGATGTTGAAATGGTTTCTTTACCGAATCAATTCTGACACATACGTGGGTACAAGATCGCAGATCTTTAACTAATTAAAACTAGAAATTGTGAGTCCAGGCTGAGCTAACTAAGCAATGCTTGTGTTGCAGTCATCAACGTGGATTGCATTGATTATTTATATACTGAGTGGTGAGTGAAGAAAAGGAAGAGAACAAAGTAAGAAAGAAAGAAACAGTTAAGTTCGATGTGAGGGAGAGAGAATATGGTTTTTTTTATTGTATATTGTATTTATTATTTTCATTCGAATTCGTATATGGTTTTTAGTTTGTTATAATTTTGGTTCACATATTCTTTCAGTTTTGATTTCATTTTACGTTTATTAGGATTGACTCTGATTTCTATAGGTACTACGTTCAAAAATTTTGGACCAAAGTATGAAATTTCTGTGTGTGAGTTAGTCTACAGAGGGGAACTTTTGTTTTCTGCTCAGATTTAGCACGTGTGTTGTGACATATGACATATGAGAGATGGAGATATTTTGCATCCATTGTATTGAATTGAATTTCATCTAAACAGACTATAATACCTACATACAAGATTATCTTTTGTAGGGCTTTTCCTTTATTTCATGTACATATTTTATTTTTAGCTATTCCTCAATCTAATTACTGCCATTCATGGAATAAATTGATTGATTGATATCAAGCATTGAGAGGTATGATTTTCTTACATCAAATAAGCCAGTTTCTTTGTAGAGGTCTTCAGTTGAGTACCTTCTATTTTTCTTGAAAATTATTTTCAGTATCCACCCCATATAATAATACAGTACCTCAATGGAGATTCAGCGAGTGAATTGTGTATCATAAGTAAAAGTTTTTTATTATTTGGTTTTCTGATTTGATAGAATTCATTAACTAACTTATTGAGTCTCTTAACAGTGTTGTCAATGTGTTCTCCCAACTCAGGTGTTGGTCCACATATACACCCAAATACTTCATGTTAATTATTGGAAATGAACACTGCGTTGGAGTTCGGCAGAGATACTTATGAACAGTGAGAGTTTTCTTTAAGGGTTGATTTATTTTTGTTGTGGTGAATGCAATGAACCTAGTTTTTTGTACATTCAGACTCTGAAGGCTCACATTCAACTAAGTATATATTTCAGCCCTGTTTAAGCTTTCTCATCCCAGGTATCACCTTCAAAAAAAAGTGCTGTGTCGTCTGCGCATGATTTTGTTCTGGCATTGATGTTATGAAGTTTATTGAAAATTGTTTTTATAAATCAAAAATGAAATTGGACCCAGTACATGCCCATGTTGACGAGAGTGGATCGCTAAGGAAAGGTACTTTTTATTTTAACTTTTTGATTCCTATCTGATATATAGTTTTTAATAGGTCTAAAGTAATGCCTTTTAGTTTCTAAATAGTCCAAAAGAATTTGATGGCATCAAAGGCTTTAGCCAAATCCAGAAATACTTTCAAACTTTTTTTTCATTGAAATTTTTCAAAGCACTATAAATCAATTGAAAGATTGCATTTTCGGTTGACATATGTTCTCTGAAACCAAACTGTCCTTCGAATAAAATATCAACCAGTCTATTTTTCAAGCACTTTTCGAAAATCTTAGCAATGTTATTGAAAATGGTTATTGGTCTGTAATTTGTTGTAAGTTTTCTGTCACCTGATTTGAAAAGTGGGGTTGTTATCGATTCTTTGAAAGCAACTGGTATGTTTCCTTGGCAAAGAGGAAGGCGTCAATAGAAGTAAATTATGTCTTTCTATAAACTGGACCGTTATGCTATCAGGACCTGAAGAGCTGTTGTTTATTAGACATTATCCTAATGACTTCATTTTTTGACACTGGGGGTAGATAAAGGGACTTTGCGATATTGAATTCAATCTTCGGTATAATGTCATGTTGATCAATTCTATTTGCCACCTGTTGTCCTATATCTGCAAAGAAAGCATTGAAGAAGTTTGATTTTTGCGTATCATTAACAGTTCCATTCATATTCATTTGTAATGTTATACATATCCTTGTGTTTCGAGTTCTTATTCATCATTTTCGTGTTGACGAATTATCCATTCAGAAAATCATATTCTTCGTGAATAGTCTTCCGGTTTCAATTATTGCACGTGGTGATAATGAAAGGGATGCTGCATATCCTCATTCAAAGTCCTCCATACAACTTTATGGGAAACCCCTAACTGACGACCAACGCTGCGGGTACTTGAAGTTGGATCATTTGCAAAAATGTCCAAAATTTGTTCTTCTGCGTTGATAATCTTTAGAGGTCCATTTCTACCAGCATCTCGGCCTTTATGAGTGCACAGTTCACCGGTTTCTCGTGATCATCCATCCCGCAGCCTCTGCATAGAGGCGGGAGGGATGCTGCTTCACCAACTTGATGCACTTCACCATATATTGGGAGCATATCTACAAGTTCATCATTCCCATAAATGTGGAATTGGGCCGTTTCAAATCATCGAGGCGTCCAACACATGAACACATGAAACTAAAATGTTTTTATGGTCATGAACCTTGCGCAAAAAGCGTTTCGCTGCGAGTTGCTGGAAGACAGTTATTAACCTCTGATCAGTGGTTCAGAAAATGTCGGGAGAAACTTTAAAATTCGGTATCGTCCAAAATATTTGTTTTTTGACAAAAATGTACTCTTTCGTTTCGTTTTGTTTTTTGGTCTTCTATTATCCATTGCAATATTCGCTCCAATTTCGGAAACACCCTGTATTATTATTTTCAGTATTCTCGAATATCATTTCTCCAAGTCGCAAGGCTTGTCCATAAACAAACTCAGCTGATGACACTTCCAAAGTGGAGTGTAGAGCTTGATCCACGTAGAACTGATGGAAACGATTCCGTCCGTTTATCAGTCGGATAATAAAATTGTATTGCCGCTTTGAGTGTTCGATTTTTCTATCAAGCAATTCGAAGAAGGATGGAACGACGTTGTTCGCGTACGTTGGAAACCTAACGATTTTGAAATCCCTGGAAAAGGTCCTGATTTCGAATGGTCTGCATTCATGGGTGAGCTAAACAATGGAGTTTATTGAATATTTGTTATCAAAAATTTTGAGGAACATTTTGTGGGGGTTGAGTTTTTTTTTTTAAAGAAAGCAAGAGGTTTCCATAACTGATTCTGCTACTGTTGAACTACAGCTCCCAATCAGAAATGTGAAGCATCCACCATCAATGATATTGGAGCAGATATTGAAAGAAGGGCTAGAATTGTAACTTCAGCTACAGCAATTTTCAATTTTTCGAACACTTCATTTTGTTGGTGAGAGAAAAACTAGTTATAATACTTTTCTTGGTTTAACCTTTTTGGATTCCATTTAATCGAGACTGAATTTCTGCAGCTTTTGGAATCCATGTTCTATAAACATCAACAATCTCTGAGAAACGACGAAGAAAAGGTGAATTCGGTCTTCAGTTATAAGATAATTCAAAAAAACAATAGAACTTTTGCAAAATTACTTTTCTGGAATTATAACGACAATATGATTTTCTAGTCTCTTGTTTTTTCGAATATATTACATGTTCATTTTCTCCTTTTGAAGCAATGAGAAAATCGATAAAGGGAAAACAAAAATCAAAATCACTGGAATTTTGATGAATACATCAAAAGACATTTTCTATGATATAATGTTAATAATGTCTATATTTCACTCACAACGTAGTTACTGTAAATTGTTCATTAATATAGACACAGCCGTAGCTCGCCTGATCTACTGGTGTATGGATGGAATATCAGGCATCCAATAAATAATATTAGTCCCTCTCTTCTCAATCCCGCCGAAGTTTGTTTGAAACATATGTATTTATGTTACAATTACTATGACTCATATGTTCTGTTATTTGAAGAATATTAGCATGCATAAAATAGCTGAATGTATCGTTATTGTTATGTTAGGTTCTCATCTCCTTGCCGAAGCAACACTCAGAAGCCATGGAACGGATTGTGCGAGTAAAGGAGACCAAACCTCCCAAACTACCGGAAGATAAATTCGAAGGTGCCAACATCAAAGAAAATACAATTCAGGAGATCTACTACAATACTTTCCTACGAATTAATACTCACGTGACCATCAGCTGAGAAATACTAGGTTCCAAACCAAGGCTGAAAAAGAGATGAAAATGGTGTCAGGTGTCAAATGAAGATTATCTTTATTTCTGTTTACGTTTTGGGGAGTCTCTTCAGAAAATATCCAAGGGAAATCAACGAATAAAATAATAACAAATGATCTATTATAAAAGATATTAGCAATCTTCGATTTTTGGGGAATGTATGTCGTATGATATGTACTATGAAATCTCAATACAATACCTCTGGTTTTGAAAAATGCATATTCAAAGAAATACAGGTTCCATATCTTCCAAGATTTAGGTTCGCCATCAAATATTTGGAAAGGCATATATTGTCCATATGACTTGAAATTGAGAAATACTGTATCAAACTGAATCTTTTATTGAATTTTGATCTTGATAAAGTGAATGTTTCAGTAATTATTATTATTATCTCAAATATATTCTGTGATATCCACTAATATCTGATGCCCTTCCCGTGCATAGTTCTATGACGTAATAATGCCTTCGTGAGGGCATCACCCAATTTGGCCAATATCCATTTGCGTTATATGATTTCTTATGGATTGGATGGATGGATTATACGGTATAGTTAGTTGAATACGTCATGAAGGAATTATCATTGACTCGTTATCGACAAATTAACAACTTACAACTATGATTTACATATTAGAAATGTTTTTAGAAATGCAAAGTTGTCAAGCATGACGAAATACCAATGAAATATGACCTACGAAAATTTGAACAGTATTCGCTATAATTGTCAAATGAACATATGAATTGGATGTCATAGACTGTGGTAGTGTTATGATACTATGAAGCAACCACAAAAATATTTCGATTGAGTTCTCACCTCACCTCACCCAACGTAATTGTTTTATTTACACTGCGTCAACAACTCCATGAAGATTGAACTTCACTTGTTATCAACAGATCCTCAGTTATAACCGGTCTCAAAAATATGTAATTCAACTGGAACGTTTGAAAACAATAGCAACGAACAAAAATAAGTTTACCAGAGCAGAACAATCTTACTGATCTCGCGCTTTTAGATCACCATTTTTTATTATTGTTCATTTTGTAATATTTACATTATACATTTATGGTGGTTAATGAAGACGATATTATCATCATTATTATTATATCTCTCACGAATGTCTTTCCAAATGAATGTAGAATGTCGGGTTGGCTAAAGCAGAGAGAATAACTACATACCAATGCATTTAGAATTCAAAAAAAAAGAACATAATGATAATTACAAGCACACAACTTTAACAGTATTTGGAATGGTTGAATTTCATTTCTCTACACACACCGACACACAAAACAGTACGAGATGAGAGGATAGATAAAGTTCGGATTAAGACGTCACAGTTCTTCCAGCTCTCCTCTGGCGTTTAGAAATTCGAAATGAATAATATATGCTAATATGGATATAATTCGAAATTACCTTTATGTTATGAAATGAAAACGCCAAAAAAATTATTTGCTCTGCTTTTGATTAGTTATATTGGTCGTATAATGAAATACTGGAAATTGAGGGAATATACGGGATTTCCCACGGTATCAGTTCGTTAGTAGTTTTCGTGGTTAAAAACAACTTAGAATTCTGAATTTTTGTACTCCGGTGTTATTCGACATTGATTTTAAAATATTTCCAAGGTCATACCACTTCCAGCTATACCGGATGTCATTATCAACTTTCTCATTTTGAATAGGACACCCATTATTGGATTCCTTAGAATATAACATGATTCAAATTTCGTTCATTCAAATCGATTCGCTATTACATTCCCTTCACCTATTTCATAATTTTTTTGTTTGTTTCGAGAGACAAATAAAAATCAATACAGAATTGAAAATATTGATCAACAAGAAAACCAATCAACCAATGAATACCGGGTATCACATTTGAAAGAACGAACTTTTCCATCTTCAAAAATTATGTAATTGATATTTAAAATAAGTTGATGATGACATCCGGTATAACCAATAGTGGTATGACCTTGAAAATATTTCAAAATGAAAGAGAATGTCTAACAACTCTGATGTCCAAAAATTTAGAATTTAGTAGAAGTTTTTTCAAACCACGGAACTTTCTATAGAACGTCTACCGTGAGAAACCCTGGTAAACAACAGCCGTTTATGTGAATCTGTCAAGATCTTGCGAAAGTGTTTATGCATTGGTAGTTAGTTACATTCGTGACTAGACGAATTCCTCATCAGCTGATTTCTTCCCACCTATGTATAATTTATAAGACGTCGTCAATATATGAGCGAACATGATAAACAAGTGTCAGCTCATGAGATTATCTCATCTTTTTCATCAAAATTATCAGCAACGTAGTTCAGAAAAATAATTTCACATATATACAGACACAATTTTTTTGGAAAAGCTCAGCAACAGAAACTTCATCTTTCTAATCGTGGAAGTATCTCTGAATCTTCTTGCATAAGATAATAATAAATATATATAATTCTTGGACCATTTTTTGATTTCTATACCTATAATTTGGGGAAATGGTAAAACTGAAACTCAGCTACAAAACAGTACAAAACATGACGTAATCTCGTTTCCTAGATCAACTATAATGAGAATAATTCATGATAATGAATTTCTTAGTTGAAGGACTTCATCCATACCTGAAATTATGTATTCGATTATCATTATTATTCCATGTGGTGTGTGAATTTGATTTTTTTTAATGGTATTACTGATTATCTTCCTAATGAATGAAAATGGACTCAAAATATTGAAATTTGAATTGACTACACCGAATTCTATAACGAATAAAGTAAAAAACGCAAATGTTTCATTGATAAGAACATGCGATTTTCACCAGTTACATTCAACTTCACCAAAGTTTCATCTGTAATCATATGGCATCGAATTTCAGATTGATTCGAGTAATGTAATTGAACGTTCTCAGAGTGAAACCAGCAAGATAAGCCACAGGCAACGAAACCACTGTCTCTTTTGAATCACAAACTAGTGGCATGTGATTCAATAATTGGTCTCTTGGTGTTGCCAACTGCATCAGTAGCAACAGGAAGCAGGATGAAGATGACAATAGAACATTTACACGACTTTTTCCAATATGATCTAAATTTGGTTGTTTTAACCTTAGCCTTGTCTGATTATGTATGATACAGTGAAGTCGATAGTGATCAAATCATCGAAATGAATGGGAATTTGATTAAACATTGCATAAGGGTATATCATTGAAATGCATCGAACAATGTTTCAATTCAAATTTTACTGAATATTTCCATTGAAAACTGGATCCAACTATTTATTCAAAAATGAAACATGACAAACTCATTTTTTCAAATGGAACACCCTGGTTTTTTTTTATAATTTTTTCGAAATCGGTCATATTTTACAATCACAAGAATATATATATATGCAGAATAGGGATGTGCAAGAATAACGATGTGTCGATATATCGATGCATATCGATATGTATCGATATATCGATACATCGATGAATATCGATATATATCAATACATATCGATATATCGATAAATATCGATATATCGAAAGATATCGATACCAAAACCGAAATCGATATCAAATTTCCAATATCGCACACCCCTAGTTCAAGCTATCCGAATATATTTTTTCTCGGGCCTTTATTATACGGGGTCTTGAGAAATTGAGCATTGAAGATACATTTTAGTCTACCTCTGATAAACTCAGAATGCTGAATATGTTTCAAGGGCACTATTTCGAGGGGTCCTTCCTTACTAGTGTCCCTCATATCAAATTTTCATGTAATTATATACTATTGGTTTTGAAAGTTATTCAAGAGAGAATGATTCCCAGCGGCGTCCTTCAGGGGCCCATATCTGAAGAAGGCCTATAGAAAAGAAAATGGGAACCTGTAATATTATATATATATCGATATCGTTTTTGATGTATCAATATATTGATACATATCTATTTATCGATAAGTATCGATAAGTATCGATACATATCGATAAATAGATATATATATATATATATATATATCTCGATAGATATCGTTACCAAAACCGATATCGATATCAAATTTTCAATATCGCACACCCTTGATACAAAGTATGTTACCTGTTATCATTTTCTTTCAATTGCAAGTTTTGTATGGGTCCAGGACAACAATTTTAGTCTGATGGTGGCAACTACATTTATTCATGAATCTTTGACATTTATGGCTTGCAGCATTGTCTCTTTGACAATGGAAACTGAATCTTGAACAAAACATGTACATGAATCATGAACAAAGTATTCTGAATTTGATTATCTGAATTCTCGTTCAGATGGGATCAATAATATGATCTAAAGGAGATATTCTGTGAGATTTTCATTTACAGGTTCTTGTCGTAGGTATTCAGCAGATACAGTATGGCGGTAGCCAGGGTAGTTGTTTTCTGTTGATTACACCAATTAGGACCATACCAATAACAATTCTTACATACCTATTCCTATCATACCAATTTCTACTCATTGTATTCGAGATATGACAAAGAATGCAAATTTTCTTATAGTTAGGTATTTAGTTCATAAAAATCAGTTTGAGTATGTATCAGAGGATGCTGCTAGTGATGAATGTCAGAAAGAATACATGAATAACTGTAGTTGACACCACACGGAAATTGTTATTTTAGAATCACGGAATGTTCAATTGTAAGAAGACGGCGAAAGATAACATACTGTATACCTATATGTATATATTTTTGTGATTGCGAAAGGTCACGCTTTCTGGGTTGACCCTGTACAATATCTGATACGGGCTATGAGAGGGCTTTTTTTGTTTCGTTCAAGCATAAAATATCCAAAATAGAGAGCTTCTTCAATAGATAACTTTGTATACTTTCAACATGATTTTTTTCATAACAGTTATGTCAATATTTTGATATTATTTCTATTGAAAAAAATTTTAAAAATATGTGCGTGAAATTGTTCTAAAATCGAGCATTCAGGTTTGTAGCCTACAAGGAACAGCTTTCATGCAATTCAGTGGTTTGTGACAAAAATGGTTTGGCAAATAACAATAAAAATGCATTGAATCTGTTTTTAGTACAACAGACCTACCTTATTGCCTGTTTTCTGGCAATTGTACAGGCTGTCCCATTTTCGATGTCCTTACGGGATATCTCGCTTATTTTTGAAGATACAGATTTGCGGTTTTCGCGAACGCTGGCTACTTTTTTGTGAAACTCACGAAACCGTGAACAAAATTTCCATAGCCCGCTTCGTTCCTGAAATACAGGGCAAAATTGAAAATATTGCATTTTGGGACCCCCTGTATCTCAGCTATCTTTCATCTTAGAGGAAAAGTAAGAACTGTTTCTTCCACAATTTTCCACGTAGAATCCAGAATGAGCTGTCGTTATTTAGATATAAACCAAAGTTATGTTTTTTTAAATAGAACACCTTGTATATTCTTCAATATTTGAAACAAGAAAGCTTTGCGCTTTTCAAAAATATATAACACTTATATGATATTTTGAGTATTAGTCCTGTATTTGGGTAATTTTCAGTGTTTTATGGCAAGTCAAGACAAATAACTTCTATCTTTCAGCTTTTAATGGGATTTTCTCTCCTCGTTTGTAAAGAATAGAGTAGAAGTTATTAAAAATTATTGCAATATATTTGTAGTAAGGGCAGATTTAGGATCTGCCCCAAAATGTCACTGCGCTTGAAATCAAACCTTTGGATACCTAAAAGAGAAATTCTCTATTGGTCAGTGACACCTTGTTTTTGAAAAAAAATTTGGGAATACAAATATATTTAATAAGAATAAAACCTCTACTTATCTTTGTGGACAACACAATTAAAATATTTTTCTCTTCGTAAAATTTTTCAATGTTTTCGATTTCGACACTGAAAAGTCACTTTTCAGTTTCTATTTTTTAGAAACAAGGAGAGAAAATCCCATGAAAAGCTGAAAAATGAATGTACCACCTCCTCGAAGAACTTACAGACAGTATTTGAATAACTTCTACTTTTAGAATAGATATTCTGGCGCAATAATTAAATACCACTCATTTATATAGGGTAGAATGACAAGTATTCATTTGAAATGATTATTCAATTAACAATTTGATGAAAACAATTTGTTAAAACATTAAACAATTTGATAAAACAATAAAACAATTAAACATAAAACAATTTAATAAAACAATAAATTCAAACACTACTACAAAACAATTCTATTGATTTCTCTCCTGTTGAAAATGTCTTATAAACATTGTTCAAATCGCTGCCCATTCTGTTGAAGACACAGCCGACATCTTCTGAGGATAGAGTCAATCGACCGGAGTAGAAATATAGGTCTCATACGTAAATATTCGGAAGCTTCTCTCGTAGCATTCATCAGTGAATCTCGATTTTCATGCCGCGTGTGATATATTTTATTTTTTATATAGCCCCATAAGAAGAAATCTAATATCGATAAGTAAGGGGACCTTGGCGGCCAGTGAATGGGACCATTACCAATCCACTGGTTTTGAAATTTTTCATCAAGATAAACCCTGATGGCACCTGCGTTATGACAAGGTGCGCCATCTTGTTGGAAGAAATTGTGTCTGAATTGAGCCAACGGACTTTCGTCAAGTAGTTCAGAAAGACAATCATCTAAAATTTCCAGATATCTTTGGTGATTCAAGTTATCGTCAAAAATTCGATAGGCTAGTCTTCCTCCATAAACGAAACAAGATACATTGAAGCCGAATCTGCCTTGCTGTTGGCGAACCACCGTAACGTGATGATTTTCATTTGACCAATAACGATGATTATTTCGATTAAATATCACAGCGCTACTTATATGACTCTCATCGGACCATACCACTGAACGCCCAAAATTTATATTTTCTTCCGTCTTTTGGATATACCATCTACAAAACTCAATGCGCTACACAGCATCACCCGGGTTCAAATAATGAATAGTTTGTGGTATGTAAGGGGTATATTTGTTCTTTTTCAATATCTTGGAAACCCTTGTCTTTGGAATGCCAAATGATTCTTCAATTTCTCTGCAAGAAGTATTTTTATTGCTTTCTTCTACCTTTGCAAGGACACTAATTTCATCGTTTTAGGCATTTTCTTTCCTATAACTTTTTGGTCTAGGCTTCTCAAAAGATCCAAAATTTTACAAATGTTCTTTCAGTCTGCCAAATATTTTCCTACATGGTTGTCTCCTCTCGGAATACCTAAATTTTTTTACATATTGTAACTAACTGATACCCAGCAATTGGGAGATAGTAAATACCTTTCAAAATATAGGTCCTTCGTTTGATTTGCATTGATGCCAACTTGGTAATATATCCCAACCTATCTAATTTCTCGTAGTTTTGATATCCTGGATTATTATTCGCCATTGTATGAAAAAATTGTGACAGGTAGGTGACAAGAATTGTAAACAATCTGCATTTGTGATTTTTTTATAGCTACCTACTAATTAGGTCCACAGCTTTCATAGTCAATTAATAGCACTGAATATTGGTGAATGTGGTAAGTGTGACAGAACACTGTGTCAGCAATAAGGGAAATATGAAAATTCGTGAAGTGAATAATGTTGCCACATTTTTACAAGGCCTATTAATAAGAAACCTACATAAAAAACTGAAAATTACCCAAATACAGGACTAATACTCAAAATATCATATAAGTGTTATATATTTTTGAAAAGCGCGAAGCTTTCTTGTTTCAAATATTGGAAAATATACAGGGTGTTCTATTAAAAAAAAACCTAACTTTGGGTTATATCTAAATAACGACAGCTCATCAAGAAAATCTGACTACGCCACTGGATTCTACGTGAAAAATTGTGGAAGAAAAAGCTCTTACTTTTCCTCTTAGTTGAAAGATAGCTGAGATACAGGGAGGGTCCCAAAATGCAATATTTTCAATTTCGCCCTGTATCTCAGGAACGAAGCAGGCTATGAAAATTTTGTTCACGGTTTCGTTTTACAAAAAAGTAGCCAACGTTCGCGAAAACCGCAAATCTGTTTCTTCAAAAATAAGCGAGTTATCCCGTAAGGACATCGAAAATGGGACAGCCTATACGCGCCCTTTATAAATTATTCACTGTCGAAAATGGTGCAGACAGTCCAATCATTACTCACATTATTTATAAAACTTTCATAAATTCTAAACAGGTGATAACCGCATGTCCATATCTTTGTGATGAGTTGCCATTAATAACCGATGAAAACCCTGAAAGGATACGCGGTATAAACATAAGCACCATAAGCATAAATCATGCATTATGATGATTTTCAATAATGTCACATCAAAACGTGAGTTACAGAAGACAACATATTTCAGCACGAGTCTGAAATAGGGATGTGCAAAAATATCGATATATCGATAAATATCGATAAATATCGATATATCGATAGATATCGATACCAAAATCGATATCGATATCAAATCTTCAATATCGTACACCTCTAGTTCAAGCTATCCATATATACTTTTTCTCGGGCCTTTATCATACAGGGTCTTGAAAAATTGAGCATCAAAGATAAGATGAAGAGATATTTTAGTCTACCTCTGATAAACTTAGAAATGCTAAATATGTTTCAAGGGCACTATTTTAAGGGGTCCTTCCGTACTAGTGTCCCTCATATCGAATTTTCATATGATTATACTATTTATTTTCAAAGCTATCCAAGAGAGAACGATTCCAAGCGGCGTCTTTCAGGGGCCCATATCTGAAGAAGGCCTATAGAAAAAAAATGGGAACCTGTAATATTATATAATTTGATGTATCGATATATTGATACATATCTATATATCGATGAGTATCGATATATCGATATATAGATATTTATCGATACATCGATATGTATCGATACGAAAACCGATATCGATATCAAATTTTCAATATTGCACACCCCTAGTCTGAAATTTGGAAAGCAGGGTAGCGGCGAATTTCCGAACGGATAAGAGCTTGAATGGCCTTCTTCAACGAACGATTCATTCTATTTTCTCTGTTTTGGCTTGTTTCAATACAAGGTGCATATTTTTGTTTCCGCCAAAACAATTATGATATGATGCGGATAGTTTTGTCATTTGTATTTCAAATTCGAATTCATTAAAAAAGTAGTATCTAGATGGAATATAATATATTTGTGAATGACAATTCAACTCATGTATAAGAATCGCATATGTCACAGTGCAATTTTGTCAGTTTGGCAGCTGCAAAAGTTATCTGCAACTCTCACAGCGATAAATGCACTATAGTGTTCTTTCACTTTTTCATCAATTATTTATCAATTATCGCGATGTTGATAGCAGGAATGAATAGTTTGACATGTTAGTCAACAACTTATTGAATATCTAAGCACTAACAATGGGTCGATTCGGTGAGTCAACGAACGACGAAATTAATAATACCTGTGTACCTACTAAAATACAGCTCCGTCGCAATCATCAATCTGGCGACGATTTTATACGGTTTTTTATTCATTGAATTGTTCCTGCCGAACAACACTCGATATTTGTAAAAATATCAGGTGAATTTGTGTTCTTGCAATTCTAACGATAAATCATGTATATGTAATATGGGTAATATCAATATGTGATCTGCTTATAGTCAATTGGAGCTGATGAAAACGACAAACCAAAAATCAGCCAATAATGAATCAATAATGAGCTTCCTTTTTACATGAAAAATAGTCAATCGAAGGCAATTGAAGTACCAAAACAAAGAAATATTTTTTCTACCTTATGAGTATGAAGTACGATCGAAACTATACACAGGTATAGTCCGTTTTACGATAAATATCTGTCTGTTTTGAATTTCAGAAAGAGTCAGTTCAATTTGAGAAAAATTGGTCCGATTTTGAGAAGTAACAATTGCTTTTTGGATTGATGAATTCATATTAATGGAATTTTTCTGGAACGGCTTCACCATAGTCGACTGAGAAGCTCAGAGGAACACTTCTTAAAGTAACTACCTTTTACAGTTGTATTTCAAAAATTCTAATGAACTTCAGATCAGTCACTTATATTTCAGAAAAAATAAATTGAATTTCAGCAAGGAGTCAGTTCAATTTCACAGGAGTCAGTTCGATTTCATTTGAACTCAATATCAGAAACCATATGAGTTTCATAATTGTAATTCATATTACGTCAATTTTATAATAATTTGTCATTTGCATGATGGCATTCATAAATATCAATTTGTGGATACTCTTCATAACCAATGGAGTTTCATTACTTAATAAATGAATAGACAAACAAAATGATATCATTGAAAAAATATTGTTCAATAAGAAATGAAATATAATTCAAATATTGTCTCCGAGATATTAGAGATGGTGGTACGTTCATTTTTCAGTTTTTCAAGTGGGATTCTCTCTTCTCGCTTCTAAATAATGAAATAGAAGTTATTATAATCATTTCAATTTATTTGTACTAAGGACAGATTTGTGATCTGGGGCAGATCTGTTATCTGTCTGTATTGGTATCGGTGATACTCTGCCTCATCGACTTGATATACATTAATAATGGAATTCTAAGACAAGCTGGCATATCTTCCATAGCTTTTGGCGTGAAATGAATATTCTGCTGCACATGTCCAATGCCGTCCTAAGATAATGTTCTTTGCATCACCATCATCATCCTCCAACTCACCAAAATAGAACCATAGACATCTCGATAACGAATGATACTTTCTGAAATTCTTGTTTTCTGAAAGACAATTGATTCTGAGATTCAATCAACGTTTTCCGAAATATAAGTGGAAAAGGTGTAGTTGAATACATTTGTCTCGTCAATAAATTCAATTTCTAGTGACTAGTTTACATAAGAAATGTGGACTGTTGAATATTTTTTTTTATATATTCAATCAGATCATATCTATTATTATATCTATATCTATATTATATTATTAGTATATTAATCAAAAAATTCGCTAACGATACTAGTACAGGCAAATTTGAATTTTCTTTAATAAGACATGTCAATGTCAGCCAATTATTTTTTCAGCTTCGTTGACTTGATTACTATGTAAAATAATGATAAAAAATCTGTTATAAGTAGGTATAGTACCTATGTTCAATTCATATTTGTGAAACAAGTAGTACTCAAAATGAGAGTTCCATTTCTGCTAATATTGTTCCTAGGTTAGTCTGAAGATCATGATCATTATGATGCAGAAATTATAGTAATCATTAAAAAAAATAGTGGAAGTGAAGAGGCGAAATTTTGTTAAATAAGTGTATGTAGTAGTGCATTGATAAAAAGTTGTGCATGAGTGAAAAATGTAAAAAGGCTCAAAGTTTTGAGCTACCATTTCCACTAATGAGGTATCTTCTTATGAAAATGTAAATTATTATTTCCATGATTTCCACCACATTCTGAATGATAAAGAAGTGTTCGATCAAGAAAAGAACAATATGTAATGTTCGACCAATGTAATCTTTGCAGAATCCGTCAAATTGATGGAATCGCTATTTCTATATTTTCATCATCTTCATTTATACACGATAACATTGACCATTTAAATCTGAGAGTAACAATATTTCGCCTCTCATCTTCGACAATTACGAAAGTAAGTTACAACATATAATTTAAAAATTTCGAGTTAGTTTAGCAGTAACTTCGTTAATAGTATTTTCAGAGAGTTGGCATCTTGAATGAGATATAATTTCATCAATAAACTATTTTGAAATTCACCTTGGGCGTTATGTTTTGCTTCAAACAAAATGTCCTACTCACGTGAATTTCGCTACTTGTCAAATATGCTATAAACTATTCGGTAAACAAAACGTGCATTTTTCAATCGGTTGGATACATTAATTAGATCGATTATTTTTTGAAAGCTTTGGAGTCATTATGGTAATGAAAATATCACTTCGATTAAATGATCATCCTGAGTGCTTACAATAAACCACCACATACCACAACTTTGGATCAAACAAAAATATGAAGTGGTATTTTAATTCTTTCAAGAAAAACATATTTTTAATTGTATTCAATAACCCAAAAATTCCGTAAAAACAAAAAAAATGCAAAAACGTTGCAGTCATTTCTGATATATATATATATATATATATATATATATATATATATATATATATATATCTTTTTATTTTGCAAGAAATCTCAGCAACGGAGTTGAAAATTCCAGAATGAATTATTGATGAAAATGTTTCTCACATGATGCCAACTCCCTGATGGACACTGTACATATAGCTCGTTATCTAATAAAATATAATATGTTCTTACAGTAACATGCAAGGAAATTTCTAGCCAAGAATCATTTCTTCCACAAATGAATGGTAAGTTACTATAATTGAATAACTATCCGATCTTGCATACAGTGTGCCAATTTTAAATATTTGGATTGGCTTTAACTCTAGGGGTTACATTCCAATTTTTGAACTTGATGTAGCTACCACCCTAGGAAGACAACTGCCACTACTAAACTGCAGTCAATCCAAAGATATGAAATTGACACACCGTATATACAGAATAATTGTTAAAATCATTCATTCAGAGAGCTATATTCCTAGGGAAAATATCGAATATTATTGAATTTTCCATTTGAAATTAGAGATTTCAGATATATTTCCATATCATTCCGCACACATATCAGCAAATAATATCAGATAACTACATCGCTAAATATTCGTGTTGGCCAAATTTCGAATTGATGAACCGGGTCAAGTATGAAGTAGGGAACTCGGTATATACCGAATGGCCACTAACACTTCATATAATAATGATCTTCAAATTCATTTCAATTTCAAAAGATATTATCACATCAAATGCATATTTCCACATTCCTGGATACAGGAGATCATAATTCACAAAGCTAGTCATCTTCTAGATTGCTCAAATTGATCAAAAATGAAATTGAATTGGCCGTGGTTTCAGGATTATACGGGGTTTCCAAATAGTGCCGAGGTCTCGGATAAGTGCTCATTAAGATGAGAACGAAATGCGGTTTTCGCTATTCCATACCCCTCGTAGGTATATTTTGGTTTACAGGGTGTTCACAAACGTGCTACACCAAATCTGATTTTTTTCAAATGAGACACCTTGTAATTACTGATATAGCTTTCATCTTATACAAATTTACAGTACCTTAAAATCAGAGATGAAAAAGTTACAGCATTTCAAACTTTAAATTATTAGAAATGCTAGGATTTCAATACTACCAATGTATCGAGTGGGTGAAAATTTCAAATATATTATTATTTGACTCACAACTATTGAGTAATAGAACCATAACGTATATGATTTCGTGCAGTTGATGACATTCATATCTTTAGAGTTGAGAAATGATGAAATAATGACAAAATAATTTCGTCTTATTGATTATAGATGGAATATAGTATCAAATACACACATAATGGTCATTAACCATTCAGATGTTACAGCACTCGTCTTTATCGCCGACACGTTATGGAAATTCTTCTTTGATAACAGCCAAAATTGAGAGAATGAGAATATTCCTGACAATAACATTAATACATGTTGATGGAATAATTATAAGAGTGATAAGTAGTTACGTCGCTAGTTGCGATTCTAAGTGAGCTTTATCAGTTAAAGTCAGTGATTCAAGGGATTCGTTTTATGAATCATATTCTCGAGGTGATATCTGTATGCATTCATAATGCACCTACTACGTTAGCAGCTACCCTAGCAGTATTCAAACGTTGTAACGTTTTGAATACTGCTTTAAAATTATAAATACCCGAAGAATCTCATTGAAAATTGCATCTACCGACCCAACTATCATTATCTTGAGATATTTCATGAAGATGTATGAATTTCATTGTGAAGATTATTCTCGAGGAAGCTGATAAATGTCTGTAAATGTATGATATGCATTTATTTTCACCCACTTGATGAGGAGGTAACATCAAATTCTAGCATTTCCATCAAGTTGAAGTACAATACACAGTATCTTTTTAATCTCCGATTTCATGGTAGTATAATTTGGCATCAGATGAAATCTTATTGAATATAAAATCAATCTCTTTGAAAATATACATGGTTTTCCATTTAACATTCCACGAAAGTCGAAACCTCCCAGATGATAAGAAATGGATCCACCTCGATTCATATTATATATATATTATATATATAATAAATTATATATATATATAATATATTCTAGAAGTCAATAGATCAATGTTTTGGAGGAGACCGCGATCCAATATCTCTAACCGTTCGAAAGAATGCGAGAAATTTTTACCCGCAATATAGGTTCAAACATACCTACTTTTCGTAACTACATTATAAAAATAATCCATAATCCAGGAGATATTATATTATTTATATATATATATATATATATATAATAAACTTGATGTTGGCCGCCCAAAGACACAACGTCGGATTCCAGATAATGTTATTTTTTGGGAAAAATGAAATGAGTATGAAAATAATAGAAAAGTCTGAAAACGCTATAGGTGTCGGAAACACCGTGACAGGTTATTTGAACACTAGATTCTGAGAAACATGAAATACAGAGAAAGATCCATTCGACTCAAGTATAAATTCCTGTACCTATTTTTTCCACCGTCGATTCATAAAGAATTCGAAGCAAATAGCCCGTATCTCATTTCCACCCGATATATTTTGAATTTTGAATTATGCAAATTCAACTGCTTAACTATTTCACAGGAAGTACGAGCTCTGGAAGAGGAGACTCATTCGAGATTACGAGCCGAAGAAGCGACGTCTCGAATGGTGGCCTAATATCTTCAGGCCCGGAAAGCGTCACCGAAGTGACACCACATGATAATATCTTCGACAATATATTGTCCAGAGGGCGTTACTTCATTTCATCAGCGACAAACTACTTCAGATATGCACTATCGAGCTACACCAGAAGAATTTTTGGCGATGTGCGCACAGTTTGGTCCACAGGGGTGAAAACCGTGAGAGGCCTTTTGTCCGGTAGCATAACATATGGTGACATAGCTTCAGACGTCAGATCCAGAGTTTCGGATGTTACTCATTGGTTTTCCAAAAAATTACTATTATTTTACGACGACTTATCGTTTGTACTCGCACCTATCCGCTCCATTTTTGTGGATGGCTCAGAGTTTGGAGAAATTAGGCGAGCGATCTCGCATGCATCCTCGAATAACACAATTAATCTGCTGGCTTTGCAACGATATATCGCTTCAGAAATAGCAGGTGGCAAAAACGTCAGTGCAGCATCGAGGAACCTACTAACTGCACTCTCTGGTGGCGGAACCCTAGAATCGAATATCGTCAAACGGGCCATATATTCGACACCAGGTGCTGACAGCGGCTACATCGATATTCCGGATTTCAGGCACTCCATTGTAACACAGATCGCCAAGGAGAGGGATGAGTCTGCAAGAATATTAGAACCTTACCGCTTAGCAGTGGCTGATGATTATTCACAAGCGTCATATTTCATTAGACGGGCGGTCGATTTACCTTTAGCTATTGCTGAACAGATATGGCACTTACTTGAGATGACGGTATCAGATAGTAGAACATTTTTGATGACGCTAGGGCCCATTGGCATGGTGACTGGCTTGGGATTGAACGTGACATTGCATGTTCTGTCGCTGTTCGCTTCACCAATTAGTAAAGTTATATCCGTAGTTATTCGCTCCGGTGCTTCGCTGGTCGGTGGTATCATTAGGACAGTATTGAGACCTTTTCGCTCAGTAATCAATTTGGCCTTGAAGCTGGTGACCTACCCGATATCATTAGTATGGAGAGTTGTATCCTTTTTGGTGGGTTTCATTCGTTCCTTACTCGGTAGAGGCGTTTCGATTATATTAACGCCATTCCGCTGGATATTTGATTTAGGAAAGGACGTGGTATCTGGTATTATAAGGCTGGTATTATATCCAATTAGACTGGTCTCGCATGGTGTATTTGACTTGTTTCGCATAGTAGTCGTCTTCCCTATATCGCTAATTACTAGACTGCTAAGATCCATTGGCTCGATATTCGGTATTCATTAATGTAAATGCGCAACTACTTCTCGAAATTGTTTCCACAAATGACCAGTAATGAGGAAGTTTCCAATTTTTCCATGCATTGTCAATGAAGGCGCATATTTTTTATTTCCTTTGTAAAATCAGGTATGGCGTCGAGATAAGTAGTAATTTGGCAAATTTACTTTGTGAAAAAGGAGGTGGAATATGACGTCCGACAGCGCAAGTCACTGTTTGATCTTCTGCTGAGACTTATAGCATGACAACGTTGTAAACATTTCTGACAAGACTCGTTTTGTCACTTACGTGATGAAATATATAGCTGTATGCCTTGGCAGCTATGTTCACACTGATTTCACTTCACACGTCACAGTTTTTCGCGACAAAAATTGATAATTGCTTTATCTTGAGAACAAATATAATTCGAACCATTTCAGTATTCATTTTCAGAAACTTCCTCATTATTTCTACTGATTCTTTCCTTTACTGTTTCTTACATTGATTTGTGAAAGTGGGTGCATAATTTCGAATTATTATGGTTGCTGAAACCAATATTTCTTAGACCAACCAATTCAACAATTGACTATAAATTATATTGTTGTGACTTAGGTACAACACAACTGATAATTATCATTGGAATTTTAGGTCGATATTTTTACATTCTGATTCTGATATGATAATTCAGGGGTTAACCATGTCTATGCATAGTAAATTTGTGATATTTGAACTTGCTCTTCAGTGATTATTCCTTTTATGTATCATCATCGAATCAATAAATGAAATAGTTCCTTCTTCGCCAATTTTTTTTCTTTTCCGTTGGTCTTGGTCCACTTTTCCATCAACAATGTCCATAATATAGGTTGCGAAAAAACGGAATTGAAGACCCATGGAATAGACCCGTATTTATTCATTTTTTTTTTATAATCCCTTGATTCAGAATGAATATCGTATATCCTGTGACACTAATATGAACTTTCAATAAATGTATCTGAAATAACGATCATTTGATGATGTTGAAAATTTGATTTCATTCATTCCTGGTTGATAGCATTCAGCATACTAAATCATTTCCATTGATTGATTAGTCTATGGACACTGAATAAATATATTTGTAATCGAATACGAAAACAAAAAGAGTTCGTATGATGGAATATTAACGATTTAGATCCATACAAAGAGATCACAAAATTACAAGACATTTCCATCTTGAACACACGTTTGATTTGTGGTGTTCCTCATGGAACTGTTTCAGGGATAATTCTGTAAGGGCTAACATTTACATAAATGACATTCTGAAAAATAATATCGATGGACGTATGTTCTCATATGCTGATGACACATCAATGATTGTTAATGCTTGGTTAATACGGCAGAAGAAGTTTTTGATGCCGAATCTCATCAAATATCTTGGTTTATACATTGCCCAAACATGAAGTGGAATCATCATGTTTCAGAGGTGATGAAAAACTGTACAAAAATTTGGACTTTTGCGAAATATTGTTGATAGAAAATAGATAGAACTTGGCATTAACTTCTCGAAACTTAATATGAAATTTGTAAATTCAAGATCAATTAACGGAGACAAAAAACAAATACCTGGTACACGAAAATGTTCCTGTCTGACAAGTTGTTTAATGTCAAAGACGAACATTCCAACTTTACGAAAAACAATATTCAAAAATTGTGTTGAAAACGGGAGCAGATTCGTTTCGTCCACTACATCATTAAGGCAAGTGGAAATTTGGAAATTCATAAAATATATTCGTTTTCCGAACATATTTTTAAAATCAAGGTGTCACTGACATATAGAGAGTTTCTCTTCTTTCTATCTGAAGGTTGAATTCAAAGCACAGTGAAATTTTGGGGCAGATCATAAATCTGTCAAGAAAATCTCACGAAAAGTAGAATATTCAATTCAAAAATATTTTTGAAAATAATATTTCGTGAATCATCCAACTATCCATCAGCCCCATTATTTCAAACAAATTGTATATTAAAAGTAAGACAATTATTTAGAATCTATGATATCCAACTCGAAAAACATAAACTAAAAATAAGGTAAGAACATTCTAGTTTCTTTGGATCGAAAAACAAAATTCCATGGAAATTGAAATTTCTCCATTCAGTATCTTTCAAAAATAAAATCAAAATATGCATTATAGAAAATGCTTAAAAATATGATATTTTTCGATAAACTGTATCATTCTCTTTTTATTTTGTCCTTTTTCAATTATTGGTATTTGATTTTAGAATTTACATCATTAAGAAACCAATATATATTATATTTTGAACACTTATCTCTTTCTCACATCAACCTATGTCAACAAGAGAAGATTTGAGATATGTTCAGAATAATTTCCTCCGACAAACATTTATTTCATTTGATAATGATAAACATAAATATAATATAATGATAGTAAATAATAACAATAATAATAATAATAATGAATAAATAAATAAATAAATAAATAAATAAATAAATATCAGTTTGGTCTTACTAGAAAAGATGTCAATGAAAACCTGGATGCTGAGTATAATTATTCGACACCAAGAAATATTTATATTGGTTGTGAAATTGGGTGTTAACTGAACCGCGAAAGAAGTCTAGGGACGAAAGGGAAACGAAGTCGCAAAACACGACCAGAATGGCATGACACATAGGCGTACAGTGAACTAATAGAACAAATATTTAGTCAGTGATAATATAAAAAAAACATGATTTCTTGTATATCACAGACATAGTTGTATAACAACACCAAATAGTAATCTAAAATTGATCCATAACCTGTTTCAAATTTTTTAAATTCAATCTTTTTCGAGTCTGAAAAAGCCAATCGATCTGTTTTTCTAGCTAGCGCTAGAGATGCCGAAGTTTCAGACCGCTTGAAACTGACATGTGACATGACTAATGACCGCAATTTTGATACAGTGTTCTGTACTAACGTTCTTTCCGCTGGACTTAAGCAAGCCAATCTATACTATCTTGAGGTATGCCTGTAGTAGGATATTCAAAGTTATTATGTCATATCTCATATGTCATTCCTCACAAACACAACTTTTGATATCTAATATTCGTTCTATAGATATCATGAAATAGACATTTATCTGCTAGTGAAGTAAATCTCAGTTTCCAATGTTATGAAATAGCTTGTTAAAATCAAGTCTGAAAGTTTCAATTGTTCATTCCATATGGAAATTCATGAGTCGAAATATATTTGTGGTCTCTGGAGTGTGACATTTTCACCTCCATTGGTTCGATTAGTATGTAAAATATCGATAAAAGATGAAGTAGGTATAAGTATTTTGTCTATCACTAGCACATAATAGAAAAAGATACGCTTTCGAAATGAAAGCTTCATATTTGTTGATATATATCATTGGTGAGTTAAACGAAATTCATAATTAGTTTAGTCTGAGGATGACTTATTATTCAAAAATAATATGCTAGATTTTAGGTTGAGTATAGTAGTGAGAAAAACGGGAGTGTCAGCTGAATGAGTGCGGAAATAGTGTTGCTGAAAGTGAAACCGCTTCACGAAATAATGGTATTATACCGACAAAACATGGAAAATAATAAAAATCCAAATTGACAGTATGAACAACTGCGTCCGCTTTCATATATCATACACAAGAGTTCTAAGTTGAACTTTGTAGTCTAAACCACATATTCATTATAGTTCAATATTAGACATTCATTGGATTTTCTGCAGCAATGAATTAAATTTTTCAACGGAATAATTATCGTGACACTGAAGTTTCAAAATTGAGCTAGACCTTATGAATGGAATATAGAATCTCTTCAAGATACCTAAAAGATAAATGTTGAACGCAGTGACATTTTGGGGAAGAAACGATTATCATATTTTGTATTTCTAATTTTCGAAACTAGAAGAGGATATTCCATAAGTATTTTAATCGGACTGCCCTGAAATTTTACAGGCACTTTCTCCGATGCCATACTGATAAACCCTTTTTTTCATTCGCAATCTCAGGTTAATCACCCTGTATATCAATTCCTTCAGTCTTCGTATTCCCTCTAATGTTTCCAGTACAAAAGCGGCAAGCCTTATCAGTGTCGGCGACAAAAATCAGCATAGATACGTACGATAACTCCACTATGTTATATATCTATACAGGGTTGTTTTTTTAGTTTTCGACAATATTGCTTTTGGAGAAAAGTTTATCTAAAATAATAAATAAGGTTCACATTCATTCCATTCACAAGTGCACAAAGTGGCCAAATTTTATGCAGTTTTTGAGATATCAGGAAATATACCAAAATGGTCAGCTGTAATGAAAGAGTCAGTTATCTATGGCAGCAAAAATTCATTCAATCATTCATCATTATACATTGTTATTGTTTGGGGACCATACTCTCTGTCTATATTTTTTTCTTTTCACTTCAAGGCAACTCTTTGATTCAATTTGAATATTGGGACCATGTGAAACAACAACTTAGGCTTTATAGACTACTACTATTTCATGAGAACATATTAACAATCCATTTATTGACAACCGTTTTTTCTTCGAGATTTAAGAAGCAGTTTTTTAGACAATACGATACCGGTATATTGTATAATGTACATGTTGTCTATAATATTATTAACAATACATATATGTATTGTATAGTATTTTGGTATATTGTCTGTATGTACTAACATGGCATTATTTTCCTGGCTGAAAATTTCTGATGAAGAAATTTTCCATTTCAAAAGGTCTTGAAAACTATTTGAATAATACAAATTTGGGTCGGGAATAGAGAACTCTTTCGAGTATTGAAATAAAAAATCCAGGTTCGTATCTGAAGAATATTGATGTCATTGAAAAAATCTAACGACGTCATGATGTAGATGAGAGAAATTATACAGGGTGTAACTAAATAAGTGTAAAACATTTGAGGGGGTGATTCCTCATCGAAAAAAAGACAGGACAAGAAGACACTCAACCAATAATTTATTTGGTTTACCCAATGGTTGTAAGGGGTGGCAAACACAACACCTAAAATTCATTTCCGATGTGACTTTTTGTCTTATTATTTGTTTACCATTCAAAAATTTATTTCCGATCGCCTATTTCATTCTAAACAAAGAATATCCCTTGAATTTTTTGCCCAAAATAAACCAGTTCGCAGCAAAAAAATATTTCACGAACAACAGAGATACATCGTCATAAATGCAAACTGGATTTATTGTTATTTTGTATTTACTACCTGCATTGAATGATTAATGGGGGATAAACAAAACTAATTTATCAATGACGAGACATACAAAATGTAGAAATCATAATGAATGTTCAATATGTCTATTTTTCAGCTTTTCGTGGGATTTTCTCTCCTCGTTTCTAAAAATAGAGTAGAAGTTATTAAAAATTATTTCAATATATTTGTAGTAAGGACAGATTTGGGATCTGCCCCAAAATGTCACTGCGCTTGAAATTAAACTTTTTGTTTTGTTTTGTTTTTGAAAAATTTGGAAATACAAATATATTCGTTCCCGAAACGTCCACCAAGATAAGTAGAGGTTTTATTCTTATTAAATATATTTGTATTTCCAAATTTTTCAAAAACAAGGTGTCACTGACCAATAGAGAATTTCTCTTTTAGGTATCTAAAGGTTTAATTTCAAGCGCAGTGACATTTTGGGACAGATCCCAAATCTGTCCTTATTACAAATATATTGAAATAATTTTTAATAACTTCTACTCTATTTTTTAGGAACGAGAAGAGAAAATCCCACGAAAAGCTGAGAAATGAATGTACCACCTCCTCGAAGAATTTACAGACAGTATTCAATATGTCTACCTTCTGACATTACGCATGCGTCTAGACGTCTTCGCATTGAGCCACGTATTCGCTCAAATATTCCTGGAGTCGCGGTTTCTCAAGTCCTCTACATCGCAAACAAGAGTACGATGAACCAAATGCTGTAAATGGTCCCAAGTAGAGAAATCGAAAGGATTGAGACCCGGGGATCGAGTGGGCCAATTCTGTGGTCCTCCTCGACCTATCCACTGATTTGCATATGTTTCAGTTAAATGCTGACGTGCTACTTGACAAAAATGAGAGGAAGCCCCATCATGCATAAGAAACATATCCCTTCTGACGCCCAAATGAACTTCCTCCAGCAGTATGATATGCACTTCTCTTAGAAATTGAACGTATGCCTCACCATTTAATCGAGGAGGTAGAAAATGAGACCCAATCGAATAATCCCCAATAACTCCGACCAACACGTTTAGAGGAAACTGTTCTTGATGTTTGGTTTCGACAATAGCGTGAGGGTTTTCATCAGCCCATATGTGGTAATTATGGAAATTAATAATCGTGTCCCGAGAAAAACTACATTCGTCTGTGAATTCGATCGTCTTTAGAAAGTAATGATTTCTTCTAATCATTTCCAGCATCCAATTGCAAAATTCAAGACAAGACGGTTCGGAAAGTCTCGCGGTAACAGTGCATGTACTCGTTGCAGATGGTGAGGATATAACAGTTGTTTCTTTAAAATTCGAAATACCGTCATATGATCAACATACAGCTGGAAAGCAATCTTTCTAGTACTGGTAGTTCTATGTTAAGGATGCTGCAGTATATCTTCTAGAAGCTTCTGACCCATTACCCTGCGACAGACCGTAAACTTAATGCATATCAACCATTTGCTCATTTGTGTATGCCATTTTAATAACAAGTGAATTATTGAAGTAACAAATTAAGAACAGAACAACAATACACAATTAGTATTACTTCAAGTTTGGAAATTCACAAACTGACAGCTTACCAATACCAATTTAATTGTCACTATCGATAATAGCTGCCTACTAGATAAATTAGTTTCGTATTTTCGTTTTATGGCGACATGTATCTTGCTCGTAAATAATTTTTTGATGCGAACTGGTTTATTTTGGGCAAAAAATTCAAGGGACACTTTTTTTTACAATGAAACAGGCTATCGGAAATAAATTTTCAAATAGTAAACAAATAGTCAAACAAGTGTGTGTGTGTCTTTTTGGTAGTAGAAAATGTCAGGTTAATTTCGATACTATAACTTTCTCAGTGCTTGTGAAAATCAGTGGCCATTAAATGTTCTCTAGTGTAGCTTCTAGGCATTTGAAGTTGTTATTCACAAAGTTGTTCAGTCTTTGTTTCAATATTTTGATACGGAAGACATTTGTCAACGCAAAAGAATGTAATTGATTATACATTTTTGGTCCAACATAAGTGACGAAACTCTGATTATGAGGAAGTCTGAGAGAAAAGACCATTTTAATTTGCATTGAGGCGGATGATATGTGTGTGTGATCTTTGAGTTGAGGGTGCACTATGACCAATATGAGACAAAAGATAGAGAGATAGTCTTTTCATATTGAAGGCACTTGCTTCTTTAAACAATGATGTGGTAGAAAATATTCAATTTCAGTCTATTGTAATATAATTCAATAAAGATAATTCAAAATATTTTGTATTTAGCAACCTGACTCCACAAAACATTAAATGCAAATTAAGAAAGTCGACAGTGAAATGACATGTAATGTAAAGTAATGTAATGCAATGTAATGTAAGAAAGTGGGCGGTCTGAGACCCGACGCACTTAGGCCACCTCTTCGGGCCCATTGTGCACCCACAACTCCTGGGATCGCAAGTTAGCCATGGAGAAGGCCAATTTCGCGGGCGAAAGATACCATTTTCTTTCGCCGAATCTTTTCACATCCTCTGTGTTCGGGATGCTGCCCCGAAGAAGAAGTCTCTTCGTCTTCAAGGCACCATCTACATTCAGGATCTTCTACAATTCCGATCGTAATGAGATGTTTGTTCAAGGGGCAGTGCCCTGTCAGTGAAATGACATGCGGAAGAATGAAAAGTAGACAGTTCGATGCAGCTCTTTGTGCCCTTTTCAAATATGATCACAAATTTTATGTACTCCCTTCAAGGGGCTGTATCTTAACATGGGATGCTCTAATGAAGTTTCTTCGTATGAGAGATCTTTTTTCGATGAGGAATCACCCCCTCAAATATTTTACACTTTTTTAGGTTACACCTTGTATAACCTGAAGGTTGTCGAGTTTATCAAAAGTCAGTTTCTTTTTCTTTGTTCACTTAGTTCATGAGATAGTTAGATGAATGAATGATTAACTACTGCAAATTCTTTGTGATCACATATCAATTATTATTTTTAAACTTTGCATTGTGGCTGCGTCTATCTGATGAATCGCCTATCTCTCTGAATAAATGAATGAATGAATGAATAAATAAATGAACGAATGAATTTCAATATTTTTCTTGATATGTCAGAATCAGCAAACAATTTGGGAACACTTTGAAAGCACATTGAGTGAAAATATATTTCTTATATCTTTTATATATCATATATAATAATCACGGTTATGCAGATAGGATAAACGACACTTAAAAATATTAACCTGTATATAAAGTTCGCCTACTACCAACCTACTGCGTTCTAGAAGAGAGAAGGGGAAGGTAGCGATCGGCATTTCGGAAAGTACCCCGAAACTGATATAGATTTCGTTAACGACGTTAACGTATTGACAACCATATTACTGACAATATCCAATATGACATTTTTTTTTCAATTTTAAATATATCTTTAAATATATCTACAAAAGTTCCTACAAACATGTATCACACAGTCATCAGATCACATAACCCTTCTTATCTTTATAATAAAGTCAGGTTCAGGAGTCAAGTTCATAATGTGAAAGTGAGAGGTAAACACCACATCACTATTCCAAAACATAAAACCTCTTTATATCAATCATCATATTCCTACGATATTGCTAACACATATAATGCAGTTCCCGAAGAATTGAAATCCATAGCTCGTATAAATGTCTCCAAATACAAACTGAAGCTTGCAATTTTGGATGGCTCTTTCAGTTATTCAATTTGATCTACCCCATAAATGGCTCTTTTGTCATATATTGTCATATACTATCATTTATGAATTTTCATGCGTGTATTCCATTATCTCTACTATCATTTCTACTTAATTTCTCTAAATGAATAATTAATACCGTTACTTTTTACGTTACAAATTTACCATTGTACTTTATATAATCTTTATTTTAACGTGATTTCTATTATGTTTAAGATAGTTCTATTTCATCACATCTCCAGGTTAAAAGGCTTCTGAAGTTGGATATTTGTATATCGAATTGAAGAAGTGCGAACTTTACCTTTTGCAAGGTAGCCTCTGTTGATCTTGTTTTTCAGTTTATTATTTTATTTATGCATATGTATGTATTGTATCCATAATCATATACATAAATTGTTTCACGTTATAGGTTGCAGCAATAAAAGCCATATTATTATTATTATTATTATTATTATTATTATTATTATTATTATTATTATTATCATCCTAATTTGCTTGGTTTTCAAGATGCAAGGTGTCAAATTTGAAAGAAATGATTCCACCTCCTCCACCCAATTTTGTTATATTTCAGAATTTTTTGTCGTGTTGAGAAGCTGATTAAGCTCAAACTTGAATAAATTCATCAAGTCCAATGGCGTCCCGAGCGGCACCCTATCGAATATTACTAACGAAATATACATTCACGATTTTGTGATTTTTTCGGATTGAGTATCTAAAAATAACACTTTTTCGTCTCTTCCAGTGTTTTCGTATCTTACTCAGTTTCTGAAGAAAAAATAAATGTACTTTGCATTTACAAATTCTTCAATTTTATAAATTAGCCCCATAACACGGCAAATAAGTAATGCCAAATTTCCACAAAATTGGTCGAGGGATTTCTATCCTATACACGAAAAAACATTTCAACACCTTGTGTTTAATGGAAACGAAGCAAGTTAAGACCCATGTTCACATGAACATTCATGTCTTGAAATCAAGACATGATGGACAAAGATTTTTTTTTATTGAAACCTAATTATCTCTTATAATTCACTTAATTCCAGTTGCTATCGACAAATGTTCCAGTCAAGGATACCTCAATTTTGGATTCCCACAAATGCAGGGTAAGAAGAATAACTATGCATGCAAACAATTTATAAAAATACCACCGAACTCATCGCCAATATCACCAATACATCATCATAGGGCAAACAGTGTTCGAAGCACATATGCATTAGAAGTTGACTTATTATGATATTTTCAAATTGAAATGCCTTTCAATACAATTCTAATTATTGTGATTGAAATAAAGTATGATTATGTGTTGGGAGTGAGAGTGAATACAGAATCTAAAGTTTTCTGGGTTCCAATGATCATAGCAGTCTGAAAATTTCTGGAAAGCCTCAATCGATGACTTGCTGATTGATGAAATGTTTTCAAGATTGTGGTACTTCCGGTTATACCGGATTAGACACCAACTTCTTCATTTCAGATGGACTATATTTATCATTGCGCTTCAAGATTCTTTAGGTTGTATTAGCATGATCTTCATCAGCCCTCCTCCCTAAGTCTAATCATTTTCGAAATATTCTTGACTTGACGAAAAAATATAAAATCGATAAGTCAGTCATTTTTGAATCTATTGGAATTGTTTCCGAGTAACAAGAAAAAAAATGGATCTTCCTTGTGGTTCATCCATAATTGGAGGAAAACAATTGGAAATCCTTCAAATAGCCATAACTCTTCTTTTCCAAATGAAACGCCTAATTTTATATTTCACTTAATGAAAGAAGATGGAATTCCACATCGATCTGTATCAGTATTCACACCTATGAATAATAGTTCCCAAGATATGATGGCTTTTTCGATATTGATGAAAATTCACCACTATTTTCGCAGTAAAATTATTTGTTTTTGAATAGTTTGCCATGGAAGTGACAGATGTCATTTCATTCACTTGTCCAAATTGTACAAAGTTCGATTTCAATCTCTCAAACATCCATCTATTCAAGGGCGGCAAGTGAGGATATCTCTCGTTGAATAAACGGTACGTTCTCTCTAGTCTTTTGTGACATTCTCCATAAACACAGAATAAATTCATTAGATCTAGAATTGAAAACATTTGATTTTCCATATTGCTTGATTTCTTTTCAAACTACACTACAATATTACTTCCCGTCTAACCGCCGATATTTCACAACGATTGTTTATGTTGACTTAAATGATGTTCCAAATGCAGCTGGACGCCATTTTTTAAGATTTTTTTTCAATTTTCTATACGAAACCATAATTTCAGACGAATATTTTTATTGAAAGAAAAATATCGGTTGATAATGTTATATATTTCAAGGCAGAATCCCTTCGACTAGATTGCTGTTAATAAGTATCTAGATATAGCAGAATCCCTTTCTGCTATGAAATATCTAACACTTTCAAATACCATTTTGTCTTGGATGAATATTTTTGTCTGAAATTCTGGTATAGTATAGATAATTGAAAGACGTTTCAAATGAGCTATCACTTAACTGCTCATGCCATTCAAAATACCTTTCAATTCTTTGAAGATTCATATTTTTTAAAGGGTGTCAAAATGTAGATCCTGGAGTACCATTAGAACAAAAAAAAATTAAATAAGAATTCCGAACCGATGAAAAGTTGACCATGAGGAAGGTACAACATGGACACAGTATATATATATATATATATATATATATATATATATATATATATATATATATATATATATATATATATATATATATAAATATGTATATATAAATATATATAAATATGTATATATAAATATATATAAATATATATATACACCCTGTATATATATATATATATACAGGGTGCCCGTTTTTCGAGCTCCACCATGGGGATCTCAGTTATTATAAGAGATACGAGGTCGGTTGAATCAGGGCAAAGTTGCGCATTTTCATGCTGAACAATTATCTGCAAGAAAATTTTTTTCAAGCGAAAACAATAAGACCTAGGCGTTTCTGACTGGGACATTCTTGAGACACTCTTTCACGAGGAATCTGAATCTGTCATCGTATTTTCCATAACATTCTTGATGCCAAAGTTACAATACTCAACTTTGTTGTTTCTTATGGGCGCCATATTGGATTTTTGCATTTTTGAAAAGTCCTTTTTTTTCTGATTGCAATGATGTATCACACGATATGTACGAATCTCACATGCTGATCAAAATTGGGAAAAAATCATTTTTGTGAAGAGTGCTTTGGGAAGAACGCCAAACGTTTTGTTTAACAAACTAAATTTCAACAGTTCAACTGAATTTGGATCGGGAACGTTCATATTTTCGTCAAGCTCACCTACTTAAAAACTATGATTTTGAATCAACAACGACGTAATGAGCTTAAAGTTTATTCTTCGCAAAACAAAACCAAGTTATAAAAGATGCTCGAATACTTCACCTTCCACTTCTAAACACAATTCTACACGTTTCCTCAGTTTCTGAATTGCTCGCGAGATGTTCCGTCTTCTTATCTTAGTCCTGAAAGTGGTGATAATGGTCCTTTTCAGCTGATCAATATCTGTGGGTACAGTTTTAAAAATCAAATCTTTCATAGTTCCCCATGAATAATAATCCAGCGGAGAGAGATCAGGTGACCGCGCTGGCCAACGTATGTCTCCGTTGTTCGAAATTACCTTGTCGAGAAATAGTTCTGACAAACACTCGGCAACCCTTCTCGCGTTATGTGGCGGTGCGCCGTCTTGCTGAAACCATACGGTATTCAGCCGGTTCAGACAAATGTTGTCGTCAACGTAGTCCGTGAGAAAGGTCCTCAGAAAATTCAAATACCGATCAGCATTCAAATTTTCTTCATAAATGTATGGGCCAATTATTGTGTCGTCCAATAAACCGACCCATACATTTACGCCGAAGCGTACTTGTGGTCGCCGTTCTTGATGTTCACGGGAATTCTCAATGGACCAAATGTGTTCATTGTGTCGATTAAATATGCCCATGTTTGTAAATTTGCATTCAACCGTGAATATAACATTACGCAAGAAACTTGGATTTGGCTCCAACTGGTTCATTACAAATCTACAAAATTCTATCCGTCGACCTTCATCTCCGGGATGGAGAACTTGGGTGATGTGAATTTTGAATGGACGATATTTGTGTTTGTTCAGTATCTTCCAGACCACTTGATGCGATATGCCAAGATTTATTGCAACTTCCCGTGTGGAAACTGAACGATCATATTGAACCTAAAGGAAAAATCATATGTAATTTTTTTTCTATGTATTTCACTCACAGCTTGCGAAATTGCCATCTCATTTACATTCTCTCTATCGGTGTAACTTCGTCGAGGTTTCAGAAATGAACCATAATCGGCTAAATTCCTATGGAGCAATAGAAAATAATTCTGAGCTGTTTTGTGCATTTCGATGCGAGGCGTAATAAATCTGAAGCATATCACGCTTTTCTTCATTCGAAAACGGCATTTTTGTAGATAAGCTCAAGAATTCAACAGTTCTGTTCGCATATTCAATTGAACTGTCAAAATTTAGTTTGTTGAACGAAACTGTTGGCGTTTTTTCCAGAGCACTCTTCACAAAAATGATTTTTTCCCAATTTTAATCAGCATGTCAGATTCGAACATATCATGTGATACATCATTGTAATCAGAAAAAAAGACTTTTCAAAAATGCAAAAATCCAATATGACGCCCATAAGAAAAAACAAAGTTGAGTATTGTAACTTTGGCATCAAGAACGTTTTGGAAAATACAATGACAGATTCAGATTCCTCGTGAAAAAGTGTCTCAAGAATGTCCCAGTCAGAATCGCCTAGGCCTTATTGTTTTCGCTTGAAAATATAAAAACGAATATTACAAATTTTCGTTTTCCTGCAATAATTCAGAAACTAAAAATGACACATCAAATTTTCTTGCAAATTTTCTTCAGCATGAAAATGCGCAACTTTGCCCTAATTTAACCGACCTCGTATCTCTTATAATAACTAAGATCCCCATGGTGGAGCTCGAAAAACGGGCACCCTATATATATATATATATATCCTATATATATCCTATATATATCATTCAATGACTGTACATACATCCATAATTCGAATGGTCACCTATAATCAGGATCTACAAGAATAATATTATTAATAATATTTGATAAATGGCAGCATGCATTGAAAGGCTTTCACTTGTGCTGTGAATTTATGACAAGAAATGATTCCTAATTTCAATGATATTTATCTATTTCATTGTTGATATTAATATGAATAGATTCAATACTCTCACTCCCACTTGACCTGTGAAGTTAATTCTTAGTTCTCGATCAAATTGTGTTCAATGAATCCACCTTACCAAACATCTCGAATAATATTGTGATTTTCTACATTTATTGAATGAGCGGAGAAACTGCACAACTATAATAATGGTTGTTTCAAAATAGTATAGTGAAACTGCTAATTCATTCAACCGAGATCTAATATTCCTCACTTATTCCCTAAAAATAAAATGTAGACTTTCCAGCTGCACATATTTGATGCTATGATTCGAACTCGTCAGTATGAAGAGAATTCAAAGAGTGATATCGAAAAATACGATTTGGACTTCTGCAACATGAGTGAATTATAAAATTCAACGAATGATATAATGATTATTTCACAGGAAACCGCAATCCAGGATTTCAGAGCCCAGTCAACGCGGGATTGTCCTCTTCGGATATTACGGGCCTGAGACTCTCTAATGGTGTACAAGATGCCACGCATAATGCCAACAGCGCATCACCTTCGGCATCGAACCCCACGAACGGCGTTGGTAACTCAGCACCCGCATCATCAGGCAGCGGCAATAACCTTCTTGGCGTTTCTCCTTCCAACACTACTAGCAGTTTTGGCACGATACCAGCTCAAAACGCGGACAACAATCCTATCAGAGGACTATTTCCTTCCAATGGTAATAATCCTATTGGGGGACAACTTCCTCTCAACTTCACCAATCCTCTTGGCGCGATAGCCTCTCAGACCGCGAGTAACAACCCACTTACGGGAATGTTCAACATTGCCACCAATCCTCTGACAGCAATACTCCATCTTGATGAAAACAATCTTTCCAGCGGAGTAGTTGATAACAATACTAATACGGGACATGTTCCAATCAATCCTTTCATAGGAATATTCTCTGCAAACAGCACCAATCCCCTTTTGACGAATAACCTTCTGACAGAAATGTTTACACCCGGTTCGACACCTTCTCAATTTGCAAACAATCCCCTCACGGCATTGTTTCCTTTCAACACGATAGCTTCTCAAATGACGAATGATAATCCTCTCGCTAGCTTATATCCCCTAAACACTGCAAATCCTTTCAACGTTTTATTTTCTCTAATGGCGACTAATCCTCTCATGAGGATGTTTCCTTTCAATTTGATGGCTCCTCAATCACCAATCAACAATCCTTTTGCGGCATGGTTGAATCCTTTTGGCACGATGGCTTCTCAACTCGCGAATATCAATCCTGTTACGAGAATGCTCCCTCTTGGCGCAAACAACAATCCCACCCGTGACACCAATCCATTCAGCGCGATGAATTCTCAAATGGTGAACAACAATCCCTGGACTAGCTGGTTTCCTCTTATCGCGAATAATCCCTTCAGCACGATAGCTTCTCAACTCGCTAACAACAATCCTCTCAATAGAATGTCAATTCCTGGCGCGAACAATAATCCTTCCGGTGTAACCAATCCATTCAGCGCGATGACTTCTCAGATGGCAAACAGCAATCCTTGGACTAGCTTGTTTCCTCTTATCGCCAATAATCCCGTCAGCGCAATAGCTTCTCCACTCGCTAACAACAATCCTACCGGTGACACCAATCCATCCAGCGCGATGGCCTCTCAGATGGCCAACAATCCTTGGACCAGCTTGTTTCCTCTCAGCGCCAATAATCCCTTTAGCGCAATAGCTTCTCAACTTGCGAATAACAATCCTTCTAACAGAATGGTAATTCCTGGCACGGAGAACAATCCTACCACTGATACCAATCCATTCAGCGCGATGGCTTCTCGGATGGCAAGCAACAATCCTTGGGCTAGCTTGTTTCCTCTTATCGCCAATAATCCCTTTAGCGCGATAACTTCTCAACTTGCGCCCAACAATCCTCTTACGAGAATGTTAATTCCTGGCACGAACAATAATCCTGCAAGTGACACCACTCCATTGAGTGCTTTGACTAGCTTGTTTCCGCTTGCCGCGAACAATCCTTTTGCTCAGTTGACTTCTCAGTTCCTAGCTAATAACCCTTTCACGGGATTACTGACGAGTTTTTTGAGCATGAATCCTTTTGCAGCGATATTTTCTCAGTTTTTGAACAACAATCCTTTTGCACCGATGGCTTCTCAAATGGTAAATACTAACCCTTTGACGGCCATGTTTCCTCCCAACGGCGTCGCTTCTCAAGGCTCGAGTGGTGCACGAACGGAAAACAGCAACCCCCTCACAGGCATATTTCCGTTTAATACTTTAGCTCCTCAGAATGTGAACAACAATCCTCTAATGAGAATGTTTCCTTCAGATGGTAACACTCCTTTCGCCTCTATGTCTTCTCAAATGAGCAACAACCCCAACATGGGAATGTTTCATGTTAATGACACAAATCCTATTTTCGCACTTGCCCCCGAATTCATCAATCCTCTCACAGAAATATCTTCCAACGGTACCAACCCTATTACTGCGTTATTTTCTCCCGGTACCAATAATTCTCCACTTGCTAACAACCCTTTGTCCCAATATTTTTCTTTTAATCAAAACAATCCACTGTTAGCGATATTTTCTACTAGCCCTAATAGTTATTTAGACAGGTTATTCAGGTCAACGGGCTTCGGTCCAATATTAGATTTCTACCGCTGGAACGGTTCTATTTTTACGTCATCGTTGGCATTTTTTTGGAGCCTACTTTCGAGTTTTATACGGGAATTGGCGGGCATTGGCAGGATGTACTTTTCATTTTTCGACTCCTGGATCAGTTCCATTGATAGGTTTATCCAATCATTAACAAGGGAATTCTCTGCAATACCAGAAACTAGTAATAACGAAGCAGGTATGAGTCGTATATGGAGCAATAATGGTAATGGCGGTAATATGTCTCCAGTGATGGCGTCTTGATTAATATAGCATGAATAATTTTATTCTAACTAATGGACGTCAGCAATGACACAATTCTGGTTTCGAATATCTTACGCTCTAAATACATATTCTAGGTGAAATGGGAGTGAATGAATGAGCATATTTATATTACTTTTACTTTTTTAAACCTTCTGTATCAAAGAAACAATAATTGTTATTAACTCTTCAAATTCCTCTGCATATTGCAGAATATTCCACATCACTTCAATAACACCTTGTAGGCAACCCGTATGTATGTGATATTGTTTTAGCAGATGAATCAAATCAACAAAAAAGTCTCACTGATTCATAAATCTCCAGAATCAAACAGATATATCACATATTCACAACAATTTTGAATTAAATTTAGATGTATGAAACACAGGTTGGCCAAATACAGATGATGAGAATGCACTGGGTCGGCGAATTCAATCACATAATTTTACTTTTTACTTCTCAAAATCACCCTTTCACTTGATTTAAATTACCTACACCTCTCTTCGTGATAATCTCGTGACTACAGAGCTCAAAGAATGAGATCATCTTCTCAATTGTTATACCAACAACCAAAAAAATATGTAAGGACAATCTGACCAAAATCGTTTACATTACACTTTACATTACGATTATCTGTGAGATATGTTTATTACGGCATGTGCCACCACTTTCCACTCAATGAAACGTTGAGAAAAGTCAATGAGATTTTTTGTCTTGATGTAAGATGTCACACACTGAAATGATGACCCTTATATCTCGAAACCTGTATATAACGGCATGGGTTCCCAAAGTGATCAACTTATTCTATATTTTTACCGTAGCGCCGATACCTTTAGTTCTATATAACAAGTACCTTACAGAACATTATTTTCTGACAATATCATTCATTTCAACGCGATATGTGTTAATCAGTGAGAGAACAATAAAATATCGACAAAGGAAAGGAATCACCTTCTAATGGAGATACTCCTGTAGATAGAATATTATCTGTATGATTCAGTTCTCTTATCGCGATAGTTTTTCCTCTTCAGTTTTTCAAAATTTCCTGATAATTGGAGTTATAGTACCATTCAACAGATAATCAAAACCATACCAGAGGATTGGATGTTATGAGGCAAGTATTCCCCTTCATAGGGAACCCCACCTTTGCTTCGGATCCATTCAATATTCTAATCAGAAAATGGATTGAAGAGGAAATGCGTGATCATTGTTCATTAGAGGCCATGTCGCATAGAGCACCAATATCAGATATTACAGTATGAGTATCATTGGCGAAACCACTAGAGCATTACTGAACTATCAGTTTCGTTTTGGAGTGTGCGAATACTACTCTTGGAGTGGAACGAAAAATTGGGACATACCTGTTCATCAATAAATTATGGATTCTGATGTCACTGTATCAACATTACCATCCTCCATCAACATTCCAATGTGTGAAATGAGGCTGAATGTGAAAAAATGATTGAAACTCGAATGAACCTTTCTATTAGGTTTAGATGCGGCCAGCATTGATGGACGATAAATTCAATAGGTTAAATTCTGCCAGGTACTCAAAAAGCTGTAATACCCAAAT
This sequence comes from Gastrophysa polygoni, assembly GCA_963576655.1. Lineage (NCBI taxonomy): Eukaryota > Metazoa > Arthropoda > Insecta > Coleoptera > Chrysomelidae > Gastrophysa > Gastrophysa polygoni. The sequence goes on from OY755083.1 coordinate 35,205,006, forward strand.
GTCAAACGCCATTCAAGATAGGTCACTCAATTCCAATAGTAGTTTCGGAAAACCATGAATATTTTAATATGTTGAATATGTTTAATATGTTGTATCTAATAGATGCTTTCCCAGAAATTGGCCATCTTGATGGTGAATTCAAACACTTGTGTGTTCTCGTATCCTGAATTGCATCCTACAACATGTTAATTATGACATAGTTTTCAACATCAAGGGCCGGTTGCATAAAAAAAATTCAACAGATTAAATCTTTAATTTGTTTATTCCGATGGCAACGGATGCCTCAGCTGATGAATCAGTAGAGATAATTTTACGGGAGGTTTTATGCAACCGATCCTAAAGTTGTTTTTCTAATGAAGTTTCGTCACAAGTGAATAGAATTTTGTTTGTAATCGAGATCTTTCAGAACAACCAGAAATAACTTGACGTCGAAGACATGAAGATCCCTTATGACATTCTTGCCAAATTCATCTCCAGTCAATTAATCAAAATGTATGCATAACAAGAATGACGTCTGTCGAATGACGTCAAGCTTTACTGGTCTAATGATATTGTGGTTACGATAAATGAATGTTCGTTATTTATAATCTTATTAAACATATTATTCATATTTCGATTTTATTACGTTTTTTCGGGTGAACTCCATTTTTTTTCTAAATAATCTTGAAGAACTAAAATAGTATTTCTGTTGAGTACATTGTGTACTCAATTTCAGCCAAAAAAGCATGTGGTGAGATAAGGACTATTTTTTGACCTCACGTTTCATTGACGACATAGATGACAAGTTAGTAAACTAAAAATCTTTGAACTATGAAGTAATTAATTTTTCCAATTAGGATAACTCTGATTCATCAGAAGGCAAAACTTGAATTATAAAAAATCCCAACTACAGTCTAGTTGTATTAGCTCGGCTCAATTACGGATCCCTTGAAACTTTATACTGGGATAGAACAATTCGATGAAACACTCTTCCGTTTGATATGTCTTTTACCAAGGTAGTATGGTATAACCATATGGTAATGGTATGGTAATAGTGGTGTTGGTATATGTAACTCACCAATAATACAAGTTAACTCTTGGTAACGGATTACTACTAGTTAGACAACCAATGAGAAATGAGAAATGTTTACCTTTTCATAGTATCCATCTTTGAAGTTTCCATGTCCACACATGATTCGTTGAACAAGCTGGGTTCATCACCAGGTATACTGTCTGCCTTGCTCTCAGATGAACTGCTACTAGAAAACTGGAACTGGAAATATTTCCCTAGTTATTATAATTTAAAGGCAAAATACTGTTTATTTTCTGACAAGCTATTTTATTGACATTAGACTCGTTCATTTTCCTGGCGCTTTGATTCTAGCTGTAATATATTGCCAGATCAATATGAATGCCTTGATATCTCGAAGTGTTAGTCTGATTCATTTCGTTTTCGATAAAACACCATGACAGTTTTCATACGCTGGTTGATGTTAATTTGCTGGTTCATGTAGGGCCAGATCAATAGAAATGTGTTGTTATCTAAAAGTGAAAGTGTGATTCATGTTCTCGAAAAAACACCATGGTTGTGTTGATACGCTGGTTAATATTCAGATCACGGTTCGAAATGTCTCCATGAAATATTCATATTTTTATTTCACTCAAATAGTAGAGCTATCAACAAGTAATACACACGAAGGTTGATATGATAGCTGTCAACATCTCAGCAGGTTTCGAATTCGAAAACGTTTTGATATCAACAAATTTAATACACATACTGAAGGACTCACATCTCAAGTATGTATTTTACGTGTAAGATAGATAGATAGCTTCATTGAAAGAATTGTACTTGTACATCATACGAAATACACAAATACGATTAGGTGAACCAGCGTCAAAGTAGTGAAAAACAGACATGTTAAAATTGCAAAGTGTGGATAAAATATATGAAAATGGTTAAAATCAAAATAAATAAGTCAAAAAGCATTCGAATCTATAAATTCATTTACAGTATATGGTAGTACTTTTCAAGACAGGGTTTGATTTTCACTTCTGTTGGTAGTCTATTATAGAATTCATAGTCTGAAGTACAAAGCAAATTTTTTCAAAAAAAAAAAAAACGTAATGGAGCACAAAGAAGACAATGACAATTATTCAATAGGTACCTAGTGAAAATAATCTGACCTTTAATTTGTGTGTTTCAAATGAGATTTCGGTCGCAATCCATTTATAGTTACTATTCATATCGCGAATGTGATACCAATAAAATATGAATGTTCTGTCCCAGAGTTACGTCTCTACGAAGGACACTCAATAGGATAAAGAAAATTTGATAGATGTCACTTGACATTGAATGAAAAAGAGATCCTATCAAGTTGAAATACAAATTTTCAAGTATAATTTTGTTATTTGAATCTCAGTATGGATGTGCCAGAACAGACTCCTACTCCTTTTCCATTGAGTTTCTCAGGTATCGACCAACCTGAAAGGTTTCACGCCTGAATGCACTGAATTACCAAATGATTTTTCTTGAGGTTATGTTACGTCAATTATGTGTGAGTAGAATTAATGGTCAACGATCAAGATTTGTAACCTTGGTTGCAAATGAATTTTGAAAAATGAAGTCTTTGGAACTAAGCATAAAAACGTGTGGAATGAAACGGCTCTTACTGTTTTAACAAGTGCATAAACAAAGCGGAGTTTTTTTTTATCTGTGGACAACACGAAAGAGAACCCTATAATGTTCGAGGAACATCGTGTTAGCCAGCGGTGGAATTTTGGGAGAGAAGGAAGGTGTTGGAATTTTTCTTGAAAGTTTGGAGGTTGTAAGCATCAGGAAAGACGTCACTAGGCAAAGAATTCCACAACTTTGCCGTTCTATTGATGAATGATGCTTGGTATAGCGATGTTCGACAGGTGTCGAGCCTGACAGTGTAGGGATGACCAGCTCGAGCTCGTCTGGTATGTCTACTAGGAGTCGCGCGTGGTGGCATAATAAATGATATTTCCGTTGAGCACCGACCGTGAAAGTACCTATAAAAAAGGCATAGATCGCCGACCTTTGTACGATGACCTAGTGAGGTCAATGATTTGGTGAGTGTTGTATCATCGACTAGGCGAATAGCTCTCTTCTGATTTGAGTCTAAGAGCTTCAGCGTATGTTTGGGGGCTGAGCTCCGAACATGTGAACAGTACTCCAGGACAGGTCGAATTTGTGCTTTGTATTCGTGCAAAGATTACGAAAAATATATATATATAAATGAAAAATAGAAAATCATCAGAGGGAAACGAAAACTAAAATGCAGTGAAATCTTATAGCAGATTATTGGTCTGTCTTAATGTCCTCGCTACAAATATATCCAAATAATTATCATAGTATCTATTTTTGTTCTCAGAAGCAAAGAAAGGATATCTAAAAATTCTAGAGAAATTAACATACCACCTCCTCCAGTAACCTACAGATAGTGCTTGAAAATAGTGGTTCGAAAAATTCCCACAATATTTAACATATGTTTCATTCCATTGTTGATTATGAAATATAAAGAAAATGTGAATATCATGAGATGTTTCTGTTGAGTTATACATATATGTAAATTTTCTGGAAAAAAATATTCAACAATGAATTGAGTATTCATAATGTTGGTTTGTCACAGAAGAAATGGTAAGTTAGGAATAATCAATATAATGGGATGATGAAGAAAAATTGGGCCAGCCTTGATATAAAACTCCATGAATACGTCGTCGATATATGAATTTAGAATGAGAGATGAAAATGTTAAGATAACTCAGCAAATGAACACTTCATATAAATTTACTCTCTTCAGAAAATTGCATCAAGTTTTATATAGGTAATGCAACTGCATATCATTATTATTTATATTTATTCATGTATTGATCAATAAATAAGTGCTGTATAATTATGTTCTCATTCAAGTGAATGAATATTTGTATTGTATTTGACACAAGAGGGTAGACTCAAAAATGTGTTCATACTTAGTCAATTTGATTTGTTTAGAGAAAATGACTTCTCAGTCGTGAAACATTTTTGCACAATAGAGCTGATGACAGCGTATGTCCAAGCTCAGATATCAGAACTATAATATTAATTGAATCAAAGGAATGAAATGCTCTCTGATCATGAGGACATGAGAAATAAGTGAATTTTTATACCTAAGATCTTTCTCAATTCTTTGGTTATTACGAAAATTTGGTCTAAGTAACTAGAGGAAAAGTACAATCGGTTACATTTATGTATAAATCCCGACTTACATTTCGTTTATTTTTTCGAAGTGGCACAATTACTGATGATTCATCCTGAAAAAAAAATGATATATATGCATAAGGAAAAAAACGAACACAAATCATCAATAGTATTAGTTTCCATTATAGTTTTGAGTATCTTAATTTTCAATATCTTATGGCAATTCGAATACTTGAAACATGTAGTCTAATCTGCTACCGCACAAAAACCTATCTTGAAATACCATACTTAAAAGGCTTGGAGGATTTTTTTTCATTCCCCATCGGATACAGATTTCAAACGGAGATCATCAATAGTATCAACATATGCCTTTGTGTTCAGATCTCGCAGCCGTGATCAGATTTAGAGGTATCGTGAATATTTTGAATTTTAATTTTATTGATACTCATCTCAGAATACCTCGAAGGGCTTTTGCGAGTGAAGGAAACGGTGATCTACAGTTTTTGCAAGTGGAATCCAAACCACCGTGGCATTCGAGCTAGATTTAGGTACATTATACAGACCTTCAATAAACCCAAATCCAGCCAGGGATCAATAATTTCTAACCATGTCGCTGGACCTCTCGACCAAAGGTCGTTACAAATTCGTGGCTATGCAAGAGGTTCTCGATAACTGTAACATATTGGCCGAAATGATACTGCAGCGTTGAAAAATCTTTCAAGTCGAAAAAAAGCGTTATAAATTTTTGAGCCCTATAATTTCCTCAATGTATTTGCACATACATTTTGGAATGAATATCACTCCCTCACTGAAATTCGAATTCCGTTCCTCCTTTGAGCGGATATCATCCATTTTATTTTTTCAAATAGGAGTCTGGATTTTGTCTTTTGTTTTACCATAGTTTTTAATCTCCTCAATATAAAGATGTACCAAAATAATCGATAAAATGAGTACTTCAGTGTGTTCGTATTATTTCGGTGTTTTCCGAATATCTACGAAAATATTACCATTTTTTTACTGCATTTTGCCGCGAACGAAATGGCTCAACTTTACCCTGATTCAACCCACCCTGTACCACTTAACGTAAACCAAGATCCCCATTGTAAACCACGAATTTGTAATACTTCGTATTTGGATGAATACCTCAAATTTTCTGAAATATATTGTGTGGCCATAATAGTCATATAAGAATAGGGAAATAGGTACAATATCAATATCACATAACTAGACAAGATCAAATGATTCCGATTAATTATACTGAATAATTCTAAAAACTAATAACTGAGGTAATTTTTCAAAAGGTATAGTAGGTTTTTTTCTAACTAGCCAATCATTTTTACCTCGCCTTATACTTAGTATTTCTGAGTTTTTCGTCAATTCATATTGCATCCCGTGAATACGAAATAGATCGAATAAAGAACGATATTTTGGAAAAACAAACTATTTTGGTGTAACGCCCTTGCTCCTTTAATAAAACTAAGCAGTCACTATAAACACATTCAATAGAATGTCCTCATCTAACTATATGCCAGAAACGTCAGAAGATTAAAAATATCTCAATCTGTGATTTCTTCGGCTTTTATAAACGGCCCATTCATGTATTAAATTTATCGAGAATTATCCATCTCTAGAATCTTTAGCGGCACTTGTTTATGCTCTCGTACCATGGTGTGAATAGACTGGTGTTCCAAATACCTATCCCAGCCACTAGAAATAGTTGTAGACGTCGAATTTCAATACCCTACTAAGCCTTCCCAAGATCGACACTAGATAGCGACACCTTCACTGATCTCGATGGTTATCTTGATTACCTATTCATCACTGTCAGATATCTGTCATTATCATTCGGATTTGAATCAACGATCATATCGCCATCTACACTCAAGCGGTGCGGCCTTAGTAAGGTTGTTTGGCAGGTCTACATGTTTTGGAAAGAAACAGGTGAAGAGTTGTTTTACCATCCTATATCCACCTTGTTCCGTACCATTGCGCTCAGTGATGACTTTACCACTTGTAACAGTATGTTTAAAGAAAATCAATCATATTTCAAGATCAAAGCAGTTACTCACTGAAGAACTGGCAGACTCGAATTCAGACATCGTAGGTGTCAAGTCTAAATTCTTATATCCACCTCTCGTAACTTGAACGTTATTCAGCTCACACGATTCATCCAATCTACTCGAGCTGTATTGATTTCCTTGGAAATAACAAGATGACGATGCCATCGGTGAAGCTTTGAAGCAGAAATTTTGCGAATCTATGGTCGAAGTTATGAATTTCATTGTATCCTCTGCGCTTCCCAGAGACGAATTCAGAATTTGTCCGCTGACGTTCCTTGACGAAGTACTTGGTTCATCGGAAATAGAGCGGTTTATATACGACTGATTCGTAGAATGATTGTTATAATTCTTCATTTCGAAGTTTTCTTTTGGTAGTGGATCGAGAAATATCCTGATCTGAGGAAAATACATAGCAGGCATTAGTTTATCATAGGTTCATCATGTATTCATTAATCTATTATGAATGGCGAGAGAAACTTGCTGATAGGAATCCCACGTTATAAGTGAATAAACATAGATTATTGCGAGTCAGAGTGAGATACATTAATTTACAATATTGTCAACTTGTAAGCGCTACCTTGGGATATCGTTAGTTATAGACGTCCGTTATCAGGCAGGGTTACCACAAACTCTGAAAAAAATGTTCGGAATGCAAGGAGTAACATTACCCGTCAAATAATTTAATTAATAAATTGATTACATATTTACATATTTGATGAATTTCTCATTTTAAAATATAATTCACCACCTATTTCGGTAAGTATTGACGAAATAGTGATTTTCTGATGTGCGGTATTCTCCAACTAACCGTGTGATAATTTTTTTGAATCATATTGTCAAGTGGAGAAATGCATATTTCAAGTATATTTACATATTCCAGCAACTGATAGGCTAATATGTTTTTTTTTAATCTGTTGACAACATGAAAGAAAAACCTATAATTTTCGAAGAACATGGTGTTACCCAGCGGTGGAATTTTGGGAGAGAAGGAAGGTTTTGAAATTTTCTTCAAGAGTTTGTAGGTTGTGAGCATCGGATAAGACTTTACTAGGTAAAGAATTCCACAACTTTGCTGTTCTATTGATGAATTATGCTTGGTACAGCGATGTTCGACAGGTATCGAGCCTTACAGTGTAGAGGTGACCAGCCTGAGCTGGTCATATACAAATATGTACTTCAGCATTGTGAAAAAATATTTCTACGATTGTCCAAAAAATGGCATAACCAGGCACCTAAATTTTCGATCAATACATTCAATAAATATTTTCACCAAAGGTGCAACAAGATATTATTTGAAATCAACCTTGATATTTCAAGCTTATAATTTCATCAATTAGATTGACACTAACAACGACTCAGGGCCAATTCTGAGACTTGCGGACAATATTAGAGATTTATATTTAACTACGACCTATTAGACCGAAACTTAGGTGTTTCAACAGCTTTTGACTTTTTTTAATTCATAAATGTCATGATATATAGGATGTTTCTTGAGAACGTGTAGAAAATCAAAGAGAGTGTTGCTGATATTGAAACAATAAAAAAGGTTTTTGAGATACATAGCGATGAGCTTGTTACAAGAGAAGCATAAGTTTGAATACTGTCTGTAATTTATTCGAGCAGGTGGTACATTTTCTAATTTTTTTGTGTGATTCTCTCTTCTCGTTTCCAGGATAAAAATAGAAGTTATTATGATTATTTCAATGTAAGGACAGAAAACTTCCGCTGAAAACCGGTTGTCTTGAATTGAAGCTGAATTTCACAAATTCTCCAGCTGCAATGTTGAATTGAAGATTATCATTTATATGAGTACAGCGAATTTCTAATCAACAAATACTAGGAAACAGAATGAAATAAACAGTATGTAGAAAGGTATGAATACTAAGTCCTCATATCTAGTAGATACAAAAAGCAGTGTTAGCCGAATTGCTGATTTCAAATAACATATTACTGCTAATAGCAATCCGATCATCCATCATTTGGTGTCATACGACAAACTATATGTACCTCTCGAACACGTCCGGACAGTCCAGTTTGAGAATTATTAGATGATAATGTTGGGCTACAACAATGCTCCTCGTCTTCTTCTTGAATTGTTATCAATCGAGAACTGAAAAATGTAATTTTGAATTTGCCAATCCAATACGAATTTGTTACTCACCATAACTCTGGCTCATTCATATCTTCCTCTTCTTCCTCTACTTCTTCTTCAAGAGAATCTGAGTGACAAATATGAGAAATTAGTATGACAAAAAATTATTGAGTATGAGATGAGCATGTTACTACTGAACAAAATGACCGAACTATTACTCACTAGATCTAGACATTCCAACAAGAAACGAATGGAAGGATATAAATCTAGCTTGCTCCCTACAGACGGGTTAATATGGTACTTAGATGAATCAAAGTTTGGGGGCAGGTCTAGTGCAGGGGTACATGAAGAAAGAACAGAGACAATTATATTTGTTCTCTAGGCCTTGGCGAATTCGCCTCAGTGATCTAGGCAAATGTTTCATTTCAACTTGGCCAGAGAAAACCAGCATGAGAGGTCGAGGACCAATCAAAGCAGATAGGTTTGGAGAAGACTCTGGTTGTACCGGAACCAATCTTAGGAATAATCAGCAGCATGAGTGCAGGAGCAGTTTCTGAAAAAATGGGAATAAGGCAATCAATCTCGAAGAGACTCGCAGAGAGGTCTTATCACTCGGCAGACGAGATCTCAACACAGTGGTTGGGCTCCTAACAGAACACTATCACCTACATAAGCACCTAGAGCTAATTTGGATTGCGAATTGTTCCCTTCATAGATGGTGAGATGGTTGGAAGATGAAATATTACCGAATATCCTCACCGAGTGTCCTCCTTGGTACACCAGAGCAGGAGTCTCTTTGGAACCACAGGATTCAAGAGTACATGCAACTGTTCTGAATACAAAAAGAGACTTCACTGCTCCACTATTGAATCAAATAGATATCAATTACTGATTGAAATAGATTTCCTGTTCTGCAAGCTTCGTCGTATGCTCTCATTTTATACGAATATGATTATAAAAATACATAAAGGGTTAATCAATATCAAGAACAACATAACTGGAACATACCATTACCATTTGAATTTACAAGACCTTCTGAATTTGTTCTCCTTCTTCTAGTAACCATCACATTGGATTCTTGCTGCTATAAAATACAAAAAAAATATATAGTTGTACTGAAAACTAGTTGACCTTTATTATAAACGGCGTGAACTTTTCACAATTATTGACAATCATCAAGTAATTTTTGGAATACGGACCAGAATTTATCATAATTCATAGAATAAAATAAAATGGCTAATCAAAGAAGTTTTTGGTCTGTGCATTTATTTATTCATTCACTGTTATTCATTGAATATTCACTTAACTGCATATTGATATTGATTTTTTTTACAGAAAAATTAAAAATTCTATTCTTAAAACGAGTCAAAACCATGTACACCATATCGTATCATATCGAAAAGGCTACTCGAATCTGATATCAAGATTTGAAAAAACTATGTTGATGATGGTTGGTCAAAGACGAAACTTGGATCAGAAAATCGATAATACTGGCCTCCTTATCTTGGACACAGTGTATAATCTTTGTATTGATTTTCTTATTTTGTATGAATTGTGCTGTGTAGTTCCCTACTTAAGACTTGAAAAATTATGTGAGCTACCTAACTCAGGAGTAAATATGTCAGTTAGATTATTTTTAATGTTCAGAAATATTATACAGCGAAGCAAATGACTTACCAAACTAGTATTTTCTTCTCTATTGGCACCAACGCTTATATTATGCATATCTACCCGGCTTGTACTTGGTTTGTCATTTCTAATGGGCATTATGTCATTACTTTCTGGGCTATTATTTCTGTTGATACTACGCCTCGGAGGCGTATCGGATGAACTATCATTGAATCGAGACAAAGTTATAGTAGGGTTCTGCAGAACATGACCATTTACAATATGTGGTTTGACAGTCTGAGTAATGGGATCTGAAATGAAAACAATTGTTGGTGCATTGATCGACTCATGTTGGGATGAAAGTGAAGAGACGCGAATCGAAAATGATGAGAAATAATGAAACCTAATTACTAGATTAATGGAATTCTGTTTCTACAATAATATCGGAATGAACAAATCCATAAGCCACCAATATCACCTATATCACTTCAGCTTCACAACAAGACTTTTACCTCCTAAAATGATTACTTATCAAATCTACAAACTATCAAATAATGTAGAAAAATAAGCATGCATGAAACTAACTGTATCAAGTACCTTGGTATAATGGCAATAATATGAAATAGGATAATAATGATTGGGAAATATACTGATTATTCATAATTAAGAAATTATATACAACTCTCTGGTATAGTATCAATTAGTTCATGGGATTCTAGGATATTAGATTTTGGGATTATAGTGAAGCAAACATATCTGACATATTTGAAGATTATTCATTTCTCACTGTGCTTTCATAAAAGGAATCTCAGAAAAATGGATATAAATCAGCTCGATAATGTTCCCAACTGATTATATTTTCACAAATAAAAAAAATGCAACTAGTTTATTATGAACATTCAGAAAAATAAAATCGCTTTACTTTACTACGATAAATTAAAAAAAAACATTCTAATCAATTATGAGTAGTACACACGCTTTCACAATTTCGTGGATAAGCATGGAGATCTCGGTTACCGTAAGAGATTGGTCGCATTGGAGCAAATTTGCGCCATTTGAGGCCCAACAAATTTATGTTTTGAAGTTCGGATTATTCGGAATACTTCCGAAGATAACACATCCACAGATCCACAGTTTATTTGATGAAATATTTTGAAAATAATGCCACTTCATCAGTGTCACTTTTACTCCTTCAACAAAATGAGATTAATCATTTCAAAATCAGACGTTTCTCCATTATTCAAAATACGGGACTGGATTCTATATTCAATTCTCCTATCGTTTTCTATCTCCTAAATACGATGGGTGTACTTCAACAATCGATTAAATTAATATATCGGTAAAAAAGGTTTTTAAAAAAAATTCAGATCTTTGTCTAACAAATTATGCAGTGCGTACGCAGCAAGTACTTCATAAATTAATTATTTATGTTCAAGTGGCCATCAAATTAGACAAATAACAAATGAACAACTGAAATATAATGTGAAAGAATAATATATATAAGAACATGCCAATCATAAAATTTTGGGCAAAGCTAATAAATGCATGAACATGAATATCACACAAAAATTTACACTCAAAAATATCTTTAAGAATACTTTCAGTTTACTTTCTCCATATCTACTTTATTTACTCAATAAAGTTGTGTTTTCTTCATTCATCAATATTATTCATCACTGGCGGTGTTCACTTTTTACAACTGATAGTGCATTTTGGAAAAGAATTATTCACTCATTAATTACTTCGCAGTGAATAATGTATTACATAATATGGAAAATTAAAACAACAAACAAGATGAATATGACTATCTGAATACCGTTCAACCTTTTTTACTGAAGTATTAAGAAGATTGTTGTAGTACACCATCATATCAAGAAGAACGACCAAAAAATTTAATAAAATAAAGTTGATGATGAAATGACATTCATTTCAAAATAGCTCTTCCAATAAACTGAGCAAAAAATAACAACGATTTTGCAATTTTTTTTCCTCCGGAAGTATTCCGAACTTCAAAACATAAATTCGTTGAGCATCAAATGACGCAACTTCATCACAATTAGACCGACCCTGTTTATCTTACGGTTACCGAGATCCACATGCTTAGCCACAATTTTGTGACAGCCATAATAAAATAATGGTAAATTATTTTGTAATTTTCAGCACAAGTACTATCTCTTAGTCTCTCTATATCTCTTTTCTCAGTAATCTCCATCAGTAATTCAATCATATAACATCAGATAAATATAGCCAGTTGATGATTTAGATCTATCGACGATTTCAAATGCTCTTCGTTAGTCTAAATATACAGAATTGTCATCAAGATATCTCTCTATTTTCATTATCCATGGAGTACACACTGTATCACTGATTCGCAGCTGTTTCCTCCTGAATCCAGAATGAACTTTGAGTGAAATCTTAAAGCAATCAAGATAAGATATTAGCTGTTTACAGACGATTTCTTCCATGCGTATTTCTCCAGACATATTTTTCCCAAAGAACTTATATTAACTGGATCCAACTCAGATGCTTTTAATTTAATCAAGATAAGATATTAGCTGTTTACAGACGATTTCCTCCATGCGAATTTCTCCAGACATATTTTTCCCAAATAACTTATATTAACTGGATCCAACTCAAATGCTTCAATTTTAATCAAGATAATATATTAGCTGTTTACAGACGAGTCCTTCTATGCGTATTTCTCCAGACATAATTTTCCCAAAGAACTTATATTAACTGGATCCAACTCAGATGCTTTAATTTTAATGGATTCAGATACTTGATTACAGTAGCTACTTTATTGTCCCTTGAAACTTTCCCTGCAGATATATAAGTAAGTAAGTAAGTTAGTAAGTTTATTCAGTAAGATCTTTACAATTCCTTAGTTATTTGATGAGAGAGCCCACCTAAGCTTAGCTTGTTTTGTGGGTCGTTCTCTTATCATCTATTTTTGTTTCGATTAAATAGTAACAGGGTGAAAGGAACTATAATAAATTTTCAAAATTGGTATTTTCAAAATTGGTACTATGAGGAGAGGAAAAAAATAACAAAGAAATGGGAAAAAGACCTTGATAATTGTAGAGTGATGCATGTAATTATTCGAGAATTGGTTTTAGGACATCCTTATAATGTAATTGTACAAACATTTTGGCTTGTTTTTTGAACTTATTTTCATTTTGTATATTTCTAATGTCAGAGGGTAGTAGATTGAAGAGTTAAGGACAATAATAGGTTACAAATTTCTGTGTGATTGATGATAGTGTATTTCAGGGGGTACAATTTTTTGTCCAGATAATGCATTGATAGCAATATAAATGTTTGAGATCTATTACTCCTAATTCATTATAGAGTTGCTCAGTTCCATACCTCCTGTTTTTATTAAACAATATTTTCAGTAAGGTATTTTGAGTAACTTCTAAGCAGTGAAGGGTAGTTCTGAAAGTCCCACCCCAGACTACAATGCAGTAGCGGATTATGGACTCAGCCAATGCATCGTACACCATTGATTTATTTTTTTTGTTCAGAATGTTTTTCAACTGGTGAAATTTAAATATCAATTTGGGGAGTCTCGTTGTAGTATGATTGATGTGTTCATTCCAACTTATACTAAATACTTTTATTTTTTTATGGTTGAACGGGCGCAGTTGGGGTCATCTGTACAGACGGTTCCATGTAGTCGAATTTTTATAATTGTGGGTTGATCTCTTATTGTGAACGAAAAGGTGATGAATTTAGTTTATTCGATGTTTAAACTAATCATATTTTCATTAAGCCAGCTGTATATTTTTTTGAGTCCATGTTCAGCCTTTTTATATTTCTTGTTTCTTGTTTTTACAATGTGACTTTTGTCTCTATTTTTATATTTTTTGTTTTGTGTTTTTCAAGTGACTGACTGTACTATGAAGAGCATTATTTGCTAATAAAGAGTGATATATATGTTTCATCCTAATTATCCCCTATGAATACAACAGCAGTATCGTCCGCATAAGAGATGAGTTTTCCTTCTATATGTTTCAGATAGTACAAGCTGTTTACGTTAAGTAAAAAGAAAATTGGACCCTGTGGCACACCTATGGTAACCGGTAGAGGGTCGCTTGACGTGTTATTGATTTTAGTAATTTGTGTGCGGTCTGTTAAGTAATTCTTTATTATATCCAGGGGAAGGAACAGGATGTTATGGTTTACAGTATCGAATGCCTTGGCCAAGTCCAAAAATACCGTTATGCACTTCTGTTAATTTTCAAAGCAGTTGTGAAGTGTTTCTGTTAATTCAGAGACTGCTTTTTCCGTGGAACAATTCTCTCTGAATCCAAGTTGTGATGTTGTAAGGATATAATTTTTTTCACAATAACTCATGATTCTATGTTTTAAACATTTCTCAAAGATTTTTGTGAAGATGTTTATCACAGTTATTGGTCTGTAGTTGTTCGTTAACTTTTTGTTCCCAGATTTGAATATTGGGGTAGTTAATGATTCTTCGAAAGCAGAAGGAACTATTCCTCTTTTTAGTATTAAATTTAAAATGTGACATAAAGGGTCTACTAAATGCAGGTGATATATTTTTATTAGCTCAACTGATATTTTATCAGGACCAGGTGAGGTATTATTTTTTAGTACTGATATGATTTTTATTAATTCATTTTTTGATATAGGTCGAAGGAAGATTGCATCTCGAGTATTTTTGGTCGGTGTGTTACAGCGCTCAGGAAGAGTAGGTGATTGTTTGATCTTGTTTGCCATTTTTGTACCAATACTGGTGAACAATTTATTAAACTGATTAGCGATTTCTTTATCCTAAGTAATTTTTTGATTTTCCTCATCGTTGATAATGAAGTCAGAGGTTTTTTGCCATTTTTCAATTGTAATTTCATTAATGTTTTTCCAAATTTTTTTGATATTTTTTTTTGGAGTTTTCAATTTTTGTTTTATAGTATTCTTGTTTAGTTGTCCTGATCAGATTGTTCAGGAAATTTCTATAATTTTTATATTCTTGGCTATTTTCCTCGTTGTATTGTCTATTCAATTTTTTTAGAAGGTCTCTACTTCGGATAGAATTCAATAGCCCTTAAGTCATCTATGGTTTTAATTTTGTATTATATTTTTTATTTTTTACTGTTTTTACCTGCGTGCTTGATTGCAGAAATTCACTTATTTTTTTACTGAAAACCATGTAGGCAGCTTCTGGTTCCTGAGATTCAAAGGTAGAGTGCCAATTCTCATTAATGAATAGATTCAACAATTTTTCATGGTTTATATTGATAATTTCTTTTGTGATTCTTGTATTATTTCTTTTATCGCATTTGAGAGGGATGGATGAGAGCACTGTATAATGATCTGTTAAATTTATTCAGTTATCACATATTCTTGATCTAAACCTTTTTTTTTTTTCATCTGTGGACAACACGAAAGTAAAATGTATATTACCTTTATTCAAGTTGCTAACGGCAGCTCCAACTGCACACAGTTGCATTATCCTTTCAAACAATTTGGCAAACTCCAACTGTTTAGGATACATGACTTTGGTGGCCATGTCAATGTTCGAAAAAATATTTTTCAGATTCTGAAATATAAAATTCGAAGTAAAATATATATATATATATATATATATATATATTTGGGAATATCAATAGACATGGTTATAACATTACTCACCACATATTTAGAGTTAAGGTTGAAGAAATCTTCTTGCAAAGAAGTAATTTGATCCTGTTGTAACTTTTTATCATGTTGAAGTTTTGCAACTGCTTGTGTTAATTTTTGGTTTTTTCCTCTAAGTGCTTTTATATCTATAAAAATACAAATGAAGATTTCCATTTATTCATTCCACGTTTGGGATACAAACATTTGAAAGCCCATACAAATATCCACTAATAATTTTAACAACTGATATTTCAGAAATATAAAAAAGTACAGGAAAAAAGTATGATGTGATGATTGAATAGGTTGTTTAATTGGGAAAGGGACATACGTTAACTGTGGAGGTACCGAAAGCGGCTCCAAATATCCCATACTTGAAGGGTCTCTGATGCAACCACACGAACAAAAATCGAGATCGGGCAAGACATAAATTTTAAACAATCTTTCAAAATCGAAAAAAACACCTTGTATGTATATCAAAATTATCGAAATATGTATCGTTCCATTTTCGAAAAGAACGATTAAAATTGAATACAACCATGTATTTTTCTTTTATTTTTCATAGAAAATGTTACCGATGGAATTCGCATGACTGATTGCCATTTTATAACAATTTTAGGGCAATTGGAATCATCATTCTGATAAATTTTTATATTATTATCAACACATTATTATAATTGAAATGAATGATTAATTGATTATCATTTTAATTGTTGATGAAAAACAAATCCTTCACAAACAAGTGAAAGATAAACATATGAAACTAGTTTCACTGCTACCAATCATTTCAGAATCCATGAAATTCAGAAAACAATTGCAACATGTAGTTTGTTATACAAGGTGTAGCTAAATAAGTGTAAAACATTTAAGGGGGTGATTCCTCATCGAAAAAAAGAGATCTTCCATATGAAGAAACTTCATTGGAGCATCCCATGTTAAGATACAGCCCCTTGAAGGGGGTACATAAAATTTGTTCAACAATTTTTTTCATAAGCACTGAGAAAGTTACAGTATTGAAATTAACCTGACATTTTCTACTACCGAAAAGACACTTAGCCATCATTATTTGGTTTACTCCATGGTTTGTAAGGGGTGGAAAACGCAACCCCTAAAATTCATTTTCAATGTAACTTATTATTTGTTTACCATTATTTCCGATAGCCTGTTTCATTCTAAAAAAAAAGGTCCCCTGAATTTTTTGCCAAAAATAAACTAGTTCGCAGCAAAATATTATTTTACGAACAAGATACATATCGCCATAAAACGAAAATACGAAACTAATTTATCTAGTAGGCAGCTATTAGCGATAGTGACAATTAAATTGGTATCAAGCTGTCAGTTGGTAAATTTCCAAACTTGAAGTAATACTAATTGTGTATTGTTGTTCTGTTCTTAATTTGTTACTTCAATAATTCACTTGTTAATAAAATGGCATACACAAATGAGCAAATATATATATATATATATATATATATATATATATATATATCATTTATTCGCACATATCACAGAAACATAATAATCATAAATAAGTATATAGTGCCTGAATAGAGGAATAAATGGCCAGTATTATTTGGTTTATCCCATGGTTTGTAAGAGGTGGAAAACGCAACCCCTAAAATTCATTTTCAATGTAACTTTTTGTCTTATTATTTGTTTACCATTTATTTCCGATAGCCTGTTTCATTCTAAAAAAAAAGGTCCCCTGAATTTTTTGCCCAAAATAAACTAGTTCGCAGCAAAACATTATTTTACGAACAAGATACATATCGCCATAAAACGAAAATACGAAACTAATTTATCTAGTAGGCAGCTATTAGCGATAGTGACAATTAAATTGGTATCAAGCTGTCAGTTGGTAAATTTCCAAACTTGAAGTAATACTGATTGTGTATTGTTGTTCTGTTCTTAATTTGTTACTTCAATAATTCACTTGTTATTAAAATGGCATACACAAATGAGCATATATATATATATATATATATATATATCATTTATTCGCACATATCACAGAAACATAATAATCATAAATAAGTATATATTGCCTGAATAGAGGAATAAATGGCGAACACTCGATAAGTGAAAGTACACTTGTTTCGAGAAATATATGAAAATAAAATATTACAAAAATTCACAAACTTGAATAAAAATAAAAAATATATATATCACACTTAATATTTATACGACCTGATTCTAACACAAATTTCCAATAATCCCTGATTAGAATCATCACATGAAGTCAAGATGAGAAGTGCATGTAACATGAAACACAGATAAATATATAGTATCTAATAATAAATATAGTGACAGATGATTGAATGAATGATTGATTAATAAATAGATAAAGAGACAAAACACTTCTTGTAAGTAATAATTTTTTTCACAATATGAATCTAAATATAATATCACCAACTCTCAATAAACCAAATGAAGTAAGAAGTTCAATCAATTCAGTATAGAATAGAAGGAAGAGTTGATGATTCATTGGTATATATATATATATATATATATATATATATATATATATATATATATATATATATCATTATATATATATATATATATATGATGATGATTAGCTTATTAATAACGTGATTTTTCAATCCTTTCGATGAATTTCAATCTTGATGTTTCGTAAACAAATTTTTTCAATTTATTTTTTAACGTATTGATGTTCATCAAGTTCTTTATGTATTCCGGAACAGTGTTGTAAACTCTTGGTGCAATATATGAGTATGATTGCTGACAAACAGATTTAGTCATCATTGGAATAACATGATGATGTCTATGTCTTATTTCATAATTGTGACTCAGTAATTCAGCTTGACTTTCATTTTTTTTATATTTGAGTATGATGTTCAGATAATAAAGTTGCCTCATGTCTAATATTTTACATTCCTGGTATAGTAAGTCTGAATGGAATCTAGAGGATTTTCCTAGAATTAACTTCAGAAATCTTCGTCGTATTACCTCCAGTGGATTGATATGTGTGCGCAGTGCTTTACCCCATACTACAAATAATGGCTGATATGCATTACGTTTACGGTCTGCCGCAGGGAAATGGATTAGAACTATATCCTGAAATGTATCCTCAATGGCAGCATCCTTCATAGAATATTTTTCCGACTTCATGAACGAGAATATGGTTCATTCGACAAAACAACGCAGGATTGTGGTCACCATCGAGAAGTAAGAACACCACAGCTTGAGGCAGCAGTACTTAATTCGATTGAAGAACAACCTCCTGCCAGTACTAGGAAGATAGCTTTCCAGCTAAATGTTGATTATATGAGGGTATTTCGATTTTTGAAGGATCAACTCTTATACCCTTACCATCTGCAATGAGTACAGGCACTGTTACCGCGAGATTTTCCGAACCGTCTTGAATTTTGCAATCGGATGCTGGAAATGATTAGAAGAAATCGTGACTTTCTAGAGACGATCGAATTCACAGACGCAGTTTTTCTCGGGACAAAATTATTAATTTTCATAATTACCACACATGGGCTGATGAAAACCCTCACGCTATTGTCGAAACTAACCATCAAGAACAGTTTCCTCCCAACGTGTAGGTCGGAGTTATTGGGGATTATTTAATTGGGTCTCATTTTCTACCTCCACGATTAAATGGTGAGGCATACGTTCAATTTTGATGAGAAGTGCATCCCGTACTGCTGGAGGAAGTTCATTTGGGCGTCAGAAGGGATATGTTTCTTATGCATGATGGGGCTCCCGCCCATTTCAATCAAGTAGCACGTCAGCATTTAACTGAAACATATGCAAATCAGTGGATAGGTCGAGGAGGACCACAGAATTGGCCCACTCGATCCCCGGGTCTCAATCCTCTCGATTTCTCTACTTGGGGCCATTTACAGCATATGGTTTATCGTACCCCTGTTTGCAATGTAGAGTACTTGAGAAACCGCGACTCCAGGAATATTTGAGCGAATACGTGGCTCAATGCGAAGACGTCTAGCGGAACATTTACTTTGATTTCTACATGTAGTTTGATTTTTTATCAATGAATTAGTTTTGTTTTTATCATCCTTTAATCATGTAATGCAGGTAGTAACTACAAAATAACAATAATACCAGTTTGCATTTCTGCGACGATGTATTTCTGTAGTTGTTCGAAAGATGATTTTTTGCTGCGAACTGGTTTATTTTGGGCAAAAAATTCAATGGTCATTTTGTGTTTAGAATGAAACAGGCTATCAGAAATAAATTTTCAAACGGTAAACAAATAATAAGACAAAAAGTTACATTAGAAATAAATTTTAGGGGTTGCGTTTTCCACCCCTCACAACCATACGGTAATCCAAATGAATTACTGGCTAAGTGTCTTTTTGGTAGTAGTAAAGGTCATGTTAATTTCAATAGTGTAACTCTTTTAGTCCTCATGAAAAAAAATGTCAAACAAATTTTATGTACCCCCTTCAAGGGGCTGTATCTTAACAAGGGATGCTCCAATGAAGTTTCTTTATATGAAAGATCCTGGTTATGTCATATTAACTGTGGACTGTAATTTGAAACTCGATTTGAAGTTCTCTAATTGCTTACCGCCTTTTCTGGAAATTCCGCTCTTTAGGTCCTGGTGTTTCTTTCTGGATCGCCCCGGAAAGTACCACTGGGAAGGTAGGGGAAATAAGGGATAGGAAAAGGATTTTCTAGGATCAGCGATTAGAAACACTAATTATCATATCACACTTGTCAGAAGTCGTTGTTCTACCTTGTCTCGAGGTTTTTTGGATTTAATTGAAATGGCGTGTTTCTACTGCTTCGAGTCCCGATAGCGAATGAATCAATTCAACCAAATATGAATATGAAAATTGACACCTGGTCCATAGACAACTAAAAAGTACGATATCACAGATCATCAGTTATAGCCCAGGCAATAAATCAAATGTTAAATTCATTAGGGAAAATATAAATCAACAAATGTTAATAATATGGCCTCAACAGATCCTATCTTTTTTTTGAGGAGGAATCACCCACTTAAATAATTTACACTTATTTAGTTACACCCTGTATTAATAGTATTATCAGTAATATTTCTCAACGAATTCCACAAGAATTGAATCAGAACCAAAAATTTTCAAATATACACTGTGTCCAAAAGGAAGCACAGCATGGGGATTTCTCAAACGATGGGAAATGCAGTTTCGGTTAAATGGGAAAAAAGTGGAGCGTTCATAGGGCCATTCCAACAGTCTCTGAAATGTTTTAAAATTATTTATAGTTTCTCAGTTTTATCGAAAAAAGTGAATTTTTGGAAAATTCATTTTATATTTTTACAGTTATTTTTAGAAACAAACGGTGTCGCGCTGTCCAAAGGCTGTAGGTAGGATTCCATTTTTCGATAAATTGTCTGGATAAAAGGGCACAAACTTCCTACACCATTCAGTATTACCTTACTAGTCAATCAACATTTGACACTGAGAGATCAGAAGCTGTTGTGCTCATATTTCTTCAAAAAAAAAACAAGTAATATTGATGATATTTTGATCGACAGTTTTGAAAAAAAAGTATGATATCTGAAACTAAATATGAACACATTCAAACCATTATGTATAATACATAGGTGTGTCCACAATGGAGAAAGTTTTCAGAATCCGTTTTAAACATAATCAGGACTCTATTTGGAAAAATTGAGTTCATGATGATTTCACGAATACGAAAAGTCGGAGAAAGAAATCAATCACCACGTGGAATCATATTGAAAGTTGCTATGAAGAAGTATTTTCAGTTTTGTTTATATCTAGAAATAACGATAAAAAAATATAAAATAGTTTTTGAAAATTCACTTTTTTCAAAATAAATGAAAAACTATAAATGATATTGAAAATTTCTACTGTTGGTATCTCGCTTCAAGCTCATTTGTATCGTGAAAAAAAAGTAATTTATTATATCAATAACAGAAAAAATTTCAGAGCTCCATCGTCAGGTATAGTTATCATTCGAAATACTACCAAAGAAATTGTTAGTTTCGTTAGATTTCCCAGTTCTTTACAATGATCCCAATAATGTGGTTACCTTATTGTCTCTTAAACAGTTTAAACATAATTGGAAATTATCTATTACCCAAGGTGCTGTTAAAGATATTCATGTCCGCGACGTATGATTCCAAGTTGAATTTCCTAAAATCTTGGAAGGTATTCAAAAAACTATCGCGTGTTGTTTCTATGAGATTTGCTCTGCATGATACAAGAAAGTTATCTGAAAAAGAACAATAGCAACCGATTGTAGTACAGTTGGTAGCAGTCTACAAATCTGAGCAAGTATCTAAGCAAATTATGAGTTCTATTATTTTGCAACTTGTTGGAGGATATCGAGTAGGTTGATAAATAGTTTCTTTCAGACCAGATGAATCAGTGATTTCATTCTGCACACCAGAGTTGTTCAAAAGTTCTGAGTAATCTATATTGAGATTTCCTGCACAAATGATACAGGGTCGGGCAACAGTAGCGCAGTTTTCCATTTCTCCTCTGAGAGAATAGTCTGATGAATTTTGCATAATTTTTCTAATTCATTGATAACAATTAAATAAAGATACTTAGGTAGATAAATATATATATTTTGTCTCAAAGAATACAATATTCTTGTAATTAGGGTTTGGTTCCTGAGATAAAGAGATACTTAGGGAAAGAATAACGATAATAACAACTGGAACACACATACAAGAGAAAAATCTTATTCCTGATTTGAAAATGTTTACGCTCACACTCCCAGAATTCCCTCCTTGGATATTAGCAGATATGTATTGCTGTGTTACTGAAAATGGTCTGAAGAAAACAGAATTGAATTCAAAACAACATAAATTGGATTAATTAATAACATCAACAAATTTCCCAACTACTGCAAAATTTTCACTGATGGATCCAAAACCGAGAATGGAGTAGGTTGCGCATTTCTTGTGAACAGAAACTATTATAACAGGTCGATGCATCCAACAACCAGTGTATACACATCAGAACTTCCCCATAAAGCAGTCTCCACTTAATTGTGAATTTGCAAGAAAAGATCCCTTGAAAATAAATTTATCCTTGATCCTCTCGTCATGATAATATTCTGAGAGAAAGTGGTAAAAGTATAAGCTTTTGTGGGTGCCTAGTCACTTTGGCATAAGGTGCAATGAGGATGTAGATGAAGCAGCGAAAATGGCGACCATTAGCAACTACCATGGAGATGTACCTGTTCAACCTAAAGATCTGAAAAAATAAAATGAATCCAAAGAAGAGACAGACTGGCAGAATCTTTGGAATGAAACTGAAGCTGAGCTGAAAATTTCAAAGCCTACAATTAAAAACCAAATATCATCTTCCATATTGACAAGAAGGAAACATGTTGTTCTTACACGCCTCATAATTGGCCACACAAAAATGACGCATCTATACCTGCTCTTAGATGAGCAACAACCCCTTTGTGTTATATGTGAAACTACCCTTACAGTCCAACACTTACTTGAAGAAAGTCCAGAATAGGAGTTCAGCAGGAGTCAACATAATATAGCTTTATCACTGAAGAAGATCCTGAGCGACGATAAAGGAGCTCTATGTAATGCAATAGCATTTTTGAAAGATATGAACACTTACCCTAGAATATGAGAAATAATTTCACTTGTATGCGGCTAATAACCTTGTAGTTGATGCCACACACAAAAAATATTAATATAATATAATATAATATAATATAATATAATATAATATTAATATAACTCATTTGGATGAGAGAGCGGAGCTTCAAACTATTCATAACATAATTAGATTTTAGGAGAAGCTGTTTCTAAGCTTTCAGGTCAGCTATCTTATGTAAAGTGTTTGTGTACAACTTCAGCGTCCTCAGTTGCCTTCTCACTGCATCGTAGGTAAGGCATTTATTAAGTGGTTTATAGTTTCAAATTCTAGTAGGTTGCATATCAAGCATATTTCCTCTGTATTGATAACATAGGAGGAGTTACCAAAGAAAATTTTGCAGTAACTTTTCCACAACAACGCAATGGGTCAAATTCTCTTGTAATGGCCATCAGAGTGCTGAGTTTTGAATAAAATGATCCATCAATCCTGGTGAATCCACCTTCTCAATATTTTACAAATAGTGAGAAAGTCTAACCGAAGAATATCCTCCTTTTATAAATAAATTTGGTACAAATCTAATTTGTTTGCTTTTTGTAGAGATGAGCAGAAAGTTATTACATTGATCATATCTTTCCATGCTCTCAAAATATTCTCTAATTTGAGATGCCCAATTGAATTCAGTGGGAAGATTTGTGATAGACTGTAACCTATCGTAGCAAATTTTAGGAAGGCAAGTATCTGCCATATTATGCAGTTTCTTCATCAAGGATACAGCCTCACTATAAAATTTGGTGTATTTCTTAAAAGGCACAGGAGGCGTTTGGAAAACATCAGTTGTATTCTTTCAAACTGCTACACAGTATGAAGATGAGTAACGTCATACAGGATGTTCATTTCCTCTGGGCGAGATCCAACTCTGATTTTTTAAATAGCAACCTATATTTTTCATTTAATCTTCGGATTCTTCATCAAAAATAATGGAGACTTTTCATTTCACACTTTCATAGAATTATTGACTGTTTTAGAGATATTCAACATCAAAGGTGTTTTTTCACGATTTCCGACACTCATAATATTCAGAATATTTTTGTTATGCAAAGATCCAATAAAAAAAATTCTGGTCAGATATTAGCCATCAGTGACTCCTCTGAGCGGTGGGTCAGAAATTGACATGGGATATACAGAGTGCAAGTATTGTTTTGCCAACCTTTGGGTTTGAACTTTTCAAATAATTTCATTTATTCAAATGGAACACACTGGTCTGTTGAGAGGGCCTGTGGTAGTGCAACAGATTTTATGAAGCATTCCTTATGACAAAGTAGCATTGTTTTTCTTGTTTTTTTTGGCTATACTTATACTTGCTACCTTCAATACCCGGATTCTTCAACCAGTTCTTGAAGTTTTTATTAGAAATAAGTGAATCCAGGAAAAAACTGAGATGTTTGAAAACCAAAAAGTGTTATCAAGCAAACGCTTACCTAATTGAAGACTTACATCCAGTTTCGGAGTTGAACAAGGTGAAGGAGATGATTGTATAGACTTTTTCCTCTTCATATTCAATATCCTATTTGTTGTTATCGAAGTGGAGAGGATCCCTCAGGAGAACTTACTAATTAAAATAAATTTGAGGTGCAGGGCACTGACACTAGGAACTGAAATCACTGAAAATGATAATATTATGTTATATACAATGTTATTTTTCAATAACATAAATAATACGAACTCTCATCAAAAGACAAGCCATGCCATAAGCCAAAAGCCAACCACGCAACCACAGGCCCACAGACAGAAAAAGGAAAAATATTCAAATTTGACACTACTACCAGTGTCGCCAACTTACTCTTCACCTCTGATATCGGAATTTGTACAAATTTTTCATGTATTGTATATGATATGGAACGTGTAATATAATTGATGAGCGACTTTTTGCTCTCTCATCGTACAAACAACGATATACAGAAGACTTGCAATATAAAGAATAAAATGCTGTTATCAAGTTAGCTGTACGTTTGAGTTTCGGTTGAAGGAATTAAATACGCAAATACACAGAGTAGCTGCACCAGTGTTACCTACATCGTTGTACAAACATACGTATCGTGGATTTTTAATTAGTACTGTGACGTGAATACCACAGAACAATTCTCTATTCTGTGCTGCTCAAGAACAGTATAGAATGTTCTCGGTCGGTCGATGACAATAAATTCTCTACTGACACACGAGCATATATGTATTAACTACAATATTGACCAATCGCCATGAGAGCAATGTTAGAAAAGTGATGCTTCATTATATACGTCTTTCCTTGTCTAATTGGCAACGATGATCGAGGGGGCATGCGCAAAATTCAACTTTTGAAACTTCATGTGTAATGTGTCAATCTCTTCAGTTTACAGGTTATGTTTGTACTACTTATCTATTTTCTCCTTAGATCATCCTCATCTAAGATTCTCTCTGTAAATAATCATGTTATTTGGAAAATATATATTTGAATATGTATATATATTAATGATAGACAACAAACCATGAACTTAGCTTTGATAGAGAGTGATCTGGTTATACAGGTACGTTTTTTCCAGATTGAATAGAATGGAGCAATCAGTATTCAAAAAATGGTAGAAATCTCAGTAGAAATACAAGATATCCTCAGTATTGAAATGATGTAAATGAACATTCATCTTGGAAGCAACACATATCCGTGTGATGAATTTCTCACCGATGATATGAATTGGAGCTCTTGGAGTCGCAGAGAAAATAAATTTGTACGTTTTTTGCGGACAATTTGTGAACAGTTACAAACTTAAACTATAACTACAACAACAACTATGAACTACAAACACTGAAAAAAAGAATTACTAACAATAACGCTAATTACGAGTAATAAAAATATTCAAACATAGACAAGACGACAGTTCAGAGAATCTGGTTGTTTGAATAATTGCGCTGCACAAAAAGTATTAGGTATAAGACACGACGCACGATCATTCCCTATTTGAGTAGCAACGACAGGCGTAAGAGTGAAACAACACTAAGAGAGTCTGTCATCTTCCACTTCCATTTTGACGCATGCGCATAAATAAATCCTTGCCAATTGC
This sequence comes from Gastrophysa polygoni, assembly GCA_963576655.1. NCBI lineage: Eukaryota > Metazoa > Arthropoda > Insecta > Coleoptera > Chrysomelidae > Gastrophysa > Gastrophysa polygoni. Next base: position 35,231,249 of record OY755083.1, read on the forward strand.
ACACTTTTATTTTGACATCAGATAGGCTGTCCTTATTATCAATATTCGTAGCTTATACATATATGCACACGAGAGTATAGAATTCAAAAGATAATTCATTATCTATCATTATCTACCATATATATGGGATCTATAATAGAATTTAATGGAAGCGGAAGAAACGTTGTTTCATGATTTCAAATCAGTTTTCTGTAACCTCATCAAGCTCACGGCGCCGTAAGGGGCATCCTCAACCCCAACACGGCGCGTCCCAATGGCTAATAGGGGACTTACTGGCCTATTGGAAAGGTGTCTAATATGTTGAATAAACCCCTGTGTCATCTGCGGATCAACTGAGGGCATGATATAGGGCAGTGGCTATATCATTACTATACGTTTGGGTTTGACGGAGACACTTCCTCATGCTCAAATGAGAAGGGGCGGCTTGCTTTGTTTCAAGCAACCGCTAATTTTCCATGCCAAGCTCAATGTATTACGTGATCCCGGCTGAGGGGCTCACAAACATATACGGTATCTGTGCCTGTCAAACAGATAGCCTCTGGGATACCATCAGGCAACCTCCAAGTAGTGAGTTGCCTTGCTGTGGTAATGTAATGGCTCTGCTGCAGCTGACCATCTTCCCTAGCTACTTGTGGAAAAAATATGAGTAATTTTGAACAAAACAATGAGAACATCTTCGACGGGGGTAATCTTCTAGCAGATGAATCTACTCCAATGGAGGTGTCTACCGCAGACCCTCCAAGCAACATTATCTCGCAGGAAGCTGAGAGGGTGCGTACTATTGAAATCCATCACTCCCGAGGAAAGTGACCTGACAGGATAAGATGAGGCCACTAAAGCGGTAGCCGGCACGAACCTGAACAAGAGGGTCAGACTTGAGGACGACTACCAAAACGTCGGCTAAGACCAAACCGATCATCACGGGAAAGGGGAAACAACCCCTTCGAGGAAGAGCGCCGAATAAACGGTCTAAACCGGAACCCAAGGCGGGTGAGGGAAGTAAACCTCCTCGCTCTTCGTCCGTCCTTGTAGGAAAATGATCACCCACATCTAATTATTCTTCCAGATGAACATCCAGCATGCCAAAGCGGAGTCAAACGTCTCCTGCAGGAGGTTCACCAGGAAGAAACTCCATGTGGTTGCAGCTCAGCTCTCAGTCCCAGTGAGAGATAGTAGCGTAGACGTTGTAGTCTACTTTGCATACTTCTCCAACGACCTGAAAAGAATATCCTCGTCTAGAACAGTGCGAGATCCAGTCGCCTTCTGTGAGAAGAAAACAGGCAACTGATTCGATGCATTGGATGCGATGGATGCGATGCTGTTCCACCAAAGAGAATATGTAACAATTATTTTATGGTTCCACCCTCTGGACTGGGACAGCAGCGAATTGTAAGAATTCAAGAGGTAAGTATACTCATAATCATATGATAGGCGGGGAGTGCCTAACTGTGAACACGTAGGCTCGGATCCAACATTCGAGAACAGAATCATTTATCACTCAATTTATGAGTACTAGATAATAGTTAACAGGCAGGTATCCACTGAGCCCTCATGTTCAGATCATAGACACATACGACTCGACATGAGAACAGGGCACAGACCCATGGTGCAGTTTTGCGATCTGAAATGCACCGATTGGATGGAATTGTGAATCTCACCAAAAGAAAAGAAATGTCAAATGAGCATTCAACTGAAGCCATTCTGATGGCCTATCAAAAAAATTGCCCTCTGAACGAGAAGAGAGACCAATTTCGAAGTCTCTACAAGCTAGAGAAACATGGTGCTGGAGCACCTATCGTGTAGCTCAAACGATTCATAACAAAGAGATGAGAAAAGCCAGAAGGAAGTCCTGGAGGAGATTCTGTCAGAGTATTTCGAATCTACCTGCCATCACGAGAATTCACGAGGCTCTCGCCAAGGATCCGATTCAAGGAATTGGCTCGATAAATCGACTAGAAGGCTCGTTTACGGATTCTTGTAGGAAACTGAACACTCTTCTACAGACCCACTTTTCTGGCAGTTTGCTTCTGGATGATCAGCAACAAATTCCGCTTTCGAAGGGTTCGACAATGCAACCAAGAACGGGGAGGACTCTAGATTGCAAGAAAAACTGTTAGAATTACCTATTCAGAAATAGAAATTGAAAGATGATGCCATACCTTCCTCAAACATTCCAATATACCATCAATGAAATGTTGAATTCATTACCTTAGATTTTTTGGGATTTACTCTCTCATTTCAATGACTATTAGCAAAGAAATTCTCTTATAGATATCGTATTTTAAATGCATTGACATCTTGGAGCAGATCACTGATCTGTCCTTACTACAAATAGGTATATTGAAATATTCATCATATCTCCTATTTTTATTTTTAGAAACGAAAAAAAAGATCTAGAGAAATGAACATATCACACCTCGAATAACCTACACACATTTTTTTTTTCAATTTATTCAATTCGATTTATCCAATTTGATTCAATTTCTTTTATGGTACCTATCTGAAATGTAATTGTTTGAAAAATTTCAAACCCATTATTCCTTATCAGATGCGTTATGTCTATTCGTACAAATATATTCACCTTCATTTTCTGATCATTATTTTGTGAATAATCTGAATAATTGAAAATAATTGCATTGATTATGGTGTAACAACAGTGTTTCAGTGTTTTAATTTCCAATACAAATATTTATATTAAATACAACTTCATCTACTTTTGTTTCATCAGACTCATGCCCCAAATGCTCATAATTGTGACCATTATAATTACCACTTATGTTAATTCACTCGATAGTATTCACTTCACTTGAAATGATTGATGAAAGTCAGTTGCAAAATATATATTCATCAACTAGTGGTAATTTCATTATTATAATTTATTCCTGAATGAATGCTCACGAATGAAACAATTATTCACATGCAAAAAATAGTTCTCAATAATCTTTCTGTTCTGAAGAACGTCAATACCTACAAATGAATAATTTAAAATTCAGAAGATATCCAGGGAAACAACTCATTTTGTTGTGTTCATTTTTATCATTTTATATATTTCGATGATTGGAATTATAATTCCACTAACATTAAAACTCCAAAAACATTGTTATTCGATAATTCGTCTGATCAAATATATGAAAACCCGTAATATTCCGATTGCCGCCAATCGTATTTGTCACGTAGTGACGTCATGCGAAAGCGGTTCAAAACTAGAACCTCGAGTGATCATATCTTTCCTCGTTAAAGTATCATGGTCCAACTCGGTAGACGGGGCGAGAAGGGAAATTTCCGGGCGGGGCTTAGAGTGGATCTTCTCGTCCTTATATGTCAACCCCTCTTCTGTGCTTATATGTTCGGTGGTAGAATGTTAGTAGACAAATAGCACAGCACAAAGATTTCTTTTCGCTTTGGGGCAACAGCATTCATACACCAGAAATGTCGCCTCGGATAGTAGAACCCAGGGGTATGAAGATGGGATCTGCAGAAGATTATCATAGGTTTATATGAATGTATCTCAGGAATTTCCTTGCCAGAAGGATGCTCTTATGATTTATGTTTGTAAGAATAGTTGTTATCGAGTTTGGAATACCATTATTGCTCAGTTCACTGTATGTATATGTCCATGTCTGGTATTCGAATGGACTTTCTAGGATCATGTGAACAAGTATTTCTGTCTGTATACACTAACCATATGAGGCTGTGAGGCAATGTCCAATTCTTATTCTTAGGATGGTCATAAGGTGTATTCGGTCTGTAAATGGAAACTCAGAGAACCATGGTTTGTCTGGAAAGGCGTTTCATATGCCGGCATACAATCGGCGCTGATCATATGTGTATTTTTGCGTATTTTCCCATTGAAAAGGATGTTGGCTTGATATCAGTTCATTTAGAAACAATGATTCAGTACTATGTAAATCAACAGTCAATTTTAGATATGTTGGTAACATTGACAAGTCCTTGATGGCTGTCAGAAATGTCAGATGTCACTGATGTCATTGTATCATTTAATTATAAGAATTATAATATTTATTATACTCGTTATTGACAGCACAGAGTATAATAAGTAAAATGTTTAGTCATAGACTCACATGCTATGAGTTTTTTAAGGTCATTACCTATAATGAAATGTGCAGAGCAAACAAAGTGAAATCATCTATATGAAGAGATGCGAACTACCTATCATGTCTCTCCTCTGGCAGGGCAGATGACTATTTCCTCCAAATTCTTTTATGTTACGTCAATAAACATTTTTCCATACGGAAAGTTTTCTCATCCAGAGATTGTAAAAAAGAGTGGGTCAATCAGGAAGTTCGATCTTCCGACATAAACCTCAGAGATCTGTATACCTTGAAACTGACTTATCCAGGTCTTAAGGATATTAAAAGTTCACGTGAAGAAATTCATGACAAACTAGTGTCCGACTCAAAGAAGAAATATTTCCAAAATGAAATGGGTAATTCTGAAAAACCCATCAAAAACAGCCTGCCAAATAATGATTGATATGACAAACAAAACAAAAGAGAAACATCAAATTAATCTTTATGATAATGAGCAACTGATAGAAAACACAAATGAAACTGTTAATATTTCTAGTGAATTCTTCCACAATACTCCCTTAGAAACAGTCAATAAAATTAAACATAAATCAGAAGAGGATTTCCTGCATAATATTGACCAGGTAATAGATTCAATATATTTGACCCCCTTTAGTGACCTCGAATTATTGGATCTGCTAAAATCCGAAATGAAGGATAAGTACTCATTGGGGTATGATGAAATTCCTACATTCCTTTTAAAAAAAACCATCACATTTCTGATAAATCAATCCTTCAAAACAGGGACGTTTCCAGATTGTTTGAAAACTGGAAAAGTATCTCCAATATACAAAAAAGGTGATCATAATATGACAGAAAACTACAGGCCTGTTGCAGTTCCATCTCTCAAAACTATTCGAATATGCTTTCCTTTATAGGCTTCTTATTTTCATGAATGAGAACAAAATTATCTCTGGTAACCAGCATGGATTTACCTCGGACAAATCAACTTCCACAGCAATTCAGGCACATTATACTGAGATAGGAAAATATTTGCGATGCAGGAGAATGCCCTGCAGGAATCGTTTTAAATCTAAGCAGGGCATTTGATTGCGTAAATCATGAAATACTTGTTGAAAAATTATATCAATACGGAATGAGAGGAAATGCTCTTGCATGGATTACCACTTATCTATCAAATAGGTCTCAATTTGTATCCTTGAATAACATTCAGTCACAACCTACCAAGGTAACTTTGGGTGTACTGCAGGGATCTATCCTAGCGCCGATACTCTTCAACCTCTATACCAATGACATACATAGATTGAATGTCCCAGCATCTCTAACGTGTTATGCTGATGATACCTCGATAATGATCTCTGATAGAGTTGACTGAACTATCAACTGAAATAGACAATACAATAACCGTCCTACAGAAATGGTTCGCAAACAACGATTTGTTTCCTAACAGCAGCAAGACTGCAGAGGTCAGATTCCATACGAGACAAAAAGGATGTAAAGACTTGAGTTATTATGTGGGCGAATCAATACTAAATACAAATCAAGAATCCGTAAAATTCTTATATCTTGATCAAAATCTCTCCTGGAATAGACACTGTGAATTCATTATAAGCAAAATTATTACTATAAGTTTTCAACTCAGGAACCTTAGAAGCATCCTAGATATCAATCAGTTGTGCAACTTGTTGCTCAGGTGCACTCACGTATCCGCTATGGTGTATTTTTCTGGGGGTCATCTGTCGCAGCTGGGAATGTTTTCCTGGCCCAAAAGAGGGCAATAAGAAGTATGACCGGTATCCCAAAGAGGGACTCGTGCAAGCCTTTTTTCGAAATGCTCAAGATATCAACCCTACCCTGCGTTCTCATTTTTGAACTTTGTGTCTATGTTTTTATTAACGATCAATTGTTTGTTAATAAGTGATATACATGTGCAAAGAATAGTTTTTATATTTCTTATACTAGAACCAAAATATTGTCTATCACACCAAATATTTTATATGCCAGAGTCTTTGATAACTCACTCGATGATATTAAACGTGCAAAAAATGTTTTCATTCTCAAAAAAAGTTTGAAATCATTACTTATAGAATAGTACATTAAAACATAAGTTGCAGAAGGCAACATATTCTAGCACGAGTCCGAAATTCGGAAATGAGCTGCGTAGCAGCGAATTTCTGAACGGACGAGTGCTCGAATGGCCTTCTGTGACAAATTTTTTATACTATTTTCTCTGTTTCGGCTGTAATATATGTTTTTTTTTTTAATATCGAATACATATTTTCGTGACAGAAATCGATTACTACGCAGGGAAATTTCAGCAAAATAATTAGGTTGGCAAGAATGATTCGTTTCTGACAGTTGACTAAAATTTGACATGATATAGCGGAAATTTTCATAAATTCAAAAGCTGCTCCGCAATATTTGTAAAAAAACCTATCAGTGTATTTCCTATCAGTAAATTGGAATGTCATCAGATGGATTTCAAGGGACACCGCCTGAATTGCAGCAAATAATTTATTACCTGTCAAATCCAAAAAACTGGAATGGAATATACGAAATTCATGTCTTGGTGCACCGAAAAGAAAGTACATATGGTTACTGAAAATGTCATGATGACCTTTTTCGAAATATGGGAATGATGAAGCCATCGATATTGTGAATTCTCTCAGTAATATCCCTGGAATTGCAGTCAAATGCAGGAGATAATTCCACAATTTCAGGCATTTATATAAAAATTTACATTAATTGTACTGTAATTAGAGGAGATTGGCGGATTCTACATTCTCATGGTTTGGGAACATTCCTTTGGAACAATGACCTACCTATTATTGCTTTGTAATTCGGAGGTTAGTCTCAACTATGAAAACAATACCTATAAACCATTCCTATATCTTCAATAGTACTTCCATTGGGATAATTGTTGACGGTTATTGCTTTCCATTTGATTTTTCTTTGCAGCCTAAATAAATATGAGGAACTTGAATCTTGAATCAAAATATTCGCGAAAATCACGAAGTGGCTGACCTCTGGTGTCAGTTTCGGAACTAGTAATAGAGGTGAACAACAAACCGATTTAGCATTGTGCAGCATATCCTTCAGATTGGTTTTGAGTAAATTTTCATTATTTCGAATATATTTTTGAGATTATGTGCTAGTTACTGTTTTCACAAAAGATGCAGCAAGTTCAGAAGACCGTGAAAACGAAATCGAAACGAAACGAAAATAGTACATGAAATGAGGTGCTACTCCATTGACCTTGTAGAGGTGATGTAAAAAGCCTATAAAACATTATCAAACATGTGAACTCATGTAAAATACCTGTTTTGCGATCTATAAACGTTGAATAATCAATAGCACCCCATTAAATTTTTTGATTTGATAATTTCTTTCCTAAAATATCAATCTTAAGATGATTAATTTACAATGAAAACTTGAAGTAATAATATGAGGATAAATCAATAAAGAAGTTATTCAATTATCACAATTTATTTCACTTTACTGATGCAAATAGATATGTTTTAGTATATAAATAATACATGAAATGAGGTGCTACTCCATTGACCTTGTAGAGGTGATGTAAAAAGCCTATAAAACATTATTAAACCTGTGAACTCATGTAAAATACCTGTCTTGCGATCTATAAACGTTGAATAATCAATAGCACCCTTTTATATTTTCCAATTTGATAATTTCTTTCCTAAAATATCTATCTATCTTAAGATGATTAATTTACACTGAAAACTTATCGAATGTTTGTTGATCACCTTTATTTCAAATTTTGACATTTCTGCAGCGCCATCTATTGGTTCGTGATTTTCGCGAATTAGTACCATTCTCAGGTTGCTCGCGTCTTCTTCCTCTATCGTTCAAAGATAGATCTCGATCGAATCGGATAGTCTCGAACCACAGAATATATACCGTAAGGTATATATTCCGTACCGTAAGGTATATATTCTGTGTTTGTGTGTTATATATAAGGTGTATATTCTGTGTTTGGACTCTTAAACCATAGAACACATACCAAAGAGTAATATATGTACTATAGTATCACAGACAACAAAGAAATAATTCTTGTTGTTTTCTAGTTGTTTTCTGTAGTACTATCACTCTTTGGTTATACACATACAGGCAGGCATACCAATCTTTGGAAAATCAAAAACAAAAATATCTAAAAATCGTGTATTAATGAAGTTCATTCTTAAACGATGGAATGAGTCTGTTAAAGGGCCGAAACAGAGAAAAATGTTTCTACTCGTTGAATGGATACTTTGACACCACTCAGTGATCCACCTACCTGTTCAGTTAAAAGTTCACATATGAATATATAATTGAATCTAATGCTCTCTTGATGACCTTTTTCTCTTTCAACTATAGTGAATGTCTCATGTTTGTTATTTATGAAATTATATGTATTGTGTTGTAACACGAATCCGGTGACTATTCTTATACTTCTGTGGAGTCTAAAGGTGGATTCATGCAACATCACTTATCTCAACTTAATTCAATAAGATGAAGTATACAGAAATATCACGCGTTTTCAAACAAACACTTTAACTTATCTCAAATTATGTAAATGTAATTATAATGAACGTTGCATGAACCAGCCTTTTTAATAAGTTCGATCAAGATTATCTTTCTCTTAAGAATATTAAATCAAATTGAGATAAATTAAGAGAGTTGCATGAATCCACCTCAAAAGAAAATAAACCAATGCTTATAAACACTCAGAAACTTTTGCACTTACTTCACATTATTCGCAATGAACCCTTATCATATCCATCATCGCCAGAAAATATCATTCAAGATCAAGACACATGTGTTCTAATCTCAGATCTGATCTGAGGTTCTAATAGAAAAATGGTTTGTTTGTCCCCCCATCAGCTGTTCGACATGTGACAGTGCTAAGTCACTAACAGAGCTCTATTACAATCCTCAAATGGCTGCCTCTGTTGAAGGTCATTTCAATTGACTTCAAAGGTACACACAAAAATGTCGCTTCTGGTCCCGTGAGGTATATATTCTGTGTTGAAGTGGAGGTACAGTAACGCACAGTAACCGCGGTGAAGTCACATAACTTATCTCTGTCAATGGTGAAGTACTAAGTGAAGTAGTCATTTGTCAATTATTGATATATATTTTCTGTGATAGGCTAAATCTTTTATAATGTATGCAAAATCCGTATATAAGTAATCTATGGTAAAAATAAAATGTGAGAACAAAAGTCGAGAGAGTACTCCTCTTTGATCTAATATTCGCCATTGGCTACTAATTTCGCTATAAGTTGTATTGAATTCCGTAACTGTTTTCTGAGTTTCGGGGACGAAAGGAGTATACCAGTGAGTGTACGTGAAGTGTCCACTTGTATTGCAGGAAATGTTTATGTTATCGAAGCATCAGTGTTTACCTTTTGTTTTCGTGTATGCTTCAGAGATATCAGTCAGCGAATTCTACTTTGCAATATTGAACTCATCAGTACATTTAAGTTATAACTGATTGATATTTTAATTCGGAAATGGAGTACACGGGGAAATCCAAAATATATGAATACAAAAGAGAGGACATGATTGGTAATGGCGCATTTGCTGCAGTTTTCAAAGGGCGACGGGCAAAGGTAAGTTATTATTTTTTTTTGCGATGCAGCAGGATGCTAAATCTATGTTGATTACTAATTTTTAGGGTCCTCCATGTACTGTAGCAATCAAAAGGATCGACAAGAAAAAATTATCAAGAGGCCAGAATTTGCTTGAGAAGGAGATAAAAATTTTAACGGTATTGTATATTCCATTATTCCTAAAATTATCAGAGCATCAGTTATTACTGTGAAAGGTCATAAGATGATAGTACTATACTCATTCACCTATTAAGTGGTTGATTTTGATTAATTTCTGAGAATATGATGGTGATTCTTAGTTGCAAATATGAGTTACAGAGTAATGAACTATTCTACAACTGAAATAGGTGTTTAGTCTCAGTGTTCTTCAGGAAATGTGTCCTGAATAAATACTCACTTGAAGTTTTCACCAACTTTTTTAAAAATACATTTTTTTTTTGAGTTCTCAGTAGTAATGATGTAGTTCTAGAGTTCCTGACTGAAATTTTTGATAGTTCTGGTCAATGATGTATTCAAATTGAATATGAATAAATATAGGTGCCAACTTCATGCAGGGGCATTTTGAAAAAAACATATATGAGTCCTGGTATTCTTTTTGGATTTGTTTGATAGAGTTCAAATCAAATCAAGATATACTCTAATGTCAGAAGATTTTGCATCCCACTGACAGAGATTTGTAAGTATAAATATAAAAAAAATATATAAAAATATAACTGATGGTATATCATAAAAACAAGATAAAAACAAGTGTAAATTAAATGGAATACACATATTCTTGAAATGATTCATCAAAATACTCTTGTAGGACTTTGATAGGGTCTATCAGCTGGCAAATATCTAACTGCTTTCTTGAATTGTATGTTGGTCAGATTTGCAGACCTCATATCTAATGAAAGTGATTGAATAATTTTCCATCATTATAAAAAATGAAATCCTTGATTAACGTTGAGTTGGGTAGGGAAAGTCTGATATTAAAAATGCTATTACAAGTATCATGAGGAGAAGAAACAAGTCAAAGTCCATTTTATGTTTGTACACCAAGCATACAGTTTCAAGAATAAACAGTGCAACGGCAGTTGAAAATCTTATTGGCCACAAAATAATCTCTGCATGATTCCCTAGGTTTGACTTCACAGAGACACCTTACAGCACTTTTTTGTAATGGAATAGATAAGGGTTGCACTGCATGTTCCCCAAAAAGGTATTCCATATCTTATTTGGGAGTCAGTTGAAGTGTAGTAAACCGTTTCTGCTGTGTGAAAACCCAACTCATTAGAAACCACACTCACTGCATGACATCTGGAGGAAATTTCACGCTTCAGTTGTCTAACGTGTTCATGAAATTTAAACCTATTATCAATAGATACACCAAGAAATTTTGTGTTCAATTTGTTTCCCAAGATATCATTGTCTACTGAGAGTTCATTTAGCAGACATTTAAATGTTATTATATTTGTTTTGGAGATATTCAAGGATAATAAATCAGCATCACACCAATTTTTCACCTTTTCTAAATCAGATGATATCTTGTTATCAGCTCAGCACTTTTCCTTCCACAATATTGTTGTATCATCCACAAAGAGAGTAAAGCTGCCAGATATATTTATTGTAGTCAAATCATTAATATTTAACAAAAACAGAATTGGACCTAACACAGAACTTTGTGGCAGACCTGATGTATCTGCCTGCTTTCTGAGCGTTCCAATGTTCTTACCATTTGACTTTGCCCTGAGAGGTACTATTCAAAAAAATTGTACGTCACCACTCTGAAGCCATACCAGTGAAGTTTGTAGAGTAATATTCTATGATTAACAGAATTGAAAGCCTTCGAAAGGTCACAGAAAATTGCGACGGCTACTTGACCAGCATTTATTCTGGAGTTCTAGTGTTATTGATTGATTGCAAAGATCGTTATGTTGAATTAACAGAATTATAGAAGAAATACTCCCTTTCATGAAAAAATGATTCAGAAAATGCAAGTACCATTGCACCATTGGAATTGAAGATAATATTGTGTTTTAGAGGAAGACGTACATTTCTCAAACCATTATCATATATCATATGATCATAACAAAAATTTATGAAATGAAACAGTTCAAAATAGTTATGGGGATCAGGAAATCTTCTCAGGAATTCAAGAATGGAATAATTTAATAAGGTTTCCATCTCGGTTTCCATTCAAAATAAGGAAATTAATGGGGACTTCCTATATAACTGGAAGTAGTATGACCTTTGGAGACTAAAAATTCCAAATTCTATGTATTTTCTATCCACAAAAATTTCTAACATACTGCTACCGTGAGAAACTCTGTATAAATTGAAAATTGAAACTGAAGAAGTGATTTATTCTAGTGGAATTCTTTTGAAAATTTTTTCCTCCTACATGTTTCCAATATGCCATTGTCGTTGAGCTTACATGTATATGAATCACTCCAATAGTAATTCTTTTATTTCCTGATGTTTTAGGAACTCACTGAACTTCATCATGAGAATGTTGTTGCCCTGCTGGATTGTGTGTCAGAACCTGATATACAATATGTTTATTTAGTCATGGAGGTAAGTCTTGCAAGTTGGATATATGAATTTTTGTGTTGTACAATCCAAGCAACAAGACACATTTCATCACATCTCTATTTAATAGGAACAACATTATATTTTCATATTTTTTTTCAGATTTTCTCTTTGCTTTTGGAAGAAAAATAGAAATAATAGTAATTATTTCAATGTATTTAAAGTACTCAGGACAGATCAATGATCTGCCTCAAGATTTCACTTCATTTAAAATCTAGTTTTTGAATATCTACAAGAAAAATTCTTTGATGATAGTCAGCAACTTCTTGTTTTTAAAAATTTCGAAAATAGACAAATATGAGGTAGATAAGGGGTTGTAGAGGGTGAATTCTTGCCCGACAAAATCAGGCGACCTATAGGTCTTCAAAAGCACCTCCTGAAGTATATATTCACAGGAAAAAAATCCCATCCACGTGCATTCTCATTATATTCGATTTGACTATAATCTGTTTGTGAATTGGTAATTAACAAATTCATCCCTATCTTCGTATAATTCTGGGTACTTTTTCAACATCACCAGGAATGTTCGTTCATTTTTGGATACATGCTTTCACACTGATGAAAAAAGTATGGAAACACCTGAATATCTCCGAGTTGGCCCATGTGATTTTGATGAAATTTAGTATCTGGGGGTTGTTTACTTTGGCTAATCCAAAAGTGTTGCCAGATCATCCCATTCTTCTGTGCCAACACAACTTTTTTTTTCTTAATGGATGACCCTATTCAGTTTTACTGCATTTAATTGCTGGTGCTCCATTTAGTAGAACCCCAGAATGACAAATTTCAATTCTAAATATTTTCAGAGATTTGGCATACCAGCATTTTGGGGAAAAAGTATGGAAATGCCTGAATATATCCAAAACAACTTATGTAATTTCAATAAAATTCAGTACCTAGGGGTTGTTCATCCATATGAAATCAGGCAAACCACCACATTCTTAATATCTGTAATTTAGTAGACTTATGTGTTACAACATAACTTTTTTCAATTCATATCTCGAAAATGTGGTTCAGGTATGAGATCTAATTTTGAATTTTTTATGTCCAACTTTGAATCCATCATTTCATTTTCTCATACATCCTTTTCTTGTACAGATATGTGGATGATGTTTTAGGGTTATTCAGTGGTACAATGGATGAACTCAACATTTTTTTTAACTCTGTTCATCATACACAAATCTGATAAATTTCGATTTTCCATTTATAGAAAACTCTCCAGTACTGATGATATTATCCCTTACGATTCTTGCCACCCTTGTTCCCAAAAATTTGTTTCCTTTCATTCTTTATTTTATCGGTTATTCATAATACCACCGAACGATTCTAATCATGTTCCCGACAAATTCACACCACAATTTCTTCATAGCAGCATCATTAGGGAACCTCAACAGTAACAAATATTAATGCAAGTACAACCGATAATAAGTGTGAAGTACATTTCAAGAAATATTTGCATTGTTCATTCATTCATCTCAACAATTCCTTCATAATTTTGCAATGTAACCCAAGTCTACGGCTATATGAGTTTTTGCACAATAAGTTAATAAGCTCAGCATTTTTTTGTCCATGTACAATAGGATTTGATGATGGCAAACCAGCCGTTGTGAGCGTAAGTTCGTAAAGACGAGCTCGAAATCAACAATTTCGAACGATTGCGTCATATTTATATTGCTGAGTATTTGAGGTATTTATGTTGAATTGGGCGATGAAAATACAGTCAGAACCTATTTTATTGCAATGATCATATGAACTAATACATTTCTCGAAACCGAGGTGGCAACATAGATTGAGGCGGAGACAACTATATAGGTATATTCTATTGAACAGAGACATGTAGGCTCTATATCGGATATTTTCTCTCTTATAGATTTCGTTATTCTGAGGTTTTTATCAATGGAATAGAATGAATTTGATGAAGTATGGGTTATTCATTGTAGTATTTATTTGAATATTAGTACAGGCGATATTATGAAAATTTGGTGGGTTCTTCCGGTACAGGTCTTCAAGCAACCTCTGAATTATACATTCATCCGATCCACGAGCATTTTCAATACATTCGATTTGGATAAAATGTGAATTTGTTACTGGCAAAATCATCCCCATCTACAGAATACGTTACCTACAGAATACGGTTCCTACAGAATACGGTTCCTACAGCATACGGTCCCTACAGAATATGGTTTCTACAGAATACGGTTCCAACAGCATACGGTTCCCACATAATACGATTCCTACAGAATACGGTTCCTACAGAATACGTTTCCTACAGGATACGGATCCTACAGAATACGGTTCCTACAGAGTACTGTTCTTTTAAAATACGGTCCTCACAAAATACGGATACGGTATAGAATACGGTTCCTATAGAATACTGTTCCTATAGAATACTGTTCCTTCATAATACGATTCTTACAGAATATGGTAACCTCCTGACAAGTCCATAGCTTTGCAGATGATAGTAAACTTTATACCACTTTCTCTCCTATAGCCGCTTTACTTTACAGACTAGTCGATACTTTAGATGATGATCTGGCAAGGATTTTGAAATGGGGATCTGAAAATCTAGAAGAGTACAATGCACCAAAAACCAAGAAGGCAGGTCACACAATGCCCTATATGATGATGGCAGGTAAAACTGTTCCTATGATATTGTGAATATCCATGCTCGGTATCACCACCAACAGCGCTCTGTCATGGGACGATTCTGTTCCGTGCAAAGACTTACTCAACAAACCAGCAACTGCTCAAAATCTACAAAGCGCTAATTCGACCTGTCCTGGAGTACTGATCCCATGTTCGGAGTTCAGCTCCCAATCATACGCTGAAGCTCACTGAATCTATTCAGAATCGTCAAGTCGGTGGTATGACACTCACCTATCTAGAACATCGTAAAAAGAACATTTCTCTTTTTTATATATATAATTCCATGGTCGGTGCTCAACGGAAATCTCGACTATTATGCCACCACGAGCAATTACTGATAGACGAACTAGAGGAGCTCAGGCTGGTCGCCCCTGTAGTGTGAGTGTAATACAACGTCAAAGTCCTGAAATTCTTTGCCTAGTGAAGTCTTTCCCGATGATTACGACCTCCAAACTTCTCTCCTCCCTCCTCTTTCAACATTTCACCGCTGGCTAACACGATGTTCCTCAAACATTATAGGTTTTCTTACGTGTTGTTGAATGATGAAGAGAAAAGTTTGACTTGTCAACATTATTCTTAGCATTTACATAAAATCCCTTGTGATGCATCGGATAGGTTTTTCTCATAGTCTTATATATTTCATTAGACAAACGAAATAAACTAAATAAACCAAATTATCTTTACTATCAGTATAGTATAGTCTGGATTGAGATGATGATATTGTTGTTAGGATTTTATATTGAGATGATTAATTTCTTCAGCAAACCTGATAAACCGATTGATTTTATGTTATTAAATGTTGGAGCAGAATTCTCGATATGTTTTATTGAATTCATTTTATTCACTTAGTAGGAACATTTTCTCAAGACTGAAAGTGACGAGACAGTATGAATTGTATTGTAGTAAAAAATAATTAAAATATATATTTTGACTGGAACTCGTTCATCCCAAGATGGATTCATGCAAGGATAAATCGAAGCTTCGGTGATTTCCGAAATATAACATAATATAAGATCACGTAATCCAATCCTTCTCGCAATGCCACATATCCAGTTTTCTATTCACAATTCAGACTGTCCTCGAATATCGCAATGCACTTATCCAATTTTCTATTCATAATTCAGACTGTTTTGATAATTGATGATTCCTTGGAGGATGCAAGTAATTCATCTGTCTATGAAATAAATTGTTTTCTTCTTGATCACATTTTCAGCTCTTTCAATTCTTCCATTCGTATAATAGTATGGTTTGTTACTCTTATGCAATCTCCATTAATTTCTGCTCAGAGATTTTTGGGTTTTGAAAATGTCCATCTTATAGATATTTGTTAGTCGAACAATAATTTCTGTGGACAATATATCTTTTTTTCTGTATCATGTAATCAATAAAGACAATAATATCCCACCCTCATTATGGTGTGATCATGGTATCAAATTTATTTTAGTTCAGTTGATGTTGCATGAATCCACCTTCAATCTTTCCATATATACACATTCATTAAACATCACTTAGGATTTCACAATTTCTTCCTTCTCATCTTTGTATTCGACTGGAATTTTCCGTTCGTATGTTTTCATCAATGGCTTCATCTCCTTGCCTTCTTCGACGTCGATCTTGGCGTCTCCGTTGACGGTCCTCGAATTCCTCGAGCGGTTCTTCTTTTTGACATAGTTGTACGTGAACGCAGCTACACCGATCGTGCATACGGCCACGAAGAGCGCGATCAGGAGTTTGTTGCTGCCGGCGTTCGCTTGTGCTGTGCCTTCAGAAGATTCCCCGGATTTTGGTTCTTCTTCGGCGTTTTCTGCAAATCGAATGGGATGAGTTTCAACTGGGTGTTTTTCTAGAACTGTGATGATATTTTTGGATTGTTACATCATTTGATGGTGTATGGTGTAAAAGTTTCACGAGTAATTAACGAATTCTCAAAACTTTTTCTATTATGCATCAATTTTTACTAAAAAATATGGAATAGTGATGATCATAATTAAGAAATATTGTCGCGGTGATGAGAATCAAATTTTAATCAATACTATTCTATAGAGACGTGGAAATATGATTGGAAAAAGAAATAATTGTTTTTTATTCTTCTCTATTAGAGGCTGAACAGTGATAATTATTGTTTTTCAAGAAAACGACGACAGGGTGTTCATAATTCCATACGGGAAACAGTCTTTAATTAATATTTAATAATCTATGGTATAATATCTGATAATGTGAAGTTTTCAATCACTAGGTGTCTGAAAACTATTCATAAAATAATTGGGTACCTGAATGATATATCAAAAACGTCAAAACCTCAAAATTCTCATTCAACAATTATTGGTGGTTATTCAATCAAATTATTAGCCAAACTGATAATACAAAATTTATAGTACCATAAATACAAAATGTATGTCGATAACTGATATTCAAAACAGCAACTGGTGTCATTGATATAATTCCTAGTTCCTTGCTACTCATCAATAATATTGCTTCAGCTTAGCATATGTGGGAACACAATGTGGAGATAATGTGACTGGTCTCAGATAACAGCTCTGTGATGACTAACACTGTTATTAGATAACCCATCGATATTTCACTACTGAAATATCTTCAATATCAAGATGAACTTTGTCAATGAACTGATTTTATCATTGAGGATATCAAGGTTTTTCCCAGTAACTGTTGATTCATATAAATTTTGTCATTTAAATTCATAGCCGAATGTGTTCATTTACCTCTGTCCTCATTCTGGATAAGTATTCGATACTTCGAATATCCACACATACATTTTTCAATCGAATTCGCATATCATACTCACTGATACTTGCGTTAGCCCTCTCCTTATTCAAAGCAGCATCAGTTTCTTCCATTGTTCTTCCGAAGTCATCGACCACTACATTACCACTTTGTTTGTCATTCAAGTATTCCTTTGTCATAACTCCATTTTTGCCTTTCACTGATTCATGTTCTTCATCGGTTCCTGATTCCTTCGCGGTATCCATATTAGATTTTTCAGAGTGCTGAACAAGTTCTGGTTTTATAGGACGAGCACTGATTGTTGAAGCTATATCCACGGAAGCTACCGGTAACTCAGTTACTGCCATGACTTCTTCTGCTGGGACTGCTTTTCCTGCTGGAACCGCTTCTGATGGGACCTCTGGAACTGTTCCAGCTGAGACTGCTTCCACTGCAACCTCTTGAACTGTCTCAGCTGTAACTTCTTCTGCTGGAATCTCTGGAACTGTTTCAGCTGAGACTACTGGAGTTTCTGGAAGTGTTTCAGCTGGAACTGCTTCTACTGGAACCTCTGGAACTGTCTTAGCTGGAACTGCTTCTGCTGGAACCTCTGGATCTACAGCTGGGATTGCTCCTGCTGGAACCTCTTGAACTGTCTCAGCTGGATCTTCCTCTGTTGGAACCTCTTGAATTTTCTCAGCTGGAACCTCTTGAACTATCTCAGCTGGAACTTCTTCTGCCGGGACTGCTTCGTTTGGCAGTACTGCTGATGCAACTGTTTCAGTTGGGACTGCTTCTTCCGGAACTGCTTCTGCTGGAACAGCTTCAACTGGAACAGCTCTTGTTGAAGCTGGTTCGGCTGCAATTGCTTCAGCAGGGACTGCTTTTTCCTTAGCAGCTTCTGCCAGAATCGCTTTCACTAAAACTGGTTGACCTGGAATGGTATCAGCTGATTCCTTCTTTGCTGCTAGTTGTTCTGTCAGTGCTATTTCTGATAGTTCATCTTCCTCTGGTACTATGGAAAAAGAAACAATATACTGAATGTTTTGACGATAACTTCGGTTAATTATAACCCTAGATGAAATAATTCTGACATAATTTGGCCAAGAATTTATCATCATATCAATCCGTAAGCACTAAAAAACTCCAATCCAATGATGCCACTTTCATATTTCCAACAATTCACATCAAACAGAACTGAATATTTTCAGTCACTCACCAATTCCTGATCCTTCTTCGAGATTTGATGACTGTGCTTCACGTTTTCTTATTTCATGTTGGTCGATTTTCAACGATTTGGGAATGATCTCCAGACTGTCACAATCCACAATTTTGTCATTGAATATCAAATCATTATTCCTACATAATTTTGCTAATGTTTCATCCCAGTTTTCTTGTGTTTGTTGCTGTTCATTCGCTGACCAGAGATCTCCTTCCTATAAATATGTTTATTATATTTTGGCTATTATTTTCATGCATTGCACTTACTGTTCCTTTTAATTTCCACAGAAATTCGTCATTCTTTGAATCATCCTAGAAAGAAATTATGATTTGATTTGTTATGATGATATTAATGAATGTTTCGACTGGCCATTTGAACAAAAGTTGTAATACGACAGTCTCATTATTATAACATACTATCAAACGATCAATTATACGTGGGCAAGCGATTATACTGTATGATATGAATATGACCAAAGTAAACACAGCGAATTGATCTAACAAATGCATGTATAAGTCTATCAATTGGAACTAGTTGATAAGGTATTAGTGTGTCGAATAATTTTCCTCCAAAATAAACATTGATGATGGCTAAAAATAGGTCGAAACACATTCAAACCACCTTGTATAATACATGGTTGAATTCAGAAAAAAAAGCTTTTAGAATCTGTGAAAGAATTATCAGGACCGTATTCGAAAAACGAAAGTTGATGATGGTTCTACGAATACGAAACATCGCATAGAAAAATTGGTATCACCACCTTGAACTTCATCAAAATTTGCTATGAAAAAGTATTCCCAGTTTTTCTGTATCTCTAATGATTACAGAGAAAAAAAAGGAGATATTCCAAAAATCAACTTTTTTCGATATAACTGGAAAACTAAAAACAATTTTGAGAATTTTCGAAGGCTGTTGGTATGAACCTCCATTTAACCGACTCATGTTGTGCAACCTTATCTTGGACTGTATACCTCTGAATTTATAGACGAAAACAACTCGAAGCAACTTTTTGTTCCGCCAAAATGCTAACTGCATTTTCCGCCATAATGGCATAATAGTTTTGAAACTCATCAGAAAATGGCGACATTTTGGCAGATTTCTGTACAATCACTTGGACATTTATTGAGAAATAAACTAACGTCACTACTTCTGAATCTATCTTGTCATACAATTGATTATAAAATCATCAATAATACTGATCTTTTTGTGTTGCCATCTAACTGTTCACATATGAATATATGAGAATGCATGTTTTGAGATATTTGTGGATTTATCTCATATCTCTGGAACCAAATTCTTGAGAGATGGATAGACATCAATTTATTGAGTGCTGTATGCTCTATCTGTTATTTCTGATATACCTGAGGTTTTTCACCACTAACTAACAATATCATTCATATCATTGTGATCTGGATCCTATATCTTCAAATCTTTCTATACAAAATTATGGAAGGTGTCTACTTGTTGAATTCAAAATTTCATAGAAATATTCTTTTATATATTCTTGTTCTTGCTAGAAGATACACAAATGAATAATGCTAACCAACAAAAGCTTCAGGAAATCGAAATTTGAAAATAGGAATAAAAAAACAGGGACAGGAAAAACCAATACTCACGAATTCTATTGGCAAACCAATAAGTTCAACATCTAATCCTTGAGATCGAGACTGTCTGAAAACAAAAAAGGTAATTCTTTATGTATGAATCACTATTCATAAGTGAGTGGCATTACTATCATATTTATTCAATGACAAACTGCATGTATGATGGATAGAATATACAAAAAATTCTTCACCCAGTTCGAAGCAATTTGACACACTCGAAAATGTGTTCGCAGTATATCTTATCAGTAAACTTCCTACCTATTACATCAAATCAAATAGCATAAACCGAATGGTGAATAACTTATATTGATCATATCAATTAGTTAGTAGACTCTTGTCAGTTTAATATTTTTGTGTTTTCGAGATTTGCAGTTCTAGTATTCTAATCTTAGAGATATAATTTAGTAGGGACTGAAAGTAATTGTTTTCTATAGTAATATGTATGTAAAAATCTTGAAAACGCTATTTACAGGACTTGCCTACGAGCCCTTTCAGGAATTCATGAGTGAACTATTATTAAATATAATTGTCAATAGGATTTCAAAGTAGTCAAGTTCATAGAAATTCAATCAAATCAGTACAAAAATGAAATATGAAAATATATTGACATAAATGAAGCGTTGAAATATTCCATTAGAAAGTAATCTATGTGAATGGGAAATTTAAAAAATAAATCCACCTTGTTTAGTAATACCTTTGATTAACAAGAAGTTATTCACAATATCTTTTGGAAATTGCATTCTTGAGTACTCGAATAAAAATCATGTGATTTAATTGGTAATTTTGTACCCATTATGATATCCATATTTTTCGATTTTTTTTTGTACTCACGTATTTCAACCTCAGGATCCCGAATTTCGCAATGAAAGAGGGTAGAAATCTCTGTTTTTTTTCTTTTGCCCTGCCTTTTTCTTTCCTTTCTTCTTTCCGTTTTAGGTAGCCATCGTATCTAATCGGCCTTCCATTCCTCACAGAGGAACCTTTTTATACCTTCAATGAGTCAAAACGAAGGAAAAACATACTTGAAGAAGTTGAATTCACATTCTATTCTCTATTCTGGTAATTTCTATGGTAGGAATCTCTGTTGAAAAATAGTGATTTCCACCCTTTCTTATTATGCAATTCGTGTTTCTGAGATCAAAATACGTGAGTACATAGAAAAATTCGAAAAAATGTGGACCGCATCAGTGCGAAATTACCGTTTAATTCACAACTAATCAAATTTAACAGCAAGATAATCAATTGAGAAAACAGGAATCGTATTTCAAGAAATTATGTCAGCTGGCTGCACTTATTTGTAAATAGTATCAGTGTTCAAATGATACACGTAAATCCACAGTATTCTCAACAATCCATCCAACATAAGAAAAAACTCACCCGTAACTGAAGAAAACGAACACAACTGTCAGTAAGAACTTCATTTTCGCTAATCGGTGATGTTGGCTATTCCGATTACCTTGTGATGTCCCGTATAGGAAGACATAGAATGATGTGTGGCCCGATCAACGTATTACCTTAGATAAGATAAGATATCCTAGTCATATATTTGCTCGTATTGAATTATGTTCGTGATAAATGTGCCCAAAGATATGAGATCTATTTTCGTTGCACGTTATGCGAATGGAATTTATTCATGTAGGAATTTTTTCTCGATGTATTGCACTTTTTGTTTCGTCTGGTATTGTGACTGTCTTCTTTTCTAAAAACAATTCGGTGTTTCGCTGGCCGATATTATTAACAGGAGAGCAATAAAAATAGATGTAGATCGTTTGCTTTTGAAATTGAAATTCATCTATTTCTTCCTAAGGGCACCACTTGAATAGTGCTTCCTGTAGGTTGCATAGAGGTATCACCAAGGATTATGAATGAAATTTGTTTTTTGTAAGATTGACAGCAAAATACTAATATTACAGCCAAATATCGATGAACAAATAGCAACTTAATATTTGATAAATACATTATTTTCATAACAACCAAGCGCCCAATCAGTAACTGCGTATTCTATCGCCGTACAAGTCGATTTCATTTCTTGATGGCACCTATTTTAGTCATATCAGAAATATACAGGAGGATATATAGTGAAAGTTGATATATATATATATATATATATATATATATATATATTCGTATAGAAATTTTCATTACTTGATCAACGATACCATGTTTCATGGGGTTATGTCAAAAGGCTTCGGAGATGATGAGGATTCTGTTAAATATTCTGCTCATTAGGTGTGACAGAGAGTCATGTTGACTCGCCAGATCATTTTCCTCTATCATACTCATTGGGCATATTCGCCACTTGATCAGAATGTAAAATATATTTTCAACCTCATATCAGTCTAATAGTCTTTTCAGTTCACAAACCTGTAATTTTGTAGTGATTTCAATTTTTTTTGTGACGATTAATACGTTTATATATACCGGGTGTCCCAGTATACTTGTTCCAATGGATTATCTCAGCTATTTCGAAAGATAAAAATTTGAAAATTTCATGATCCCCAATTCGTTCAAGGAACCTTCAATTGAGAAAAACAAAAATTGAAAGTCACTTCTGGTTTGACCGGAAGTGACTCTGACTTTTTTATTTCAAATAGCATCCTGTATATTTTTTGCAATTTTTGCTTTCTACTCAAAATTACCTTTCCAACGATGTATCACACTTTGTATTCTACATTTGATTTGATGGAGAAAACGTCAATTGAAATTTCAAATTGAAAGAGTAGGCTACGATATTTTGTGTAATATTGATTTTGACTTCAATTATAATTCATGAACAATTTTGCATTCGAGATGATGAAGAGAACGTCAAATTTCAAATTAGTTGAATTGTAGTAGAACTGGAAGAATTAATAATTCTTAAATGAAAACCTTAGTTTGCCATGAAAACATTTGAATACATTTGTTTGTAACTTTGACAGTTAATAATTCTCAATAGTTGTGTGCATGTCAGAGAAACTAACATTCAAGTATGAATAACCGTGAAAATGATGATAACTTCACTAATCAAGAGAAATTGGATATGATACTGATTTATGGAAAATGCGATAATAATCGTCGGGTTGCCCTACGTGCATACAGAGAGAAATACCCTGATAGACGATTGCCAAGCGCTATGTATTTCACACGCTTGGCTTCGAATTTGGCAACAAGTGGATCATTTTATAGGAAGCTTACTGTCTTTAAGAGAAAAAATGCTACGGACGTTGAGCATACCGTTGCAGTTTGAGGAAGAGTGGTTGTTGATCCCCATATCTCTATTAGAAACATAGAACAGGAGAGCCGTATTTCTCGTTCATCAATTCAGCGCATTCTCAAAATTGCCAAATTCAAACCATTTAAAATTCATCTGCATCAAGGATTACTACCCACAGATTACGAGAGGAGACTTGCGTTTCTTGCTTGGTTAGCTAAGGCACGTGAAGATGGTATTTTCAGCTCGATATTATGGTCAGATGAGAGTCGTTTCCATAATAATGCAACTGTAAATCGACATAATTGTCATTATTGGTCGCAAAATAATCCACACTGGCTAAGACAAATTGATTTTCAAGTTATCTTGGGAGTCAATGTATGGTGCGGCATGATTGATGGATTCATTTTAGGACCAAAATTTTACGATGGTACGTTAACTGGTCCAATATACCTAGAATTTTTTCGGGATGAACTTCCTCATTTTCTTGAAAACTTTCCTTTACGTATGCGTAGAAACATTTATTTTCAACAGGATGGTCCACCCCCCCCCCCCCCCACAATGCTATAGCGGTAAGGAATCATTTAAATGAAACATTTGGAGATAGATGGATCGGCACACACGGACCGATAAGATGGCCTGCAAGATCTATTGATTTAGAAGATCTAAAAAACAAAATAAGGAATGAATGTGAAGCCCTCAATGCTGAGGTGTTGAGAAGTGTTTGATCGCGTGAACTACTCCACCGAGCTGAAAGATGTGTAGAAGCAGTTGGTCAACATTTCGAACATATGCTTTAGTTATTATATTCTTGAGCCCCCTTTCTTTGTAATTTTCAAGATTAAACAAAATATCGTAGCCTACTGCAATTCTTTGAATTTGAAATTTCAATTGACGTTTTCTCCATCAAATCAAATGTAGAATACAAAGTGTGATACATCGTTGGAAAGGTAATTTTGAGTAGAAAGCAAAAATTGCAAAAAATATACAGGGTGCTATTTGAAATAAAAGTCTGAGTCACTTCCAGTCAAACCGGAAGTGACTTTCAATTTTTATTCTTTTCAGTTGAAGGTTCCTTGGACGATTTGGAGATCATGAGATTTTAAAATTTTTATCTTTCGAAATAGCTGATATAATCCATTGGAACAGGTATCCTGGGACACCCGTTATATATACATTTATATATATATATATATATATATATATATATATAGATTGAACATTGAAAAATAAGTGTAGTTTGATGATTAAACTCATGGCCCAAAATGCATATTAAGGGAGATATATCCTTCCAAAGTTGATAAAATTAAAATAATTTCTTCGCATAACTTCTGAACGATGAAAGCCACCCGATTGAAATTTTGTGCATGAATGTATGTTGTCAAAATACATTTTTTCGTCACACTTCCACATTTCTGATATTGTTATAAAGGGTGTTTTCAGAGGGTGAGTCATGATTTTTTGTAGAAAACTTTTTTCCCTCTATTATTTTCGGTGAAAAAACAGGAGCATTCGATGGAGCGAAGAAAATTACATGAAAAAGGTACTCTTATTCAAATACAAAAAATTGAGCCGTTCGTGAGATATTTGAGTTTTTGTAGTTACATGATATCAGCAGATTGATTTTATTCATCGCGAGATTCATCGGTAACAATATTTTAGCAGGCCATGATGAATAATTTTGTTCTCAATTTTGACGTTCATGTCATCAACATTCGAGTCAACATTGTTGTAGTCGATTTGTTCGTGTGGTTTTTCTGTGTCATTTATCACTGCGATTATCAACTGAGATTTTAAGAAATATGGCAGGTTATTCGTTCTGTGAACAAACTGATATGCTTCTAATGCTTGGCGAGTGCTTCGGAAATGCAAATCCTGCTGAAATATCGTTATACCGATGAATCTCGCGATGAATAAAATCAATCTGCTGATATCATGTAACTACAAAAACTCAAATATCTCACGAACAGCTCAATTTTTTGTATTTGAATAAGATTACCTTTTTCATGTAATTTTCTTCGCTCCATCAAATGCTCCTGTTTTTTTCACCGAAAATAATACAGGGAAAAAAGTTTTCTACAAAAAATCATGACTCACCCTCTGAAAACACCCTTTATAACAATATCAGAAATGTGGAAGTGTGACGAAAAAATGTATTTTGACAACATTCAATCGGGTGGCTTTCATCGTTCAGAAGTTATGCGGAGAAATTATTTTAATTTTATCAACTTTGGAAGGATATATCTCCCTTAATATGCATTTTGGCCAATGAGTTTAATCATCAAACTACACTTATTTTTCAATGTTCTATCACCCCCAGAAAGCTCGGTACACATTTTTGACTCACCCTGTATATATATTTCTGTCTGCATTTTGGGCCATGAGTTTAATCATCAAACTACATATATATATTTCTGTCTCTTTTCTTGCAGTATTGCAATGGCGGAGATTTGGCAGATTATTTGCATGGTAAGTGTTAACAAAATGATATTTATCAACATGTGATATCAATTCATGTATATATTTCAGCAAAAGGAACACTCAGTGAAGATACTATACGTCTGTTTTTCAAACAATTGGGTGAGTTGACAAAAAGAGAATTCGAATTATATTATTCCATATTTATAATCGCATCCTTATATTTGAAAAGGTTCTCAGGAGAGAATAACGAGAGCCTGAATATCACCATAACACGCCCATAATACACCCTTTCTCAAAACATATTCATGGATATTATTGTTATTTATGAAGTGATATTAGTTCCACACGGATACTAAATATTTATTCGTCTCAAAGTGCGGCATATAATTCATTCATTAATTTTCAAATATAAAATATTGCAGTAAAAATAACTTCAAATAATAATGAGTTTGGAAATGCATATGAATTAAAAAAAATGGAAAATTATAAATGTTGTTGCTAACAGAAATGCTAAAATCACAGAAAAGATTTAGGTATTTCAAACAAAAATGGTCAATCAAGTATTGAAAATGGAGAAAACATCTTGTCCAGTTCGAGATGGTATTTCATCAAAATTGAAAAAATACTCTCATATCCATGAAAAAGTGTTTTTGAACAATGTGTTAAAAAGTTTTCTAACAAACATAAACTATTAATTGACAGACAGTATGGATTCAAAAGAAACTCCAACACAGAAAACCTCGCAGTTTTGGACTTGGCTAAAAACATTATAAGGACTAGAAGTTGATATCAACTTGCTCGTTTCAAATGGGACACCCTATATATCATTTCGTTTTTAGATTCCACGAAGAATTCTAGGCAAATTTCATTCATCCTATACCTGACTCTAGCCGTTTTTGACTTATTTGGGATTTTATGCAAAAAATAACTATCGATTTCTCCTATATGAAATCTACAATTATTCGATAGGGCCGGATTCCTTATAGAAGGAGATCTACTTTAGTGTACCGTATTGATATTTCGATAATAAATGAATACATGGTGATCAGAAAGTAACATTGAAATTTACTTTGGAAAAATCGTCGAAAGTCATTTTTCTCAAATGGAAACCCCTTATTTTCATATTTTTATTTCATTCAGCATCAGAAATGAAGGTAATCATGCCGGCTCGAATTATTCAAACGAAGATTACTTGATGTAAATGTTATCCACAAATACTTTGCATACATATCTATGTTAGAACATTCTGTATACACTGAAAAGGTAATGTCAAAAAGAATATAAACTTAGTCGCGGTAGAAAAAGTTCATTCATCATAATTATCATTGAAAATCACGATAAATAAAGAAAAATGAAGAAAAGAAGTTTCAACAATAGTCCTTCGAGCAGACTAGAAAAAGAACCAGTCGACTGGCAGGTAGAATGACCAGAAAAGAGACAACTGAATCAGAAGCCAGACAGGCAAAGACAAAATCTGTAAAGTTGTTGGTCACTGGAAGCAGAAAATCTTCACTTCCAGTAGAGAGGCGATTTAGATGATCCAACTTAAAGCAGCAAGAAGATTATCATTTATTGAGGAAAGAAAAGATGAAGAGGAAAAACTTCTAAGGGAGAAAAAATTTCTCAGAAAAAAATAAATTATTGAGTTGGAAATGAAAATGAAACTCATTGATATTGGAAGTAGAATTGGGAGTGAAATTAAATATAAAAACCCATCACAAGAATCTGAGAATGGACTGGAAAGAGTGAACCACTGATGAATGGGCCAGGTATCACCGATTATGATCACCAAAATCTAACGACCAATTGGGATCTTTTAGAAATATAGTAGAACAGACAGTGAATGAAAAATTTGCATCGATACTCTGGAGAACCAGAGGACTGGCCACTTTTCATATCACAGTTCATGAGCATAAGAGTAATATGGATCAGAAGGTGTTCTCAGAGTGGTTAATAGAAAAGGCAGAATTTTCTTGTTACGTGGATAATCCAGTTTTTAGAATTGACGAAAGAATTAGTAATAAAAAGCAAACAGTCCTGGCAATTGGCAGAGAAAAAAAGTGAATGAAAAAGGATGTATGGAATGAAGGAATTAATGGACTCTCTTGAATATTGCAAGGCTTTTATGGACATGAACGTAGATGAAAGGTGGGAAATAGTTGTTCGAAATAAACTGTGTATTTGTTGCCTGAAATCTAATCACTCTAAAGCCCATTGTCACAAGAAGAAATATTTTGGTCTAGATAGATGCACACAAACCCACCATCCTCTCCTACACAAGCCATCAAATATTCCTGGCGCTGTACAACATATTCCGGAAATTGACCAAGAACCAACATCCAGTAGTGGACAAGTGGAACGCATCAACATCACAAGAAAAAATGAGGTTTTACTGAAAAAACTTCCTGTCAACGTAAAAGGTCCCAATGGCGTTTTCTGGACATATGTTTTTTTGATGAAGGAGCAACATTTTCTTCAACTGAACTGAACTCAGCTAATCACTTGGGTCTAGAAGATGCAACAGAACCAATTTGTTATCAATGGACGAATGGAATAATCCACCAAGAAGACAATTCAAAAATAGTTGGTTTTGATATTTTTGGATTATCAGATGGAAAATATTTCGAGTTGAGCGAAGTAAGAAGTATCAAAGACTTGATGTTTCCAACTCAAACTATCCTCATGTAGAAAAATTGAAAAAGATCGCCTCTCATCATGAAAAAACTCCACAAATTCTGATTGGAAAAGATTATTGACACTGAATCGCTACCAGGAAAATGATTCAATTGGATGAGGTTGGTCCGATTATTCCAAAAGCATCATTAGGTTGGGTACTCCATGGAAATTCACCAGAATTATGTAAACGGTCGATTAATAGATTTTTATATCATATCTGTGATAAATCGGAATATGATGAACTACATGAAATGGTTAGACATTCATTCACCATAGAGTCTTTTGGAGTTGAAGTCATCGAAAAATATACAAACGAAAGAAGATGAAAGATGTGAGAGTATCATGCAACAAACAACGTCCAGAATAGAAGACAGATTCGAAACATGATTGTTGTGGCGAAAAGACAAGATCGAGTTCCCAGATAACAAGAAATCCGCTCTGATACATTTGTACTGTATGGAACGAAAAATGGACAAGAACCAGAAATTTGCTGACCAGTACTGTCAGAAAATTAACGAATATTTAGAGAAAGGGAATGTCACGAAACTTAGGAAGAATGAAATCGACGAGAAGTAAGGAATTTGGAACTTGCCTCATATTGGTGTAGAAAACAACAAACTCGGCGAATTGAGCCTCGTGTTTGATGTTGCTGCTAAAACTCAAGAAATAAGTTTGAATACTGAACTGTTATCTGGACCTGATCTTCTCACTCACAAGTGTGCTGATGAAATTTCGAAAGAATCAAATAGCTCATGCAGGGGATATAAAAGAGATGTGTCACCAAGTGCATGTACGAAAGAAGACAGACGAGCGCAACTTTTCCTCTGGAGAGTCAGATAACGGATCTAATTTCCGGAGTGCGAATCGAGAATAGTTTGAGAAGGTACAACAACTATTAGATGATAAATCAATAATAGATACAATGACAGCCAAAAGGATATTTTGGCACTTCAACCCATCAGCTGCATCACACATGAGAGGCAGCTGGGAGAGGCTGATTCCATCTATCAGAAGAAGCCTAGATGTCATACTTGAAGAGAAATATCCAAAAGATGAAGTTCTCATGGCTGAATTCGTAGAAATTGAAAGAGTGTTGAATTCACGACCCCTCACATATGTACCAGTAGATCCTGAGGCACCAGAGAGTTTAACTCCGAATCAACCGATTGGTTCTTCAATGGGATAAGACGTTCAGAGATGTAGAAATTGACTTGAGGCGACAGTGGAAAATTGTTCAAGCTCTTTCAGTGCTTACCTGAATTGAATCGAAATACTTGGCCGCTGGGAAGGATCACAAAAACATATCCAGGTAAAGATGGAAATGTGAAAGTGGTCAAAGTGAAAACACAAAACGATGTGTATAAAAGATCAGAAGATATATAAATTGAAAACTGAAGAGTGAATAAGTGAATACCGTTCACTGAGGGAGGAATAGTTATTTATGGTACTAGTGTGTTATGTTGAAAATAAGTCACGTGAGAAAAATTCATACCACGAGGCCGTCAGGCCGAGTGGTATAAATTCTCAAGTGACTTAGGAAACATAACCCACGAGTGGCATACAATGTTTTATCCAACAAGTGGAAGGAATCATTTTTTTATGAGATAATAATCAATAAGCTTTGTGATCAAATCAAAGCTACTTGCGTCTCAATACCCTGTATATGTCAGAATGACTTGACAGTGACTTTTTTACATTTTGGTCAAGGTAGGTTGTTTGTTTAGTTGCCACGGGCATAACACATTGTTGCAAATGTTTAAATAAATTTTGACACTTGTCAGTTTTCCCTGCAGTAAAAGCAACCTTTTCTGAAGAAGAAAACTTATAGAAAATGGAGGAAATCGATGAAAATTACGTTCCTGAGGATATCCTTACGGAAGCGGAAGAAGCAGCAATGCAGATTTTGCCAGAAAAGTCCCGAGATGCTTACGACAAGGAGTTCAAAATGTTTGAGTCTTGGATAAATTCACGGAAAATAAAAGGTATCGACGAAAATGTTCTATTGGCTTATTTTTTAAATTTGCAAAAAAAAATTAGCCCCATCGTCGTTGTGGACCAAATACTCGATGCTTCGCTCGACTATTCACCTTTATAAAAAAATTGACATTTCGAAATATGGCAAACTAACGAGCTTTTTGAAAAGCAAATCACAGGGATACAAACCAAAGAAGTCCAAGACATTAGAACGACCTGAAATAGAGAAGTTTTTGAACGAAGCTCCCGATGACGAGTACTTGTTGATGAAAGTGGCTTTGATAATGGGGATTAGCGGTGCTTGTAGATGCGATGAATTAGTCAATTTTAAAATAGAAACCAAAGGTATACCAGCCAGTGTGTGGGAATAAATACGTTGTCGAAGGTACCTTCAAGAATTGCAATGTTTTTGAAATTGAAGGAACCAGCGCTCTACACCGGTCACTGCCTGAGAAGGTCTTCGGCGACTCTTTTGGCCAATGCAGGGGCTAACATGACTACTTTGAAGCGTCACGGAGGATGGGAATCCTCGACGGTAGCAGAAGGATACCTAGAAGAATCGGTGCATAACAAAATACAAATTGCAGAAAAAATACAAGGTTTCCAATGTGTCGGCGTCTTCCAGCACTATCAGCAGCTGTACCGATATTGGAGCGTCTGGTTCCAATGAACCAACCAATTTTACAATAACTTCAAATTCTAATAAACCGTTAGCTTTTTCCTTTAATTTCAATATAAATGTGAATTCTGCTTGAAATGGTAATAAATAAATAGAATTCTACTTTAAATATGAACGTGAGTTATAATCCATAACTCACAAAACACTGTCGAACGAATTATAGAAAACAGTCGTTCTAACATAACCGCGGGCGGTTATGTAGACGGAAATGTAGTAGACCCAAGATTATGTGATTTTATTGAACAGATAGATGTTAATTCGTCCAATATTTCGAAAACTACAAATTTTTGGAATAGACAATCTCATAGAAACTTAGAAATAATAAAAATAGGCGGTTTCCATTTAAAAAAAAAGACTTTCAACGATTTTTCAAGTAATTTTCAATGTTACTTTCTGATCACATTGTATTTATATATTATCAAAACATCAACACAGTACACTAAAGTAGTTCTCCTTCTATAAGGAAACCAACCCCAATCGAATAATTGAAGATTTCATACATGAGAAATACTTATGTTCAGCGTCATTTCTGACATGAAATTTGAAATATGTCAAAAACTGCTAGACCTAAGTATCGAACATTATTGATGAAATCTGACCAGAATTCTTTTTAGAATCTTAAAATAGAATAATATATAGGGTGTTCCATTTAAAATAAGCAAGTTGACATCAACTTCCGGTACAACCGGAATTGTCATTATCTTGAAAATATTTTATCCGAATTGCCCCCATCAACAATAGTATGCTACCAAATTTTCAAATTCGCCCTACTAACTGCATGTGTATCACAGCATTATAACTTTTGCCAAATTATCATCATAGAGAACACAAAAGGTTAAAATGAACCACTCTGAATAACCACTGGAGTACTGCAAGGGAAAATATTGCGAACGACCCTGTTCCTTGTATACATAAATGGCATTGATAGTTGGGTGATCATCTCATTTCATGAGCTGACGACACTGCTATAATATTCAAAGAAGTCGATTGGACGTCTACAAGAAGGCTGAAATAAGGCTTTGTAACGTTCAAATTCGTTTGAACCATAATAAACTCGGGTTGAACACGAATAAGAGCAAATTCATCACCTTTTACCTTACTCCTGAAAATCAACCAAATAACAAAGTGCTGCAGATTAATATACATATGGGTATACATATAGGTATGTTAATTTTATGTAAATTGTACTCATATGTTTATGTTAATTATGCAAATTTTATAAAAACTCTGAAAACCCCATAATGTTAAGGGACCTTTTGCCTTTTAATGTCAATAGTTCAATATGGATACTATAATGAAATGCGTGCAAAGTCAATCATCAAAGTTAATTCAAATTATGACGGTCCAAATTGATTTTATTTACATTGATTCAACCTGACATATCAGAAACGTCTTCATAACATGAATTCATAATGGCACTAATGTGTGTTATCATGAAATACATATGAGAATATTAAATGTGCCATAGGGACACCGTTATTTATGTTATTGATTAAATGAAACCAATTATTGTATTTCGAAGAAAAGAAAACTAATTCAATTGCCGATGCTTCGAGAGAGCTGAATTTTGCGGTTGGATATATATGGAACATTCTACATAAACACGAATTTAGCCGTTTAGGTCTTTACCAGTATCTCGACTAACCGATACGAATGAGAAGAGATACGTCATGAGAAGAGAGTTCTGCCAATATATTCTGACGCGTTCCGAAAATGATCCAAGCTTTTTTAACAAAATTATGTGGACTGGTGAAGCGAACTTTTTAACAGCTGGTGTTTTCAACAGAAAAAACACCCATTTTTGGAGCAGGGAAAATCCACACAGCATAAAAGATATGAAATTGCAAGGACGACAGTCATTTTCTGTATGGTGTGGAATATAATTATGATAGTCGTATTTTAGGCCCCATATTTGATAGACAGGAGACCGATTTCTGAATATGTTGTCAAACAAAATAGAGGCACTTTTGGAAAGCCTTCCCGTAAACGATTACGTTAACATGATTTGGCAACAAGATGGAGCACCATGTCACAATATTGTTGCTATTCAGAACTTTTTGAATAACAAATATAATAAGTGGATAGGGAAATTGGGAACAATTAGATGAGCCTCCAATAGCCCAGATTTGTCCTTGTTAGAGACTTTTCTTTGGGGGAATATGAAAACTGTTTGTTATAAGGACCCAACTGAAAATATATACCAGCTGTAGGAAACGATAACTGTTGAAATAAATTGGTTGAACGAAATCCCATGTATAATATTAAAAAGTATTCAAAATTTGAGGAACCGTTATCGTTTGTGTATTGAAAATAATGGATATCATTTTGAGCAGTTTTTGTAATTCTATTTATGAGTAGGTAATATATTTGATGGTAATTATGAACGATTTATTAATAATTATGTTAATTTGAATTTTTGACATCTGATAATCGTTCATGTTTCCTACCCTGGCCATATAAAATGTAATCAGTGAATTGAATCTGGGGAAAATGTGAAGTTGAACAAGAAATATCTCGAAATCTGTGATAGCTAATACGCAACATATATCACAAAAAATCACAAAAATATAATCTATCTAATAGTATCAAAATATCAATATATCAAAACATCAAAAAAGTGTTCTATTTAAAAATTTATACATCTTGCCCATAACTTTTTTGTGACATTTTCAATTGTTTTTCTTTTAACATATTCAAAATCTACAGGAAAAATTATATAAGACTATTTTTTGGAAAAAAAAATCGATGATAAATAAAATAGTTGAGGGGGGTTCAAAATATACGTGAAGACCCTTTACATATTGCTCATCATGTTTGATATAATCATATATGTTTATTTCCATTTCAGCGGCTGCAATGGAAGCTATCTATGGTAGAGGAATAATTCATAGGGATCTAAAACCACAGAATATTCTTCTGACACATAATGGGATGAAAAAGTATCCTCAACCGTCTGAGATCACATTAAAAATTGGTAAGTCGCATGTCGATTTTTCTCTCCGAAACAATTATAAAACACATAAGCTATCAAATCAGCTTCTGCTATGACAATCTTCTTTTATCATTCCAAGATCGGTAAAATCAAACTGTCACTTGTCAAACTGGTCATCAACCTCTCGAATCGAAATCAAAAGTTCCTCATATCGATTGTTGATATTGAATCTTGATATTGAATTCGATAATTCATCCAATTATATAAAAAAAATTCACCGACTGGTATTGAGATTGACCCAAACGTTTTCAGCTGACTTTGGATTCGCAAGATTCTTGCAAGATGGTAATATGGCAGCTACCCTTTGCGGTAGTCCAATGTATATGGTAAGAAATAATTCATATGAATATGTTACACCATCACAAATGAAGTTTTATGTAGTATGAAATACAGCTGATAAAGAATTAATTCTCCTGCTAGATTTGAAATTAAGAATCATATCCATTTCATCAGATTCATGTTTGATTTCCAGGCACCAGAAGTGATAATGTCCCTTCAGTACGATGCCAAAGCTGACCTTTGGAGTTTAGGTACAATAGTTTATCAGTGTTTGACTGGAAACGCTCCTTTTCAAGCGAAGACTCCACAGGATTTGAAGCGCTTTTACGAAATGAATGGAAATCTCGCACCAAAGTGAGTTTTCCATGAATTAATATCTTGAAGATTCTATGAATTTTCATATGAATTCAGCGTTATTGCATAACTGATTTTGATTCTGAAATTAATATTCCCTAAGGTTTCCCAGTGGTACGAGTCCTGAACTGAGTGATCTGTTAATCAACCTGCTGAAAAGAAATCCCATGGAGAGGATGTCTTTTGAAACTTTTTTCACCCATAAATTCCTAAAGAAACCTGAGCTATGCCCAAGTCCATCACAAGGTGGTGAGTAAAAAATATGATTGAATTATGTGAATAAAATTTTGATTTAATATCACTAAAATTCATGACCAAAAAAAGAAATAATCATGAATATATATAAATGCTTCCTTCCTTAAACACTAACACCCACTACTACTACTACACTTGAACACTCCATAAACAATAAACAAAACTAGGGTGCATCTCTGATCAGATGTGAGAGTTCTTTCCAAATGGTCTTATCATTCTAGAACCAGAATTCCTAGTATGCTTCCTTTCTATTTTATAGTGCGATTGGCGAGATTTCATAACTGTTTGTAATTCTCCCAGTGGGCGAGCAGTTCACGTTTCTTGTAACGAACCAAAGCTTTGTCTTGCAATTTCATCAGTAGTTTCTGATTATCGGTCAGATCGGTCATTATAAGTCTGATATATAGATATCATTATGTAATGCT
Source organism: Gastrophysa polygoni (assembly GCA_963576655.1). Lineage (NCBI taxonomy): Eukaryota > Metazoa > Arthropoda > Insecta > Coleoptera > Chrysomelidae > Gastrophysa > Gastrophysa polygoni. The sequence continues at coordinate 35,266,915 of OY755083.1, forward strand.
TCAGCATGGAAACGTTTGAAATCTCTGAACGTCTACTGGAAGTCATCTTTTAATTTGGTAATGGAGCCTATGTTGCAAGTGGACACCCCGTGGTCCGAGAAATCTGAGCGATCCACCACAACACAGTCACTGAATTGTGTAGTATTGGAGCAAAGGATAATATCGTGTAATTTTCTAGTAGTGGCAAAAAATCAATATTTACGTCTCCTGCACAAACATGATTGAAGCTGGGGATAATAAAAGACAATGCATCCTCCAATTCTGAAAAAAAAAAATTAATGGGAGGTTAATTATAGGCCGACAGATCCACTAGCATATTTCATGTATTTAATAGTGAAGAATATCAATAAGTGATCCATATCTGTTTTAGGTAAATTTTTGCATGAAGGTGATATCTCGCATAAATGGCTATTACGATCTTTTCGGATAGAATAGAGCCAGGCAATAGAATCGATTCATTCGGAATTCTATCCGATAACCAAGTTTCAGAAATTGTGATGATATTATGAATGTTAAATACCTTTTGCTTGAATTCTGCGAAACAATTAGTTAAAGATCTAGTGTCTGTATGACAAATAGAATATGACTTATTGCGACAAAAAACAGTTGATGTTATCAAATGAGAAAATGAGGGGATACGACATTGACATTTGAATAATTCAAGTGAAACTACATTCTAAGATAAGCAGACTTTTCTGGCGATGAAAGATTTTTCGCTTCTGATTTCCGTCAACCGAGACAGAGAAACGTTTTCCGTCCTGGAATATACCTGGATCAGATTGCACTTTCTCTGCCGTGTATTTCTTTCCATATACAATCAGCAAATTTTGTCGGATGGTAGCTTTGTGAAAGTTACTTTTTGCCGTATTCAGAAAGCCACGCAAAGTACAACCTGATCTTCAGGAGTCTCTGAGCTTATAAGAGTTCTTCAGAACTTCCAGTTTTTAGTAAGAAACGAATTCGATTTTCAAGAATCTGTTGTCGCTCTTGCTTGGCATATAGTTATGGGGTAATGGAGACTGTTGGTGATATGAAATATGACTATTAATTGATATCATTTCAGAACTTCCTCTACCAATTTATGGGACACCTCCCAAATTCACAAAGCAGGTTCTCAGAGCCTCAACACCTATCAGAGTAGCTACTTCTCCAGCATCACAGCCTGGTAATATTTCAATATTTTTTTGGTGTTTCCTTTTGTTGCGATTTTACTTTTTATTGGAGATGAACAGCATGATTCATCTCATTGCTTGAAATAAACCTATCGTTAAGCCGGTCTGGGACTACTTCAATTTTTTTGTGTTGGAATCGTGGAATGTCTTCTTTCAACATATTTAATGAACATTAATCCAGTTGATTTGGTTGAGATTTTTGCAATATTCATATATATTTGCAACACCAATCATTTGTTATAGGGTTTGCCTTATACTTTAAATACTTGATGGCCACTACTATGGACCAAACTACTTCATTATGTTGAAATTATCAACAATTGATTTTGTACGAATGTTTTGCAGGATATAATAATCTATAATCTTTTCACTATTTGACATTCGTATTTTTTGTATTCCTCGTCTCCCGAACTTTTAGAACCTTTCGTGTAAGAACGAAAGATATTATTTGGAACTGTTCAATATAAATGTCATAAATGTTAACATATATTTTTTAAGGGTCCGTCTATGATTATATCTGTTGGGGAGAGGTGGGGTGTTCATCTTTATGACTTTTGCTTTCTACTCATAATAATACATTAATAACATGACTCAATAGGAATAACTCAATTTTCATTTTGAAACGGTAGAGTTGTGGGATTCAGGTACCTGCTGATACAATCCGGTGAACTAGTATATAATCTAACCAGTTCACAGATTGGAGTTTGATTAGTCCAATTATAGTATGTATATAATATGTATATTACGTTATTTAGCATATTTCTCAATTCATATCATTATCATAACTTTGTTTAAGAATAAACTAGAGTCAATATTATTGTGCCCTATTTTCCACTACTCTACTTATTCATTCAGGATGGCAGAAATATTTGCGATATCTTTCGTTGTAGATACATGAATCGATTGGAACCTAATTTTTAGTGCATGTTTCAGACTTTCAGCATTTATACAGGGTATTTCAGGTTCAACTTAGCTACCTTTTGGAATCGATAGAATGAATATATTTTTTTTTGTAAGTACCTCCCCACGTTTCGTGGGAAATGTGTGTTTTCATTTCAGATTCATTGATATAATAATGATATTTATTCGCCTTTACGAATTTTACACATATGGTAAAGAAAGATAAAATGATATTAGTGTAAGCATAGATTGATAAGGTACGGTCTAACATTGAAAATATCCCAAAGAGAAAGACCTGATTGTGATAATGAAACATGAAAATACGTATGTTATGATAGTCATTCTATAGATTCTACAAGTTGACTAAGTTGAACTCTGTTGATCTTGTATATACTTAACCTGCCCACTTCATTCATTATATTGCTTATTGCTTGTAGAATCACCTCGATCTACAAGAAACGCACTCAGTTCAAGTCCTGAAGATGATTATGTTATAGTTCCCAAACACATCCCATTCCAGTCGGACCATTCATCAGAAACTAGCGTGGAAAAAGAAAAACCAACGTAAGTTATGATTCATCAAACGCATGATTTTCATGCATTTAAATATATCTCATTATTGATTGAAACACATTGTGATTGTTTCTTCATAGGAGATAATTGATATTTCTTTCTGAAATCTGAAAACATAGCTTCGAACTTGAACCATTATAATTTCTAGCTAGTGAAGGGTCCAACATATCGGCTGATGAGCAGATATCGAGATATTCCACCTCAACATATTGAATATAATATGTATTTCATTGTTATTTCATGAAATATTGCAGAGACTTTCCTTCAGAACGAAGCCATTCACGTGATTAATAGAAATAAAATACTCGGAATCACTACTATAAGAGTGAATAAAATTCTCATCTGATATGGTGCTTTTCTTTTCCAATTTCGTTATTGATTACCTGATTAATCATATGTTTTAACTTGATACTCTTTGTAATCCATTGAATGTGCAAGTGACCAGCTGGGTTGGGTATTCTAATATGTTGTATACCAGACTAATATAGGGTCATCTGTTGAATTATTTATGCAACCCGCCCTGAGTTAATTAAGCTAGTACCAACCTTGACCGTGAATTTTGTATTGAAAATTTATAGAGACGGTGACGGAAACATTGAGAATCCAACTATCTCAGTTGGATTCTCAATGTTTCCAACTAAAATAGTTTCCGTTTTCTCCGGAAGTGACGTGATATTTGTTACTTATACTAGTTACTTATAATAGGACACCCTGTATTTCACAAAATTTTTGGTTTCCTCTCATGATCCTGATTGAAATCCATGTATCATACATTATGCCTAAAATGAATCGTCTTTGAGTTATTTTTTATTTTGTGCAGCCTATCGAGCATACGCAATTTACATCTGAATTACAGTTTTCAGTTATATGCAGTCACTCAATCATGAATATCAAAGGATAAATGGATCCCACACCATAATCACAACCAAGAATAGAATGAGAAACATTGAAAATCATTTTTTTTAATAATCATAATGTACATGTGGTGTTTTTTATTCAGATTCAGGCTTCCAGTGCGAGCTAGTCCGATGCCTTGCGCACCAGTTGCTAGTCCCACAAGACCTAGCTTCCTGCCAATATCGGAACCAATTCCGGTGCCTAATCAGCGAGAGGCTTACGAAAAAATCCATAATATATCGCACAACGATAAGGAAGAACCATCTTCTCCATTAAAGGTTTGTTTTCGCGCTGTTATTGGTTTCTCTCAGCTGATGACGGGCATTTGTCACTGGGATAACTTCATTAGAAACAATCTACTGCTCTCTCTCATAAGATCTCAACTGTTGACCAGTATAAACTTTTTTGGATATCAGTAAAATACTTGATTTGCCGAATGACGGTTAACGCTATTGTGTTTCAACTAATTTGATATACACATTTTGAGAGGCAATGATTCAAAAATTCTAGTGTCAATAGGCTGTTGTTCTAGCAAATATTGGATCTACTTCAGTGGTAGTCACTAGAAAGAATAGAAAAACACTGACCGACACGTGTCTGTTCAAATTATATTTCTCGGATTGGATCAATTTGATAATCATAGATAACCTTATAAAACCAAAAGCATAGCTAGGCACTCAAATTCTGGGGTGCACTAGCACTGTAGTAATAACATTGATCATAAGGCTGGTCATAAATAGTTTGAACTGGACTTCTAAACAAAAAATAATTTAGTTTGGATGTGCTTTATGAAGATTTGGGGATGCTGAGCACCCCCAAGACTCAAGCAAATAGCAAGACAGCAAGACCAGTTTTATTGCACCTCATTGACTTACTTCAGACAAAAAATGATGATATCAATTGATTTATGGAATTAATTAATTAATTAATTAATAGATTAATAAATAATTGATCTACAAAACTTTATATTGCATTCTAGCTGGATAGTCCTAGTAGCAGTGGAAGTGTGCCACGATCATTGCCAATTACTATGAAGAAAAGACCCGAGAGACAGATATCTGACATTGAAATGTCCCCACCTTCGGTGAGTAAAAATCAACTAAATACGTGCAATGCATTTTTGGTTGACAAAGTTGTGCTCAAAATGTTCTATAACGAAAACTATAAAATTATATTTCACGAGATTGAAAGGCATATGAAATAATATGATTTTGATAAACTCAAGAATTTTAAGCATATCTGATGTCATAGACCATTTCATTTTATCACTGATAAATGACTACTAAAACATTTCTGTAGTATATTATTATTATTATTATTATTATTATTATTATCATCTATTGTACCAAAGGGAACTCAAATTTCAGGTTCAGTTTGTGATTGGAACACCTCCAACAAGTGGGAGAAGGCGATCCACTTCTAGCAGTCTTTGTGAAACGCCACCTCCTTCTAATGTATGGACTGTTTCACCATCATCTACTTCCAAAAATACGCCATCCACTTCTCCACTTAGAATATCAGGTTAGAACAGAATTCAGCTCGTATTCCAATGTATTCCACTAACGTATCTTCGATAGAAACTGAAATGATTCTAAGAAGTTTCAACTTCATCAGTGTTTATATCATTAGTATTGGGTATTTGTAATGGATAGTTCCATAAACAATGAATAGGTAGCGTAACATCCCACCAATAACAACATACCAATACCAATATATTTAGATACATTTTAACACTCCCATTCATCTAAATACTATTCTTTCCCAATCCTTATTCACTACTAAATTTGAAGTGCTTTGGTAAACAAAGTGCCATGGTTAAAATCAACCAATTTATTTGAAATTGCTTGATGAATAAAATGATAGCGTACATCCACAATGTTTGTCTTATAATATGGCTTATAGTGATAATTATAGACTGAATCTCAATTAGGATGGCTCATATATGAAAGATGTGTGTATTACTCAAAATATGTCACACTTACAACAACTTGATCTCACATGTCAACATAATGAAAAATATACAAGGTGTTAACAAACAATAATTGATACAGGGGATGAGAGAATCAGTAACCATCTCCCCCCCTTCCCCCTCCAAAATAATATTCATCGAATTATTCTTCTTCTACCTTCGTCTTTTGTTGGTTCGTTCCTGGCGATTGATTTTGAGCGGTAACTAAAGGTATAATTTTAGTAACAGGTCTTCTGTACACACGAGAATTAACTTTCACATCGGCGACTCTTACTCTTCCGTCTCGTCCAGGGTATGTTTTCAATATTACACCCATAGGCCAGCTGTATCGAGGAGTATTGTCATCCATCAGGATCACAATATCATCAATAACTAAATCAGTCGTCTTCTGATTGTGCCACTTCGTTCTCTTGCATAGTGTTGGTAAGTATTCTCTGACCCATATCTTCCACAACATATTTGTCAACGTCTGAACTATCCTCCATTGTTTCCTTATACATAAATCATCTTCAGAAATTTCTAGCAAGACAGTTTTGTTACTAAATCCAATGAGGAAATGATTTGGCGTTAATGGTTCCATATCCGTAGGGTCGATAGAAATGTGTGTCAGTGGTCTATTGTTTATTATACCCTCAGCTTCAATTAGCAATGTTAATAAAACCTCCTCTCTTGGAGCTCTCTCTTTCAAAATTGTATAGAGCGTATTTTTAATCGAGCGAATCAATCTTTCCCAGCTTCCCCCCATATGCGGCGACGCTGGTGGTATGAAATGCTGTTTTTGTTGGTTAAGAGCGGGGATTCACTGCCTACTTCTGAAACTCTGTCTAGATGGCGATGCGATGCCCGATCGTAATAAAATATGATTATTTTCCTAAGGCTGGTGCCTTATTGCAGTTTCCTCCTTTTTGGTCAGTTCTGGCATGTTCTCAATAGGTGTCGGTATACTAGCGTCGCATCGAAGTAGAAGTTTTATATTATTTGGTTGCTGTTACTGTCCGCGCAAGATAATTATATGTATGTTGTTTTTATAGGTCTGGAGTCTCGATCCAGACAATGTGAGTATTTATTTATGTCGCGGGTCGCGCAGCGTGGTAGAACCGAGCCGACTACTTTGACGATATTTATCTTTCTCAGAGATAAATCTTGATGGCTTTGGCAGAACGCGGGTATTTCGCACTGAATTTTCATCTATAAGAATAAGAGGGGTATTCCCGATCTCTCGTATTCCACCTCGTATGTTTACGAATTTGACGTTTCGTATACAATCCAGACAGGTGATTGGTTGACATACTTACGAAACGTCAATTTCGTAAGTATAAGAAGAAAAATACGAAGATCAGGAATCCCTAATATCGAAACAAAAATACAAGCTCTCATTTAGTTTCATCAAATCTTGCAAGTTGAATTTGACCCACTTCTAATCGTCCGAATGATTAGGAATTGGTGGACATAATTTTTACGACAAGGCATTATGAAATGAAAAAAATTGCGGACGAGTTTTGTGGTTATCGTCAGATTATACTCAAAATCGATGTCTGGTGGTCTTTGGAGTCGGAAATTAGAAGTTTTTGTCAAAAATAGAAAATTCAACATGGCGGCTCCAAAATGGCGGAACACTTATTTTGGTCTGATTCTATTAAAGATTTGTATTTTGAGATTTTCGGGGTCATATCGATATTATGATTATTTGTCAAAATCCCGAAATTCAACATGGTGGCCCCGAAAATTTTTTTTCATAATGATCCCAGTCTATTCGGTATCTGGGGTATTCGGAAGAGATTATAATTTTTTGTCAAAATTAAGAATTCAACATGACTGCTCCAAAATATCGGAACAGTTTTGTGATTATATCGTAAGATTCTTTTCGAAATTTTCATTTGGGGGTTTTTAGGGTCGGACATTATGATTACTTGTCAAAAATCAAAATTCAACATGACTTCAAAATGGCGGAACCGAGGGCGAAACAGTTTTGTGATTTTGGTCAGATTAGATTAGGAATTTTCGTTGTGGGGTTTTCGAGGTCGGAGATTGTGATTTTATGTCAAAATTCGAAACTTCAACATGGCGGCTCCAAAATGGCAGATATTTTTTTGATTTTGGTCTAATTCTAAACTAAATTGCTTAGTATGGAGGTTTTTGGGGCCGGAGATTTTTTTTTGTTCCATCTGTCCCAGTGTCTGTCTGTCTGTAATCATATCATGCAAGTTAAATGAATGAACAAAATAACAAAAATTAAACAAGCTTTCATTTGTTGTAACAAGATGAAGAACTGGAAACTGGCACCCCGACCGCCCGCTGTTTATACATGGTGTTTTATTATTGTTGCACGAAACTTCGAGGTCAGATTTGTTGGGTCAAAATATGAGAAAAGTCAGAATGAAAACCAAACTTATGCATAGCTGTTGGAAGAAAATCTGTGATACTCGAGGAAGCTATTTAGCTACAGCCGATCGATCAGCAATCGGATAACTAGGTATACTTACAGAAATCGGATAACTTATCGGATAACTAGGTATACCTAACAAAAATCCACTTGAATAATTTCTGAAACGAATCGATCTTGAATTTTCGTGCAGCATTGATGACACACCCTGTATAGGCATTGCAGAACCGAACAGATTGAAGTGTAGGTATGTTTTTCAATCGTTTCTACTGGCCTGTCGAACTATATGTATATAATATATCGCGACGGCTCTGATCGAATTCGACGGAACAAAAGAATTGAATATCTTTATTCGCATATTTATTTTGTATTGGCTCTAAACCCATTCTGAATTACTTCATCGATATCGATATCTGCTTCCAGGATGATAGTATATAAACATGGTTGCAACGATCACCTTTGTGTACCTACCACAGTAAACACCAAATTTGCGTCAGGCATTTGAAGAGTTTGAAATATAGTATTTTTGAATAGTACAATATTATAACAGGTATTTGATCTCGAACACGTGTTATTGTGACGAAGTCGCTGTAGGTAGGGAGGTGATAATAATAATGATAATGATATTATTGATAATTTATTCACCTAAATGAGAAAAAACACAATGGGTAACTAACAAGTGTATACATAAATAACAAGCGAATAAAAAATAATATAAAATAATATGCGCGGTAAGCAAAATGAACATTCTATCGATAAACAAAAAAAGTAATGTTTTTGTTATGTCATTTCGAACTGTGGCAACAAGAAAATGTAAAGTAAAACGCACTAGTATGAAAATTTTTCACAAACGCACATTCGCATCAATGATCGATACGATGATGAATGTACTGATATTTCAATTGAGAATTTAACTGATGATATGATCACATATACATGGTGCTTACGCCCCCACTTATCATATATCTAGGTTCATTCCGCATCCCGATCTCTCAAAATATGAATCCACTACAATTCAAGAAGATCAAGTTTATCGACTTTATCGTTTCATATCGATGATACCAATAATATCGATAACAACGACATCATCGAGAATTATCGATGAATTTGACAATCCCTAGACATAACACAGTTGAGTCATTTCGATACGATGAACTTGAATTAATTTTTCTGCGCACAGATTTATTATCATGAAATTGACATAGGTATTTTCATCAGATCGGTCACTCTAACGGGTCACCGCTTGGGTATTCTCGTTCCAGACTGCTATATTTTGGATAGCCGTCGACAATGAGCGAAACTGACTAGAAACATGTCTCATAAACACTCATAATGCTCATAATTGAAATATTCTTGGTCGTTGGAACTCGTTGGAAAGTGTATTTCAAGCACTCGTTACATTTCCGCACTTGTCGCTACACGGCTCGTACTGAATATCTTCTCGATGGCGTATTAGAAGTATCTAGAGAACGGAGCAGAATATATTTTTGAAATTTTGGGTACGGAAATGGGATGTCAAAATCTAGCTCTTGAAAATATTTTCACATGTGCAATGTTGCCAGATCTAGTGTTACTAAGAGCAACTTTTGAATTTCAAATGGAACACCCTATATATCATTAGATTCTCGAATTCTGAGACATTTGAATTGATTGTTGATTTTCCACGGCGAAAATGCGACATTTTTCTTGCCAGTTACGACAGAAAGCTGAAATTTCCACAGCGGCTTCCCAACACACAGGTATCTGAGCAGGTATCTTATGAATTCTCGTGCATATTGAATCAATATTATACAGGGTGTGAAAAAAGGTGCGTCAAACTCGGGTACAAATAAACTCCAAAAATTCGATTTTTTCAATAATTTCTATCATCCATTACCTTCCGAATGATATAATATGTCCCTTCGCCTATCTTCAACAGTTTTTGAATTATAGGATTGAAATGGTGAAGTTCAAGTAATGGGAATGGCATATTTATATACGAGAGGAAAGATTTAGAAACCATTCTCCATTCATGGTCAGTTTACCATGATAATACCAAGGGCATGCGGAAAAAGATATTTTATGAGATATTTCGGAAGGAAAATAAAATTTGTTCAAATTTGATTGTAGTGGGCCACATGACTCAAATTTATCAAACACAAATGATGATTAACCTAACAATGACAATTTTACCCTGATTTATATCGATATAACATTTGAAAAGAATCGACTTTTTCGATCTTATTCGTGCCCGAGTTTGACGCACCTTTTTTCATACCCCGTATAATAATAATTCAATATGCGCCAAACCTAATAAGATGACTATGTTTCAAGAAGCACTCGAGGAAGCAGCAGTGAAAATTGCAACATTCTGACAGTATTGATTCTTAGGTCAAAAACAGTGAAAGATAGCTATAGGACATCCTACAGCAAATATGCTCAGAATCTTCTTCAGAATCCGAAAATTTAATAATATATATGGTGTTCCATTCGAAATATCAAGGATCCCATTTGCGTAGTCAAAATTTCAAAGATATATTTCTCATATATTTTTTTGATCTGATTATAAGTCTCGCCTTCCCCAATGCTAATGCTAGACCTTGTTTATACTGCTATGCCCGACCATGCTAATTGTGAAGGCAAAAGGCAAAGCAGTTCGCACGATGACTGAGTCATTTACCTACGGCAAAAAATACGCCACTTGAGCGTTGACTCTGCATGGGCACAGACCTGTACCCGAATGCACCCGAGAGGTATGAGAGGAGCGGGGTAGGTAACGACTCAAGTGAGCCAGAGACCAGCAAAAACGATCTGCAAACTCTGTACCAACCAGTGTTGCCAAGGGTATAAAATATTTCACAGCAAAACAGTAGTTGTAAATAATTATTGACTTCCATCTTATTGACAATTGTTGCTCTATTGCTGAACCCCAGCATCACTGTTGCAAATCAAGAAAATATCTCTTCGAAATAATCAACTTTGAAGTTTAAATTTGATTGAAGATGAGCTGCCCAGTATATGGTTGTAATGTTGACAATAAGTGCAAGGGCTTTGTGTCTGGTACAAAGTTTTATAGCTTTCCTAAAGACAAGGAAATGCAAAGTGATAGGAAAGAACTGTGTGGACGACAGGACAGACAGACATTGTCGAAGTCCAGTAGAAGTGAAAAAATTGATATAGCAATTTTTTTTGACGCAAATATTATTTAATTTTCATTATGATATCCTCGAACTTGCGGAAATTCCGAGTATTTGGCAACACGGCATCAATATTTCTACTTCCACGAGGAGTTTCATAGAGGTGATGAAACTTACGATATTTTATATCAATTCTTGCTCCATAACAAATTGGAAAAGAATTATACATAATGAGTAATATATAAATATGATTCAAGAATCGAATACATTCGTGTAACTTGTAACCTTTCGTATCATTGAAAACGCGGGTCGACGTGAATGCCATCTGCTGGTTGTTTACGTGTGTACGTGTGTACCGCCGTCTATTAGGTAGGGTACGAACCAGTACGAACCGGTCCGAACTCGCAAATTAATGTTTTCTACTTCATCTTTGAACGAAATTCCTTCAGAATCTAACACAATAAACCATAAATAGCGTCCTTGTGTCAAATTTCAGATTCAAACATGCTTTTAGTTCGAAGGAAGGCATTTCAGATGCTGATATTTTGGTGAAGCATTCCTCAATTTTGGTTCCATAGAATGAGGTAATTTCATTTGATTCTGAGACACAAATTTTACAATGTTAACATTTTTCAATGACCCATAACTTTTTTAAATGGAATAGTTTTGACTCCAAAAAATACTCATTCCCTAATTTGAACCTTCCTCTTTACACTAATTCAATTACTTTTGGGTTTGAATCCATGACAAGGCCGGAAAGCATGCTGAAAAAAGGGTCTGCCAAACCATTTTGGTGAAACGCCCGTCTTAATGAATCGTTCAATTGTTTTCCAACTAGTTCATCTAGAGCCTTTTTCAATTCTTTTTCAGCTCCTCTGAGATTAGTTCCGTTATCGGAGTATAGGTGTACTGGAGTTCCTCTTCTTACAGACATTCTCTGGATTGCCATTATGGCTGAACTGGTATTGAGCGTTTGTGCAACTTCAATGTGCACTGCTCTTGTTGTAAGACATGTAAATATGACTCCATATCTTTTTTCCCTACGCCTTCCTAAACTTACTTCCAACGGCCCAAAATAATCCATGCCTGTATGAGTGAAAGGACGAGTGAATGCTGCTACCCTCGCTTTTGGCAAGCTTCCCATCAATGGAATCTCTATTTTTTTATTGCTTCTCCTCTTGCAGAAAATGCAAGCTCTCAACACTTTTCTAACAAGTGTTCGGGCATTTATAATCCAATGATTTTGTTTGATTTCATTGAGAACATAGTTTTCCCCAGCATGACCACAAATCTCGTGCTTTCTTTTGACTAATAATTCACAAAATCGATGATCAGGGTGTAATATCACTGGGTTTTTCATATTTTCATCAACTTGTGCGGCATTTATTCCCGTTTTCATTCTCACTACACCATTTTTATCCAGATAAGGAGTTAGTTGATAGAGCTTACTATGTTTTTCTACATCGCCATGTTTTTCCAAATGTTTTATATCTCCATAAAAATGACTTTCTTGAACTTCTTTCCACCATAAACATTGGTGCCGAAACCAGGGAGATCAAGAAGAATTAGAGGTAGAAGCGATAGTACAAAAATTTCATAATTCGATTTCCTCTGACATAATCTGAAAAATAGCCGTCAATTATACAGAATTATACAGAGTGATGGAAAATAAATCCAAAATATCGTCAGTGAGTGAATTCAAAGGATTCTCCAATATGCCATCAAATGCGAGGGCTATGACGACAGAGATACCAGACGCTTCAAGTTCGAAGAAATCTACACCATCTAAAAATAAATATGAACCTTCAAGAAAAAGCGTTAATAGTGAAAGAGAAAAAGCAAGAATTGAAATTGAATTCCTCGAGAAGAAGTTACAGTTAGAAGAAGAAATAATGCGACAAAAATTGAAGGTATTGAGAATGAATAGTGATGCTTCCAGTTCTATCGCAGATAAACCAGTAGATAGAACCCAGATATCTCAAACAGTGATGTACAAAGGTGGGTGAACGATATACCAGACGAATCGAATCTATCCAAAGATATCGAGAAACCAGCAGAGAACTCATGCAATTGACAGAAGATTTTATTCAGACAGTCATTGGCTAGCAAAGAATTGCCTCAATTTTCTGGCGATCCTATAGAATGGCCAAGCTTCATAGCATATTTTCAAGAAACCACAGAAGTTTGTGGGTTTTCAAAGAGAGAAAATATGTGTCGCCTACAAAAATCTTTGAAAGGAAAAGCGAAAGAGTGCGTCCAATATTTGTTGAATTTTCCAGAGCAACTTGAAAAGGTGCTGGGAGTATTGGAACGAAGATTTGGAAGACCAGAGTACATCATTGAAGAAATCATGAACAAAATGAACCATATGCCATGCTTGAAAGAGTACAATTTCGAGTCTCTGATTGATTATTCTGATAAAATCATGAATTTAGTGGCAACAATAGAAAGTTTGCATTCTATGGGACACCTAACGAACAGTCAACTACTGAATGAATTGGTCAGTAAATTACCTCCAAATATCAAACTGCAATGGGGAATGTATATAAATTCTCACAATAGCACAGCAGACTTGAAATCATTCGCATTTTGGCTCGAAGAAATAGCAAGTGGAGCAAGTTTTGTATCAAAACCAAGACCTTATGCTGATAAAACAACAATTCACAAAGGAAAATATGAAACAAGTTCAATCACTTCATAAAATAAACCAAACGAATGTATCTACTGCAAAAACAAGAAGCATAACCATTCTATAACTAAATGCAAGTATTTTTCTGATATTAACATGGACGAAAAATGGAACTGGGTGAAAACGAATAAAGTATGTTTTGCTTGTTTGAGGAAAAATCATCAAATACAGTTCTGTAAGAAGAAATTGAATGTCGTGTCAACGGTTGCAAGAAATATCATAATCCTTTGCTACATACGAATGATTCACTACAAACGCGAGAACTTGCCCAAACAAATACTGCTACAAATAGTGGATTGACTTCAGCAAGCTCAACAGGTACATCTAGAGATACTGGGAGACAGTGCCAAGAAACGAACTTCAATGCTACACAATGGACCAATAAGAAAGTTCTGTCGAGGATTGTGCCAGTATATTTAACAGGACCCAATGGAAAACAAGTTAGAATCTATGCCTTGCTAGATGAAGCATCTACAGTAACACTTCTAGATGAGGATATAGCTGTACAATTGGAAATAAGTGGACCATTGAAGCCATTACATTTACAATGGACTAATAATATGTCGAATTATATAGATAAGTCACAAATTGTATCAGTTGATATATCAGGCGTTAATCCAGGATCCAAACATTTCACCATGCATCAAGTAAGAACGGTCAGAAATATTGCATTACCTTCTCAAACTGTAGATATCGATGAGTTATCTATGAGATGGCCTTACATCAAAAATGTGCCTTTGAATTCAATGATGAATGCTACACCTACCTTACTTATTGGACAGGATAATTGGCCATTAACTATTCCACGCAATTATATTCAGAAGAGTTAACGAAAACCTGGCTTGGATGGATAATTCATGGGCAGATATCGTCTGATGGAGGACAAGATATGAAGCACTATAGCTGTTTCATTTGTAATTTTGACAAGGAAGAAGACAATCTCTATGACTTAGTAAAAAAGTCATTTGAAATAGAAGATGTTGGTCACAATGACAAAAAGATGCCATCGAAGGAAGAAAAGTACGCCGAAGAATTACTGAAGACATGCACCAGAAAAATCAATGACACTGAATGGGAGACAGGACTTTTATGGAGAAATACATCTACGAAATTGCCATCAAGTGAAGAAAATGCATTAAAAAGACTAGAATATATAGAAAGAAGAATGAAAAAAGACAAGGAAGACAAGGAATTCGAAACAGCATACAAGCAAAAGATAAATGACTACATTTCAAAAGGATACGCCAGAAAATTATCTACTGAGGAAAGCATAGAACAAAGTGATAGAATATGGTACTAACCCCATTTCGCGGTTTTCAATCCAAATAAACCCGGTAAAATGAGGACAGTTTTTGATGCCGCTGCTAAATCATTTGGAGTTAGTTTGAACGATAACTTATTGACTGGACCGGATTTATATAATTCTATACCGAAAATCTTATGGAAATTTAGAGAAAAGAGAATTGCATTCTGTGCAGATATAAAGGAAATGTTTTTAAGCATCAATATCAAAAAGGAAGATTTGCCAGCACAACGGTTTTTATGGAGAGAACACCCAGAAATGAATGCAGACATTTATGAAATGACGGTGATGCTGTTTGGAGCAGTGTGTTCACCTAGCTCAGCCCAATTTGTACGAATGAAAAACGCCGAAGAATACAAGGAGACTTTCCCAGAGGCAGCAGATGCCATAATAAACTACCATTACATGGACGATTATCTGGACAGCTGCGAGAATGAAGAAAAGGCAATAAAACAAATTCAAGAAGTAATTCGTATACATTATAAAGGAAATTTCTCCATTTGTAATTTGAACTGCAATTCAAAATCAGTTTCAGATCAAATTCCTTCAGACCTTCTCTCTAAAGACAGTAAAAACTTGAATATTGAATCATGGCAAAAACTAGAGTTGCTCCATTGAAGGATATTTCGATTCCCCGATTGGAATTCGAAAGTATTTATATGGACAGATTCGAAAACAAGTTCTTCATTGGCTGAGAAATACGAACTTGAGACTTCAACAGTATGTCGCTAATAGGGTAGATAAAATTCGACAACTCACAGACATATGTTGGTGGAGATGGATAGGTACGAAGAACAATGTAGCTGATGAAGGTACCAAGTGGAATTCAGATCCAGACGTTGAAGGAGACAGCAGATGGTTGACAGGCCCGAAATTTTTGAAAGATTCAGAAACAGAATGGATGAAAATTGTTGAAGATGATGAAGAACCTTTAGGAAATCTGGAAATAAAACATTTCACCTTCATAGTAGCTTCCCATGGAATTAACTCTTCCTCCCATCCAGAATTATTCATCATTCATTTAATAACATATAGCTCATTTTTGGGCACTTTCTTGTGATTGTAAATAACAATGTAGCCAAAAATTCCTATCAAATCAGACAACATATTTCTAAAATGAATGGCTTCTTCAGAAGCCTCAGTAACAGCCATGTACTCAGCTTCAGTACTGCTCAGAGCCACAGTGGTATGTTTCCTACATTCCTATGGAACAGCTCCAACTGCTACTTCAAAATCGAAACCAGTATATTACTTCCTATCACAAGTATTGTTAGCAAAACTGAATCAACAAAACCCATTTGAATTAGCATTGTCATAGTTTAAGCAAAATGATTTTGTAGCTTTGAGCACAGTTTAATAAATAAACAGTTGGATGACTCCCTGTCGGGCGTTTGAAGATCTCAGCTCAATAGCCTGCACGTGTCCTCATGGCGAATTCGCTGTAGATACGGGGTAACGGAAAAGCATTTCGCGCGATAGCTGATGTACCGTGACGACCCAAAAATTTGAGTGGATTGGATATTTACTATGATTTTGATATTTCGAGATCGGAAGCGCGCCGCTACCTACTACTTCTGATTGTTTGCAAAAGACACTGTCAAAATTTTGGAAATTTTCAAAGTACAGATGAATAAAAACGAAATTGGACAATGAACCGTTTATTATAATATATTGAAAGACATTGAGAAAAATCACAAATGCTGTAATATTGTAAGTTTTGTATTAACTCTACTTGATGCTTTTCCTGTTTTCTGTAATTTTGGCAATATTGTGTACTCATTATCAGAGACTCTGCTAGAGTTCGAACCTAAAATGTACATGATAGTCATTAGATTTCACGTCTTTTGAAAAAAACCATCACAAAAACTCACTTGTTGGTTCAAGCAAGAACAATGTCGGTATTGCATCATGAGTAAGGTAAAGCTTGTTGTCAGTCTTGAAGTTTTTATCAGAGAAATGTTTGCTACAAATTCTGATTTTGTCGTAGCATTGGTCAGGAGTAGTATTCGCAAATTTATGACTCCCAATTTATGACTCAACCTGTTCAGTGTGTCATATATAGTTATGTATGTATTCATTGATTTTCAACATTCAACAGACAGACGCGTAAAATACATACCTCGCTTCATTTTTTGGACAACGAAAAAAGGATAAGCCACTTCCACGTCTTGACGTGCAATTTCTCACAGGACAATACACCACAGGCATTATTATAAAATGAAAAACGATCACTAAAGAATTATGATACGTAGTTATTTTCTCGCACACTATATTTATAGCCTACGGCACGTTACACTAGAGCGCAGAACTGTTCGTTAGCCACTGCGTAGCGGTCGGATGATATGCAAATCTCTACTTGTAGATGGCCTGTTTTCGTACTGTAAAGTTTATACTCCTTTGTGGTCTCAAAAAATCCAACTAGGATTAACCTCTCAGATTTTTTATCCCACTTTCTTCGTTTTTTGGGATATGTGTCATTGCTGTACAACCAAATATTCATACATTACTTAAATTTGGTTTTTCCTCGAAAAACATTTCATGGGGTGTTTTTGAAAGATTACATACTGCAGACCTATATAAGACCTGTTTCATACAATAAACACCTAGCTTTATCTACCAAGTAACTATTCAGTCGCTCTGAACTTTCATTTTGTTCAGGAGTGTATGGGTTAGATGTTTGATGAGTTATACCATGTCTTCTTTGGTGAGAATATCGATCTCGACACTGGATTGCACAGTGCATTTTGCTACTCATTATCATTATGCCCTCCACCGTGGGTTCTTTTCGGTTTCATAGCCCATCGTGCCTGCAAGTCGAGTTGACACTCGCCGTTGAATCCACGTACCATTCATCATTATTGGAATTCGCGCTGAGGAGAACCACGTTGAACATATCTTTAATTTGCTTGGTATTGCCTTCGTTCTGGCTGGATTGGATGCAATTCGATATAAAATGACGTGGCTGCTTGCACTCATAACGAATTTTCTCAGTTTTTCTTTCCTTTCGACTGTCATTCATGATATCATTCCGGCTGTCATTGTTGTTTCTATAATTTTGACTTTTGTGATTGTCAAATTTTCCAGCGAAGGCACCCTCAGTCGCACTCGTGACACCATCTAGTTGTATATCTAACTTTGATTTTACCGAGACAGTGGTTATGCCAATTCCTCTGTGTTCCAGCACCCTGGAGCACCATCACCATCGGGGCAAATCAGTTCGGCAGTCCTGCCAACAGCAAACTTTAGATCAATGATGTATTGAGTTCAAGTAAATCTCCTGTCCTACCAAACTCCTGTGATGTTTCGATGACTTGGTTTGAATATTCTGTCATTGATGACGAACCTTATCGATATCAATTATCAGAGAAAAGATTTTTTTTTTCTTGTGAACCCTTCATTTCCGTACAGGTTTTTCAGGTTATCCCAAACGTAATTCGCCTTCGTAGCCTCTTTCACGTGCATATACAAGGAAGGGTCGAGAGAAAGCTTTCGGCTTTAGCTTTTTGGACACTTCCATAGATGCATCCAATCAGGCCTTCTAGTATGAGGAAATTCCTTATGAGTATCGCGCCCATGTAACTTTGGAATACCGGATAGGTAGTTAAAAAACGCCATCATGGAACTATCACGACTCATGTGAATCTTTTCTTCGCGGTTTCAACGGAACTATCACGCGTGAACACTTTATCTTCGAAATCAATCGCCCTAGGCACAAAACCTTTTGAAGTTCAGGGAAGAATCAAATAAATAAATGGCACGAATAGGTCTCCTGTGGAACTTGTGTTGCCACATTATAAAAAAAGAAAAACATGAACGGGTTGTTCCCTAAACTATGGATAGATGGCGTAACATACCACCAATACCAATATATTTAGATACATTTTGAACATGAATCACATACATCATGTCTCACTATGAATGCTCTGTCATGTCATGCGACCCCAACTAATTTGGACTGGTATCAAATACCATCAGTATAATCACTTTTCCATAAATAGTGAACAGTGCTGTGTGTTTTCATGGAATCAAAAACGGTCGACTCATCATAAAATCATATTAAGATTATGCATGAAAATAAACGTCATGGTAATATTATTCATGATTTTGTAAATGTAAATATTCACATGAATTTTTTCGAGTGTTTGAAAAACATGAATATAAAAACTGCATTTTTGGATGGGATCGATGAAGAGTCATTAGTGATTATTTATTTGCATAATAATTATGTTTCACCACTTCATGTTTGTATGTTCAGAATCTGTTGCAAGATTTCCAATGAGTTTGAGATGAAACAAGTCATACAAGTATGATCGTGAATGTAGAAATATTTTTTATACGAAATTTCAATTCAGTTCTCAAATAATTTTCGATTATTATCGATGATAATATAATAATGTTAATTTTTCAGATACTCCGCCGCCGATATTGAAAGGTCCACTTGCCAGGGTCCCGATGCTGAGCACCCCCAACCTGAATGACAACAACAATTTGGGTCGATCACCAGTAATACCTTTCTGTACTAGAGCAGTAACTCTACCTGAAATTTCAGAATTGGACAATTACCCAACCCTCTTGAACGAATCGTCTAGTACCAATGACGCTCATCCTATCATGTTTTTGGCTCCTGAGTTGGAAGAAGAGACGTTGTTAGAGGTGCGTTATTTTCTCATATTCTTAAATTTCCTGGGTGAACTTGATCATTCTTCATTCATGTCCTACTCATTCTACCAGCATTACCTAGCTGTTGTGACGTTGAACTAGTATTGCATTGTTTCAAAAACAAGATTTCAAAAAACCACTAACATTTTCATGCATCATTCGATCATAGCATAAACGGCGGTTTATGGTGACGTCTCAAGTTCTATAACTAAAACCTATTATTTCTTTCCTACAGCTAGGCAACAGGTATCAGCTGCACATACCAAGTTGCCAGCTGTAGGCTGCCAGTCTACTATTTTGTGTAATTTGAAGTTTGCAATATTGCATTATTTCACAAATTGAATATAAAATGGACATAATTGAAAACTGGAATACTTCCAGAAATTTTGCATCAAATAATTCACACTTTTGTGGTATGTACACAATTCTACGATATTTTCAGAACTTTTGGCATCAACGTGAATAATTATCGTTTTTTTCAACATTGCTTTCAATTCTTTGTATATTTTACCTTATGCTTATTTCTCAAACGCTCATGATGTCATGATCCAAAACGCAAGATTTAGCGTCGTTATTTCGGTGTTCTCAGGCGATAAAAAATTGCTGAATACAATGATTGTCAATGCTAGTGTTCCACAAGAGTCTGTCTTGGTACCAACTTTGTTCCTACTCTACATTAACGGTCTATTGGATGTGACCTCCTGCACAGTTCGTAGCTTTTTCATAGCACTTCATTCTGCTTTCTCTTCTTGAGCCTCTATACCATTCAATACGTTTAGAGGTGCAAGACGGAGACAGGTCGATACTTTCAATAATGATCTAGCAAGAATTTTTTCGAGATGAAATCTGAAAATCTAATCAATGCAACAGGATGGCAGATCGCACAATGCCCATAATGATGATGTCAGGTAACACTTTTTCTTTGAAGCCGTCAATATCCATACTCGATGTCACTACCAATGGCGCTCTCTAATGGAAAAATCATGTTCGATCTTTTGTGGGAACTGCTTCACAAGAGCTTGGCTTTCTGTTCCGTGCAAAGAGGTTTTTTATAGCCAACCAAAGGCTCACGATCTACAAATCGCAAATTAAACTAGTCCTGGATTACTGTTGCTGGACTACAGGACTAGTACTGCTGTTGTCCTATTGGAGTACTGTAACCAATGTAGTACTGGAGTTATTCGCTTATTCCGTGATATTTCATTCATGAATTCATTGACCTCTCTAGAATATCGTAGAAAGGTATATGATCTCTCCTCTTTTAATAGATATTTGTATGGTCGGTGTTCAACGGAAATCTTTTCTTTTAATAGATATTTGTATGGTCGGTGTTCAACGGAAATCTTTTCTATTGAGCCACCACGAGCGATTCTTCTAGGTAGACAAACTATACGAGCTCAGGCTTACCCTTACATTGTCAGACTTTGAGGCCACTCTGATTGGGTCAGTGAGTTGAGTGTGCCACTGTGTGGAAACGTGGTTGTTGGTTTTCTTGAAAATTTCAGCAGGCGTTTTTGTAGTGACATATCTCATTTCTGGAAATGGCGGATTTTTCTTGTCCTTCATCGATGTTTTTATTTGCAGTTTATGCTTCTCAATTTATCCATTTTGACATTTTTTAGTTTGTCACTCTGTTTTCAGACCAATAGATTTTTGCAGATTCAGCAGATTCAATTCCACTTTCTTGCAGATTAGTGATTTTATGTTAAGGTTGAGATAAGAACTAGTTCTTCAGTTTTCTCACTGGCTGCTGTTTGGGTTCAATTTCATGAATTCCTCCATGTGTGCAGTTATTTTTAGCATATCACTAATACATTATTGATGCACGTTTGTTCCTCTTTGTCCTAGTACAAGATTCATATTGACTTGATTATTTAATCACTATATTCGATGTGAAGGAAGTAGTGTCCATTTTCGAAGTGGAGTTCGTAGATTAGGGTAGGAAGACTCAAAGTCATCTCCACAATACTTGATGGTGAAAATTATTAGTAAATGGTGAAACATGTTTAAGACATATACAGGGTGCTATACTTATATTTTAGGAGAATTTCACAACACTACTGTCAAATAGTTATCATGATCTGCCCACTAAATTCCGAATGGGGATACCTTGTTCAAAGAACATTTTCACAAATAAATGTCTTAGAAGCTAGTTAGGTAAGGTGTGATATACATAGATTAGAAGCAAATTACAGAAGCTTTCTGAATTCTCAATATTATACAGGGTGTTCTTCTTTCAGTCACTGTCTCAAACAAACAAAATAACTGTTTTTACCACCCTGTATTGAAGTAACAAAGATTTGGCTGAAGAATGGGAAGCCCCCAATTATCACTTTGACTCCAAATTTCGATATCATACTGTTTCTCAACTCAGAAATATCAGCATTATTGGAAATCATGATTTCCGAAGAAAAGAAAATTTAATGAATTTTCATTTCGGAAATGGTAACAGATAGGTATAGGAGAATATCAAGAAAAGTTATTGGGAAATCGTTGAAGATTCTGAAGGTAAAAAATCTAAAATTTAGAAAACTGGATGAAGGCTTTCTTCGTGAGGGTGCAGTCAACGTTTTTGGCATTGAATAAGTGGACTCTTTGTTAATAAACATTTCCGAAAGCTCGGCTTATTAACAAAGAGTCCACTTATTCAATGCCAAAAACTTTGACTGCACCCTCACGAAGAAAAACTTCATCTAGTTTTCTAAATTTTAGATTATGTATATATATATATATTTATAAATTTATATATACTGGGTGTCCCAGTATACCTGTTCCAATGGATTATCTCAGCTATTTCAAAAGATAAGAATTTGAATATTTCATGATCTCCAATTCGTCCAAGGAATCTTTAATTAAGAAAAACAAAAATTGAAAGTCACTTTTGGCTTGACCGGAAGTGACTGACTTTTTTATTTCAAATAGCACCCTGTATATTTTTTGCAATTTTTGCTTTCTACTCAAAATTACCTTTCCAACGATGTATCACACTTTGTATTCTACATTTGATTTGATGGAGAAAACGTCAATTGAAATTTCAAATTGAAAGAATTGCAGTAGGCTACGATATTTTGTTCAATCTTGATTTTGACTTCAATAATGATTAATAATTTATGAACAATTTTGCATTCGAGATGATGAAGAGAACGTCAAATTTCAAATTATTAGAATTGTAGTAGAACTGGAAGAATTAATCATTCTTAAATGAAAACCTTAGTGTGCCATGAAAACATTTGAATACATTTGTTTGTAACTTTGACAGTTAATAATTCTCAATAGTTGTGTGCGTGTCAGAGAAACTAACATTCAAGTATGAATAACCGTGAAAATGATGATAACTTCACTAATCAAGAGAAATTGGATATGATACTGATTTATGGAAAATGCGATAATAATCGTCGGGCTGCCCTACGTGCATACAGAGAGAAATACCCTGATAGACGATTGCCAAGCGCTATGTATTTCACACGCTTGGCTTCGAATTTGGCAACAAGTGGATCATTTTATAGAAAGCGTACTGTCTTCAAAAGAAAAAATGCTACGGACGATGAGCGTACCGTTGCAGTTTTAGGAAGAGTGGTTGTTGATCCCCATATCTCTATTAGAAACATAGAACAGGAAAGCGGTATTTCTCGTTCATCAATTCAGCGCATTCTCAAAATTGCCAAATTCAAACCATTTAAAATTCATCTGCATCAAGGATTACTACCCACAGATTACGAGAAGAGACTTGCGTTTCTTGCTTGGTTAGCTACGGCACGTGAAGATGGTATTTTCAGCTCGATATTGTGGTCAGATGAGAGCCTTTCCATAATAATGCTGTAAATCGACATAATTGTCATTATTGGTCACAAAATAATCCAAACTGGCTAAGACAAACTAATTTTCAAGTTATCTGGGGAGTCAATGTATGGTGCGGCATGATTGATGGATTCATTTTAGGACCAAAATTTTACGATGGTACGTTAACTGGTCCAATGTACCTAGAATTCCTTCGGGATGAACTTCCCCATTTTCTTGAAAACATTCCTTTACATATGCGTAGAAACATTCATTTTCAACAGGATGGTGCACCCCCCCACAATGCTATAGCGGTAAGGAATCATTTAAATGAAACATTTGGAGATAGATGGATCGGCACACACGGACGGATAAGATGGCCTGCAAGATCTCCAGATTCAACACCGCTGGATTTCTTCCTTTGGGGTTATTTGAAAGATCGTGTGTACCAGACTCCTCCTATTGATTTAGAAGATCTAAAAAACAAAATAAGGAATGAATGTAGAGCCCTTAATGCTGAGGTGTTGAGAAGTGTTACTTCGCGTGAACTACTCCACCAAGCTGAAAGATGTGTAGAAGCAGTTGGTCAACATTTCGAACATATGCTTTAGTAATTATATTCTTGAGCCCCCTTTCTTTGTAATTTTCAAGATTACACAAAATATCGTAGCCTACTGCAATTCTTTCAATTTGAAATTTGAATTGACGTTTTCTCCATCAAATCAAATGTAGAATACAAAGTGTGATACATCGTTGGAAAGGTAATTTTGAGTAGAAAGCAAAAATTGCAAAAAATATACAGGGTGCTATTTGAAATAAAAAAGTCAGTCACTTCCGGTCAAACCGGACAAGTTTGACAGGTACATGCACTTCTGACGCATATATATATATATATATATATATATATATATATATATATAGTATGTGCATGTATATATATATATATCTACGCCTATATATATATATATATACTTTATATCTACGCATCGTAAAAGTGGAATCTCATGCAATTTTCGGGCATATGCGTCAGAAGTGCATGAACCTGTCAATCGCACGTACTTGAAAAAACCTGCACGAGCACACATAAATCATTCTTCGCGCTTAACATTCACTGTGTTTATTGGAATTCCAGAAAGAACACAACGAAACCTTGGCCAAAATAAACTTCGTCCTGGCTCTGAGCAACTGCATTCTGGAACTGGCCGGGCAGCGCGCTGCGCCGCTCAGTTCTCTGGTGGAACCTTCCCAGTATCAACAACCGATGACAGAATCGACCAGACGTGCCGAACAGCTCGTCTTGATGGTGAGGGCGTTGCAGTTGCTGAGCTCAGGTTTGTCTTTGGCCACGAGGCAACTGAAGTCGGGACAGTTGAGGCCCAGTACCACTGTCAAGAATGGTGAGCCTTCATGTAACTTTTTTTTGTATTATTGGGGTCGATAATAGATGCTGGGTGTTATCATAATGGAGGTTTCAACATGAGCTTTCCAAAATCGATCTGCAGATACACTTTCGCTTTGTCGAAATCTTGCTCTAGTGGTTATGAGAGGTTATTTTCGAAATGTATATTGAAGAAAGTCTTGGTATAATCTAGTGAAATGGTAGGTGTACGTGGAAAAATCCAAATAGTCGGTTCATCTTCGGTTCCATATGTATTTGGTGTACTGAATCCAAATTGGAAGTTTGCAAACAAAATATCTCGAAGCGTTCCGAGATATTCCAAAAAAGTTCATTGCCTGCAGATTTTTGGATTTGAATCAATAAAAAATGCAAATCCTAGAGTGGTGTTCAACACTCTAGGATCGGTACCTTTTCATTCATTCCAAATATTAGATTTCTTCTCAGTTCTTTGAAAATATGTGAATTTTTATTTCATTTTCTTGATTCCTGATAATTCAGCCATAAAGCAATTATGAATATAAACCATAACTAAAGGATATACCAGATGTCACCGACTAATGGTACATGCTTTTCTCTTTTTCGTTTTTATAGCTACAATTCTGAATTTGGGAAATCAAATATGCTACCTAGTGGACACTTTTTGACATCCAGAAATTTTTCAAACCTTCTGGTATTTCTGGAAATACATTAACTTTCGATTTTCAGATCCTGTAATCACATTTTTGCAAAGCTCCTACTTTTGCGAATTCAGTGACACCCAATACATAGTTCAATATCTTGTCTGTTTTAACACACATTTTATTTTTGGATCTAGATAGTCATGAACCCCTTAAAATTATTCCAAAAGATTGAAATGATGCGATATTAGCGTCATTTGGATAAAGAAGTATTGTGGTTAGGAATAGGTTTTTTCAATTCAGTTTTTCAACTAGTCTAAATCGTTCAAAAATATCATCGATGGACACCATCCATATTATGGAGTTTTCAAAAAATTCAGTACACAGGGCGTTACATCTCAGAATCAGAAGTTGATTTCGTTCTTTGAGGGGTACCCTAAACCAGTCTCTCAAATACGTAGTTGTATTTTTTCCATGGAATCTTGATATAGTCGTTACTCTGATCCAAACCAAGAATCACAATATATATTGATTCATGATTTTCTGCCAATCAAAACCATCATCAAGGACCGAGTAATGAAACTTTTGATACTTTAAATGAAGTTGAACTCGTATATGTCGAAAACTGGTCGTGATGCTATTGAGATCTGAAATATGCATTTTTTGTCGAAAATCACATTCAATTGAAAACACAAATTAAGTTATTTCCAATTACAAGTTGGGTCCACTTGTCTGTTCCAATTTATAAAAAAAAAAATGATTATTGTTTCAGTTGTTACAACGTTGAATGCGAAATTCAAATCTACTCTTCAGGAGTGTAAGCAACTCAACAACACTGGCCTTTTGAATAGAGTTGGCAGCTCTGTTGCCACCGCCGATAAAATTTTATATAATCATGCTCTGCAAATGGTAAATATTCATTTCATTACTTATATTCTCAATGATAAAATGTTGAATTGTTCCCTAGTGTCGGTCAGCAGCTTTGGATGAGTTATTCGGGGTACCTGAAGAGTGTTTCCAGCGGTATCAGACCGCTCAGATCTTGTTGCATAGTCTATTGCAGCAAGTTCAGAATCAGGAGGACAAAATACTCCTCACTAAATGTAAGTTTCCTGAAAAAATATAATTTTGGTAACATAAACAGAAGAATGCTAAAAAATAATGACATGCTAAGATGCATCTTTGAGGGCGTTAATGCAAGTAAGATAGTTGCTGTCAACTCACGGTTGTCAATTCCAGTAGTTACATATTTTTTTTTCATTATTGTTATCTCCATAAATATTAATTTCCATCACACGGTTATAAAGGGATAGAGTCAGACCTCCTAGAGCTTCAGAAATGTGTTTCAATGGGGAAAAATGTTGTCTTTTCTTGGGTACACTGTGATCGCTGAATCATGAAATGCTGCGAACAATTGTAACTGGCACCATTGAGACAATCTTGCAATCGTATCGGCCCAACAAAAAATTTCCGATAAAACCAATCCAAACATTGATTTTAAATTCTAGTTGTCATCAGCATAAACATGCTCATTGTGCAAGTTCGTCATGCCACGGCGTAAAACAAGACTCATCAGTAAACAATATGCTAGTGTGTAATCTGTTGTAAAGTATTTTGCGGTCCCGAACAATTTATGAGAAATTCAAACGTGATCCGTGGTCGAGTGGTGATAACTAGCACAGATCTGCTATTAATCTCAGGATGGTCATCGATCATTTCACTGGTTTCGATGGTCTCAACATCCCTAATTCGGGCAAAAGTCTTATGATTCGGAATTCTCCGGTTCGGATACCTCTCTTGATATACTCAGGCACTTTTCGACAATTACCTTGACAAAATCCAAGAACTAAGATCATGTCGGTCTGATCATCAAAAGAGATATCCATATTTAATAGCAGTTAAAGTAATAACAACAATCAATAACAAATCAATGAAATAATAAGTAATGGTACTCGCGATAATAACAGAATGGAAGAAACTAACATTTACACTCAACAACAAACCTGAATGATTATGAATTTGTTTCCTGTGATAATCACGACTTGTGTTGCCTTCGTTTCCACCGCCAATATATTATGTATTACAATTTTATTAAACTGGTACTAGGAATTTCTCATTATACTTGAAAACATTTTTTCCTTCAGAACTATGTAGAATACGTCATTTCTTCAACAGTAACAAAATGAAGATAATTAATCTTCTCGCTTTTCAGAACCGTATCTCCACCCCTAAAAAAATTAAAAAAAAATGTCAGGGCTGAGGGTGGTTTTCAACCCTTCTACAATTTTTTTTGAGATTCTTTGATTTTATTATGTTACAAAAATAAATTGGGTCCAATCAACTTTTTGACCTCTATTACACGTGGTAGCTCGGTGTTCCAGTAATTTTGGGACACCCTGCTCAACAAATGGACCATAAAGCAATTAATTTCAAAATAATAATCATATCATTCAATGATTAGAATAAGACATTCATCTCTAATTCACGTTTTTATTTTCCACAGATAGAGAAGCTGTTGAGAAAAGATTGTTTGTTCTTCAACAACAAGGATATATCTATGCTAAAGATCTGAGCTAGATAAAATTCTGATGTAACAAATAGCTCTTAGAGTAGAATAATTTTATCAACTTTATATTTCTTGCTCTTTTAATCATATGAATTATATGCTAAAATGACATACATATATTGATTCATTTTCGATAATTGTTCGCCCTGATAGAAATGTAGGTATTATAGAAATTGTTTACTCAATATTCAATGTATTAATATTAACCTGGTATGCTGGTTTATGGAACAAACAATGTAAAGTATGGCTTCGTATCATTTTTTGCCAATTTTATGGTGAATATTTATCATTATAATGTTACCTGATGAAATTGATAATAAAGGAGGACGTGATTCTTCATTTATTCACAAAATGTTGTAGTTACTGTAAATAGGATGCGGAAAAGAGTGGAAAAATGTGTGAGTTAAATTAGATGTTTATCTCGATGTCATTTGTATTCCTCCAAATATGTGAAAACATGATTTAACAAAATATTACATATTGCAGAATGATTTTCAACTAGTTTCTACAGATTTATAGAAAATTGTTTGTTATCTTTGATTGGTGATAAATTGTCATCATTCCATATTTTGTGTTCCACTTTGTACAGATTTCTACGATTGCACTATACAAAAAAAGAATCACAGAAACCAAGATGAAGAATTTCAATTTTTTCTGATATATGTGTTTAAACGTTTTTCGCTATACAACCTGTATGTTTCTTCAATTTCTAGATGTTTCGATTCATAATGACCAACTGTGCATATTCACTCAATGTCACAACTCAAGCTGTGAACTATTGAACACTATTGAACAGACAAAAAACATTTCAATTTCTGTTCATTATTGATTTGATTAGTCCAGTCGTCGTCTGAAATGCGTTTAAAAAGATCACAGCTCGAAACGATATGTGTAAAAAAAATTAATGATCTAGATGGGACATGGATATTTGTCCATATTAATCATTCTACAAATGTTTCACCTTATAGCGCTACTATTACAAAGTTATTATTATAGTATCGTGGAATACGAAACAAATATTGAAACAATATTCTGGTGACTAGATTTATTCCTTAACCCCATCAGCACATTAGCCATAACCTTCAAGTTAATACAAATTTGGCGTAGTCGGTAGGAAAATATTAATTTTTAATGATTATTCTTGAGTATTCAAGTTTGTACGATTCCGTGAATATTAATAGTTATTTTAATGAATTTATAATTGTTAATTATCATTATAATTATCCCAAAAATACATTATTGCCTATAAATGGGATATGTATAAAGAACAAATACATATAGGTGCATTACAATCCTAAAAGAACCGTATCTTGTTCTCAAATTAATTTGTGTACCCATTTCATTGATTTAACGTTATGGTGAATAGAAACAGACAATAATAGACAAGACCACTATTTATTTGTTTTTTTATCAATTTTTAATGTACAAGGAGAATTTCACTGAAACAAATTTTCTAAGAAATCTTTAGTTTTGAAAACGCCTAAATTCTGACGTCACACTTTCTGTATTATAATCTGGATCTGCGAAATTCGAATCATGCATTGTCATAACGTTACAACTGTAAGTTATCGGATGCAACATGCCTGATGATATTTCAGTTTTCATTCGTTCCCATGATGCAAATAATTCATGAAATATTTGATACTTGAATGTTTCTCAAATTCATGTGATCTGCACTCTGGATGTGCAGCTGATACGACCATCAAATACTTTTGTATATCGTGACAGAGCTTGTGATGCAATAACCCACCTGAATGATGTGTTTGAGAGGAGCACAGGATGTGGAATTTTTTTAACGAACTCTTTCTGAATTCTATTTCTTCAAAATTATACACAAATGTTATCGTCGATGTATTTTATTATTTTCCCTCCATTTTTTTCAACTCACTCATTCAAAATAGCCTATTATAAATAATATACCACTACACCGTTATATTATAGTACTGTTATTGACAGTGTGCAGGTACGCTGTTGAATCATTTCACTTCAACGAGAGAGTATAATTCTTTTTATTTATATGATATTTTGAGTAGAATGAACGAACTTCCAGAGTGGGAATGCGTGCTGTGTTCTGTTAAATGTAGATACCCTTATTCCATGTAGTGCTATCAGTCCTCATATCTCTTCCCATGTAATCTTGTGTAATTGAATTATATTTGTTCCATTCAATTTGTACAATAAATATTTACTAATTGACAATTCCGCTGTAGCATCATTTTGAAAATTGTTCGGACTTTGGTCGAACGGCGTCACAGCCAACTAGAGAATGGTAAATGTTAGAGTTGAATGAAATTGATTGAAATTTAATTTCAATATATTTTTTGATATGCAGGTGTTTTTTTTTGAAAACGGACATCAACTTTCGTTTTCTAAATAGAACACCTTGTATATTTTCCAACAAGTCAATAGAACTTATTTTTAGGATTCCATTGATACCAACAAAATGGATATTTAGATGGAAAATGGTTCAGTTATTGACGTTCAAAGTTGACCAAAATACCGTTTCATGGATCCATTTCATGTCACCTTTCATATTTCTTCATATTTTTCCACTACAATATCAAAGCTCATTAGTTTTTGAAAAATCTTCATTGAGGAGTTTTCTTCAGAAAAATTCTCATGACCTAGTATCACCTTACATTATATAATAGGTCCCTATTAAAATTTACCGAAGTGTTATTAATGAATTTCATAGCACTCAAGTGGGAACATTTCGAGTTCAGATATTTGCGATGTATGACGTAGTTCACCGATTACATTAGAGATTGGTGGATGGCACGAATTTGATGTTATTTTTTCCAAGACAAAATTGGATCGCAGAAGGGAAGTGAAAAAGGTTTTGTATGCTAAATGTGGTAGTTTCATATTCAACGGAATCATTATATTAATTACCTCATTGTTGTGCTGTCATTAAAAAAAAAAAATTATGTAAAATGTAAATGTAAAAAAGTAAAAGAAAAAAAAATATGCATAGCATATGGAGTGGAGTTTATTCTGTCATACATGTTTGCAAGCATCAGAGTGATGTAACAAAATAAAATTATTGCAATGTCTCATACGAACATGGTTTGTTACACTTATTATTGTTTTATCATTATTTCGATGCGTGTGTCTCAATATATGAGTGTTGAGAAATTCGATCAATAAAACATTCCATATTTTTTCAAAAATACCACACAGATGAAGATTCACACACATGTGGCCTTATCTGAGTTCAACGGATTGATTCAAGGAATTAGAGTAAGAACAATGATTAAATGTGAAAGAAATGAACAAAATCAATGATATGTTATGATGACAATTTTCTGTTTTTTTTTGTTCGCCGTTTTGTGAATGTCAATGTTCTGTCGAACTTACAGTTCATAAATATTCATTTATCTATTTCTCATTTAATGTGATGAGACTTTGTATGGCTGGAAGTTATTTGTTTGATGAATACATAAATGAGTAATGAATAAATAAATAAGAACTTCAGACTTGAGAAACATATTTTCATGCAATGGAATAATCAGTCAGTTTTATCTTTCGATATTTCCTTATGTTTGATGGATCCTTCATTTTAGTTTATTTCAATGTAGAATTTTCATAAAATTTACTATTTTTGTACTCGATTCAATTTATTCTCAATCGATTGTGAATTCATGAGTAATCCTATTCCAGTCCGATTATTCATGAAATTTCTATTTCAAATTCATAGTATTGTAATCACAGGCTTGATAAATAAATCAATAAATAAATAAATGAATGAAATAATTGGTTAAACACGAAAGGAACATTGTCACAATGCAGATTTGTTGAAAGAGTAGATTCGATCCGTCTAGGTAGGTAGTTTAGAAAAAATCATTTCTGCTTGTCGTCACACTCCCTATAGTATCAAGAAGTATACAAAACTTCTTTACTCCGTTATCGAATTCTAAACTTTCAAAAAAAAATTAATGTTATAAACTGGAAAATATTCGTCTGTCGATTGAGTGAAGTGTTACATCGTATTGCATACTTCGTGATACGAAAGACACATTTCTGCTCTATCAGCTTAACAATATTATGAATGAAAAAATAATTATTACAAGTTCCAATCTTAAAAACTAGATCAACAGTCAGTAGATCGTTAGATCAAATCACAAATAATTTGTATACAAAAATATTCACAAATGATAATACTGATACATTCGGCAATTATCTTTCCAAATCTAGTTTCAACAAATTCGCAATCTTGTCGAAAACTTTGGTGCTCGGCAAAGAGAGATCAGCCAGGCCGCACTTCGTCTTTAAATGTTCGTATTGTAATTTCACAGCACTAGTTAACATGTCTTTGTATCGATAAGCGGTTTTATCGATCGTTGAGGTGGTCTTGATGCAGTCGTCACCTCCGAACTCACAGATTCTGTAGTGGTGGAGAATAGCGGCGTCAGCTGGAACGTTGAGCGTTCCATGACCTGGAAAAATATTTGGATAATGATATCGGAATAGTTGAAGTTAGCGACATCTCGAAACATTTCTAATTGACAAGCGTTATCGAAAGATTTTCAAAACTTGCATGATGTTGTTTCCTACTTGCTGGTTATAAATCTCATGAGACCATGTAGGACGTAAGAGTTGGAAATTAATGCACCTTAAGATGGATCTAGATGATTCTCATGAAACCATCAGAAATTTGAATCTCCCTACAAATGGTTGAAACCGCACAGCTAGTCGACATTAAGACCTCCTCATGAGATGCAGATATTGATTTGTGTGCTAGGTGATTTTTATCTCTTGACAACAT
This sequence comes from Gastrophysa polygoni, assembly GCA_963576655.1. Lineage (NCBI taxonomy): Eukaryota > Metazoa > Arthropoda > Insecta > Coleoptera > Chrysomelidae > Gastrophysa > Gastrophysa polygoni. The sequence goes on from OY755083.1 coordinate 35,299,700, forward strand.
GAGAGGAGGAGAAAAACCCATAATTTTCGGGGAACATCAATCGTTTGAGCGGTGGACTGTTAGGAGAGATATTGGATTTTTTCTTGAAAGTTGGGAGGTCAATAAGCATCAGGAAATACTTCATAGGCGGATAATTCCTCAACTTCGCCGTTCTAATGATGAATGATGCTTGCTATAGCGAAGTTTCACAAGTCTTGAGCCTGGCAATGTAGGGATGGATATCCTGATGATTTCAAATATTCCCTCAACAAAACCTCTTGAGGATTGTCCAAAAGCAAATTTGCCCTATTGCTACCTGACCCCTCTTGCAGACTTAAAAATGGGGTTCCCACTCGTTTTCCTCCTGAGCATTCCTGGAGCTACCTATCTCCTCAACTCCTAAAGTGGATACTTTGTGATAATCTGGGTTTTGATTATTTGAACTAATGAACTTTTGTTTGAATGCAGTTGTACCCTCAGACACAACTTCGATAATTATTGCTTTGATCAGTTCTTACCTCACCTTTTTGATGTCGCATAAAAAACTGATTCCCAGTATGACATGGAAAATATAGTTCAGCTGCTCGCATCTTTTCAGTTGCTTCTAAGAACGTTTTTGTTTCAATAAGAGAACAACATACATATGGAGGATAATTTCTAGCTAATTTTCGAACTATAAACTGCTCTGAATAATAAGAAGACAAATGTTTGACTAAACCAACAGAACGCATGAAATGTTGTACAAATGAATATCCTTGGTCAGCACCAAATTTCTCATTTTCCAAACACGATGAAATTTCTGTTTGAAATATGAACAAAAAAATTTGAATGATATGCTTGTGCCCAACAGAGTGCTTTCCTTTCAAATTCTTTTATTACTTAATGAAATGGTACTCTATCTGAAGTGAAAACATATTACAATTGTTCCAAGAAATCGATAGGATGAACTGAACTTTTGTTATCAAACATTGGTACACGGTTCCAATGATTCTCTGCCCACTCTATAGCTCTAAAATCTGATCCCGGAGACCGTGGTGGAAGATTTTCATTTTTTTTGATAAATTTAGCGCTTTCAATACTTGTGAAACAACCACCGGAATCGAATCAATTGGAACCTGGTTCACATAATCATAATCAACTATGAACTCATCCGATTATTTTCTAATCTCCTGATTCATTATTCCTTCCATCCCTCGATTCATCATGTACTTACTAAGTAATAGTTACATTATATGGCCTCATGCGGGGCCATCGCTAGCGCATTTACCAAATTATATTCTAAACATATCAATACTATTATCTAAATTCATGTTAATAACATCATCAAGAACAATTTATAATGTAACTACAAACTGTCCTAGTTCGTGACAAAAAATTCAAATGAAATGAACATCATGAATTATTGAACATATTTCACGTACCATAGACGAGTCTCACGAGCTTTGGCCCCGTTAGTCGACTGTCGCTTTTAGTAACGGCAATGTCCCACTCGGGACATCTCCAATTATGTATTTTCCAATGTACGTATTTTTCGTTTGTTTTCAATGAGTCATCAAATTGTGTTTTTGAGCAAGAATCAATCAATAAACTGAAAGTCACACTTGTGACATAGGGTGAAGGCGCAGTGGCTCGTTCTCGGCGAGGTTGGTTCTTGCAGTGCGCCCGGCGCCTCCACCATATGTTACAAATGTGTGACTTATTTTATTGATAGTTGAGATTCTTGAGGGCTCAAATACAATTGAAAGACTCATTGAAAATAAACGAAGCAAATATAACTCCATTGAGTATTGAAACTACAAATTTAGGAATCCTGGAAGAGGCATTGGGTCAACAAATATTAAATTAACGAAAGATACTCGCAATTGAAAATATATGATTGTGGGTGTCCCAAATGGGACATCATCGTTGCTAAAAGCAACTTTCCATTCATGGAACCAAAACTCGAGAGACCCCTCTTGGTACACGTGGATTATGTTCAATAAACTATGATGCCCAGAACGTTGAAATACATGTGTTGGTTCGCATGGTTCATCCATTGGTTTGCGTTACCATGGCCTGGAATACGCGGTGTGTGTGTCTAAGGACAGAGTGTGAGATATAAGTCAGTCACTCGCCTGGGCTCATAGAGTGTGGGCGTTTTTGTAGAGCCAGACTTGCATATTAGTCGTTCTGTTCTTGTTCTGGTTTAAATGTTCTGTGAACCAATTCCGATTCATTTCAATACATCGAACAAATTCCACGACTCATCTCACAAACAACGAATTATAAGGTATTGGTACATTCGCTGCAAGTTAAATTGAAAGCATCAATATTCAATTCCAATTTTTATGGGCATGTTTAGCAAGCGAAATATTTCATCATTTGATAGTACGCTCACTAGTTTCCTGACACAATCCGTTTCTCTCTAAGTACTTCCTACATTTTTAAATAATTAATGAAATTTGCGATTTTCATAGTAGCAGGAAACGATCAGATCCAGTGATGTCAATAGCCGTGCCATTTGGCTGCCACCCCCGAGAAGAGATGAACTGATCGATTTTAACCACTTAGATTTAATGCGAAAGTTCCTCATTCATTACGACATACGCTTCGGTTATATTTGTATGTCATATTCATAGCTTCTGACAGAAATAACAATTACTCTTGTATGAAGACGACTGACTAGAAGCATCACTGAGCATTGACATGAGTCTAGCGTGTAGAGGTGATACATGAAGAGGAACGTTATCAGCATGATAATCACGTTACTAGTTAGAATGGGTTTGTGGATAGGGCTGTAATTTGATTTCGACAATAAAGCATATGAGTCATTTTTGAGAACGAATGATGCCGTTATATATTATGTTTTGGTATGAGAACATCATTACAAAGGTGGTTCTACAGTGGGAATATCGGTAAGTGTGTTCACCCCCATTCTCCATCAAAATGTACAATGACTGCAAATTTCAATATGGCATATTATGGATGAAGAAAAATTGTAGGTACCAACGATTGGAACCACGGCACCAATATGGTTCAATAAGAAGGAAATGTTTTGTCCAAAAACCCATTTTGACGAACATAATTTGGCGATAAATCGACGTTAAATAGGGCATTACACCGGTCGATAAAAGTAAATCAGAAAAGTCATCGCACACTTAGATGGAAGCAATAATATACAGGGTGTGAACTATAGTATACAATATATATTTGGAAATAGAAATTTATTATCAGTCCTGGTGAAACCGGAGGTGAGAATATTCACTTATATGTCAAAACATGACGTTCATCAACTATATAGTTGTTATATCAAATATCAGTCATTCATCTGTAGTGCGATCCATTTGTTCTCCTCATTACGAAAGTATCAGAGTAAACAGACCTACGGTACAGCTCAATCAGCGTCAATACACTTATATTGTTATTGTTGAATGAATTATTATATGAGGTCACAATCGTGACCATTATTATTCATTTGAGCATATGTAACGTGTCTGTTTCCGGAAAGGGACAGTTTTATTTCCTGCTATCGTCGGACCCATCACACATCTCTAGAACTGAAGAAAAAAAAAGGGGGGGGGGGTGTACCATGATCCTCTCTTCTACCCAGTGTAAATGAGCACACTCTCGCTGTCCTGCCGCTGCTTGTATAAACATTGCAGAACCGAACGCTTTAGATCACTCTCCGATTGTGTATACTTTTATCAATCGTTTCTACTGGCCTGTTGAACCATAATTACCTGGAATGAATTCCCATACGAAATGATTGCCTGCTTCGACCGTCAATTCTGGACGACAGATGTACTTCGAGCGCTGCTTGTGGGGATGGAGCTTACTGCGCCTGCGCGTTTTCTTGAGCGTCACGAGGTTGGCGGCGATGGGGTCGTCGAAGTTCGATACGGCGGTGTCGTCGCTCCACTGTAAGTAGAAGAAGGCGTTCTGGAACGAGAACGAACCTGTCGTTCGCGTGTTGAGCCGTCGGTTGAGGTAACTAGAAGATTAAGAACACATCGATAGGATCAAAATCATATCCATTTCGACACGTCTTCAAGAAAAATGAGGAAGCTTTCTATGTTTCTGTCGATATTTTGAGCATTCAGTGGAGTTAAATGTCGGGCTGTGTGCACGTTTCGATATAATCGAAGAGAAAAATGTTGTATTCCGATCCCAATTTTTTTTATTCAAAAACGTAGCAGAACGCTACGACTATTGAGTTATAGTTCATATAAATATTTTGATATGTTGTTTATCACATATTCACTGTTTATTGAAACGCAGATGCTTTTTCATGGTATTATTGTATGCCCGAAATAAGTAACCTCATTCATAATTGAAATTTTCAAACTTTGTTACTCACAGGTTGACTCAATAGTCATGTCTGCTATGATTTCGAATGAAAAATTGTATGCACGAAGTACATAATCAATGAAAGCCTAAATGCGTACTATAAGAGCTTATACTAGGATAAGCAACCTTCATTATCCCAAGGAAGATAACATTAAGATGTTAAAATGAAGTCAGACATTATACCAAAGATTTCATTCATTTTTCTATTGGAGTAAGACAATGTCGCACGTCGTACTTCATGAAAATTATTATTTGAATTTTGATTTTCTTTTTGATATATTCACCGTTCATGCCCAAGTACCAAGTATTCATTTCAAGTACTGTATACAGTTATACTAGAATAAGAGAAGCGAAGGCGAACAATGACAATGTCGCACGTCGTACTTCATGAAAATTATTATTTGAATTTTGATTTTCTTTTTGATATATTCACCGTTCATGCCGAAGTACCAAGTATTCATTTCAAGTACTGTATACAGTTATACTAGAATAAGAGAAGCGAAGGCGAACTCTAGTCAAGAATACTCTATGCAACCTCACCTCATGAATACATGTATAAGAAATATTCTCAATAAATATATGGACAAAATATTGATATTTGCTCATTCTGTTAGAGGAGTAAAACATGTCTCATTTTCTCACGAAAACAAATAAATATATCGATTGATTTCTATTATCCTCAGGGATAGAATCATAACATGTCAAACATCAAGACTGTATTATACGAAGAACCTGGCGAGAAATATTGAGATGAAATGTAGTAATACCAAAAATAATTCTATTTCTGATATTGACATCATGTATATAATAATTCAATGGATGGTTCATGGTTTGGAAATACGGTTGAGCTTGAAATGAATATCTTAGATAATGTGTATGAAAATTCATTAGCATTAGAATGAACGACCCTTGGGTTTTCATTATGATGACGAAGGTTCATTGCTATTATCTATTTGACTCCCTTTGTAACAGCTGATAAGCCTTCGATGAATTTTATGCATGAAATAGAACGAACGAGAGAGGCGAGTACAAAAGTCTTTGCTGAAACCTCCACAATTTCAGAGGTAATGTACTAGCTTTGTGGGGAAAATGAAAATCCCAAGGTCAAAAATGCTCAGTAAAAACACAGTTATTATGGGTTTTCCTATGTTCGATAAACATCTTTACACATCTTAGATTAACGAAATGAAAATTTATACCAACAGTTGGGCAACTGAAAAATACTTTTTCACATTCGTTTCCTGCAGATTTATGTATTCACTGTATGTACGAAGGACCTACCTACCTAGTCCATATGCATGAACATTAGCCAGGAAATTAACAGCCTGAATTTACTCAAAACACGTTTTGAACCATATCCTGAGCATGTTGAAATGGTTTGTTGTCCACCTCTATTTCAGTCCTCAAAGCCAACACCATCAAAGGCCACCCAGTTTGTGAAATTCGTGAATAAGTACGAAATGTTTTCTCGTGTGATAACAAACCGATTAGCATTTTGTATAAATTATCATTTGTTGCGAACAGAACAGGAGCGAAGACTTTTCTTCTATACGTAAATATGCAAATTGCATCCCGCAATTTCCATAATAAAATTACCAAGAATCCTTTTCAAGGTGATGTTTTCCTCAAGCCGGATAATTGAAAATGAAGTTTTTAATGTCCCATTTACAATTTGTCATGAATTTGCTGTAAGTACCGAATTTGTTACATCTTTGGTAAAAAAACCGACGAAGATATTTCAATTATGAAATATCTCATGAAATCTTATGAAATATGGATTCTCCATGAATTTGTATTCTGCAGTAACTCCTCATTTTCGTTCGAAAAAAAGTATAAAATAATGACTAATGGGGAACAACACTGGAATTGAATGCTATCATGACTTTGCTCATCAATATGAAATAAGCACCACTTACGTTTCGCCAGCGAATGACTACTGATATTCGATAAATACTATCACATTATTGATCCATATACATATAATCAATGTGCTCGCGAAAAATACCAAAGAGGAGAATGTCTTGAACAAGCTGTACTTCAAACATTCAGAAACATGAGGAATAGGTGAGAAATGCGAATATCTGAAAGTACGTGCCATCCCACCCATCAATGTGAATATTCTCCAATAAATAGGTCCATGGTGCTCGTCATCAAGTTACCATTGCGAATATACCAAAATTCTTGAAATATCAGAATGTATTCGTTCTCAGGCTATCAATTGGGTGGCATAAAAATACTGGCCACCAGGCTGTAGATGCGTATTGTTCATGATATTGCTGCCACGCGATAATATCCCGGCAGTGGATATTTGAAGGAGGTAAATAGGGTTCTGGAAAACCTCTCAGAGAAGCTACAAGAGGCGTTACAATTCCTTCGAGGATGTCGACGAGATATCTTTTTTCATTTCCTGGGTTTTTGCTATTAGCAAATTCACTATTGAGTTTCTGGCAAGACTTTTTGAATGATGATTCAAAAATTTAGTAGAGTTCTATGCAACTCCTGCTTGTATCTTCACCATGAAGGCCATATCACACAATGCCCGATATAATGATGATGTCAAGGTACTACTGTTCCTATGAAGTCTTCAATATCCTCCTCTATATCACCACCAACAGTGACCATGTGGGGTTCATTACGCGAACTTCTTCACAAAAACTTAGTTTTCTGTTTCGTGCGAGGAGGTACTTCATACCACAGCGGCTCCACATGTTCTCAGGAGCGCAAATTCGATCATTCCTGGAGTACTGTTCACATGTTTGAAGTTCAGCTCCCAAACTTGAGCTAAACCTCTTAGATCCTATCCAAAAGAGAGCTATCGACTTGTCGGCAATATTTCACACGAATTCATTGTCTAGATTAACGTAGAAAGGTGGGCGATCTCCCCCTTTTCAAAGATATTTCCATGGTCGATGTTTAACGGAAATTTCATCTATTATGCCACCACCAGCGATTCCAGGTTGACAGGTTGATTAGAGAACAAGCTGATCATCCTACATTGTCATGCTTGATACCTGTAGAACTTCCCTCTACCAAGCATCATTCATCGTTACGTCGGCAAAGTTGTGGAATTATTTCCCTAGGGAAGTATTTTCTGTTGCTTACGATCTCGAAAAATCAGATGAAAATTCCAATACCTTCCTCCTCTCCCAACTTTCCACCGCTCACTCCTATGATGGTGTTCCTACATCATAGGTCGACGCAGTCCATGCAGACACTCTCCTTTGAAGCTCTCGAAAAGCCGGCGTTTCGATGCTATTACGGGATAATGTGCGGACTGTTGAGCTTTGCTCAAATATTGATATGATGTTGAAATGTGTCTGCCTAAGTTGCGAATCAAGAATTTAGGCGTATTAGTATTATTCTCGAGGATCGCTTATAGTAACTCATCAACAAATACAAAAATTATGGTTAATAAATTAATATTTCAACAGAATTTTGATAATGTTGCAACTATTTTATTTTCCTTCAATTTGAACAAAGTGCAACAATTGCAAAAACTCACTTAACATCACATACATTACCTTAATTAACATTGATATCCTTCAATAGGGTTACTCATCACTATTTTACAAGACACAATGATCCATGTATCCATCATGTATTTGATGAATTCATTATTTTCATTTCATCATCATTATTTAGATCATTTCTAGTTTTTTTGCCTTGTAAACCTGAGATGATACAAGCGGACGTATCTATGCATATATTGATGCAATAAATTTCCAATGCATTCCAATAATTAGTGATGTACGTGTGAAATGTGTATTTTGCGTGTATAACTTGTGAAGAATCGAAAAGTTCACATCAGAAACAATTCCTGCTCACAGAAACCCGAGATGACGAGGAAATTGATCAAGTGATAACCTGCTTCGAAGACGAATCCAGTGTGGATAAAGAAAAGTGACTGAATTTTCATACATATGTATATATATTGATTTCATTACATCCAGTAATCGGCAGATCATCGACAAGGCCATCAAGTTGAACCGTCTGTATAAAAATCTGATGCACTCGACTATTTCAAGGTCACATTTTTTACATTTTCAAAAATCGGTCATGACTTTCGATCACATCCAAATTATCAGTCATTTCGATAGGACACTTCTTTGAGTTCACTCAACATTTAATGTTTTCTACGATTCATTTCTGGCAACAACGCAAAAGCCACAGGCAGCCAGGACAATGTCCATGACAACCGTTGTTAGATACGTTTCTGTCTCTGTTTTTTCCATAATAAATGTTTTGTCAATTCTCGAGTTCAAATTCTGTCGATTACAGGATAATTCAGCAACATACCACAGTCTGTGCTTATATTAATTAAAACTCTCATCATCAAGCATATATACAGACATATACATCTCGATGTTAGTCGAGTGAAAGAGCTCATGAGACCGAACACAACATTCCCTCTGAATATTCAACATGCTCGAATACCTTTTTTCTCAACTCCTTTTTACGGTCATCTCCCCCCCCCCCCCCCACCCCGACTAGTTCATCGTCAGATTATTATTATCTCTCGATTATCAGAAAGATATAGCGCTTCTTCTTTAGATTTTTGAAAATTTGTACACGCCTGCCCCCCTTATTCCACTAAAATGGAGAATTTAACATAAACTTTTTTCTTTTTCGGATTTAATCTTCAAAATCCAATAGGTCCCCATGACGCTTTAGTAACTAGAAATTCAGCATGCTGAGCTCCCCTACTAGAATTATGTCTATTACTAACGAATATGGAATTTGCAGAGCGTGTGCTGTCACATCTGAATTGGTATTATCTAATCTTGTGAGTGATACTCATATTATGTATGTATACTTATGTATCAAAGTTCAATGCTATAGCGACTGCTATACGTTATTCATCTGCACGTCAAGTTCATTGTACCTATTTATACTTCGTTACTGGGAATAATTACTTGTCTACATCTTGTTCAATGAAAAAACAGAACGGTAGGTGAGATATTTACTACTTGGTAAACGCAGGCAATATGGTAATCAAAGACATCATTACATAATCGATTGATGATTTTTCATAATTTTGGTTGGAAAATAAATTTTCTCAAAAAAGAGTTGTCAAAATATGAAGAACCTAAAATCCAATTCACTCACTCTATGAATTGCGGCAAGGTGTCGTCGTTCTCGGGCACGATTGGTGATTCTTCAACTTTTGGATGAAAAGTTAACTTTTCTATTCGTGCTTCCAATCCTCTACATTTCGCGTAACGACGGTGTTGTCAAAATTTGAAAAACCAAAAATCCAATTCACTCACACGATGAGTTACGGCAAGGTGTCGTTGTATTCGGGCATAATCGATGAGTCTTCATACTTCTGGTTAGAAAGTTAATTTTTTCATTCATGCTTCCAAACTACTACATTTCGCATAATGACGCTGTTGCGAAAATTTAAAAAAACCAAATACTCTACATACATTCTATATACTTCTGGTTGAAAAGGTAATTTTTCCATTCGTGCTCCTGAACCACTTTATTTGGCGTAACGACGGTGTTGCGAAAATTTGACGAACTCAAATACTCACTCGATGAGGTGCGGCAAGGTGTCGTTGTACTCGGGCACGATGTACTCGTCGAGGTCGATGAGCGCGACGTGCGAGTACTTGTACATCGACCGGTAGAGGCAGTCGTTGAGCGCGGCGAACAGGCCCTCGGTGCGGATCTCCTTCTGCGAGGCCATGTCGAGCCGCCAGGGCAGCACGGTGGCCACGCCGCGGGCCGCGTATTCGCGCAGCACGCACCCAACCTGCGGCCCGATCGTGTGGTTGTAGAAGGTGAAGTGCTCGACGCCCATCAGCCGGTTCAGCTCGATGAATTCCAGGATCTGGATGGCCTGTGAATCATCAATAATAATAATGTTCATAGTATTGCTTTACGACCACTGATGTGAGTTGTACATTACGAACAAGAAACAATCGCAGAAAGTTTGTCATCACACATAGTTTGCCCAACGTGTGATGTAGTATGAGCAAAAGCGCGGTTTCCAAAGATTTTTCTTCAACTGTCGACAACACGAAAGGGAAACCTATAATGTTCGAGGAACATCGTGTTAGCCAGCGGTGGAATTTTGGGAGAGAAGGAAGGTGTTGGAATTTTTCTTGAAAGTTTTCTTGAAAGGAAAGACTTCACTAGGCAAAGAATTCCACAACTTTGCCGTTCTATTGATGAATGATGCTTGGTATAGCGATGTTCGACAGGTCTCGAGCCTGACAGTGTAGGGATGACAAGCTTGAGTTCGTCTGGTTTGTCTACTAGGAATCGCGCGTTATGGCATAATAGATGATATTTCCGTTGAGCACCGACCGTAAAAGTACCTATAAAAAAGGCATAGATCGCCGACCTTTCTACGATGATCTAGAGAGGTCAATGATTTGGTGAGTGTTGTATCATCGACTAGGCGAATAGTTCTCTTCTGAATTGAATCTAAGAGCTTTAGCGTATGTTTGGGGACTGAGCTCCAAACATGTGAACAGTACTCCAGGACAGGTCGAATTTGTGGTTCATTTCGTCTTTAAGATATCATCCAATATAGGTACTCATACATGGAGACCTCGATGGAGACACTTCGAAGTTTCCTCCTCTTGTGATGATACTTGCTCGATTGGTATATCGTGAATCGCTTATGTTAGGTTCTTATTTCTGCTTGCAACCTTTTCAAGCTTTCTTGTTATTTCTATATCTTAGTGAAATAACTTGGTGTATAGGTATATCTTGTAACATTGTGGTCAATTAGTGAAACTACCATCGGCTATACATATTATATTCCTACCTCAATATCGATAGTTTGAATTATACTTTCTATTCTGTATTTCACCACATTGTATCATTATGTTATTGGTAATAATGTGTGATCCAAGAGGAAGTCGTATACCTACTTGAGATCTGATGAGGTGACTTAGGTACACAATTGCTTGGTATAATGAAATTGCGTGGAATAATGAAATGAATAATAATTATTTTATGTCGATTGATCTTGTATGAATAACCAATAATCACATAAATGTTGTTGACCAAACATTCCCACTTACTGACTTATTTCCAGTTTCCCGTATTTTTTACTACAAAAAAATATCTGTACATCCACCCATAAATACAAAAGACATCAATTAGTTTATCTAGTTACGTCGAGCGAGCGGTCCCACGGTACCGAGCTGGGTATCGCACTTCTCATGCCGTTTCCCAGAAAGCGGCCGATTCAGCAGGAATCGTATTTCGTCTTCAAGATCAACCGACATTATAAATATATCTATCTATTCACCTTTGCTTGATTTTGACCATATCTCTTGTACAGTAAAGAAATAAAGTTTTTTAAAAAGTCTCTTGCCGGTTTTTCGAAAATAACTGGCGCAGTCGGTAGGAACGTCCGGAACGTCTCATCGTGAATTCGTTTTGAGTTTTCACTCTTCACGGGCGAAATCGTACATTCGGTGTGAACATCGAGGAGAAGAATTGGTGCAGACTTCAGAAGACAACCCCTGGGCCAAGGAAGAGGAAGACGGTACCAAGAATAGGTGAGCCATCCTTTTTCAACCCCATCCCAGATTTTCTGTGTCAGAATTGGTCAGAATTCCTAGTGAAACAGAGTAAATGTTTCTCTAGTTGTTGGTGGATACAACAAAAATTAGTATAGGTCTGAGTTGACGAACACAACTGCGTTCTAGAAAAAAAATTAATGCACATAATATTTTCAGAACATAATTAGGGAGAACAAAAAACAAATGAACAGAAATAAATTCATCTACAGTCTAACACAGTAGATTACAGAGTGAATTAAATAATATTGAAAATTGAGGAAATAATAGAAAGACTCAATAATTTAGAATTAGATCAAAACGAAATGGCAGAAGCACAAGTTAACTACCAATTACTTAGATTATACATTGACACAATCCCAAATTTCAATGGTAATGATGAAAGTACTTTAGAAATATTCTTAGAACATTGTGACTATCTCATCAGAACTTATAGTAATAATCAGAACCCAAACGACCCAATCAACGATTTTCTTATCAGGGCAGTGATAGGAAAATTATCAGGACATGCTTTGAGTTTAGTAGGAAGTAGGCCGGAAATTAGAGATTGGAATGCGTTGAAAAACCTTCTGAGACTTAGCTTTGGAGATCAAAGAAATTTAGATTGTCTTGTACAAGAAATGATCACAATGAAACCCCATAGAAATGAATCATTTTTCACTTTTGGACAGAGAATTCAGAAAAGTCGAAGTGGCATTGCATCCAAATTAATTTCAATGAATTTACCTGTTGACGAGAGAACCTTTAAAATAAGAAACTATGACGAGCTTGCTCTGAAAACATTCATTCGTGGTTTAACTGGTAGAATTCAAGATATGGTTAGACTGAGAAATCCCGATAGCTTAGAGTTAGCAATTTCACATGTTTTAGAAGAAGAAAATTTTATACATAATCAAAGACAAAACTCATTTCCTCAAAAACAATCTCTTCAACCCCATCATAATTTTCCTAGACAACAAGTTCCTTATCAGAATCGAAGTTTCAATCAAAATTCAGTTCCAAGACCAAATTTTCCGAATCCAAACTATCAAAGACCAAACTTTTCTCATCAAAATTTCAATCAGAATCATAACAACTCACCTGGAAATCAATTTCCATCTCAACCTATAAATATTCAACCAAGGCAAAGTAATGCAGCACAACAAAATAATTTCTTCACAAATCGACAAATATTCGGTCCACCCCGTAACGTATTCAAACCAACGGGACTAGACCACAGCCGATGTCGGTATCTACAAGAAACCCGACAGTTCAACTTCAGAGACAAAACTTCAATAGAAACAATTATTTTCAAAGTACTGGTCCAAGGAACTTCAATTCTGAAGAACTTCATAACATCGAGGAACCACAATATGATTATTCCGAATTATATGACTCTAGCGTAGAAAATCAAGATTATGATCAATCTAATCAATACGTCGAACAACCAGACGACTTTCAAAATTTCACTGATTATGAAGATTCAACTGAACAAGAAAATCCATTTCTGGGAAATGTAAATTTTCGACAGGATGTAAGCAAAGATCACCTAACGTAATTATTAAACTCAACCACCTGAAGAATGATTTACCATACATTCTCATCCCCGAAATCAAAGCAAAATTCTTGATAGACACAAGTAGTTCACGTAGTTTGATCAGTCCAAAATTAGCCTATCAGGCTTATCCGAATTTTATAACAAATGAAACATTCAGTATCCAAACTTCACACGACATCAGCTTTCACAATGAAGTATTGATCATTCCTATTTTTGAAATATTTCAAACACAAGAAACACACAAGTTTCATATTTTCAATTTCAACGAAAAATATGATGGACTCATAGGTATGGATCTTCTCAGGCAATTAAATGCAAATATTGATATCCAAAATAGAATTCTTTTCACGCCAAATGTTCAAATTCCCATGGTTTTTGATGAACACATTCATGAACCCCCAAAACAGTTCGAAAACTGTCATCACACAATAATTATTCCTCCTATGACACAACAAGTCTTTAGAATTCCAGTATGTCATGAAAACGGATTAGGTTTATTAGATTTTATCGACTTCGGAAACAAAATTCAATCACCAACAGCTGTCGTCAATATTCGTAACCACTTTGCTATCACGACGGTAATAAATCCAAATTCAACCACATTCAAAATCACTATTACTCAGCCATTCAATGTAGAAATGTTAGATCCTAATGAAATTCATTTCATTGAAAGAATCGACTGTAGTAATAATTTGAGCGACGAACAGGATAATCTCTTGAAATCTAACTTGAAAAATCTAAGGCTTAATCACTGCAATAACGAAGAAAAACAAGCGATCCGTGACCTTTGCTATAAATACCGAGATATCTTTCATTGTGAGGAAATTCCCCTAAGTTTTTCAAACGAAATTACACATGAAATCAAATTGAGAGATGAGACCCCTGTATTTACTAAATCATATCGATTTCCGGAGATTCACAGAAAAGAAGTTGAATCTCAAATGGCTAATATGTTATCCCAAGGAATTATTCAACCCTCGACTTCCCCCTGGAGTAGTCCGATATGGATTGTTCCGAAAAAATTAGATCACTCAGGTAAACAAAAATGGCGAATTGTCATCGACTATCGCAAACTGAATGACAAGACAGTTGACGACAAATACCCCCTTCCTAACATCACAGACATTCTTGACAGACTTGGCAGAGCGAATTATTTCACCACCCTAGACTTAGCCTCTGGCTACCATCAAATTGAGATGAACAAACATGACATACCAAAGACAGCTTTCTCTACCCATAATGGACATTTTGAGTTCAAAAGGATGCCATTCGGTCTCAAAAATGCCCCCTCTACATTCCAGAGAGTAATTGACAATGTTTTACGAGGACTCAACAACGATATTTGCTTGGTATATCTAGACGACATAATAATTTTCAGCACATCCCTACAAGAACACGTATCTAGACTCAAGAAAGTATTCGACAGACTTAGAAATTCCAATTTTAAAATTCAGACGGACAAATCAGAATTTTTACAGAAATCAGTTTCTTTCTTGGGACATATAGTAACCCCTGAAGGCGTTAAGCCAAACCCAGATAAAATTTTGGCTATTCAAAATTTCCCAATCCCCAGAACACAAAAAGAAATCAAATCATTTTTAGGCTTGCTAGGTTATTATCGCCGTTTCATTCAAGACTTCGCAAAGATTACGAAACCCATGACTCTTTGTCTCAAGAAAAATGCAAAGGTTATTCACGATCAAAAATTCATTGAGAGCTTCGAAAACTGTAAGAAAATACTATGTAATGACCCTATCCTTCAATTTCCAAACTTTGAACGAGACTTCATACTAACAACGGACGCGTCAAGCATAGCTCTAGGTGCTATTTTGTCACAAGGGACTATAGGACAGGACAGACCAATATCGTTTGCCAGTCGCACTCTAAACGAAACAGAACAACGTTACAGCACGATAGAAAGGGAGTTATTGGCAATAGTTTGGGCATGCAAGTATTTCCGTCCCTATCTGTTCGGGCGAAAATTCACTATAGTTACCGACCATCGTCCCCTAACTTGGCTGTTCAATCTGAAAGAACCAAATTCCAAACTAATACGCTGGCGCTTGAAATTAGAAGAGTATGACTATAAAATCGTCTATAAAAAAGGAACCATGAATTCAAATGTAGATGCTCTGTCGAGAATAAAACTCAACCTCCACGAATCAGAATCAGTAATCAATTACCCTGGCGATATAAATCAAGAATCCTTAGAATTCCTAAGAAACCTTGCCGAAAACCCTGAAACATTTCAAGAACCTGAAACCGAAAATCCAACAAACACTCAACCCAAAATTTTGATTCACTCAGACGTACAACTGAAACCACCCACTGACAAAACAGACCAAACACCACATTCCTTATCAAAAGAAGTAGCCAATGATGGAATTCCTATCCTAGATGAAATAATCAATAATAAAACATTTCAAATTCTTGTTTTCGCTCATAACCATGATAAAATCTCACTCCAACATGATAAGTACGGAAATCACAAAATAATAACTGTAAAATTGCCATTGAATAATAATGAACGAATCATTTTTGACTTCATGACAGAATATTTGAAACCAAATACTAATTATTACATATACTTCGATACGAAAAAATCAATTCTAAATTTCAGCGATGTCTATTCAGAAAACTTTGACAAGAGAACTTTGAAATTATTTCGATGCACAAAATTAGTAAATACCATAAAGGAACAAGAAGAACAAATTCTCATGATAAAAAATCATCATGAAGGTAAAACTAATCATCGAGGTATCGAAGAAACGATTCAATATCTGAAAAGGAACTACTACTGGTTGAATATGAAATCGACAGTGACACAATTCATAAACTCTTGTGAAATATGTCAAAGATCAAAATACTCTCGTAAAAATCCATATGTACCACTCGTTTTGACTGAAACCCCATCGAAACCTTTCCAAATAGTACATATTGATTCATTCTTTTACGACTCCAAAATCTACCTCACTCTAATAGATGCTTTTTCGAAATTTGGTCAAGCTTTTCATGTTCCCGGAAAATCCGCCATTAATACATGCAATGCGTTAGTAAAATATTTCACTTGTTTCGGTACCCCACAAAAAATCGTAGCTGACAGTGGAAAAGAATTCAATAACGAGACCGTCAAAGAATTACTAAACCTACACAAAATCAAAGTTCATTTCACCACCCCTGGACATCACGAAGCCAACGGAATCGTAGAAAGATACCATTCTACGTTGATAGAACAACTGAGAATCTTGAAAGAAGTATATCCTAACGAATGTGATTTAATCAATTATGCAACTTTAGGTTATAATAGTTCGATACATAACTCTACAGGGTTCACTCCATTCGAACTTGTCTTCGGACACACCGACTCAAGGAACCCTGATGAAATTTTCGTCCCTAAAGAAATATTTTCGGCATATGTACATGATCACAAACAAAAATTGTACCCGGTGTATGAAAAGGTGAAGGAAAAACTCCAAGCCCAGAAGGAAAAGGTTATTTCGAGAAGAAATGTTAAAGGCGATGCAAGTGAAGAATTTAAGATAGGTCAAAAGGTATATAAAAAGAATCCGCTGAACAGGAATAAGAAAAATAATAAGTTTCTAGGTCCATATAACATAACCAAAATATTACACAGAGCACAATAAGGTCGAGATTAAAAGTATGAAAGGAAAATCAGAAATCATCCACATCAAAGAATTAAGAAAACCCGTTCTGTTACAGGCTCAGAATGAAAAGATTGATACTCCTTCAATTGATGACCCTGCTGGTCCAAGCTCACGAGATTGAAGTAAAACAAATCACCAACTCACCCGGAATTCTCCCTTTCAAATTAGGCAAATCTAAAATTATAACCAGTAAACATGTATTCATTAATGAAATCAATTTAGAAATCATAAATGACGAGATTGGCAGATTAATTGAAAATTATCAGAATCTTGAATACCTCTCAAGTAATCGGTCGAAATATTTCTATAATATAAAAAATACCTATGAGAGTCTAGACCCTATCATCAGAGAAATCACCAATAAATTTAGTAATATCTATGATCCAATTATTTCTAGGAATAAAAGAGGATTGATCAATGCTGGTGGAACTGTACAGAAGTTTCTTTTCGGTACACTTGATTCATCAGACGGCGAAAAATATGACCGTGCTATCACTACTCTGAAACAGAATCAACAGAAAATCGTTAGAGATGTCAATATCCAAATTTCATTATCAAAACAATTGATTGGTCAATATTCTAAGGATATAGATACGATTACTAACAATCAAAATAAAATTTACAAGTATATCTCAGAGAACAAAGCATTCTTAGAAAACATCAATGATCAGTTCGGAAAATACGCAGTCTATACAAATATAATAAATCAAATCTTCCTGAATGCCAATATATTCGTCACTCTCTTAGAAAATATAGAAAATGCAATAATGTTCGCAAAATTACATATTATTCATCCCGACATATTACCTCATAAAAATTTGAAGAACATATTGAATGAATTGAGAAATCACAACAGTCAAAAGACAATATTGAATATAGATTATCACTCTTGGTATTCTATCATTCATACGAACTGTTACTTCACTGGGAATAAGATTATTTTTGCCATAGAAATTCCAATCACTCACCCAAACACCTTCCAATATTTCCAATTATTTCCAATCCCAACCGATAACCAAACATTGATTATTCCCAATGAACCTCATTTGGCTCTCGATCAAGAAACCTACCAGTACATGGATCGTATCTGTCCTAAAATCGAAAACATCTACCTCTGCGAACAGACAGAATTGAAATTCCACCCCGTCGAAGACTGCATTTCTGCCCTCATCCAAGACAAGAGATCCCGATGCCTGCAAATACCAATACAGATTCCATTGTTGATGTTTAACAAAATCAACGACGAATATTTACTAATAATTAGCCGAGAAGAAATCAAGTTAAAAACCCATTGCCCTGAAGAACAGTTTCTGGCCGTGCAAGGAAACATTCTTCTACAAATTCCACTGAACTGTAACATCGAATACCAGTCAATCAAATTCGAGAACAGTCAAACCTCAAGTTTCGGAAGTCCCCTCGTACTACCGAAAATCATGAATGACAACGCGCAAGTTGAGGTAGTTCGTAGGAAACCACTGAAAATCGGAAACATCCCTCTAGAAGAAATCCATCGGCTCCGTCAACACATCGAAGCCACCGATCAACTATCGATCGATGACACCGAGGAAGATCAATCAGCCAATTGGATGTTTTGGACTACAATCAGCATGGTTCTACTAGCCCTATCCTTCTACGCCCTCCGCAGAATTCGAAGACTGAAGAAAAAGCCTAAAACCCCAGAAATCCAAATCAAGATCGAAGAGAATCAATCAGTCCGATCGCCTTCGGTCCTGTTCCAGC
Source organism: Gastrophysa polygoni (assembly GCA_963576655.1). Lineage (NCBI taxonomy): Eukaryota > Metazoa > Arthropoda > Insecta > Coleoptera > Chrysomelidae > Gastrophysa > Gastrophysa polygoni. Next base: position 35,318,488 of record OY755083.1, read on the forward strand.
CCGAAGCCGTCTCTTAAGGAGGGAGGAGTTACGTCGAGCGAGCGGTCCCACGGTACCGAGCTGGGTATCGCACTTCTCATGCCGTTTCCCAGAAAACGGCCGATTCAGCAGGAATCGTATTTCGTCTTCAAGATCAACCGACATTATAAATATATCTACCTATTCACCTTTGCTCGATTTTGACCATATCTCTTGTACAGTAAAGAAATAAAGTTTTTTAAAAAGTCTCTTGCCGGTTTTTCGAAAATAACTATCTAAACAGTTTTTTGCTCTAATGCAAAAAACTGAAAGGAGGTTGATTAAATTGCTATATTCTCCGTTTTCACAATTTTTTACACTATGTATGGATCCAAAATAACAAGCTCTTTCAAAATCTGTGAGAATATATAGGGTGTATCATTCGAATTAGAGAAGTTGATGGCATTTCCGGTTGAACCGGAAGTATATTATTGACAAAAAATGCACATCAGATGTATTTTGTTCCATTGAACTCACCTGCAAATTTTCATAAATATTGTTCTTTTCGTTCAAGAGATATTCACTTGGTTCCATACTTCATCTCAACCCTGTATAAGCTATATAACTTTTGCCCGCGTAGCTTGAAATTACGGAAAATGGGATATGATAGTCTGTTTCATACAAACTGGGGAAAATGCAGAGGCAGCAAGCAATTTGTACCATGAGACACAACCTACTTGATTAGGGTTAGGGAGTTGGGAGAAATAGTCGTTTTAGGAGCTGTTGAAAATAATTCGAAAACGTCAACGCGAAATTCGAAAATGTCAGATAACATTGGCGGATTTTGAAAGAGCACAATGTGCAACGAAATGGATGCGACATCTATTATCCGTTTGTGTAACTCTCAGAAATAATAATAATATCTCAGAATGTCGATAAGGCAGCTAACACTTCGTCGGTTTCGGCCAATTTATTCATTTATTTATTATTTATTTGCCCATACAGGCCTGATGGCCTAATGGCCTATTCACATATGGATCAACGAATATATGCATACAATTTTATATCGCAAAAGAATTCGAATTATTCGAATTATTCGAATTATTCGAACTGTAGGAGGTCACTTTTTAGAAGTTGTACAAGATCAAAACAAGAATACAATGAACATAAATGATTTAATCGTTTAATATCGTGATGTCATCATGAATGAATAATTTTGCAAATTTCTTCTTCACACACTCTCAATGCTAGTTGAATAAGACGGAGGGAAATTCATGACCCTGCGGCATTCAAACTATTATAACTGCGACGAAAGGTTGATTATTTAATGGATGATTGATCTATAAAAGACAGATTGAGACATGCCATCTATCAAGATCTATTTTTATTGCCTCCTTGCGTTTGTACAAGAAGCCCACTGTAGAAGAATACTTGAAACTCCTTGAATTTTCTGGAATAACATTTTTTTTATTTCTCTATAACTCTCTAGGATGTTCTGAAAGTCGATTGAATTATTATTATTATCCAATGTACTAGAATTTTTACGAATGGACTAGAACGAACCGAACCAAAAGAATCAAGAATGAGACTTTTCGTAGTCCATTATGTGTGAGCAGTAGGGAAATCGGTAAAGTGAACCAGATTGTGTTTCTGAACACTAGAATGGATCAGAATGTTATGTCGAGTGGAATTCCTGGGACCTTTTCATGAACGAGATAGAGAAATTTCACGACTCATTTGCAGAATCATAGATAATTTCAGAATCCAAAAATGCTAGACTGTGAAATGATGAGCCGTACTTCGTCAGACCCGTAAAACAGCAGAATATGTGTTGTCAGAAAAGTGAAATTGTACACAGTGCATCAACGAAATCATGAAATGTCAGAACCGTAAAACCTCAGAATCATAAAATGTCAGAACTGTGAAATATCAGAAGCGGAAAATGTCAGAACCGCAAAACTGCAGAATCGTATTATTTCAGAACTGTAATTCCTCTCTCTACATGCGTTCAACATTATCACGGTCTGATGATAGCTCTAGAATTTTACGGGTCGGTCATTTCACGATCATGTGAGATTACGGATTTGTCGTATTTCAAATCTAGCATTGTACTGTTCGGTGATTTTATGATTTCGTCATTTTACGGGTCTGTGAGTATGGGATTCATTCTTTTTACGCATCTGCCGTTTAATGTCTTGACTTCTTGGATATACCGATTCGCGGTTCTGGCATTTTAGAGTCTGTCGTTTCACGGTTTCGATATTTCAGTGATCGATTTATTTCACAGTATGTGATATTAATGGTCTGAAATTCCAACAGTCTATGGGTTTCAACTGTCACATTCGGTTGATTTCCGAATCTGACTATTTGATGATCAGTTCAACGGTTGATGAATTCCAGTCTGATTAATTCCAGTCTGATGAATTCCAGTCTCATGAATTCCAGTCTCATGAATTCCAGTCTGATGAATTCAAGGTCCACAATGTAGGAGTCTGCGGTATCACAGTCTGAAGAACGTTTCGAAACATAACTGTTTTGAATAATAACGATTATGATAACATGAAGATTATTATATTCACTTGTTCAGGAAATAACAGTTCTGAAAATATGGATGTATGCTGATGAACATTCTCAATTTGTACATTCTGACAGTATACAATCTGACAATTCAAGGCCTAATACTTTACGGGTCGGCCATTTTACTTACTTCATTTCACTTCATTCTCCAAAATGGATTCCTGTGAATTGACGGTCTGTAAAATACAATGTCCTGATGTATATGGACCCGGTAGCTGATACCACATCAATAGCAGTTATTATACAAGTTCATAGTCATACAGTGTCATTAATTCCCATTGGAACCACAAATAGCTACGCCAATTAGAGTAGAATTGTAATTGTTATAGCGATTCATTAGAGCCACAGGATGCGGATATGGGCATGCTACACCTAATGAATAGGCCGCATTAGGTTCTCGTTTGTTCTGCAAGGCAGTGCCTTTTGTTAGATATTCCAGAAAAAAAGCAATCGACAGTGATGCATTAACGAGTATTATATATTGATTGATATACCTACATCAAATTTTTAATCACCTCTTTTGATCAATGTATGATTCAGCTGACAGGTAATGGCTAACGAGCTCGTATTTTCCGAAATTTTCCACGGAAAATTAAATATTGGAGAATATGAGTAGGAACATCCATTTTTCATTTTCAATAATAGTGAACAAAAAAGTGCAATTGATTTGTACAAAACATTACTGAGAGATTCGGCCTCCGATGCTTCACTAGTCGCTCTCGAATCGAACATGACAGCTTCTATGTTTTCGCCATGTGCAGATTGTTTGGACCAAAGTATAGCTATACGACCGAACATGCCTCGAAAAATATTGCAGTGGAAAAGGTACAGGGCGTGAGAGTCATAATTTCATACAGGGAATATTATTTCATGTATTATTTCACATAATGTTACAGGTGGCGCCACGGGAATGATTCCTGATGATGAAATCGACAGGTTACTTTTTTGACGGAACACTTCATCGATTTTCATTGGAAAATATGACATGAACATCATCTCTAAGTGATATCGGAACTGCTTGATTAAGATATTTTCATCCTTTTCGAGAGAAATGCAATCGAATTGAGTTTCGGAAATGGAGATTTCAAATATCTTTCCATTTATTGAGAGTGTCCTTTCGGATGTCAGATAATTGTTTTTGATCGATATCATTTCTTCTGTTAAAATTATTTTTGCTGTGAAATTATAGTCTTTTGTTGCATTTTCAGAGCTCGAAATGCCTCTCCACAATCATTTTACGAAAGAAGACATGAGGGATATGATTTGTGTATTCGCACAAGAACATTTTTGCGGTCGCTCTGCATCCAGAAGGTATGAATTGATATATCCAGGCAGAAAGCAACCAAAACACAAAGCTTTTTCAAATCGATTGCATCGTTTTCGTTTGTTTTTTGGTGTTTTGGTGTATATTTATGGGTCTGTATATGGCCCAATATACACACACACCCTATTATTTGTTTCTGTGAGGTATTCTGTGGTTGTTGTGGCAAAGCCGAACACTGTAGAGTTGTTTCAGTTCTTTGGTATATTCACGATGTACTAAAATATATCGAGATGTCTGTAGCGTGAAGTGAAATAGGCAAGTACTTGAGACGCACGGAGAAGCTGTGTGCTTTCGAGTGCACGGAGTTGTTCTTACTGACTAGCTGAACTAAAAACTGTTTTGCAAGAAGGGTATCAATCTACCGTTAGAACGTTCCCTGAGCGGCTAAACCATTTGGGTTTTTTGGGAACTTTTACTGTTAGGTGATAAAAGTTACCTTCGGATATTGAACGTGCCTCTATGAATGAAAATAATTTTACTTTATTGGACCCAATTGGTGGGTTTTACTGCTAGACAGACATTTCGTATACGATGCGAAAATCAATTTTACAACAATATACATCTTAAATCCAAATTGGTAGTTCCAACAGCTACGAGGATGAAATTTACAATGTCTGGGAAAACCCCCACAGTTTAATTGCATTTTTCTTAAAAACCAATGAATATATCGTGTTCAAATAGGAGTACCAATATATCATGAAGTGGTGACGTTTATGTCATGTTTTCAAAATCACTGAAAAGTTCCGTCAAAAAGTAGCCAGTCGATTCCATCATCAGAAATCATTCCCGTGGCGCCTCCTGTAACAAAATGTGAATTGATACATTTGGAGATATTCCCTGTATAAAATAATGTCGCTGTGCCGATTTCGATAACAATTGATGAATAAACAGTGACAGTTTCTGCAGAAAACGGGATCAAAAATTCAGGCTTGATGATGAGAGTTCAGCATGAACACTCGAAATTATCAAATAAAAAATCCTTTGATCATGGCAAATGCTGTGAAGAGTACTAAGCGAATGACAACGTTTTATTTGAATAACAGCGTACATCTTCTTGTTCGTTCTCTATTCTTTTTTTTATTGTACACCACCCAACAGAAATTTACAGGGTGGGAAAATTATAGGTACAAACATATTCAAAGAGTAATCCAATGAATATAAATCACAAGCGTGAAGGTATGAAACATATTGCATAGTGAATAATATTGAAAACTGATATTTTCCAATCAAGCAATGCTGCAAGAGAATATGTCGCATCTTTCATTGATATTATCGTTTTTTGTTGCAAATTTTGATGAAGGTGAGTTTTTCTGTACATTTGTTTGAGGTACTTCGAGATAAAATAGATTGGATTATCTAGAATTCACTCTGGGAACATGAAAACTGAGCATTCTCAAAACAGCATTACAGTCGATTAGGCCATGCATCACCTTATATAGAAATATAAGAGCGGATATTTTCCTCCTATTTTCAAGAGAAATTCGCTCAAATGACCATATGATTAAAGGCAGTCAGGTACTTCAGGACATCCAATGCCCCACACTGGAATGGTAACCTGTCAGCACAATTACGGCCTATCGACGTAAAGGACGACTGCTCTGGACGTGATGGATTTCCCGAGGACATCCCTCAGGACGACGAACATATCAACAGACATTTTTACGAAAACCGTTAATTTCAGATACAGGGATATCAATACCGGGTCTTCATCCAATGTAGAATTTCTGATGCATTGCTTATTTTTCTTGTTTTCCAATGAAAAATGACCACGGCATCAAACAACCATTAGCGTAGCTTGTTTATTAGTGAGTTTCGAATATTCCTGTGGAGAAAATCTTTTGCATTTCACTATCGAAATTATCGAAACAGTTCTCTTCAGGACTCTGGAATAATTTATAAATATTGAGGTGAGCAAAATGAGATACTTCGGTCTAATGGATTCGCAGATTCATTTACTTTGTAGAATCTGAGCTGAGAATGGTTTTCACACCAAGACGACTTCATTTAATGGCACACCTCCGCAGCTGTACTGGAAATCCTGGTGGAAGTTTGACCTATTCCTTGCACTCATGCATTGATCAGATTCCTGAGGTTTTTCCAGAAGTCGATATTGACTACGATGGTACGTCATTCGAAGACGCGTGGAACAAAGCCCTAAGAAATCCATTGCATTGTTATCAGTTTGAACAGGTTGGTACGAACATGCCTCAGATTTGAAGTTACCTTAATTTTATGGAAGTCACAAATCAGAAAGAATCCAAAGACAAACCCTGAGACAGTGGTGAAAAACATCACTGAGCTTCACAATTCTTTTTTTCTTGTTTCTAGGACTATCCGTGGGAACCTGTCATTACTCAAGGCATTGATTGATAAGTTACATATACATCCCTACAGAATGTCAGTGCTTGGGTACGTCTATCTGGATATGTGAATAACCAGAATTATTGAACATGAGCAGCAGGAAACCCCACGAATTCATAAAAACACATCTACATCTGCAAAAAATTGGTATCTGGATGACTATTCCAAAATGGAGAAGGCTTGGCCTCATTTTCTTCAGGAAAACAATAACAGGTGCAAGATATCGTGTCATGTCACAAGAATCTATCGAACAAATGCATAATGATAGAATTCAAATAGGATATTTCCAACAAGAAGAGAACATTCATTATAGTTCACAAATTGTCATAGTGGGAATTAGAAGCGTTCAAATAATTGCAGGTGTATTATTTCTGTTTGATTTCAATTCATATTCCAAAATTCTTATCTACGGTACGGGATTGAATGAAGACCCGGTACAATCAGGCTATTTTTCAGTGTAGAATCTACTATTGAAATGGAAACTTACTATTTGAAAAAATCCGGTTACAGCATTCTCGAGTTATTTCTTGAAATTTAGCGCGAATTTCTGAGCACCCCATATATAACGTTTTTGATAAAGGGTTAAGAAGGATTGAGAAAGCTGTGAATCAAAATTGAGAGAATCCTGAGAACTTTTGGTTGCAATTTTTTGGATTTAGATCTTTTTTCCAGAGAGCTACGTCTGTCGACTATTTTAAAACACCGAAATAAATTCAAAATGGATGGAGTTATATTGAATAACGGAGTGAAAATATTCCACCTGAGAAGGCCTCTTCAGAAACCCCCCGTGTAAGAGTTTTCAGAAAAATGGTCTGAGGAGTGAGACCTTGTCAAAAATTACTTGGAAGTTTTTGATAACATTCACAAGGTTGTTTGCGTTACGGTTTATTGTCACGTTAGAAAAAGTCATGAATTCCTACTCCGATATTTTTCATCACAAGGTTTCATATTCAGCCTCATATGAGAGAAATATTATGAGACGCCACTGTGTTACAATAGGATTTGTCATTCAGTTCAAATCTGAGGAACATCGTTATGTTTCCTGTTATGATATCAATTGCTTTTAGTGCATATCCTAACTAGCATTATTACTTCCCACGAGTCTTTCTGCATATTAAGGGCCGCGTCTTTGATAATGAAGGGCCTCGAGTCGAAGCTTCTCTTCATTGTATAAGGGGTAATGAAGTGGTTTACGAGAATGATCGAGATTGCTTTGCTTGGGATGGAATCCTGAATGACCATCAACAGGTTAACGCCCATACATGGTTGCGAGAGAATTTCCAATAGCAATATTCCATTGAAAGAATCAATACCGACTGCGGTTAGGTTCTAAATATACAGTGCGAACATCTGATTTGAATCTTAGTTGAATTCTTTGCGACATAAGAGTCCATTCGAAACAGTCCATCTATATCAATCAGTCAGTGCCATGACATAAGTTATCAGGGAATCGATGAAAGTTCTGAAAATATGCCTATATACAGGGTGTTCCATTTGAAATAATCACCTTTCACACATTCTCGAACGGAATAACCGGATTTTGTGAACCATCCTGTATTGAAATATACTGTACTGAAGATTAGGCTTGGGTGTTGGAAGACCCGAAGTATCACCTCATTCCAAACCGAATTTCAAAACCATAATATTACTCAACACGAAGATATCATTTTCAGAGGTCATGATTTTAATTTAATTATATCTTTGTGGGGTCATAACTAAAAAACCACCCAATGAATCATTTCGATATTTGAGTCAGACGTTCTCTCACTTCTACCCAAGCGACTTGCCTATGAGTCAGAAGAAAAATCCAGATCAGTGATACCAAAAATTGAAAAAATTTTTGGAAACACTCTGTATTTGAAAATTTACAGAATCCATTTGGAAAGATCACAAAAAGCTGAATCGAATTGTGCACTCTTCATTCTCATATCATTATTGTTTTGATATTGATGTAATGAACCAGCTGGTGGAGCTCTGTCTATTTTTTTTTATCTGTTGACAACACGTGAGGGAACAGTAGTCCAGGACCAGTCGAATTTGTGCTTTGTAGATCAAAAGCAGTTGCTGGTATGTGAAGTAATTCTTTCCACGGAATAGTACACCAAGTTTTTGTGAAACAGTTGTCGCAATGGACCTCACATGATCGTCCCATGAGAGATTGCTGTTGATGGTGACAATACATTATTAGTAATATCATTTATTGAGTTCAATTTTGAGATGGAGGTTTTTTCATGCTCATGGAAAATTGCTAACATAGAAGATGGAAATTTGATGATATAGGAAAATATTTCATTTTTTCCATACCATCGAATTTTGCTCCTTCGACATTTAGATCCTTCGCCATTTTGTCAATCGGCAATCTTATCACAAGGAGAAAATGACTGATTAATTTCGTCATATTCTACTTCAATGTTATTTCAGTTATCGAATTTCGTGTGAGATGATACTTTCATAGAGATCTTCGAGATCAACTCATCTCATCGCGATCACTGAATCAACGTGTGATATCTACTGATTGTTCAATCATCATCTCCACCATTCTTTTTCATTTTTGTGTCGTCATTAGGATGATGAATAATAGGTCGGACTGAAAGACTGAACGGAGCACACTGTATGAATATTAACCTGTCGCTCCACCATCTTGTGTATACACCCTTGTTAATATACAACCCACACAATTGTTGTGAAGTTACACTTCACACCCTCTACGAGGTTTTAGCATGAATAATTACTAATTATTATATTCTAGATTTTATTCCAGTTGCTTATTTAAGAAACTTGTTGATACTTATCAGTTACACTTGTTACGAAAGATAACATGATGTCCTATGATGTTAGGTATAACATTGCATTTTCGCTGAATTCTCTGTTCCAATTAAACGATATCAAGAATGCTGACCAACACAAAATGCCATGTTAAACATCGTGTTGTCAGGTGAAATCTGATTGGTTAGTAGAATTGTATTCTTCATTTTCATTTGTCAAATTTGATGTCATGAAAGCGTCGCTTCTGTGACGAAGCGTCGCATATAAAACTAAGGAAGCCAGCAAAGTGCGGGGATTTTAACACAAGACTTGTAACACCGAACATCTAACCTGTACCTGTATTCATCACTATCAACATCAAGTGACCTATAGTGAATAAACACAGCCAACAGTACCCTGAGTATCATTTAGCTCACCCTATCCAACCCGCAACACAACAGTGGTGTCAGGTGTGGGGTACTAAATTTCCAGCGAATAGCCAATAGCAAAAGTTTTTCTGTTGCTTCATTGGTGTTGGAATACCTACGAAAAAGTTGCATTGGTATCAATAGGGTTCAGTAAAGTAGCTAGATACTCAGCAACGTGAGTGCAGTTTATGGTTCATCAGTTCCGGCGTCTTGAGGAGAAACTATTGAAGCTGCGCATCAGTTCCTGAATACTTCCAGACTTCAGGGGTAGCTACAAGAAGTCAACTCCGTTCCGGATCTCTTGGGCAGTGCAGTTGTGTGCAACGGGCAAAATTCAACGAAAACATTCTTCACGTCTAAATTAGGTAACAAATTTGGACCATTGTATATCTTGTTTATTTTTTGGACAATTCTAAATTCTTATGGTTTATGAAACAGAAAACGAACTAGAAATTCCAGTCGTAGAAATTCCAAATAACATCCCAGAAATGGCATTCAATTCTGATTTCGCTTTCAAAATGATTCCTGAGTTTGATGGTAACCGAGAAAAATTACATAAATTCCTTTCATGCTGTGATGTTGTATGGGGAACTACGACTACAAGAGCTCAACAAGATATGTTTTTAAATATTACTAAAGCTAAATTGTCAGGCACAGCGAATAACATTATCAAATACAAAACTATAAATGATTGGCCAGCTTTTAAAAACATTTTGCAAAATCAGTACCTTGAACGACGGACAATCGCGCAAATTCAAACAGAACTTTTAAACTCTAGACAATATCCTAATGAAGATGTTCGGAGTTTTGCAAATCGAATTGAACGATTAACTCTAGACCTAACAGACGCATGTATTGATAGTGAAGGACAACAAGCTCAAAACGTTATTGAAAATTTAAATAAAAAATCTGCATTGAAGGCATTTGTCGAAGGACTTAGGGGTCCAATTCAATTAGTCATAAAAGCCAGTCGATTCGGAAATTTCACGGAAGCTGTAGAAGCTGCCTGTGAAGAAGAGCGAAATTATAAAAGTGTGCGAAATCTTCAAAATTCTCATTATCCTAGAGATAAAGAGTTTAAAAGAGTCAAATGTTTCAAATGTGGTAGAAATAATCACACGACCGATCAATGCTTTTTTAATTCAAATTTCAGAACCACTCCTTCCTATCCAAATCATCAATCCCGAAATCCTATCATAAAATCCGAAGCAAACGTCAACAACATCCAATTAGAATGCAGATACTGTAGAAAACCCGGGCATACAATAGATGAATGTCGTAAGCGAAAATATAATAATGAACGAAATCAAAATAATCATTTCCGCCAGCCTAACTATCGCTCGAATTCAAATTCAGATTCTAGAAATCGCTATGAAAACTCAAATCATGCAGAAAACAGTTCCGTAAAAAATCGGCATCAGGAAAACGATCTAGGGCCGAGTACGTCCAACAACGGCAGTGCGACTCGGGCCCGGGATCTCAGAACTGCTGTGCAATGAATTCCTTACAAGGACAATTTGGCATCACGAACTCAAATAATAATTCCCATTCGCGCGATACTATCAACTCAGCAGGAAACATGAACACTAACATGAATAAAAATACAGCACCTCAAATTCAATCTAATTCATATAAAAATCACGAAGTAAACAATGATGATTTCCAAGTATTCACAATCTCAAATGAACATGTCGATTCATCTTGTGTAAATCTACCTCTACTACTCTCAATGACAAAATCCACTAATTTACTATTAGATACAGGGTCCGATATAAGTTTAATCAAACTCGGTGAAGTTGAAGATGATGCATTAGTCTACACTGAGAAAACAATCAAAATCAAAGGTATCACAAATGAGTGTGTGAGATCCATAGGTATAAGTTTTGGTGAGATAAAACTGTCAGATGACATAACTATAACTCAAATTTTTCATATCGTTCCTGATGATTTTGCAATAACTACTCAAGGAATTCTAGGAAAAGATTTTTTATCAAATTTTAAGGCAAATATCAATTACGAAACGTCACTCTTAACGATACCTATCGAAAATTTGACGTTTTCTTTCAAGTTAACCAGTCCTTATGATATTGTAGTGCCTCCAAGATCCGAAATATTCACAAGAATACATACGAAACTAACGAAACATATGCTTTGTTTAAATAAAGAAATTAAGCCTGGACTATATACCAGTAATTGTATAGTAGAACCGAAAAATGGTATTTGTACAATTAGTCTCATAAATTCCAATGAAGAATCAGTCAATTTCAACTATCTAGATCTAGATTTTGATGATCTTGAAAATTATCAAGTTCTAAACTTCACCAATTCTAACGAACGTGAACGAATTGCAATGCTTGAAGCTCAAATTGATACAAATCATATGAATTCCGAAGAAAAAGAGTCAATTTTACAAATTTGCCAAAATTTTAATGATCTATTTCATTTAGAAGGTGATAAACTGACATGTACCGACGCTATTACCTATTCAATCCCACTCAGTTCTAAAAAACCTGTTTACGTTAAACCTTACAGGCTTCCAGAGCATCAAAAAGGTGAAATTGAAAGTCAAATTAGAAAACTTCTGGACGATGACATTATTGAACCAAGCCACTCTCCTTACAACTCTCCTATACTTATAGTTCCAAAAAAACCAGATAAAGACGGAAACAAACGTTGGCGACTAGTAGTAGATTATAGGAAATTAAATGACATAACCGAATCAGATGCTTATCCACTCCCAAATATAACCGAAATCATTGATAGTCTAGGTAAATCCAAATACTTCTCAGTTATCGACTTAGCTAGCGGATTTCATCAGATTCCACTTAGCGATGAAACTAAACCATTGACAGCTTTCTCTTTTTATGGTCACTATCAGTATAAACGCCTTCCCTTTGGGTTAAAAAATTCTCCCTCTGTGTTTTCCCGATTAATGTCAAATGTGTTGACAGGATTACAGGGTGTCAAATGCTTTGTTTACCTGGATGACATTGTCATATTCGGAAACTCATTGAACGATCACAATAACAAACTAATCGATATATTCAGCAGATTACTCGAAAATCAATTGAAATTACAGCCAAGTAAATGCGCTTTCCTACGTAAAGAAATAAATTATTTGGGACACATTATCACGGAACATGGCGTCAAACCCGACCCAGGAAAAGTTTCGTCTGTGAAAAATTTCCCAGTTCCAAAGAATGAAAAAGATGTAAAAGCATTCCTTGGTCTTGCATCCTATTATCGCCGATTCATACCCGATTTCGCAAAATTAGCATATCCGTTGAACAATTTATTGAAAAAAAAAGTGGAATTTCACTAGTCACCCCTTTGTGATGATGCATTTGCCACGCTCAATTCTACAATTCCCGAATTTTGAACTTGAATTTATTTTAACCACAGACGCTAGTCAATATGCTATTGGTTCTGTACTTTCACAAGGTGAAATAGGCTCTGATTTACCCATAGCATATGCAAGTAGAACACTTAATAAGGCAGAACAAAATTATTCCACCATTGAACGTGAACTTCTAAGCATAACTTGGTCAGTTCAACATTTTAGGCCTTATCTTTTTGGAAAGAAGTTTAAAATTGTGACGGATCATAAGCCTCTAACATATCTGTTTTCCCATTCAAATCCTTCCTCCAGACTCACCAGATTCAGACTACGTTTAGAAGAATATGAATATCAGATAATATCATAATAATAATAATAATAATAATGATTTTATTGTTAGGTAACAAGTACAAAAAATTAAAGATAGAATATTCACAGCTAGAGTACGCCAGTCTGCAAAATGCACTTGTAACTATCAAAAGGCAGAATTCAATTTCTGAATACATCGTCAGAGACTTATATTCAGAGCTTGCTCTTCCATTCAACCCGTAAGTGATTCATAAAATGAAAATATATTATACTAACTGCTAAGAAGATCAAAAGTAATTAATTATGGTGAGATAACACAGAGATGTTTGACAGTATCATTTCATACCTGAACAAAAAAAAAAAACAAAAAAGATACAATAAAACGGTACCATCAGATTTAAAGTTCATCATTTTGAAAATAACTAACTAAAATCCCAGTTCTAAGTGTCCATTTTTGAGGAGCTCAAATAACTGCTTTCTGAACCCTCCCATGGATAGAGTTTTGAGATTATTTGGTAACCGGTTGAAAAGCCATACGACGTTGTATGAAAATGAGCCACGAAAAGCAGAAGTCCTGTGAGTTGGTGCAGTGAGCTGATTTCTGAATCGTAAATTTAGGTTATGGATATCAGTTCTATATTTAATTTTGTTGTGTAAGTAGCTAGGTTTTTGCTTCAAGATGATTTTATGAAATAGGTAATATATTATTTTGCTCTATATAAATTCGAATTTGTTTATTTATTATTTTCTCAAATATTTTAGAGAGGACACATAAGATACTGATAGGGCGTAAATCGTTGTAGTTTTGTGGTTTACTAGTTTTAGCTAATGGAATTACATGGGACTTTTTCCAACTTGCTGGAAAGACATTAATTTCAATACATTCATTGTAGATATGTGTTATATAAGGCAAGATGAAGGGACAGCAATGGAGAAGCATTTTTACACTAATACTATCTGCGCCAACGGCATTAGATTTTATCGAAAGAATATTTTGGAATACTTCTTCATCATTTGTTCCATGGAAATTGAAGTTGGAATGACCATTAATGTGATTGCTGGAGAAAAAATTCAGTAGATCACCGTCAGGGGGTTGAGCATTGGTCGAGCCCTTAATAAAGAAATCATTGATTTCTTCAACATTTTCGAGATGATGTGGTATAGTGTTCGATTTTTTGTTATGAATATTCAAGTCCGAGAGCTCCTTCCAAATACTGTTCTTGTTTCTCAAGCTAAATTCTATGTAGGCCTTCTTTTCCAGATTAATTGTTCGATTGGTCAGGTTTCTAAGTTGTTTGTAGTATTCCCAGTGATGTTGTAACTTGCTTCGTTTGTATTTGGTCAGAGCTCGGTCCCGCAGGCGCATTAGGAGTTTGAGATTATCAGTCAACCATGGCGCCTTTTTTTTAGTGATATGAACTGTTCTGATAGGTGCATGGAGATCGAAACATTTAATTATCAGGGAGTTTAATCGCTGAACTTTCTCATCTACGCTTCCTGGTGATAAAATCGAATCAAAGTAAGAGTGTATTAAAGTGTATTGAAATTCATTAGAGTTGAAGTGTTTGAAATTCCTGAACGTATATTCGATATCATCATTCATATGAAATGGTGTGTCAATTTTACAAGCAGATAACCAGTGGTCAGAAAAGCTAGAGCAATCAGATACAGTACGGTCGCTTACAGCTAAAGATTGAGAGCAGAAAATAACATCGAGCAATTTCTGTGAAGAAGCTGAATAACGAGTTGGTTCATTTATTACCTGATGTAGCTCATATGAGCAGATTATGTTATCCAGCTGAATGTGTAATCTACTGGTTGGATCCAAGAAATCAATATTGAGATCTCCTGCACAAATGATGTGATCGAAAATAGGTGCGATTTGCGATAAAACGTCATCGAATTCCGTGAAAAAGTCAGATGGTATTGAATTTGGTGGTCTATAGAGAGCACCGACCGCGTATCTGTACTTATTGTATAAGAATGATATCCATAGTTGTTCAGTTGTGACAACGTTATTAACACTGTTCAACAGAGACGCATTTAGAGAAAGTTTTATGAAAATTGCTACTTCCCCACCAGGACTTCCACGATCTTTACGGAATAGGTCGTAACCAGGCAAAGCAATAGTTTCATCATCAATTCTATCACTCAGCCAGGTTTCAGAAATAGTTATGATATCGAAAACATCGAAAACCTTATCTTTAAATTCCGCAAACCCATTTGTGATTGACCTGGTATTAACATGACAAATAAATAAGGGCATTGCTAATGTAAAATAAAGCAGAGATACAGATTATAACTATTGATGAGAATTATAAGAACAAAGTCAAGGATATAATGCTCGTTAGCAAAACACAGTATAGTAGGAAGAGAATAATAATAAAAATAATAAAACACGTGGACCTAATTTTTCCGTCTCAGATTTGGCTTCTTTGAGGTGTTATCATCAGGTGAAGCAGGTAAATCCTTCCTTTTCTGGTGCTTACTTTCAGGTTTGGAGTCGGAAGCGGTATTGATCGGTTCGATATTTGAAGATACTTGCTTCGTTAATAAGTCTGGGTTGGTAGCGAGTTGGTCGGCAGTATATTTTGCACCATTTATCAATAATTTATTTTGCCTTATCGTAGACTTCTATCCGTTTTTCTTGGCCGTATTCAAGTATCCACGTAATGTTTTATGAACAACGCGATCTTCGGGGCTCAAGTCGTCTGCTATAGAGATCTTTGTGTTTTTGAGCAAATGAACGTTGCGCAGTAACTCAAGTTTTTTCAAATAGGAGACAAACTCTATTTTCAGTATTTTTCGGTTGTTTTTATCCTGGATAGAATAGAAATTATTGATTTCTTGAGTATCTAAATTCAGTTGCAGTATTTTACCAAGGTCTTTTAATGATTCGTCAGTATCGTCAGACTGCAGACCAAACACGATAATATTGTTTCTTCGCTGCTGTCTATCCAAAGATTGAACTTGCTCTTTCAAATTTCTATTCTCTTCTTCCAGTTCAAGTAATTTGTTATTAGCAACTGACAATTCTTGTTTAATTTCGGCAAGCTGTTCTTGGGTTTTATCGGATTTCAGATCAACTGCTTTCAATAAATTGTACAAATCTGCCAAGGTTACTTCTGAACTCGCAGGCATAGTGCAGCGATTATTTAGGTCAAAATTGAAATAGAGCGACCGTGCTAAATAGTAAAATCAATCGATAGCCTTATCGGATTGTTTTTATATGCTGAGTGTTTTTGTTGCAAAATTTGCTTGTGCAGGATAGGCATCAAATCTGATTAATCATAATTCCATGAGTTGTAATTCAGATCCAGCTTACCAAAATTTCGCAAATGGTGGAACAGAACATGCACAATGTGTAGTCAAAAATGTAGAATTCTGTGTGATATATTCAACCAGATATCCTCTCTCAAAGTAGGAACAATATCGAAATGTGAATCGACCTCTCACCACAACTATTCAAACGCGGAATCCAAAATACAAATGCTGATTGCTTATCTCGAATACGTACTATAACTATAGAACCGGACTCTACATATGAAAAATGTTTGACCGAAATCGAAACGAAAATCATAAATAACCCAAATATTACTGATACTGACGTAAGCATTGACGAATGTCCAATCGAAGATGATATTGTTCATTTCACCGACAGAACATTCACCTCTTTACCAGACTATCGTGACAGCGAACTCGAACTAACCTCTCAAGGACAAAACTTACACGGAATCGCATATCTTAATTCAGATGGACGATATTTTCTCTATCTTATCATAAAAGACTCTAAATTTAATAAAGCAGATTACAAAGACGTTTTCATTGCGTTACAGAACTTGAAACAGTTTTGTTTATCCCACAAAATCGAAGAACTTGCTATATCAAGGAAATTTATTGCTAATGAACACTTAAAAATTGAAGCTATACGAATAATGCTACGATATGTCTTCAAAAGTACAAAAATCAAGATCAAAATATGTCATGACAACGTAAAAAAAGACTTAACTCAGGACGAAATAACCAAAATTTTGATAGAATATCACATTAATCCTTTAGGAGGACATGAAGGACTCCAACGAACATACGAGAGAATTAAACAGTACTACAAATGGCACAAAATGTACAAGGATATCAAAAAATTCATCCGAACCTGTGAAAAATGTCAAAAGAACAAAAATTCGCGAAAAACAAAATTACCCATGACCGTAACTACGACTTCTACCAGACCGTTCGAAAAGATATTTTTAGACATAGTTGGACCACTCAACGAGACAGAAAATCACAATAAGTACTTGTTAACATTCCAAGATGACTTATCAAAATTTTCCATTGCTATTCCTATTCCAAACCAGACAGCAAACACAATAGCATATAATTTCACGACAAAAATCATTTGCCAATACGGTACGCCTACATTTTTAGTTACCGATCAAGGAACAAATTTTCTTAGCGAAGTTTTCAAGGAGACTTGCCGCTTATTGAAAATTAAACAAATTCAATGTACTAGTTTTCATCCTCAAAGTAACGGTAGTTTAGAAAGATCACATCGAACTCTTGTCGAATATTTGAGAAACTACATCAACAAGGATATGAACAATTGGGACGAATTTATGCCTTTTGCAACATTCGTTTTCAACACTACTCCCAGCACGTCGACTAATTTCACTCCTTTCGAGTTACTTTACGGACATAGAGCCAAAATTCCTTCAGCTTTAACAAAATCTCCTGAAATACTTTACAGCTACGATGATTACTATAATGAATTGAAATCACGCATGCAACATTCACACGAAATAGCTAGAGAAACTATTAACAAGAAAAAACAAATTTCAAAAGATTATTATGACGAAAACATAAAATTACTAGATATCAAAGCAGGAGACAAGGTTTTACTAAAGAATGAATCAACTATCACAGGAATAACGAAAAAGTTACAACCGTTATATACAGGGCCGTACGAAGTTATATCTATAGACTCCGACGTAAACTGTACCATTATGATTAAGCGTAAACCCACCAAAGTTCACATGAATAGATTAAAGCGATTTAATGACTAATATCGAAAATAATCCCAAATAAATGATTCCTTTTTGTTACAGAAATCCCATTAGTAATGTGTTCCCTCAAGTTCATGTTTTATTGGAGCCTTATCCATGTTATATTTTATACCTCCCGAGCCAATAATGCCCCAAGTACGTATTATAATATCACTCCCATCGAAAGCAGTCCTGGTCTTTATTACGAAAAAATTGGACAACTAAGCCTTTTCAATGATAAATGGAAATTATTAACATATTTAGAACTAGAAAATTATTACGATGAATTCAAATCACTCAACTTTTACAGTAAAGAAATTCAAAATATTTGTAATATGGCTAAAAGGTATAAAGTCGAAGCGACTGAGTGTGATTCTTTCAATATCGCTATTAAATATTCAATAAATAACATTCAAACTAGAGACAAATTGATAATGGAAATGTTAGGCGTAGAAAATAATCATTCAAGAAAACTTTTGAAACAACAAATGTCTATAGTAAAAGGTACTGTTTATGCAACAAATTCAACTGTATTTCAATTTCAGAAAGATATAAAAACGTTAGAAAATAGGTTAAATGATTTCCAAGATATACTGAATAATTTTAGTAATAAGTAGAGTAGGATAGATTTTGAACTAGAAGTTACTTCGAAAATAAATGAGTTGGTGAACATTTATAATTTAATTCAGATGACATTCAAAATGCAACAAGATAATCTTTTAGATGTAGTGATGTATGCTATAAGAGGTTTACTTCATCCATTGGTAATAAGTCCTATCAAACTAATTCAAGAACTCTCAAATCTTCAAAACTATATGGATGGATTAAATTTCCCTGTTAGTCCGTTAGTTGAGAATACTCATGTGTTATTCAATTTAGTTGAAACCAATGTATTCTATTACAATGACAAAATAGCATTCTTAATTTTGATACCATTAGTTAAAGCTCGTGTTTATGACATCATGAAACTCTCAAGTCTTCCTACAGAAATAACCGAAAATAAATATGCATTCATCATGCCTCAAAAACCATTTTTAATAATCGACTCTATCAAACAGCACTATTTTATGATGGATGAAATCGAACTATCAGCTTGCAAATCTCCAATTCATAGTACTTTCGTTTGCGAACAAAGAAAACCGATTTTATTAGTACATCTTCATGGTGGCTGTGAATCAAATCTGTTCATACCATCCACTGATATTCCAAAATCATGCGAAAGAAGGATAATTCAGTTAGATTACCCAATTTTTATTCAACTAGCAAATTCAAATTCTTGGTTATATGCCGTACCCATCGAAGAATATGTAGATATAAATTGTAAAAAAAATAAACAACGCATAACCTTGAAATTACACTATACAGGAATAATTCAGCTGCAAGCAAATTGTTCAGCGTACACAAAAACTATGATACTAAATCCACATCAGCAGTTTTCAAGTGAATTGTCAGTTAGTTATGTACCTCCTCTAAATATCAAGAGAGAAATAAATTTCAATATTAGCCTATTACAATCTAGTAATTTTTCCAAATTGAATGCACCCACTATAGTCGAATCAAATGACTTAAATGTTCTTGCAAAAATAAGTCAGGATATAAATTCATTAGAATTCCAACATAATGATACGGATGAGATGTTCCATTTGAAATTCATAACCCTACACAATATTCTCACGTATTTGCTGATTATCATTTTCATCCTCGGTGTTTTGTTGTATGTTTTCGTACCGAAAGCGAAACGATACTTTAGAAATATTGCATTCCAGAAAGACGCGACAAATCGTAAAAATGTTGACGATCGGGATATGCAAGTTGAAGTTGAAGAAAGCCAGGGGCGTGCAGAAAATTGCACTAATCCTAGGTACAATTTTCAAAAATAGGGGGGAGATGTTGTGAAGTTACACTTCACACCCTCTACGAGGTTTTAGCATGAATAATTACTAATTATTATATTCTAGATTTTATTCCAGTTGCTTATTTAAGAAACTTGTTGATACTTATCAGTTACACTTGTTACGAAAGATAACATGATGTCATATGATGTTAGGTATAACATTGCATTTTCGCTGAATTCTCTGTTCCAATTAAACGATATCAAGAATGCTGACCAACACAAAATGCCATGTTAAACATCGTGTTGTCAGGTGAAATCTGATTGGTTAGTAGAATTGTATTCTTCATTTTCATTTGTCAAATTTGATGTCATGAAAGCGTCGCTTCTGTGACGAAGCGTCGCATATAAAACTAAGGAAGCCAGCAAAGTGCGGGGATTTTGCCACAAGACTTGTAACACCGAACATCTAACCTGTACCTGTATTCATCACTATCAACATCAAGTGACCTATAGTGAATAAACACAGCCAACAGTACCCTGAGTATCATTTAGCTCACCCTATCCAACCCGCAACACAACACAATTCACGCTAGTAGACTTCTGATCTGAAAGTATACCGGGTGACACAGACTCATGGTAAACGCCTTATAAATATTGTAAACGAAATATGCTTACTTGAGAGCACTTTTTGACATAGGTATTCATATTTTTTTTCAACCGTTTCTTCCGAAAAAATCATTATACTTTCAAAACTCCATGATATGGATTTCTAATCAATGATACTTTCCGATGACTTCACGCAGGGTACCATATTGTGATACTATTTGAAAAAATGAGCAGTCCTGGTCTTTATTACGAAAAAATTGGACAACTAAGCCTTTTCAATGATAAATGGAAATTATTAACATATTTAGAACTAGAAAATTATTACGATGAATTCAAATCACTCAACTTTTACAGTAAAGAAATTCAAAATATTTGTAATATGGCTAAAAGGTATAAAGTCGAAGCGACTGAGTGTGATTCTTTCAATATCGCTATTAAATATACTTGAGAGCACTTTTTGACATAGGTATTCATATTTTTTTTCAACCGTTTCTTCCGAAAAAATCATTATACTTTCAAAACTCCATGATATGGATTTCTAATCAATGATACTTTCCGATGACTTCACGCAGGGTACCATATTGTGATACTATTTGAAAAAATGAGGTTTCGAGTGAAAACACGTTTTGTTTTACTTTTTGGCACCTATTTCTAACCACAATACTCTCATCAAAGTGGAACTTTCATTACATCGCCTCAACTTTTTTGTTCATCTATTGCATATTGCGTTACAGCTGGCCGCGGAGTAGAGGTAAAGCGAAAGGCGGTCGGCAGGGCAGCCAGTGGCTCGGTCAGCTAACCGCGTTACATTCATATTCTCACTCATTCGTGCAATTGCTCGGCGGTATTTGTTTGTTTTGATTAGTGTATCGATGTGAATGTTGTTGTTTGATAACATAAATCTAATAATGTACGTTTACAATTGTAAAAATTCATGTATTTCGTACTCACTCTGATTCGCAGATTGAAATGAAGATTAATAGTTGGATACTATTCATTGTCTACTATTGATTTCACATCATCATTCCTATTCTCCAATTATTCATCCAAGATTTCAATACTCTAAATTGAAAGATTTTCCGGATATTTTCAGTTGAATGTTAATATAACAACATAACATTACATTAAAAAATATTTTTTCAAATCGAAATCATTTGGAATCATATTGGGGTGTTCATGAATATCTAGAATGAAATGTGTGTTAGGACAGATAAAATATCAACTATTAAGGATATCACTGGATTAGCAAATGAAGTTTTCGAAAATTTGATGATATACCCCTGGAGACAGTTCGATTTCAATGGAACCAACAGTGATTATCGATTCAAATTTTCTGAAAGAAACCACGGCAATTTTATAATCACATGTGGAACAAAAAGTGTATTTTTGCTTATCAAAATACAAATTTCTTCGATTCGTTTCGAAAAAGAAAAGGAATTTCCGATAATGATCAGAAACACGAGTTGTCATTTCATGAATAATCCTTCACATACAAATTTTAACCAGGTATTTTTATACATCTCGCATTGTAGTTGACAGTTGACAGTTGTGGTGAATCTGTTGAAAATTCTGAAAATGTTAGATATTGATACGGACATCGACACGGATTATCAACAAAAATATTTCAACCAATCAAAAATGTGTATCTTAGCATGAGTGAAATAATCATCTCGATCCAAACTGATACCGCATACGTCTAGAATTGTGATTCTCACATACGTCTAGGATTTTAATTATTTTTCTGAGTAGTTATATCAGCTTGTTTGATGTTTCGACCCACACCACACTGATCCAGCGGCTAAGTCATAGTTTTCTGTACCAAGAATTAGCATTTGCTGTATCTCGATTCATGTCGATAATAATTTTCGTTCCTCAGAGAATATATAGTTGTGGAAATATACCACTCAGTCAATATCATCTTCAGTCTAGTCTTTTCATCTATCGTACAATGTTATTGTTAAGTAAAACCAGCAGTTTCAAAGCTCATAGCGTCATGAAATATCATGAGTATGTTTATGGAAACCGTAAGAGATATATTACGAACGAAAAACAAATAGATTTCTCAGAGGGCAGACCCAATAGTTCTGAAAATGTCGCGTTGCAGAGTGAAGACTCAGACCTAATACCGCGGACCTAATACCAC
This sequence comes from Gastrophysa polygoni, assembly GCA_963576655.1. NCBI lineage: Eukaryota > Metazoa > Arthropoda > Insecta > Coleoptera > Chrysomelidae > Gastrophysa > Gastrophysa polygoni. The sequence goes on from OY755083.1 coordinate 35,341,149, forward strand.
CAATCAAAGTGGATAAGTCAATCCTTTATGCCGAAGTATCGCAAGGCACATTTGTAAAAGTATTTTGTCTCGATTCACTCGATCGATATTCACGATGGAGAATTTTTTTTTCCACTACTAACCTGGGAAATCACCATTATTCAAGGAATTCCTCTAATGAACTATGTGAATGATAGCAATAGCATACACACACGCGTAGTCATCAATGCCTATGCAATCAATGAAATATTCATTATCAACAGAAACGTAAAAGAATAATACATAAGACTGCGAATTTCACCTCAGCCCAAAGCAATTTCTGCAAGTATAAGAAATGTTTTGATATCGATTCTCAAATTATCACAAATCATACCTGAGCTGAGCTGTCACTGTCATGTGCTGACTAGATAAGGGCATCAACCAAGAGAATATACTTATGATCGAAGACTTATATATACGATTTATGACGTACATGTTCGACGGTAGCATTTGCGGTGTTCATGAGTTTTGGATATTTCAAATCATTGTAGTAATGAACACTGGATCTTTGATATATAATTGCAATATTTATTAGTATCGATATTCTAATTCCGATCCCTTATAAGTGCCCGAACGCATCTCTATTCTATAGTCTCTGTTTATGTTTCAGTATATACCGAATGACATTTGTCATTCTGTAGAAATAAAAATCGGAATTGAATAAATATTTCAGTGTCAGCAGTGGGAAAAATAGTATGAATACATCGGGTGAAAATGCTATCGTAAAGCTCGCACCTCTGGATATAAGAGTGTTTGCTATGTAATAGCTCACTTCCCTCCCTAGGTATATATTATACTATTTTCATCATGAATGATATGACCTCAAGTTCACATTACTTTGGCAGGAGTTGTGTTGGTATTTGCCATATATGAAAAATATCGATTTCACTCGAGATGTCACTCACGATACTTTGGTTAGGAAGTATCGAAATGGAGAGTTCGGGTTTGAAACTCACCCTGTTGTAGTCGAAGTGCAGCGGCTTGACGCACACGCCGAACTTCCGTGGCACCGCGGCGGCGACGCTGGCGTTGAAGTTGTTGATGACGCTGAGCACGTTGGCAGGCGGGTACTTGACGCGCGCCACGACGCTCACCGCTATCGGCACCGTCTTGTTCGACAGCGGGCATGTCACGAAGCAGGCGCTGTACTTGAGGTTCCAGTTCTCGCGGATCACCTGACGAGTTTTGAGTTCACTTGTTTGTTCGTTTGAAGCAAAGATATGATATTAACTATTCTTAACTAAGAAAGAGCTATCGATTCGTCTGGATGTACAACAAAGAATGGTGCAATTTTGCCAACAGTCAGTTGATCATTTCTGGTTGCCTCTCTCTGGTATGCTGTTTCCATTGGTTGAATTTCTCCGCCTTTCTCCAGGCGCGAACTAGGGTCTTTTTCAATATTATTCAATAGCTTATCTATTCAATGATATATTCTGATCTGTTTTGAATCTACTACTACAGACCTAGGCTGAACAGGAACAAACAAAGATTTAAAATCCTTCCTTGATCATCAATCAATGATTTCCTGGCTATTGATGATTTCTCATGGTCAGCTTTTTTTCCCCTAGTGAATGATGAAATATTGCAAACGTGATATGTAATCATTCGTCTCATTTTTATCTATAACTATTTCAAAATTGGGACGTTGTTCGCGAAAACTTGTGTTCGATGAAATTAAGGTTCATTTTATATTCATGAAGACGAAGAAAATCAATTGCTAAAAATTAGTGGTAGTACAGGGATTCGGAATCTGCGAAGAACGGATCCATTATCTGGAGAAATTTCGACAAACAAGTCCTAGTGGACTGTTCATTTTCTTCAAACGATGTGATCTGACTCCATCTCGTTATTTCGTTCACGGTGAAATTGAAGAAATATACTTCCTCTGACTGGAATCTACAGCACATTATCCAAATCAGAAATCAAAACTCTCCGTCTTGATAATTTTTGTGGCCCCTAACATCAATTCTTTCCTAATTTTTTTCACCAATTTCGCAATCAGTATTACCAATTATAGGTACTTCAATGTCCCTCAATAGAAACAAAAACAAAACTCAACATTCATTGATGAAAATAATGAAATAAAAGGAACTGAAACACTTTCCCGTATGGAGAAGATGATAAGTTGGAAATTGGAATGTTATCATGTAGACTAACTGAACCATGAAGAAATCAAGAGAAATGAGTAAAAATATCAAGAGAACACACCCTTTCTTTTCATTTTCATTTCTGCGTCACTCCTTCCCGTTCAGCCTACTAATTCAAAATGTTCGTGAAAACAGTATCGATCTATAGTTCTCTTGAAAATTGCAGTCTTTTCTCCGCCATAACAGTTCTATATTTGTTCCTGGCGTGACGTCAGGTTGATGAAAATTCTAAATTAATTATAACTCATTCATTGATTGGTCATTTGACTACGAGTGGAAATCTCGAATAGTTCCGGAGATATGAGCGTTCAAAATTCAGCAAGATATCTTAACTAATGATCACTCGGTATCAGTTTTTGAGATCACTCTATGCAATAAGCAATAACGAATCATATCACTGATACAATGTGTTGTGGAGTACCCTGTAGATGAGAGATGTAGGCAGCCAGCTCTCGTGGTGTCCCAATGGACTTCTACCTAACGTGATCAGTCGGTATGGATAATCGAATTTGTAGGGGCGAAAGTGGGAAAGCACTCTGATTGAGCATTTTGGGCTCGTGGAAGTGTATATCCGGTTCATTAATTGATAGAATTGTCTAGGTGCTCCCTTTGTCGATCGAATTGAGTTTCCGTGAGCGTACAATTATCGAGAATTGGTAGAACTATGCTTTGTATAAGGCACTCAAATCAGACTTGGGTATCGATTCCAAATACACTGTTTCCATTTTCTTCTTATAGGTCAACCTCGTTGAGTCTAATATACTTGGCGGAGTTGAAATGTATTCGTATTCCAGAAATATCTACAATTAACTAATAGAGCAAGAAAAATCGAGAGCAGGAAGCTACATGAAGGAGCAATCGAATAAAGAAAGTTGTATTTGTGTTGAAGTATTGAATTTCGAATTGCAAAGCGCTGTCTTGTTGGGACATTATCAGTGCGATACTCTTCAAGTATTTAAACGAAACGTTCTCAATGAAATTAGTTGATGAAACCTTATATGGTAAAAACAATAGTGATGATGTGAAAAGGCCCACGTTCAACACATGAATTGTCCAATAGGATTATATGTTTGTGAAACTGACATTTTTTCGTATACAATAATTCGATTATCCGATTGAGAATGACGGCTATAGTGTTTCAAATTATGAAACAATTTGAAGAAAAAAAAATACCAAGGCTGCAATATTGTATCAAAAAAAATTTGGAGGTAAGAGTTAACATTATTCAAAACAATCATTTGTTTCGAGATTAGGAAGAAGCGTTCTCTAAAAAGACCGGATCTATCAGCGACATAGCAGAATTCGATTAAAAATTGTGTGGAATAATTATTTTCGGTTCTGAATTTCTCAGCTGGACTCTCAGAATTGCTGTGAGATTATACATTGATTGACGAATATGTGATCTTCCACTCGGTCGCTTTTGTGAATTTCTGTATCCTCAGTAATGTCTCCCCTATAGAGACATGTATAATTTATCGGTTATTATCAAACTGTAGTTGAAACAAGTAACTACTTTCATTTTTCGGCCTCCCATCGGAGTCACCCTCAAGTCACTGCTCAATAGTGATGAATTGAAATATCACCTCATCATTATGAACATCCTCATGGCTTGTATTGCCTGATATTATTTCGAGTATTCAGATATTTAATACAACTTCACCTTGATTTTTGCAGGTACGGTAACAGAAAGAGGAGATGTTGAGTTGGAATCACTAACTCTGTACCATAGTCTACACCACACTCTCTCTGGTCCCCTGGTTTTTGTCGCTCCGATAACTCTGATCATTTTTTGCCCTTTTCTCTGATCGTAAAAAGCAGAGAAAACATAGAATTTATACCTGAAACACAAGAGAACTCTCATTAATCAGTGCTCAGAGCAATCAACTATCACATTTCTTTCTAATTGCTGCTAGTTTGGTAATGTTTGTTTAGTATCACCTGGACTTGTCATTAGTGCAGGTCAGTGCCCATACAAGGTGATTCAGTCGGAATAGATCGAATTATATCAACTTCAATATCTTGTATTCTGAGTGAAATTAGAAGTCCAATCTGAACAATTTGAAGCATATAAATTGCTGAATTTTCACGGCGACAAAATTGATGACTTCGGAAAGCGTCTCGGTATCTTCCGATAACAACAATCGAATCTGCTGAAGCATGGTAGATGACGTGCCAGAAGAAAGGTGTGGAGATTCACTAACCAAAACATCAATCAACAAGGATGTCTGAATAATGCGAAGATTTTGGGTATACCTGCGGAAAGAAAAATGGAAATGAAATCATCAAATATTGCTCATGAAGTCGATTTTTTCATGACCGATGATGATGATCATTTCAACACTCCCAAGAACACCGTAGTTGAATTTTCATCTCATATGAAGTTAATTTCACTGATGGAAGCTGTCAAACGGGAGAGGAATCTGATTGCTGATGATTTTGGTTCTTCGAAAACAAAAATAGGATAAATATCGATAATAATTTATCCCACTTTTATTATTCATTCAACTAATATTCAAGGAATCTTGTGAGAGAAACTTCAAATATTGCTGGGCTGAAGTCTCGAAAACATTCTTGAAACATCCTGACACTTTCAGATATATAGAAACTTCAAATATTGCTGGGCTGAAGTCTCGAAAACATTCTTGAAACATCCTGACACATTCAGATAATGAATGAAGACTCCTTGAAGGAAGTGACAACGATTTCTTCACTTTTACGTTTGCCTTGATTCGAATCAGTGTTTTTGTCCTATCTATTCAGCAATTCTAACATATATTGAAGTGGGCCAAAACAAATACATTCCGTGAAGCTACCTGCGAAGAGGAAGAGGTTCCATATGATATACTAGTCTGAGATATGGCTGAAGGAATTTATATCCAGTTGTGTATTATTCATAGCTGCATACCAAGTATATCGTCACGTTCAGGATCCACTCACAAGTAATGAATCTCATGGAGGTGCAGAGTTGATTACCGTGCACTCTGCATGAGGTTCAGACATTGTTGATGATTGGTATGGCTTGCGTTAAACTGATGACATTTGGATATCGGTCTCGTTAGATTGAGGTGAGGAATCATTCATATATGTTGTGTTCATTCACCTCCTGGATCAACTTTGAACGATATGATCATGCATATATCTCAAATCTCATCAGAGGAAACCCAACCAGTTATTTCATCATCATTTCTGTCTCTTGGTAATATAATAGATCTAGTACTTTCGCTTTCTTCCACTGAAACGCCATCGACAGTCCAGGCGAATGTTCTATCAATTTTATATCGATACTAAATCGGAAATAAATAAATTGTTTCAGGAAGTCACTTGGTGAAATTTCAGATTGAGTGTTAAGTGACAAATTTAATGACCTCTGGACAATTATAAAACCTTCATATTCTCGCTTTGTATGTGAGGATTTGCATCACGCAGCTATTGAACTTCGTGTATCTTCATAACTCCCCAGACTATACGCATAAATCAATAAATATCTCGTGGGATGAAATTCTGCATAATGTGAATATCGATAGTACTGTCGATAATTCAGACAGAATACTGCAAAATGCAATTATTATGTATGTTCCCGAGAAATAGGTCGATGAGAGAGTTCTTCACATTTGGTTCTTTACGAGAAGGGGTTGAATATAAGGAGAATATGAAGTTCCATAGCCGATGGAGGATTTACGAAGATAAGGGCGACAGTATCCTGAAAATAGCCTGGAAACGAATAGCAAAGCGTTGTGGTGATTTCTAGCAGACAGAAATCAATGTAGAACGATACGATACGACTTCAAAAATATGTTTTGGTTTTTCCGATTATTTTTACTTCTTCTCCACCCATTGATTTTCATCAGTTCCTTGACATCTGGTGGATTTCCGAAGGTTTCGGAAGGTTAAACAAATAATACTGGTTGAATACTGTCGGTAAGTTTCTCGAGGAGGTCGTACATTCAGGTAGAAGTTATTGAAAATATATTTGTAGTAATGACAGATTTTTTGATCTGCCCAAAAATGTCATTGCGCTTGAAATTAAACCTTCAGATACCTGAAAGAAAAATTCTTTATTCGTCAGTGACACCTTGTTTTTGAAAAATTTGGGAAAACGAATATATTTAGAGAGAATGAGACTTCTACTTATCTTGATGACGTTTCGGAAACGAACACAATTGAAACACTTCTCTTCGCATTTAAAAAATTCTGCGGAGAAGAATGTTCTAATTGTGTTGAGAACGAGAGCAAATCCGTTCTCGAAACGTCCACTGAGATGAGTAGAAGTTTCACTCTCATCGAATAAATTTGTATTCCAAAATTTTTTAAAAAGAAGGTGTCACTGACAAATAGAGAATTTCTCTTTTAGGTATCTAAAGGTTCAATTCCAAGCGCAGTGACATTTTGTGGCAGATCGCAGAATTCGTCCTTACTACAAATATATTTATATATTCTCAAATAATGTTCAATAACTTCTGCTCCATTTCCCAGGAATGAGGAGAGGAAATCCCACAAGAAGCTGAGAATGAAATGATACTGGTTTTTGGGAACAGCATAATATCAGTGATTCCTAACCATATGCCTAATGACCTGTTCCACTCATCTGAATGTCATCGAATAATCAACCAAAATAAACATAGTGTCCTGACGTGCATCTACTAGTGTTGTGTAATTTTTCCAAGGATTTCGATAAAGTACATAATCCTATTTCAATAATGAAACCATAGAACTTTGGTGTGCACGGCAACTTGCTAGAGTGGTTGTCCTCATATCTCTGGGAGATCTCAGTACATCATCCTAGATGGTTTCAGTCCCGATAAGAAGTTCATCGAGTCAGGTGTACCCCAAGGTTCACATCTTCCCCATTTATCGTTCATCGTAAAGTATTGACGAAATCGCAGATCCATCAAAATAATTTTTGTCTTCTGAACCGGTCATCAAAGTATTGGTGTACGTGCAGATCCATCACAATATTTTCTGTTCGAGACCTATCAGCTGGAAGGTAGATGGATTCTTGGAATTGAATGATGCATTTCTTGCTGACTGAATGAATGGAATATATCGTCGAAGTATTGGTGAAAGCGCAAGATACTTCACAATATTTTTTCAGATAAACTGAATCTTGGTATAGATAAATGTAATTATTGTTCACTAATTGAATGGAAAAGGAAGTGTTCGATATTCGAAAGTATTCGTAGTCGTGGTATTACTGAAAGCGCGCATCCATCAAAATATGTTCGTTTGAAACCGATCATCTTCCCAAGAATATAAAGGGATTCTTGGAATTGATTGATGCACTTCTTGTTGGCTAATTGAATCGAATATATCGTCAATCGATCATCTCCTCAAGAATATGAATGAATTCTTGATAATGATAAATGCAATATTCTTATTTGCTAATTAAATGAAATACATCGACAAACTATTGGTGAGAGCGCAGATCCATCACAATATCTTCTTCTTCGAAACCGGTCACCTTCCCGAGTAGATAAATGGAGTTTTAATATTGATTGATGCAATTCTCATTTTCTAATTGAACGAAATGAATCGTCAAAATAATAGTGAACGTGCAGATCCATCACAATGTTTTTTTTGTTTGAGACCTATCTCGTCTCGTGTAGATGAATGCATTTCTTGTTGATTGATTGAAAGAAATCGAGCATCAAAGTATTGGTGAAAGCGCAGGATCCACCAATATTTTTTTCTTTGAAACCAGTCATCTTCTACAGAAGAAAAATGGATTCTTGGAATTGATTGATGCACTTATTGTCGATTGATTGAGAGAAATAGTAGGCTGAAGTATTGGTGAAAGCCTAGGATACATCACAATATTTTTTCATTTGAAAACGGTCATTTTGATGAGTTGATGAGTTTTGATGAGCGCACATCTATCATAAAATGTTTGTTTGAAATCGGTCATCTTCTCGAGAAGATGAAAGTATTCTTGATGCTGATGTATTGATGCACTTCTTGTTGGCTATTTGAATTGAAAAGATCGTCAAAGTATCGGTGAAAGCGCAGATCCATCACAATTTTTTTTTTTTTCGAAACCGGTCTTCTTCTCGAGTAGATGAATCGAGTAGATGCGAGTAGATGCGATTCTTATTTCCTAATTGGATGGAATACATTATCAAAGTAATGATAAGAGTGCAGATCCATCAGAAATATAGGTTATAAAATAAGTCATCAAAGTATTGGTGAGAGTGCAGATCCTTCACAATATTTCTTGAAATCGGTGATCGTCTCATGTAAACTATTGTTGAAGTCGCATATCCATCACATTATTTCTTCCTTCAAAACCGGTCATCATCCAAAGAAGGTGAATGAATTATTGGAAATGCAATGAAATAGATCATGAGTAATAGTGAAAGTGCAGATTCATTACAATATTATTTTAATTTTTTGAAACCACTAATTTTTCTGAGAGAGTGATGAATGGATTCTTGAAAGGTCAATTTCCATGTCAGTGAACTAAAAATAGTATATTATATACTCATGGTGAGAAGTGAGCTATCATATAGCAAGCACTCGGTGACAGCGCAGCTCTATCACAATAATGTATACCTATCTTTTCAATGAAATCGGAAGATAAATGGATTTTTGGTATTCATGGTATTATGGAATGATCGGGGGCTGATTGAATGGAACAGATCGTCCTTTGTTAAGAGCGCAGATTCGTCACCATTTTTTTCATTAGAATATATAATTTTCTCAACAATATAATCATACATTCCTCTCCTTTTTCCGTTTCATTGGTATCCCGATGAACTGATGAAACCGAACTCTGCCTTTCGTTCTTAAACCTTAGTATATTCTGATATGGCTATTTAATTGGAGTTAAGAACAATAAAATCTATCATTCTCATTGTTATTATTTTTATTATTATCTTTATTATCATTATTATTATACTCATTGATTTGAATTTCTCGAACAACTTGGAGACATCACCAAGAATAGTAATGATACTACACATCGAACTAGTGGAAATAATCATAATTCATGTGGGCCGGCGTTGTGAACTCGATATTTCACTAGTCAATAATATGTACTCAATATCTGTTGACATTGTACAATTCCCATGGGATTCGATATAGAATATCGAGATTCAAGTGAGAATACCTTTATTGGAAGGCATCGCACAAATGGAATGAATTCCCAAACGTTCATGAATATTTTCAATGTGGATTACGAGCGAATAACTCAGTCGTATTTTGTAAAAAATATATTCCGAATCAGCTCATGGCAGTTCGACTGGTCTCCTTGTTATTTAAAGAATGCAAATCAACTGCTCCATATTTCATGAGTGAACAGATGAGTATTGGGAATATATTGTCTTGTTCCCTGCAAAAACCGACACGTGCCATACACCATGATTTATCAGAGAAGTCTCTCTATAAATCACCGTGCACTAAACCGTATCGTAGTCAGATAAAGCCGTTTATATTTACAGTCTTTTCGTGAGTGGATTTCACAAAAAGTTCAGATTGCTGCGTTTATTATGATTGGGGGTACAAGGGAGTACAGATAACGACAGTCCTAGTTTCTATCGAACTCATTTAAATTTCATAGCTGGGTATATAGCCTTGTCCAATTCATGAGTAGACTATTTTGATAGATGGCCGGTTCGAACGAGTGAGGTGAATAATAATATTGTACAATCTTCCATAGCACACCTTTTATGGAAATGTTCTTTTACGAAAGGGAGGCAGAAAATCAGAATTCGAACAAATTGAATAAGTAGTTTGTGGATTGATAGTATAACTCGTCATATTCAGTCTAATACTTGTTGAATTGTGCGTCATATCGATATTTCAACGATAATGTAATGAGTGAAATATTCCAGGTCAACAATAAGGAGTGTTTTGATAATATGGAAGAGAAACCTATAATGTTCGAGGAACATCGAGTCTTCTGGGGATTGTGAGCATCAGCGAAGACTTTTTTTTATCTGTGGACACCACGAAAGGGAAACCTATAATGTTCGAGGAACATTGTGTTAGCCAGCGGTGGAATTTTGGGAGAGAAGAGAGGTGTTGGAGTTCTTCTTGAAAGTTTGGAGGTTATAAGCATCAGGAAAGACTTCACTAGGCAAAGAATTCCACAACTTTGCCGTTCTATTGATGAATGATGCTTGGTATAGCGATGTTCGACAGGTCTCGAGCCTGACAGTTCAGGGGTGACCAAATTGAGCTCATGTGGTTTGTCTACAAGGAATTGCATGTGGTGGCATAATAGATGAAATTTCTGTTGAGCACCGACCGTGAAAGTATTTATAAAAAAGACAGAGATCGCTGACCTTTCTACGATGTTCTAGAGAAGTCAATGATTTAGTGAGTGTTGTATCATCGACTAGGCGAATAGCTCTCTTCTGAATTGAATCTGAGAGCTTCAGCGTATGTTTGGAGGCTGAGCTCGAAACATGTGAACAGTACTCCAGGACAGGTCGAATTCGTGCTTTGCAGTTTGCAGTTGCTGGGATGTGAAGTATCTCTCCGCAGTCTTCGCAATGGACCTCATATGATCGTCCCATGAGAGAGCACTGTTGGTGGTGACACCCAGCATGGATATTAACGACCTCATAGGAACAGTGGTACCCGACATCATCAAATTGGTCATTGTGTGATCAGCCTTCTTGGTGAACATACAAGCTCGAGTTTTAGTTGCATTGAACTGTACTAGATTCTCAGATCCCCATTTCAGAATTCTTGTCAGATCCTCATTTGAAGCATCGACCTGTCTTCGTCTTGCACCTCTGGCCTCGTTGGATGATATAGGGGCTTCAGAGGAGAACGCGGAATGAAGTGTACTATCATCCGCAAAGCTATGAATAGCTATGAGGTCACATTCAAAAAATTGCACTAGAAATTTATTTCTTCTGATACAAATATTTGAATGATTTCTTCAGTGAAGAAAATTTCTGTATGGTATCTTGGACCAAGAAATTTTCAGTTATGTCTTCCAAACCTGTAATATTCTTGCCTGAATACTGTGATTTTTGGAATGGAAAAAATTTGGATAATCCGAATAAATATTTCAAATAAATTATTGTTTACATTTGAGATATTCAATGGATTCGAATCAAATATATTATTTCACAAGAAGAAGGCGTTTTTCAGTGCAAGTAATAAGAATTGAAAAAATGTATTATCTTCGATAAAGAAAACGTTTTTATGTGTGTGGGCTAGAGGTCACGTTCAACAAATCATCGATGTGGAGCACAACTTTGCCATTTTATTACTGACAATGTAGTGGTGACCAGCCTGAGGCTCGTCTAGTCTGTCTACCTGGAATCGCTTGTGGTGGAATTAGAGACGAGATTTCCGTTGGGCACCGACTATGATGATACCTATGAGAACAAACGGGAGAGATCACTAACCTTTCTACGATATTCTAGAGTGGTCGATCAATTCGATAGAATCCGCGTATGTACTCCAGGACAGGTTGAATGTGCGCTTTGTGATAGTGGGGTGTGAAGTACCTCTCAGTACGGAACAGGAAGCCAAGTTTTTGTTGAGCAATCCTCCCAATGGACCTATCCCATGAGGAAGAGCTGTTAGTTACAGAATAGTGACATCATCACATTGGGCACAAGCTTGAGATATGGTTGCATTGAACTCTACTAGATTTGCAGATCCTCATTTCAGAAATCTTCTCAAATCATTCGAGCTATCGACCTGTCTCCGTCTTGCACTGCTGGCCTGATTGGATGATATAGGAGATCTTGAGGAGAAGGCGGTGTGAAGTGTACTATCATCCGCAAATCTATGGACAGGGCAGGAGGTCAGATCCAACAAGTCGTTGATGTGAAGCAAAATCAAAGTTGGTGCCAATACAGATTGTGGGTTGTGGAACTCCAGCATTACCAGTCCCACGACTTGATCAGATGAATCCCCATGTCTACCACCACATAGAAAGATCTATCTGTGAGGAATCTTGATTGTAAACGACATACTGGAAGCGATCAACCATATGATGAAAGTTTCGCTATGGAGTTCTGGTGCTTTTCAATGCTGAAGCAATAGATTTCATAATTGCATAATCGAAATCATACGAAATTATCAGTTTCAACTGTTACACATCCAGGAGATTCGATAGATCTTTCTTCTCCTCATGATCGTTCCAATGCTCCTCATAAGACGAGGTGGCAAGAGTACATCCAGTAGAGATATAGATAATATCATTATTTCACAACAATCTTCCATCGTCAGGTATGAGGAAAGTACATTATGTTATAACATTGTCATTAGGAAGAAGTCTCAGGAACATCACATATTCGGGTCAGAGGGATTACCCACATATTCGAAGCTATTATCAATGCATCGATATCCTCTGTAAAGTATATTCATAGTTTTACAATTTCTGTTGTCGAGAAATCGGGTGGAATAGGTACCTATGTACGTTCACCTCAAGTTTCTGATATCTTAGGGTATATTTCCCTATGCTACACCACTTAATGAATTTTACGTGTGTATAACCATTGACCCGAAACATATATATTCTTTTCCTGGTTCCATATATATCACATGAATCTCCGCATTGGTAGATATATCTCGACTCCCTTTCAAAACTAATCAGGCTTTGAGAAATAATGATGCTCATACCCCGGCAATGTCGGCACAAACAAAAGCTACTCGCGCTTTGGTGTTCATGAAAGCATCGGCTTTACACACAACACACCTTGCATACAAAAGTAATACGTATAGATATATTGATTACGTTACATCATACGTGTGTGTATCAATTCAAACAAGAGATTCAAGGGATCGTTCTGGAAGTTAGGGTGCATCGCATGAACGAACCCCCTCTGACTTTCTGAAATAGTTCCAATTATGTGGTGTGGCCGTTTATACCAAAAAGTACTGGAACAAAGAATTCCTGACAATATCTTTCCATATTTACCTATGAATTTCTGTTAGAGTTTTTGAGTAGATAATTATTTGGTATTTTTCCTCTGAGAAAAAAAGTCGATATTTTTCAGCTGTGACTTACTCAGATGATGAAATTTGGTGTGGAGTAAAGGAATACCAGGAGGCTCATTGTGCTGTAGTGAGTTTTCATTTGATTTCATACAGGGTAACATGAATATACTTGAGGAAGTAACTGGAATTCAATTTTTTCAAATGGAACACCCTGTATTTCATCATTGCATCAGATTTGCCTGTCATTCTAATTGTGTTGTATTTGGAACATTCTCTTGATTCAATTCATTATGTCAACATCTCCAGAAAAAATATATGTATGATAAATTTTTTCTACTAGTAACCTAAGCAATCATCATTATTCAAGGAATTCCTTCAATGAGAAGTACCACTTTTTTGACCTGAGTATGATGATGATATGATGATGATGAAGAAATTTTACTAAGGTAGATAATGAACTATCGATAGCGTCGATGATATGAATTCAAAATAACAAGCTCTTCCAAATTCTGTAAAAATATATAGGGTGTCCCATTCAAATTGAAGAAGTTGATGGCATTTCCGGTTGAACCGAAAGTATATCATCAGGCCATGATGAATAATTTTGTTCTCAATTTTGACGTTTATGTCATCAACATTCGAGTCAACATTGTTGTAGTCGATTTGTTCGTGTGGTTTTTCTGTGTCATTTATCACTGCGATTATCAACTGAGATTTTAAGAAATATGGCAGGTTATTCGTTCTCTGAACAAACTGATATGCTTCTAATGCTTGGCGAGTGCTTCGGAAATGCAAATCCTGCTGAAATATCGTTATACCGATGAATCTCGCGATGAATAAAATCAATCTGCTGATATCATGTAACTACAAAAACTCAAATATCTCACGAACGGCTCAATTTTTTGTATTTGAATAAGAGTACCTTTTTCATGTAATCTTCTTCGCTCCATCGAATGCTCCTGTTTTTTCACCGAAAATGATACAGGGAAAAAAGTTTTCTACAAAAAATCATGACTCACCCTCTGAGAACACCCTTTATAACATATATCAGAAATGTGGAAGTGTGTCGAAAAAATGTATTATGACAACATTCATTCATGCACAAAATTTCAATCAGGTGGCTTTCATCGTTCAGAAGTTATGCGGAGAAATTATTTTAATTTTATCAACTTTGGAAGGATATATGTCCCTTAATATGCATTTTGGGCCATGAGTTTAATCATCAATCCACACTTATTTTTCAATGGTCTATCACCCCCAGAAAGCTCGGTACACATTTTTGACTCACCCTGTATAAAATACTCAGATTTCAAGGTGTAGGTATGGAAGGAGTAAAAATCAATCGAACCACTGACACAATATGAGATATTGGTTCCAATTTTATTCATATAGCTATTTCAGTTATTCCCGAAACGAATAGTCTGATGTATATTTCTTTGAACAAAAAATTGCCTAGTAGACGATGAAATTTGGTATGAAGCTGAGGAATATCAGAAGGCTCATTTTCCTATAGTGAAATCTCATTCAACTTCATACAGGGCAATACGAAAATTCATCGAATTCATTCACTTGAGAAATTCGATTTCATCAAATGGAACACCCTGCATTTCATCATTGCATCGAATAGCAGTCCAGATCACCTACTCATTCATGTGTATCATACTCATACCTATCCACTCAAGTTTTTGAATTATATCCCATTATTGGCGATCCTCGTTTGACTCTGATATCTCACAATGTTTATTATTATATGGCTATGGAATTGACAGGTGAAGTGAATAATAAGAATTGTACATTATGATTTGAAAACCTGAGTAGATAGGTATAGGTATGATACTCATGGATGAGTAGGTAATCTGATGCTATTCGATGCAATGATGCAATACACAGGGTGTTCCATTCGAAAAAAAAATAATTCAGCCACTTTCTCAATTGAATAAATTGCCATTCAGGCATACTATATATATTCTTCAGCAGGCTTTGCGAAATATTTGTCTGTCATTCTATTTGTGTTATATTCGGAACATTCCCCTCATTCAAATCATTATGGTTATATCTTCAGAGAGAATATATGAATAACAATTTGTTCGAAATTCATCAATTCATATTTATTTTGATAATGATGACTCCTATTTCTTTTTTCAGAAAAGAGGAGAGAAAATTCCATATAGAAGCTGGAAAAATGAATGTACCACCTCCTCGAACTTTAGTTTCACTGTGATTTTCGATTGGCCCAGAAATCACATTCTGTATTCGATGTATTCCCTCATTTCAGAATGATTCCACTGCTTTTATGAAGTCCTCAGATTCTACGGTGTATCAAAAAACTAAAAATCAATCAAACCACTGTCACTCTATGAGATATTGCTCCCAATTTTTTTCCATAGGGCTACTCCACCTGAATCGAATAGGCTGTTCGTTCAATTGCCCAGTAGTCATTTTGGAAATATGGACACATTCAGTAACCGATATTAGGCCTTGAAAATATTATTGGAATTGTCTGATATACTGGAATTGTTTCAGAAAATTGGTCAACGGATTTCAAATTACGATGGTGTAGCGATGGTTATCGTACAATAATCTTTCATTCAATTTCATATTCATTTCACCTCCCAATATTTCACCTGCGTCATCTATGTGTAGTAATTGTTCGAATTTGGTAAAATAATGAGGATAGTTGGGGGTGCGGGTAGAATTGGTCACATATTCCATTCAGAAATATTGAAATCCTCTTCCATGTCCTGTTCCAGAAGTCATTTTTTTTTGTAAAAATCATTGAGAAGGTACTTGTAAGAGACAAGTGGAGTTATTCTTCGAATGTCTTATATTTCATTTTTCGAATTGATTTCCGACTCAAAAACCTGAAAAAGTCACATGAAAAAGTTGCTTTGAATTGATATACCTCCAATTGGTTCCAGTCAATAATTCCGATGGCATATCGCAGGATATGAATTCAAACCTATGTACCATCAGAAAGTCACATACAATCTCCTGTATATCTTGAGGCGATATCACATCATTCTTCATATGAAGTATCTACTTCCCATTGTAGATGATGCTTGTGAATAAATACCATGAAATATAGCCTGATTCTTCTTCAAGTGTCATCTCTTCTCAGAAGGTTTGCTATCATCATAGCTTTTCTCACTTTTGATGCTGCAGCTCAAAACTCAGTGGAACTACAGTTGTACCATTCTCCCAGGTTATTCAACCAGGGAATGCGTCTTCTTCCTCTGCTTCTTTTCCTCTGTATCTTTCGTCTCGTCACGTGGCCCAGATATTCCAGCTTCCTTATTTCAATTGTGTTCAATATTTCCTCTTCTTTTCTTATTGTTTCCAGTACCTCCTCATTTGTTACCATGTCATTCCAACTCATTCTCAATATCCTTCTAAATGACCACATCTCAGATGCTTTCAGTCGATAACTTATATTTTTCCTCAACGTCCAAGTTCCATGCCATATAGCAACACCGAGAAAACATAGCATCTCATATTCTGACTCTAAGATGTAGGTTGAGATCTCTAGTGCATAACACATTTCTCATTTTGTTAAATATGGTTCTGGCCTGTCCAATTCTTGATTTGATTTAATTTATCTCCACGGACACTTGTTCCTGAGTGTTTTTACTTGCTGACTTCCTCTACTAGTTCTCTAAGTCCGCTCCAGTACGCATCCTTGCCTAACACTGCGTTGTATTTTCACTTCTCTGAGAGTTTATTATCCACTCTGATATTGGCCGTCTGATTGTTTCATGAATCATTAATTCTTCCAATGTCGTTCATGTCTATATTTTTACTTTTGAGCAATTGGATAAGTTGGTTATGGCGGACTTCATCAAATGTTCTGTTGTAGTCAAGAAAACAGACATACATCGGTTGATTGACGTCCATGCATCTTTGAGTCAACACATTGGAAGCAAACGAGGCTTCTCTTGTTCCCATTGCATTTCTAAAGCCAAATTGAGTTTCGCTAATATCTCGCTCTGATTTCCTGAAAATTCTCTGATGTATTATCTTTAGGAATATTTTGTTAGCTGTGAATTATTCTAACCTCTGTAGTGAGTCATAGACACATACATTGTTTGGAAGGAACATATTCATTGGGGCTTCATTGAGATATTCTTTCACGTTGTTCTTCACGCTTTCCACTCTGAGTAATTACGTCTTTCAACCATTACTACTAATTAGTCTGCCCGGAGAAATCCAAACATCTTGTTACTTCGTTTCCAACTCCAGTTCCATCATTAGATCACAAAAGATCCGCTATTAGGGTAGTCTCCGAGATTCTGAAACAAGCTTTATGTGCATCGTATAGCAAAGCAATTAGGGATATTCAGCAGTTTGCTGGTAAAGTATTACTCTAATGAAATTTCATCTCCTTGGAGGATAATAGCCTGATATAAAATGGGGAACATCCAATCGCAAATATGATTTTGTTTGAGTGTGTATGGCCACAATTCTTTGATATGAGAGTTGATTTTTTATTTTACAGACAGGAACAACACGAGGCAACAAGTCCCGTCGACATTAGGTAGAACAGAGTTTTACTACGACAAAGGTGGATTTAGGGTGAAACAACTCTTCAATTGTTTCTTTCCAAAACATATTGAACAGAAATTGCTTGAGTACTAGTTGCTTTTGGAATTTAGACCCTTTCAATAAACAACAGCAGGCATTGAAGATATCATTTCAGATCTGTCTATATTTTTGAAAAAAGCTCGTTGAGTACTATATTCTAGAATTTTTGTTCCTGAAAATCTGTCAATGGGTTCAAAATTGAATGTTGTATTTTGAAATCGCACTGTATATGAGGCAGGTATCAATCGAGAAACATGGAGAGTCTCTGTCTGCGGTATAGAATATCTCCAAAGCATTCGACCTAGTTTGGCACCAAGGCCAGCTAGCGAAACTTCCGTCATATGGTTTTTTGCTCTATGTCGTTTTCTATATACTCTATGTGTTGTTAGATAGTGTCTCATCAGATGAAATGACTCTCAATGCTGGTGTGCCACAAGGATCTTTCTTGACACCAACTTTTTCCTCACTCCACATCAACGATCTGTTGAATGTTACCTCCTGCCAAGTCTATGTAGCTTCACGTATGATGGTATATTCCATACCGTCTTTTCTTCTGGAGCCCTCAAATCATCCAATGTGGCGACAGGCGTGAGATGGAGACAGGTCGAAACTTTGAGCAATGTTTCTCGAACATCATGAGTTTTCCTTATGTGTTGCCGGGCAATTATCAAAAAAAAACAATTTGACAAATGATTATTCACAACTTCGTAGACAAGTGTATGAAGTTAAATACTGATGAACTCAATCTCAACATGAAGTTGATCATCAAGTGTGCTCATACGTGCTTGAGAAATTTAGCTTCTCAACCTCACATTCGTGAAACGATTCGGCTGGCAATGAAGTGACTTATTTCACAAAGGAATTGAATATCGAAAGTGGAAATTATATCGAAGTGATCGTTGAATTGTGCCCTAGAGAACTGTGAAATATGACTCACCGAATGTTTCATATAATCGCATAATAACTGTGACTTGATGATAGACTCGAATAAAATATACTTCTTTTTAATATCGCGGAAATTTTCGAAACAATATTGGGAAATGAATTACTCATTTTTTGAAAGAATATGATGTTCTATCGAACAAACGATTTGGGCTTAGAGGAAATGAATGGACGGAAGATGCTATCGCCAATGTTATTGCTGAAACAAGTGAATCTGTTGATGAAAAAATTCCAATACTGGGTAAATTTGTTAACTTAAGGAATGTTTTCGATACAGTTTGCCACGAGCAGCTGATGAAAGTTTTGGAAAATGCATCTTCCGAAATATCAGCAGAATCGCATTTTAAATATTTTGGTAGTTCCATCGATAAAACTGAGCACTTCCGAAATGGACTTCAGCAATATTCCAACTCCTTTTAGGAACGAACTGGAACTCACAAAAGAGCCGAAGCGTTTGCGAAAAGAGCAGAACAACCAAAACGGTCGTCTTATGAGATTGAGAAATGAAACTACTTCAGTTAGTTCAATCAGAAAGTTAGTAGTTCTAATGCACAATGATTGGCATATTTCACGTGTGAAGAATCCTCACATTGCTAATTTCAACGAAAGAGTTACAGTTTTGATACTGGATGAGTATGGTGATGTCTCAATGATTATTATCGGTACATTATTGATATCAGTGGGCAAAACATTATAAAGTCTCAATCTCTCTTGATCAAGCATTCGGATCAAGAGGGATTCCATGGAAAAAAAACTATTCTGAAATTATCTGCTGATCTCGATGAATGAGAAATGGATTCTCAACGTTCAAGTAACAGCACCTGAAGGTATTGGAGAGCTGAGAGACGAACGTGCGGTGCGTAGTATTCATTGAATTCAAGAGCAAATAACCAACTATATCGATGAGTTCATCTAACTATTTTATTCTATTGGAATTTTTAGGTTCCGCTGTATGTTGTCTGTTATTTGCCAAATTATCTAATCGTTCATCCCAGATCTGCGTCAGCAATATCTATTATACCATCGACTTGTCAATTATCGTATCATTATCATACTCATCGACTTCCCTCTTTTCTGTTTGTTGCCCTAATGAGAATTCCACACATTATAACGCTGTAGATACCAAGACACCAACAATGATGATTTGGTATCCACCAACAATTAGCAATAAAATTCAGGGAGTGGAGGATACAATTTCTTTATTAAATGTGGAGGAGTGCTTCACTTCAGGTTTTAGAATTTATATGCTGGTGACTTCAAGAAATGCCAATAGCAGATATTGTAGACGATCTCAACTGATTACACTGTCGAATATACTTAGGTTCACACATACAGAAGTTCACATGCAGGAATACCTGTCCTAATAAGAATACAATAGAGCTAGGAAAGATCTAGCTATGGCTATACACTCATATAAAGTTGGCAAGAACAAAGTGTACAAATAAAAGGAAAAATAGACTCTCTCACTTGTGATATAGGGGATCAAGGGGCTGGATTCTCTCAGTCTGTTCTCCTAGTCCTGTTTGTTGTCCTTCTTCTGAGCTAGGTATATTAGGCAGCAAAGACATATGAAGCAGAAAGGAATAGAGCAGAGAGGAGATTATAAGACGAAGTGAGCAAGTTACATGTAGCACGAAGCAGGTTAGAGGCAGCTGAGTTTATGGAAGGAGTATAGATACCCAAAATTTTAGCCCTGCAAGGATAGAAAATGGCTATATCTCATAGGGTATGGAGAATTGAGCAGAATCGAGCATTAGATTAGTTAGAAACACAACATACCTTGATTTCAGGTGGCCAGAAGTAGCTTCGGTGAGTTGAGGAAAAGAAATGATTTAATCAATCCTTATCAGGAGTTTTATCCCATGAGTACCATTGAGTAGTCAGTGGACCATCCTTCGACTACAATAACTTTCCAGAATAAGATTGATTGATTGAGAAAAATCCGAAAAAATGCGACAGCACACTTTCTGTGTCTAACTCCACAGGTTATCACAAAATGGCCGCTTTTTCTAGGCTCGCGCCAAAATATCGTAGTGGGTCCATTGGATTTTGTGTTTTTAGGTTGAGAACTATATCTATGTACCAAGCAAGTAGAGAAACTGTCAGCCCAATTTGCTCAGTTCGACCCCAACCAAAATTCAAATTGAAGATCTATTATTGATGTTTATCGATTTCTGATAATATATATGCCTAGATCAAATTGCTATCGTTTATTGAACTGTCGTCTTTTCTATCTCCCAAATGTTCCCTCCTCTCCTGTTCCAGTATGTTCACAAATCCATTTATCTGCCTGACTCTTTTACATTGAGAGTAAGAGTAGGTGTCATCGCAAATTTTATGCGCTTGTATGAGATTTTTGTTCCATAAGATATTCGCATCCGTTGAGGTATTCTCCCAGGGAAAAGTTCTTAATTATTCCTTGCTAATTTTCTTGATATCTTCTTCACCAATTTCATGTAGGTACCTGAATATTTACTCCCTCACTCCTTCAATTCTGAACTCATCATCTTGAGATCTGTCATAGGAAAATGAGGAGGGGACTCGAGAGAAAGATTATTCGCAACAACTCTTCGATCAACGAAAATGATCTATCATTCTTGTAGTTCTCCGAACGATTCACTTGGAGCCAGAATCCTGAACAGTGCCCTTAATTTTTCCAGCCATGAATGTATCCCACCTGGATTCAACATTGAAATCGCCAAATAGAAAGGCCCGCATTATTTCCGGATCTCACTACTCCCCATTATTGATTATGAGGCTACCTCGACTCAGAAATTTGTCTCGGATTTTGATTCCAGATTTTCCAACAAACCTTGTTCATATTCCATTCACAAGATACAATTTTCAAAAAACGAATCCATCTTTCGATTTTTCCTTGCGGACATAAGAATGAAAGTACTGCAGAACTGAATTTTGATGAACTGAATGTCACTTACGATTCTGTGTATATTTGTGACAACAAAGATAAGAATGATTGATATTTGTTAGTCAGCGAAGCAATGAACATTCCATGAAAATATATTCTTTTACCCTCGACATAGAACAGAAATAATAATTACCTTTTTTCCTTTCGCAAAACAGAAACGTCTACGTCGCTATCTATTCGTGAAAGTCGTCCGTTGGTTACGCTTGAATTCATTTGAATAATGGCATAAAGTTTGATTACCTCATGAATGAGATAGGTAATAATATTCCGACGGAATTGGCATTCGCTGAACAGCCTGTATAAATTTTGGGATTTCACTCATCCGAGCATATTTTTTTGCAGCTGTTCCATCCTTCCACCCACAAATCTCCACCGCATTCGGGAGCAGGATTCCCGTAGAACGAATTAGGCATTCCGTTTACACCGCGATTCTATTCCCGGTCGAAGCGATAGATCCTCGCTGCAACATCAAACGCGTATAGGAGATGCAAGTTTCCCCTCGAGTTTCTCGTAGATATTCCGACCGAGAAATATCTCGGCAGCTACGTGGAGATTATTCAATGTTGGCCGAGCTTTAATAATTCTATTCAGCAGCGACTACTCGATTGAACTCGATGTGTACTGGGCGTGTCTGCAGCAAGTGGTCATGCAGATTTCGAAAGGAGAAGCTAAGACAAATTCAAGAAATATACTTAGAAATCATTGACAAGAAGAACCTTGAGAATTTGTACCGAATTGATTTAGATTTGATGGTTTGGCACAGCAGGCTCGTTTCACTGATTGGCTACTGCTCGCCTAGCTGACACATGTGGCAGCAGGTATCATTCGGGAAGCATGAGGGATATCTGGCTGCAGCATTGAATATCTCCGGAATATGAAGCGTGTGGTGATGTATGGATTTTCATCTGATATAATGACTGCAAATGCTGGTGTCAAACTAGGAACTGTCTTGGCACCAACTTTGTTATTGCCCCTCATCAACGATCTGTTGGGTGTGTCTTCCTGCTCAGCCAGTACGACAGTACACATCATACCGCATCCTCCTCTATATCAATCAATCTATAGATCCTTTATTGTCCGAAGATTCACAACTTATTGACAAAGTCTTGTGAAAATGAAAAGCCGGATAAATGTATATGAATAAGAACATTTCAATAATAATTAATTCATACTTGAAATATATGTTTTGGAGATATTAAAAAGTTTAACTGGGAGGGCTGAATATGTTTTGATAGAGAAAACCTTGAACATCGTAAAATACTTCTATGCGAATTTGTTCCACTGATTTTCTGAAAAAGCTGATGGAGTGGAATGATTTTGACACTGGCTGGTGAATGGTTGAACAGTTCAGCATCATTATAAATGATAGAGTTTTTTTTTCAAACTGAAAGATGTTGATTTGCTTTTATGTATCAGACATACCGTTTCGAGAATGAAGAGGGTGGAAAGGTGAAGAGCTTCTGCTTTTTGAATGAATCCTTACAAGACACCCGAGGTTCAACTCCGCACATATAGCGAACAGCACGTTTCTGAAGCGGTGAAATCATGTTGTAACACTGTTTGTTGCAGGTTCCCCAGAAAGTGGAACCATACCTGACATGTGACTCGAATAGGGCATGATATATTACTTCCGCAGTTGAAACACCCAATTCGATTGAAACAACACGTAGAGCATAGCACTCTGAGGATAGCTCTTCACCCAGAACACGAATATTATTTTCCAAAATTGAGTTCATTGTCTGAATGAATTCCTGAAAGAGTGTTGATATTGTTGGACAGAATGACATTGTTCCCTATGGGAATGTAAGGTAAATTGCACTGAAAGGATGGAAGATTAGTTTTATTGATGTTGAATGAAAGTAGATTCGAGTTACACCCCTTTTTTACAACCTTAATATCACGAATCATTTCACTAATAAGTTTGTTTGAATCTTCATCATGCCACAGGATCGTTGTGTCATCTCCGAAAATAGTGAATACACCTTCAGTCTCAATATTCGCAAGATCATTGAAATATAACAAAAATAGTATAGGCCCAAGCACAGAGCCCTGTGGTACACCATGTTTGATGAAACCAATATCGGGAAAGCCATTTGTTTTTACAATTTGAGTTCTTTGACTCAAATAAGACCCGAACCAGTTATAACTTTGGTTTCTGAAACCGTAATGATGGAGCAATGACGCAGCAATATTCTATGATTAACACAGTCGAATGCTTCCGATAGATCACAAAATACTGCGGCACTCGCTTCTTTCAAATTCAGATTTGAATATACATTTCCAGGAAGTGGATGATTTATTATTATTCATCAGGTTGAAAACCAAATTGCTGAGGATGTAGAATTTTGTGGCGAGTCAAGAAGTCCATCAATCTATTTTTCACCAATTTTTGAATTATTTTTCCCACAGTTGGAATCAAAGAGATTCGTCGATAATTAGATGGAACGGAAGGGTCACCACTTTCATAAGGAGAGATCACTTTACCGGTTTTCAGAAAGTCTGGAAGAATTCCTCTGGCAAAAGAATCATTGATGAGGTGGACTAGTAATTCGAGAACGATTTGCCAATATTTTGCAAGATTTTCATTAGAATATTGTCAATCCCACTAAAAATTCTGTTTTTCACTTGATTTATTGTATCCATCATTCCTTTCAGATTGGTTTCATGTAAAATAAGTGGTCTAAAATGTAAGTTCCATTCAGATAACGTAGTGGATCTGCAGTAGTTTCGATATTCTCAGAGAGGCTCTTGGAGATGGAACAAAAAATTCATTGAGAGTATTGGAATCCAGTGTTGTATTCGATATTATTTCTTGTCCTGAATTCATTCACAACCTGCTATGTTTCTTTGATTTTATTATTACTTCCAGATATCCTGTTGTGGAAATATTCCTTTCTGGCTGCCCTAACCACACCTCTATGAATTCTTATATATTTGATGTAATGATTATGGAAGGCAGTATCTTATATAATGAAGGCTTCACAGATTGCTTGCAGATGTTCTAATCCCTTTGGTTAACCAGATTTTGTGGTGTTTATTCTTGTTCCTTATTATTTCTCGAACAGGAAAGGAAGATTCAAAACAATCAGAAAGTAGAATATAAAAAGAGAGAAATGGATCATTAGTACAACAGTGCATTCCAATCTTCATTCAAACATTTGGTGTGAAATTTATGAAGTTGTTTTGCTGATATAGCTTCTTTATCATTCAATGACGCCAGAGGTGCATGACGAAGACATGTCGATACTATAAAAGATGATCTGTCAAGAATTTTGAAATGGACAGGATCTAAAAATCTAGTAGAGTTCAATGTGACCAGAACTGAAACTTGTATTTCCACCAGGAAAGCAGATTATAAAATGCCTGATATGATGATATCAGGTGCCAATGTTCCCATGAAGGTAGCAGTGGCATAGCACTTTCTCTTTGCATTCTATTCCGTGTAAAGAGGACACTTCATTTCATCTCACTTCGCTTCCGTACTTCACTCCCCAGTAACTCCTATTGATATACAAAGAGAAAACTCGATTTGTCCTGGAGTGCTATTCACATGTTTGCGTAAAGTTTAGCTTCCGAACATACGCTGAAGCGCTTAGATTTCATTCAGAGGAGAGCTATTCGCCTAGTCGATGATACTTCACTCCCGAACTAACTCCTGTCTCGAACATTTTTCGGATTCTTTCTTAGAGGAACAAAAAAATAGAGAATTCATCGTGTTATTGACACTCAACACATTCCAAGAATCCAGAAACACTGGTAGTCATAAAGATGGCTTGCATACAACATATATTGAATATATTAGATTTTTTATCCCTTCGAATCATACAGGGTGTTCCGTTGGGAAACGAAAATACGTCAACGGTGCATAGGTCACCAAGGTGGTTCTGAATCTACCATATTTGTTTGGTCTTATGAGTTGCATATTCAAGATATAGGGTGAAAACTCCAATTTCGAGTCCTCGGAAGAACACTCAATATTTCAGAATGACCTGAATCCGTTTACACATTTCGAAAAAGCAGGAAAATCTGAATACAACTGAGTACTTTTCATTTTCCCCCGTGCCATTTCACTTTCGAACTCCTGAATATGCATTGAAGGTTTTGTGAATTTATATGACTGAAAACGAAATATATCGTGTTTTTTCGAGGAGATTTGGATTTTTCTCGCTTGGGTAGAAATATCAAGAAATGTACTGCTTGCATGGTTGTTAAATTATGACCTCACAGAGAAATGAGCGAATTTGATGGAACACCCTGTATCTCGAATATACCTTGTAAGACCCAACAAATATGGTATAGTCAGAACCACCTTGGTAACCTCCATCCGCCGTTGACGTAATTCCGTTCACCAACAGAAGGATGAAGGATGAAGGATGTGTTACGAGTCAGACAATGATAAATCACGGTGCAATAAAATACCGTTGGAACATGAAGGATATGTGCACAAACAACATAGTATTCAATTCCATTCACAATATACAATATACAATCAACATATTTTATGAATCACAAACTTGGCAATTACAAACGGAGGCTATGGCGAGGGCTATGGTTGTTAATTTCATGCACATTCAGTTGAATACTTCGTTGAATATTGATATACTCCAGTTCGTTCAGCCAGTTTGTCTCAGTTTGATTGTTATATCGATATTTTTTCGATATCTGCGTAACTCCAAGAGGAATTCACTTTTCATTCAAGGAACGTAAGTCCACGTGGATAGTTCGGGAAGCGCAACTTCACAGGGCATGTAGACAAATTTCAAGGCGACGTAGCAGGAATCTTTGTTTTCAGCTTTGTTTTCAGCTCATAAAGTTCCTATAAGTACAAAGGAGTATTCGCGATGTTATCTTATATTGCTCAACGAGAAAATTCAATAGATATATCTTAATCGAGCTTTATAGGACCAGAGCCATATTGTGAGATGATATACTGATAGAAATCAGAAAACCAGAATTCGGAGAGAAGTCACATATACACCATTCGAAATATTTTCAAGGGTTCCAAAGGCAAATACCCTCCTGGAAGATGGTTATCGGAGGAGATCGGAGGCATGTCTCAGGCTCAGCAAGTATAACGGAAATCCCAACAAAAGGCCTTGCCTTCTGGAGGGACACATAAAGGAACTATATGCAACAAGATTTCCATTCTGATGGAGAGAGCCTTCAGGTATGTATACATGCCGGGTGGCCTAATCAAGAAGATCCACCTTCTTCTGAATAAATAGACCGATAGTCATTTGAGAAAATAATATAAACCGTATATCAAGCCTACTATTGAAGAGGTGATCGAACTGAAAGATGAAGCATATAACAGACATAAAAAAAATGAATTTCAGTATCCTTCGATCTATTACAGAAACTCACGTGAATACATTTGTCAGTGTCGGTGTAATGTCAATGAAGAAAGCGTGAACTTGCATGAAAGTTCTCTGTACAATGCAAACTGTCGACTAAGAAGTTTCACATCTATTCCAAAGGAGTCTGTAGAAGGATGATGTCTTTCTTAAAATCGAGTGCATATGGAATTAATGAAATTATTCTTGAAATGATGGAAAATATATTTGTTGTACATGTATATCGATTGAAAATCAATGATGCATTATCTTCTAGTCGTGAAGTGATACGTATTGTACCAAATGGCAGTATATTGTGCCTCATCCTGTTTGTGATTTTTACTGCAGATATTGCATATGACTTGAATAGTGGCTTCAGTATTCTATATATATGACTACTGCGATCATGACAATGTGAATTCAACAATACGCAAGCGATTTGTTTCGGCACCAAATCATTGATAGATAAATCTAAATCCAAACAAACAGTATATATCAGTATTGATGATTGCTTCTGTCACTGCTACGGTTAGTTAATTCAAAAAAATGCAAGAGACTGAAATGTATGTTTTTTTAGTGGCCAACTCAACGATGATGTCTGAATTCAAATTTTTTTGGAGGAAATAGAAAATGTTTGCCATCAAATCTGTATGCAACCCTCATTCACCCCTCTCGATTCGAGTTACCTTAGGGGGAGGGGGAGGAGGAGGGGGAGGAGGGGGAGGAGGGGGAGGAGGGGGAGGAGGGGGAGGAGGAGGAGGAGGAGGAGGAGGGGGAGGAGGGGGAGGAGGGGGAGGAGGGAGAGGAGGGTAAGGAGGGGGAGGAGGAGGAGGAGGAGGAGGAGGAGGGGGAGGAGGGGGAGGAGGGGGAGGAGGGGGAGGAGGAGGGGGAGGAGGAGGAGGAGGGGGGGGAGGAGGAGGGGGAGGAGGAGGAGGAGGAGGAGGAGGAGGAGGAGGGGGGGAAGGAAGGGGAGGAGGAGGAGGAGGAGGAGGAGGAGGAGGAGGAGGAGGAGGAGGGGGGGAAGGAGGAGGAGGAGGAGGAGGAGGAGGGGGGGGGAGGGGGAGGAGGAGGGGGAGAAGGGGGAGGGGGAGGAGGAGGGGGAGGAGGGGGAGGAGTGGAAGGAGGAGGAGGAGGAGGAGGAGGGGGGGAGGAGGGGGAGGAGGAGGAGGAGGAGGGAGAGGAGGGGGAGGAGGGGGAGGAGGGGGAGGAGGAGGAGGAGGAGGAGGAGAAGGAGGAGGAGGAGGAGGAGGAGGGGAGGAAGGAGGGGGAGGAGGAGGAGGAGGAGGAGGAGGAGGAATTTTCAAAATATTTGATGCATAATTGTAGCCACAATTCAAAATTTAAGATTTTTTTTGCGCATCTTGCGATGTCTGTAGCTTGGAGGGGGTGGATTTTAGGACACATGTTTATAGGAAAAAAAAAGTCTCATTTTGACCCCAGGAATATGTCATTGAAATATTTGTATTGAATTATGTAACACCCTGTATATATATATATACAATTCCTCAGGCAATCGACCTAGGTCCTTTAGCCTTTGAATCTGATTATTTCATATTGTAGCTTGCAAATACATACAAAAAGGAAAAGTTCATCTCGGAGAGAGACAAAAAAATGAAAAGAAAAAAAAAACACAAATCGAATTTATGTGAAATGAGACAATAATGTATCTATTGTATATATAATAAAAGTTTGTCTCTTAGTGGATGTTCTGGATGTTTGTATGTGGAGCGTACTTCAGGATTTCTTCTAATGCAGAACTCTTCTAGGATTTCCATATTCTTCTCTTTCTGGCTGAATCTGCAGGTAAGTTTTTGTAGTCTGCGCTCTATGGGTTTTATGCCTGTCAGTTCGTAGAGCAGATGGTTGGGCGGATTATGTAGCGGATTGTTGGGATGGCGTATTTTGGTGATCTTTCTGATGGCGGTAGTTAAAGCAACTTGGAGTTTATTCATAGTGCTAGCTCTGCAGTTTGTGAGCATCAATCATGGGTCGGCAAATCAACTTGTAGATTCTACAGGCTGTGGTCAGATTGATCCCTTGCTTCTTGTAGGTCAAGCTGCTGAAATGTTTGGCTCTTGAAATGATGTTTTTCTTTTTCTGCTCTGCGAGGAGGTTGAAGTTGAGTTTCTGGTCAAGAGTTACTCCCAGGTATTTAACGTTTTGCTCTGGACGGACGATGTGATTATTGAAATTTCGGTGAGGAGAGTTTGGTGAAGGGAGATGATTGAAAATTAAGAAGTGTGACTTGATTGGATTAGGTTTCAGTCTCCATTTATTGAACCATAAAATGGTCACGTCGATCAAGCTCTGTAGGTTCTGCATGGTCTTGACGAGTGTTTTTCCGTGTGATACTAGAGCAGTATCGTCAGCATATTGGAGGATGTAACCACATTGATTCATTCACTTTTATATTGTGTCTCTTTATACAACTCATTCATTGTTACCAATTCTTCAATAATTTTAATAAGTAGGCACCATACTGTTCGAAAGTTCTGTTCATGTATTGGTATTTCATACTTCAATGAATATTTCCATCATTATTATCATTATTATCAGTATTATAATCATCTTTATTATTATTATTATCATTATTATAATTATTATTATCATTATTGAATCACGATGATGATGTGAATATGTTAATGATGAATTCTCCAACATCAATTCTTCAATTCTTGAAATTGAAGTTTTGGTGGCTCGGAAGAACGAAAATAACAATTGTCACCAATTGGCGCCATAAATTGTATCTTGCTATTCTATTCTATACTATTTTCTATTCCAACAAAGTATGATGACATGATACATTCCATGAATTCTGTTAATCAATATAACTGGAATGATTGGTGCATGGGAATTGAGGAACCCGAAAGCCTTGTTCTACTAGGAGCTAGAGATAATTGTCGGCGAAATCATTTATGGAATGGAGGTTGGCGTAGAAAACTCGAACAATTACAGATGATATCGCAACTCCGAATTTCCTCGGAATTTCCTCATCTTTAACCGTTACCGCTCTGAACGCGCACAGACCGATTTCGGCAGGGGAAATTTCCAGAATTATCTGAATGATGAAGTGATTTCGTGTTCGAGCGCGCAAATAAAATGAAACTCGAAGGTGCTGAAGACATATATTTCCGTGAAATACGTGATATTCTCATGAAACAGGGGTTCTCAAACCTTCAGAAGTGTTATCCCAAGGGACGTGTCTGCTTCGCAGGAATGTGTGCGGCGGATATTGAATTAGTGAAATGAGTTCAATGATATGGCATTCAAGTTGAAATGAAGTCGATAAGTTGGAGAAAACACAGGTTCTCTCCTATCAGGAAAATTATCTATATCTTATATGTATATCAGGAATATCGAGTTCATTCAGAAGAAATGATACAATTCGAATAACTACCTGCTAGAGAGAATGAAGAAATTTAGGGATGAGTGCCCAGCATTTGATTCCCATAAAAGTATAGACAAAATATTGGGGATGTACAGGACCGTATGAAAATGTGAAAAAAATGTTTGAGTATTTTGAACGTTTCGGAAAGTTGATGTACATGCATAGATGCTCAAATGGACATGTAAGGATATGAACTCTGAACTAGACATCGAGTATGAAATCTGTAGAATTACAAGAAATAATACATGGAGTTCAATGAAATGGAATATAATACAATAATCTGATGGAATAATATATCTCAATATGAAAGGAAACAATCCAGGTGAAATTTTGAATGGTTCGAATGTTTTTTTTTTAAACTGCCAAAACATATGAATCTTTCAAAATGGCGCCTGGGCGCCGACAGATACAAAAAATCTCTATTGTTTGCAATGGTATTTTGTGGCAAGTGTGTCGAACGCCTTCGATACGTCTACGAAAATGCATATAGACTTGTTTTCATCAAGAGCTGACGACACTCCGGAAGTTAGTGTTAATATTGCATCTTGCATTGACAATATTTCGTGAGATTCGAACTGACAGTCAGATTTTGATTCATACTGCGGAAAATATGTTCAAGTCTCTTTTCAGGATATTTCCAAAAATCTTAGGTGAGGTGTGTAATCGGGGATATACCTAGGGCGGTAGTTTGTGTCAATGTGTGTTAATGTTTTAATGTGTTGATGTTTATAAACTGGAAGATCAATTTGAATGAATCAGAATTGATTTGTTCGATGCCTCTGGGTTTTTCAGATCTTAAATTAGTGAATACGTTTCTGATTTCATTCTTGTTTATTTTCTCAGTCATTTTATTTTAGTATATTCTATTGTTTGTGTTGAATGAGTTTGAAGTATTCAACCCATTGTGAGATATTAAAACGTATTTGGAAAATCGTACAGTCTGGGAAGTATGTATTTGGAGGGAAAGATATGGAAAGAAAAGATCGAATGATGACTGATCGTGCTAAAACGTATACAATGCAGTTTCCTGTGTTTTAATGTTTTTGGCTGGGTCTATTGTGGCGGAAGCAAAAGAGTGCTTATACTCATCTATTTTTATTTCTCCCAACTAGCAATTCTGTTGGTTATCGTGGATTGTAATGGCCGTATGAAAAGTCATTGGTTTTCCATATTCGATTCAATCAGGGTGAGCTACAACAAGATCTTGAAATTCATATGGCAAGGACAGTAGTAGTCAGGGCACATTTTTGTTCCTCTTATTCATATTCTTGAATATTTCTTTCAAGTATATACACCGAAACGTTTCGAACGTCAAAACTCTTGAAAAATTGCAATGAAAAGGCTCTAATATTATAAAACTGGGTTTTCATTCTGGCGCGTTATCCATATCGCTTGCGATGCAGATGCTGCAGAAAAAAAATAGCTAATGTGAGACAAAACATGACAGTTTCTGACGATACCTGTTAATGACAACAATTACAAGAAAAATTGGATGCATAAGTTGTAGAGTTTCATTCGTTTCAAGAAAACGCAGCGATAAAGTTTTTTTAAAAAACCTGTTCGAAATTTGACGTACTAATAATGCAATAATATACTGGGTGTCCTCTCTGTATATTGTATATGGAGAAGAAATTCGTTCAATTGACGCGAAATCAATGCAATTCAATGCGCTCAAGCTGTTGCGGATCCGCTACATCGCTTATTACACAAGAGCCCACGAACCTGGGGATCAGAAGAATAAGAATTCTGTGGCAATGTCAATGAAATGCTCACTACAATCCATGTCTTACTCACTATGATGAGAAGAATCCAACTTTGTCGACATGTGATACCAGCCCCAATGGCGTAGGAGCATCATTGAGCCATATTGAATGAAAAAAGGAACCAGTGGCATTTGATAGTGAAACGTTGTCGATATACGAGGATAGATTTTGAAATATCAGCCGTAATTGTGGAAGTTAGAAAGTTTCATCACTACCTGAATGGCAGGAGCTTCAGAATAAAAACAAATCATCTCACAATGTTCGGGGTAATTAGGCGGAAACCAGTTTCAGAAGTCATATTACCACGCATATTGCGTCAATGTTGATTTTTGTAATACATTTGAAAACACTTGATATTTCCGACAGTTGAAGATAGGTATGGGACATTGTACAGGAATTATGTCTAGAAATTTCTGAAGAATCCAAAAAACTAATAATATATAACAGGGGGTTGTTTTCAAAATGAGGGAGTTGGTATCGGCCACTGTCACATGACACACCCTATGTTATTATTTAAAAAAAAAAAAAAACTGCGCATCTTAAAATACAAATCGATGTGTCCAAGCGTTTTTCCCAACACGCTCTCATTTATTCGTTATCGAATTCATTCCATTTGGCTGTTCCACACTGTATACATCTTTCAACAATGCCTTGTTGACGGTCACTCAACACACACGAATAGTATTATCGGATTTGATGACTGATACTATCGGTCCGCGGTGTGTATCGGACCCTTTTGTGTGTACTACTGGTTTGAGTATTCCTTGTTGAATGTTATTGTGATTTGTCTATATTTTCTTTCAATCGGGATTTCAGAGCGGATCGTATTCTCCTGGCTTCGAATTGGATTGGTTTGATCTTTGGATCTGAACACAGAGAAATATCCCAGCTGTCCTCCTTTAAAATATACATAAATATCAAAATGTCCATCCTTTCTGCCAATGTTACATATAATATCTGTAAGTACGTTCGTCATCTCATCTAAAATCTATACCATTCACATGATATTTTTCGATATTGATAGAAATACTCTATACAGAAACATAAAAGATACTTCTCAATAATATTATCTCTCCTGTATAAATCGACCCCATATTTCTGATGATATTTTTATATCAAGAACAGATTCACCTGTCAAACGGATGAAACATTTCATCAGAATTGACCAACGAGCATTCCTTCAATATAAAATAAAATATTTCTCTGTCACGAATAATTCTGTGATATCATGAGATTGATATGTATTGAACCAGCTGGTGTACTGTTTTTGAATGTCTTGATATTGGCCCTAGGGCGTTATGGGTCTGTTAATATCAACCGTTGCCAGGTATTATAAAGCAGTAATTGACGAGTGAAAAATAAAATATGTATTTTTTATTGACAGAAGCCAAAACTCACGTTTCAATATAGCTATTTTTTTCGCGCACATATATTTCGAACAGTAAAAATAATGCAAGGTGGTACAAGAATTAGGAGTTTTTGAAGTTCACCATCAAGGATTCTCAAGTTCCAGTTTTCCTGAAATTGTCATTGTCGAAATTCAGTTCATTATCCTCAACATCAAGACCAAATATTATCAATATTAAAAAATCACATAGGGAGTTGGAATACAATCTCTGGGATTACTGAAACAGTTCTTTCGGTTGTTCCTAATCATCTGTTCTCGTAATGAACAAGTCCTGTACCATTGGAAGAAATGATTATTGTAGGAATTTTCTCATCCTCAATTCGACAGCTTTATTCTTTCGATACTTCAGTAATAGGTATCTGTTGTTGGCATTGATATTTCGATAATTCATATCATGTTTTTTTCACCACTGAAGAATCCATTTCAATTCGGGAAAAATATTCTGAACTGGTGATTTCCTACTTCTCAAGCTGAAAAATGTGACAGAACCATTTCAACGCTTGCTAAGAACATATTCTGTAAGGGAACAAGGAATATCTTCGGAAATTGTCGAAACATTATTTGGTTCAACAGAAAGCCTCTCCGAGAATGTACAAAATTATCTTTCATGATGAATAACGAGTTTGATCACACTGAAATGAACTATCTGTGGAATCACTGAAATATATTTCAGTATCGAGGAATTTATTTTAGGTATTTGAAATGAATGGATAATAGTGTTAACATAACGTTTCATTGGCGCTACACCGGGAGAAATTATTTCACTACATTATGTATTTTTTATGTATATATTCACCTGGTATTTTTCTTCAGTGTTATACACAAGGTCAAGAACCCGTTTCTACTCATTAAACCAGCTGCATTCCTACTGGCAGTTATTAGCGTTAGCTGTCGCGTCAAATCACCGAACTGAACTTGAACGTCGAACATCCCAAGAAAGGTCTCAATTTCATTCCGCTGGTAATTTCGCAAACTGAAATCTGTTTTTCGGAGTTGTAGCTCCTCCTTAGGAAAGAATTCATCGCAAGATTCTGCTCCGATCAGGAAATAAGCTGCTCCGCTTTCCAATTCTTTTATCTCTTGGCAACACAGAAGGAATTCCTATGATTTTCGAGGAACATTCTGCTAGCCAGTGGTGAATGTTGGGATGTTGGGAGAGATAGAAGCTATTGGAATTTCATTTCAGGCTTTGCCGTTCTATTGATGAATGATGCTTGGTACAGAGAAGTTCCTCAACATCAATACTAACTAACATATACAAATCAGATTTCTGTTCAATACTCTATGGACTACAGCTCGAGGTTTTTTGTAAATTCTACAGGAACTCTTTGGAGTTGAACTCTCTCTTTTTCTCTCAGTTCGTCTGGGCTTATAATAGTAAACTCATCGTGAAAATCATTCCTCTCTAGTTTGAATCAAACTGGCGGTCATTAACAACAAATATATCATTGTTATTTTGCATTCATCTATTATTTCCTGTCATTATGTTCCAATTTGTTATGATGTTCATTTTGTTGCGTTTGTGTTTTGTTTTCCAATCAGACTGAATTTTTGTCATTATATTCATGTTCGTTATTGACAAACGATGTTCCGGTTCCTGCCAAAAATCACATCAAAATGGTGAGTGTGGATCAAGAAGAAAACTGTTGGAGATAGGGTAGAATGAAATTCTGCATCTGACCATCCAATAAAATGAAGTGTCACATTCGAAAGAACGAACTAGTTCAACTTTGAAAATATTGTAATAATCAATAATCAATCATCAATGAATATTCCGAAAGTATCATTCCTATGCTTTCATCACCCTGGTCAAAAATATGGGTGAAAGGCGCAGTATTTTCAAAAGAATTATTATATCTATGGAACGGTTGAAATAATGGTTCGCAGGCTCACTAACTACAGGAGGACCCAGGCAACTGGTTTCAATGATATTTCTGCCACGTATTATATAATTATTGATATTTCACCACCCATCCCGATTTATGGACGAATCTGCTAATAATAAGAAGCAATTTGTGCAGGTTATGCCTCTAGGAACTTTCCAAACTCTGATGTAATTTCGATATTTTTCTCATTAGGTACGTCCCTCAAAACGCTCGTTTATTATTGGCTTCAAGCTGTACATTGATGAATTCCTCTTGAAAAACCATATTGTGTGATTCTGAAAGGGACGAATAGAGCTCTCGAGTTTACAGAATGATCATTATAAGTATACGAAGTTCGGGAAGTTCGAAAACCGTTTGAAGGAAATCGGTGAACATCCACTGAACTGTCGTCGCATTTCATGAGAAATCTAAAGACAAACGAATTAATTCAAGCTGAGTTGGTTCAACTTGATACGAATTAGATTGAGTAATCTGCGATTGAAGATTGAATTCAATGAGTCTTCCTCGTTGTGAACCAATTTGAGAATATCCGGAACTTTTGCCAGAAAAGTTATTTTTCATCATAAGTGAGGATAAGGATTCATCATGTATACAGTGGGTTAGGAAGGGGTAATATAAGGTTTCCTTCTTATCTTTCACTATACATGTATTGCAGTGGGAATTCCGTCAAGACTGATATTTCACTAAGCAAGTCATGTTTTCTGATGGAATTGATCACGTTGTTCAATGACAATTCATCCAAGTCTCTCGGCCTCTTAGACAAAAAAAACCGGACTAATATTTTTCGATCAAAATTCAATATTGAATAACTTTTTGCCACTTCAACTTGTAGGTATGTCGAAGAGGAAATGTACTGTATAACATGAGTGGGATATCCATATCCCACTCAACGATTGAATACTTACGGCGTCGTTATCGAACTCTATTTTCGTGCGGAGTGGACATCAAATCCACTCTTGTTGTTCGAATACCAGCACAATGCACTATTCCAATTCTGTATAGTATGAAATTCATGAGTGATGTTCACGATATTGATATCAAATAATAACCTAGATTGCTTGCTTGGATTGCTTAGGAATTGACGAAAAGAATTATGCCATGGAAAATTGAAAGAGGTATTCAGTTTTAATTTTGAATGAAAATAGTGTAGGGAGAACCAGACTTGTACCGTAGGAAATGTACGGAGAATAAGACGTACTTTCTTACTATCCTTCAAACATAAAAGAAATAACGTATGTTATATTATATCTTCTTCAGCTGTGAAAGATCATTTCCTGATTTCGATGGTATGGGCCAATCCAAGTAGAGTTTGTTTGTGTTCCTATTCTGTCTATCCAAATGAGTTATTATGTTGCTTCTTCCTTACAGTTTCTCCTGTAGATGGTAATTCGATCCTTCCAAATTTTCACATTCCAGTTTGAAATATAGTTAGGGTATTTCTCAATGCCGTATCTGAGTAATTCGAATAATAAGAATTCATCCCGTTGATTCGAGGCGATTTCTGCTGATACCACTGGATTCATTGGACAATAGAATAGAAATAGGTGCCACTAAGTACTGAATGAATAGTCGATATTTTGCTTCAGACTACCAGGGCATACAGATAAATGTATCAGATTGCCATAATGTACGGATTTGACACAAAAAATTCAATTTTTCATCAGTGAATATTTCTAGGCACCTATGTGGAAACCACTCAGACGCGCAGCTGAACCTCTTAATCTGTTTCTGGAATACTGACGCTTTTTCATGAAATCAATTTCCGTATATATAACTCTGTGTTAGTAAATATTATTAAGGAGGTATTCTACTGATTGACAAGAATATCCAAGCATTCAAAAGCCTAGTTTATATAAATATAAATGGATTCAGATGGACGCATGTTCGAAATTCAACTTAACATGAACTCGTGGTAAATACTTTGTGAAATATTCGACTGGAACTCACCTTGTTCCATTAACGGGTTGCCAGGAACCTTCACTGATGGTAGAGTTATCAGGAAATGGAGGTAGTTGGTTTTCTTGTACAACCTGAAATTCAATTTGAAATGAGTACCTACACCAGTAAATTGATTCAAACTGGTACATTGAAATGTATTTATAATGGTTAGTATTGACCTTCACATTGGATGTTATGTTCAAACCATTAGTTGGTGCGATGGTTTCATATTTTCAATATCGATGAAGATTCCAATATCACATTCAATCATTTCAAATTGATAGGAAGAGGAAATACTTTTGCCTGTGATATCTTATCATGTTCAGGTATTATACCTCATTCGAATCGTCAGTCAATGCTCTATATGATACCAGAGTTTCAGAGGAAAATATTCATGAGAAAAACCGGGAAACACCGATAACAGCCCGGTATAAATTTTCACGATTCTCTCTGAGATATGAGACTCTTTCCATAGAAGATTGAATTGTATGATTGATAACGCTCTGAATTATTGGTACTTCCAAACGTGCGGCAGCTAGTGCAATACCTTGTGAGCAGCTGGTCCAGAGAGACCAGCGTTGCTTTCAATGACAGGCAGTGCGACAGCAGGTCGTCCTCCCATCAACAGTGCCCCCAAGTTGTCGTCATTCGAAATGGAAGCCCCCACACGGATTGATATGTAGTCATCGCTCTGAAAAAGACAAAACAACAAATTCAACGACACGAATCATTATCGTAGAACGGTATAACACAGTAATCAAAATCGGGAACTACAGTAGCGGTTGGGATTGGACAATGAAGTGAGAAATATGAGATATCCCATTTCTCTTGACGTTTCGAGTCGTATCTCATTCAAAACACAGAAAATAACCATCCACAGGTATATGTGACATCTGAAGGACTGAGTACATCTCATGTGATGTTGTTTCTACCACCGATGACGTGATATCGCTAATAACATAATAATAGTTTGTTTGAAAGATATTGAATATTTGACAAGCTGAATACGAAATGAATAAGTGAATGAGTTCTATCCCATGTATAATATTCATGAATGCATGAAATTTTTAATTGTATGAAGTTTTCATATAAAGTTCTCAAAGTGAGATTTCTTATGGACATCACTTGAGCAGGTATAGTTGATCATGGAATCATTCATAATATAAGGAATATATTTTGAGTTCGTACCTAGCAATGTTCTCGTTACGTTAAGTTCTCAATGAAAGAACAGTTTCAATCAAATCTTCGCAATCCATTTCACCACTCTCAAGTCTGCAACTTCGATGGTATTTTCAAATACCAATGCCAAATTTCTCACCTATTCCCAACCATTTTCTTCAGCTGTGGGTGGGTATCAGGTATTGTAGGAAATGGATGTATGCACGAATGTCTCAGCAATTTACGGCTCGGAAATGTCATATGAGGCAAGCGCCTCTATTCGGAACTGAGAAGTCATGTTGTCTACGGGCCAGATATGTGCGTACAGGAAACCCACCAATCTCACCGGAAATAGGTTCAACAAAATTATAATTGATATTCAAGATAAGAGAGTAACAAAAATAAAATCAGCGGATCAAAGATGTGATGCTTGTTGAGATGTTTTCAGATCTCAACAAGCATAATTCATGAACAACTGGTTCTGTAGATACCAGTATCACGAAAACTTGCATTGAATTTATACCAATGAATTTATGTAGCACCAGGTAATAGATCAGCCTAATAGATCAACATATTGTGATTCCATCTTGAAATTGAAACAATCAAGACTGAGCTCGAGATAGCTGATTTCATTGCAAGTGCTTTTTTTCATTTTCTGAAAATACGAAAGGAAAATCTATGATATACGAGGAACATCGTGTTAGCCAGCGGTACATTCTGTGCAGCGTTTGTTTGTTGGGAGGAACCTTCATTACTTCGAAAACTGTTTTCAGATTTTTACCATTCCTTCAATCATCTAGATATAACATAAATTTTCATACATCAGTGCAGTGCAGTTGCTGTTGCTTTCAGTATTTGTTTTATAGACAATAAATCAAAGAAATGTTTGTTGTATTGTATTGCATTCTTCGGCTGTTTTTCCTATGTGATTTGAATAACAATTCGAACTCCATTATGGGATCAGATCATTCACTCCACATATATATATATATATATATGGTATATCACTGCATACATATAATTTCCAATGAAATGGAGTTTGAGAAAATGGTAAAACGAGAGGCTTTTGAGGTGACATATATTATCAGACTCGGAAATGATATAATAATCTACGAGAAGTTGTCAGAAAATTATTATAGGTTCTGAAAAGTTGCTAGTACTTTTGAGTAGAAGTGGCAACACCACATCATTTATTGAATCATTCATTCAGTAAAATAGGCGATACAACAAATAGACGCAGCTACCCAACAATAGAATCGCACGAATTGCAAGAGATTGGTATAAATCGGAATCGGAAACAAAATAAACAGAATAAAAGTAGATATATTACACGAATCAATAATCAGCAATTAAAAGAAAAAAATTCCCAAGTTTGCTGAGATGAAGTGTATTCAATGCCCGATATCGAATCCGCAACAAATAAATTCCTAACTATCGTACAATCTTGCAAAAACGAATGTACCAAACTAATCAAGATAAATAGTAATCAGAAGAAACGGAAGCTATGGATAACTAAGTCCCTGGTAAAATCTGTAAATAAAAAAAATTCTATGTATGCTGAACTATTGAAAAATCCCGACAATGAACAACTACGACATGAGTACAAGAAATACAAAAACACATTGGGTAAAATACTTCAAAATAAGAAAAAAGAATATTTCAAATCACGTATTATTGAAAATAAAAGTAATTCGAAGAAATTGTGGAGTAATATAAATGAAATGTTTGGCAGTAACGATGTGATTGATATTCATAGATTAAAAGATAACGGAAATTGTATAATCAACGATGATAAACAAATTGCAAACATTTTCAACGAAACTTACATTAATATGGGTAAAGAGTTAGCAGACAAAATCACAATAAATGGTACCAAAACAATAAGGGCAAAAATAACAAATAATTCAATATTCATCAGTCCAACATCGGAAAATGAAGTTCTTGAAGTCATACACCAATTGAAAAACGGAAAATCACCAGGAATTGACAACATACGAGCAGAAACACTCAAAGACATTGCACAACATATAATAGGACCACTTACTTATATCTTCAACAAAAGTATTAATGAAGGCCATTTTCCTGATCAATTCAAAACTTCTGTTGTGACACCCATCTATAAAAAAGGGGACACAACAGGAGCAAAAAATTACAGGCCCATCTCGCTCATTTCAAATTTTGGAAAAATATTCGAAAGAATTATAAAAAACAGACTCTCCAACTACTTGAATAAGTATGGACTCCTATCCGATATGCAGTTCGGCTTTAGAGAAGGCAAATCAACTCAAGATGCCATACTGGAACTGACCAACTATAATTATGGAGCTTTAGATGAAAGCAAACCCTGCCTAGC
This sequence comes from Gastrophysa polygoni, assembly GCA_963576655.1. Taxonomy (NCBI): domain Eukaryota; kingdom Metazoa; phylum Arthropoda; class Insecta; order Coleoptera; family Chrysomelidae; genus Gastrophysa; species Gastrophysa polygoni. The sequence continues at coordinate 35,381,889 of OY755083.1, forward strand.
TGTGTTCATAGACCTTGCGAAAGCTTTTGACACTGTAAGCCACAAAATACTACTCTCAACACTTCAAAATATTGGAATACGCGATAAATGCCTCGAACTGTTCAGAAGCTACCTCGGAAATCGCCAGCAGTGTGTCAAAGTAAACGATACTATCAGTGACTTCAGAACAATTGATTGTGGGGTGCCTCAAGGCACCGTGCTAGGACCACTTCTCTTTTCGATTTACGTGAACGACCTATTTTTGATCCAAACTGAGGGAAAAATAATCAGCTTTGCGGATGACACTGCCATCTTTTATAAAGGAGAATCCTGGGACGCTCTAAAAATTGATGTTGAAAGGGATCTTTCATCAATCGAAGACTTTTTTAACTACAAGTTATTAACCATTAACTTCGAGAAAACTTTCTTCCTTCCGTTCACAATTTACGAAAACACACTACAGACTTTTCAATATCTCTCATTAAACAACAATATAAAAATATCGCCAGTAAAAAATATAAAATATCTGGGAATTATGCTAGATACACATATGCGATGGGATCACCACATCAACTTCATTCTGAAAAAATTACGTTTTGTTTTATATAAATTTCGGCAACTCAACGATATTCTTGAGCTCAAACAAAAAAAAAACTATTTATCACAGCCTCGTTGAAAGTCACTTGACGTACGGTCTATTGGGATGGGGAGGAGCATCTAAAAATCATCTTCGGCCACTCGAGGTTATACAAAGACGTTTTCTCAGAATAATGCTATCTAAAAATAAAAGATATCCAAGTGATCGCTTGTATGCTGAATCAGATGTGTTGGACCTGAGACAACTATATTACAGAAACAGTAATATCAGACAGCACAAAAACAAAAATGAGCTTGTGAAGCTCACCCACTCCTATAATACAAGGAAACACATTACGTTCAGATGTCCCTGGAGGTACAAATCTATTGGACAGAAAAGCTACCATTATTTAGGCCCTAAATTATATAATACGTTACCACCGACCGTTCAGGAAAGTCGATCAATTTTTATATTCAAGAAATACCTGAAATGTCATATGAAGAATATAACCTCGGATTTTATTCACAAATTGTTTAATGCTTATTGACGAATCTCTTGCTTTCAATTCGAGTTATATGCTTCCTATTTCTTTCTATACTGTATCCACTGCCAATTCTTATGAAAACTTCATAGCTACAAATTTTATTTTTAATTCCTAATTTACTTTTTATAATGCCTGCATCGATAATATATGAGAATCTAGTCAGTGGTGAACTAAAATCCTAATGCATTTTGGATTATGATTATTTGATGTCTATAGTTTTAATTTACGATTGTATGTCATGTATAGTTTAAACAATATATTTCAAATTGTACTGTTGGAAATATTTATAAAATTTATGTTGTTAATTCATATTCCGCTAGTTTGAGAAATATTTCATATTTGTTCATATGTACTCCTATTATATATGTATTGTGCATTAATTTTAGTATATTTGCTGGTTCACATATGTGACCATCTCACAAAACAAGTGAAAACTTCTGTGAGATATTTCTGTGTTTATATTGCTGAAAGCTGTTGGAAATGTTTTATTTTATTTTGTGAAAAACTTTTTGCAATTAAACACTATTCTATCCTATTCTATTCTATTCTATTCTAAAGTAAAAAACAAGACAATGCACTAAAAGCATATTACATATAATTATTGGAGAAATATAAATGTTACGTAATATGTGATCATAAAGTATTTGAAGTAGGTAATAGTTCATTTATCTATCTATCTTACGATCTGAGTGAACAAAAAAAAAGGAAAATAACAATCACGTTGTAGTGAACTATGCTTAAAGATTTAATGAAATGAATTCATTCGATATATCATGAAAATAAAGGAGAAAAAAGAAAGAAAGCATGAATAATTATACAACGCGTTCTTCAATCACCAGTTGAAGTAGATTATGCTAGAAGAAGGAAAGTGCAATTAATCGATTATAAAGCACATTTTTCAATTTTTCAATTTTCATGCATCTGTATAGTGGAGAGTGGAATAAAATTCGTGGTTATCCTACCAGGTACCAATTGTAACCGTTGTTGCACATTATGTTGGGTGCAATTCAAGAGGAAAAGACTGACACAGTATGGTGAATCGATGATGATATTGAATACTTCATAGACAAAACAGATGTCGAAAGATTATCTTCTCAAGTTCAATTCTTCAAGCTTGTGAATTTTTACGTTACATCCATATGAGAGATGATGTCGTCTTTTATTGAATCGGAAATTCAATACATTGACCAATTCATGCTGTACCCTTTCGATTCTATCAATATTATTTTTGTAGAGAGTATTCCAGACTGTAGAAGCGTACCCTAGGAGACTACGTACAATAATTGAGTTTCGGAGGGTTATAACTGCTTCAGCGTGACTGAATAATTTTGTAACCCTTAGAATGGAACCTAAATTTCTGAAGGCTTTTTGCATAGTAGACCCAATGTGGATGTCAAAATTTGGTTTAGTTACAGGAATTACTCCCAGATCTTTGATTGACTTGAAGTTATCAATTAATTGACTATCATTGAAATCATGTGATCACCCCAACTTTCAGAACGATCCATTGACTAGTTCGCCAGGAACGTCTAATGAACTGTTTCAATCAATCACCCTGTATAATAGCTCGAGTGGTTGGGCTCTGGAATCCTGGAATTCCATCATTGAAAAACCACACATGCTCCCAAATATTTTGTGAAATACTATCTCTCATTTCAAAATTTGACGTCATGGTCAATCATTACATCAGGAGAAACCACAATTTTTGAGTTTGATTAGATTCCTCAGCAGAATCTATGTCCGTTCTGGTCCAAAATGGTCGAAGAATCGCCCAATATCTAATACCATAGTTATTCAGATCATTTTTATGACACTAGTCTTCTAGAAACGTCATGTGAATCTTGACAACTCCGTGAACGAATCTGACTGTCATTGTCCCGATAGAATATCAATAGTGAATACAATGTTGCAGCTGTCGCGCGAAGCGAAAGAACGATTGGAAATAGTGATCGATCTGACGAGAAGGGCCTTCCACATCGGATACATTCCTTTCGTCCTATATTGTGGCTGGAAGCTGGGACCCGACGGCGGCTGCGGTCCCTTCCATTTCACTTACCTCCTCTGGCATTACTGAATTTTCCTCTCTCAGACGTTCTCAACTGATGTTCAATACCCGTAAGGAAACTGTTGTCGTTGAATGGTGATTAAACGTTGTCCGTACTGTTTCTGCTGTTTGATTAATCACATATTTTTTGTCAAAATTTCCTCTTGGCAGTCCCGTATTGCAACCTCTATTGATAAACACGTCGTGATGTATCTGTGCTCTCAATCAAAAGCATCGCTTTCGTTTCAGGTAACTATCAAAATGAATTTTGAAGGTATGCGGATCTGCAGATCTTGAGTGACTCAGTAGAAGGAAGGTCGGTTTTTACCGAAGATATGATATGATGTATTCTCTACTAGATGCATCCTTGCCCTATAGATGATTGAAACGAACATAGGAAGATTCGTCTGGATGTGCAACGAAGAAAGGTGCAATTCTGCCAACAGTCAGCTGATCACTGCTGACTGCCTCTTTTTTGTTTGTCGTTTACTTTGTTTGGATTCCTCCGCCTTCCTCTAGACGCGAACTAGGGTCTATTTGAAAATATTCATTACACACACTATGTATTTTCGGAACAACCTTGTTCCTTCAACTCAATAGTTCCAGTGATTTGAGTGGACCACTAAGTGAGTAAATGAAATTGAATTATTTTATCTCAAACCTTCTCGGGAAAATTATTGAGATACCATCTTCAGGAAGGACCCTTCAAGAGGCTCTCTCAAGGGCCATCTGTATTGTATTCTTGATCATTTTGTATTCTCTCGACCATTGATTCATTGCTGAATTATGATCATGTGGAAATACGGTATGAAATGCACCTCGAAAACAAATCGGACTAGGTGGTTAAGAGAAACGTCACGTCGTAGTGATCCGATCTATCAGGTTTGGTAATTTTGATGACTTTCCTGCCAAAAACTTCGTTCAATTCAAAAATTTCACTGTATGGTTGTCTAGATGGCCTTTTGCTGGGGTGAAGTCATTCTGCCAGAGGAAAAAAAATATATTGGAATATCTATGGAATCTCTTTATGAAGAAATGATCAAAAAACTAAAAATTGGAAATGAATATCTTTCACCGTTATAACAGGGACAAGATAAACAGTGGCTTTTCAGAAGGAGCATTCTGTTTCTCCAATTCTCCCTGAACATATCTTTTGCACATTGTTTTGAATTTCTATAGCAAAAAAGTCGTTTTATCGATATCACTTCATTCACTTCCATCCGCTTCATTCAGGTTGGTTGATTCTCGAGAAGTTTTATATTTTACAGCAATTTGAAAGTGTTCAATCCTACTATATCTGTCCAATCACCTAGACAGGATTTCTTAAGTATAGTTACGAGACTCATGTGGAACGTTTCGAGAACACATTTCACACGAGTAGATATTCAGCAGAAATGTGAAGAATGGATAAAATACACTTTCCAACAAGTTAGGCACACTATTTTTTCCTACGACCATAAATATTCGATATAAAAATCAACGATATCATCGATACTATGGATATTATCGATATCATCGATATTTCGAAAGCAAAATGTAGCGGAATAATTTTTTGAGAGATTAGGTTGCGGAATCAACATGAATATATGATAAGTAGCATTATGTGATGTCACCAGCAGCAAAAATTTCCAGTGAAATATCAATACATTCATCAACCACTGTGAGCATTCGTAGCTGAAATATTCCCACACTAGTGTTCTTCAATTTCGACTTTCCTGTTGCCATAGTGAAATGGGCTACTTTCTAAATAATGAACCAATGTTGAAAGCGCCGTTTTGATAGTTGGTCGTAGAAAAAAATAGTTATTTCGGTTTGGCCCTTTTCTTTCCTCCTGGAAAGTTGTCAGGACTAGTGAGGGTATTCACGATTGTCCTATCTTTCGAGTGGCGGAGTGATTTCTGGAGGGGTATTTATAATTCTATATCCTCTCCATGACTCATTGTGTTAGAATTATCGACAAAACTTCATTTAAATTCAAAACGAACGCAGAGGTCTTGTATGTAATAGTCGTGAAATCATTTGACCTGACTAATATCGATTTCGGTAAATATTTCCTTGGAACTGCATTTCTTGAAGAAAAAAAATCAACTGAAAATCAGCTCAGAAATATTACGGGATAGATAATTTGACCTGTTTCAGAGAGCTGTATCAATTCAATGTCGTTTCCGATTGATCTGATAGATCATAATCTCCCAGAACACGTGACCATCCTGTTCGAATCCTTATAGATATCGTTGTTGTATCTACACGAGAATATGATCACTTGTTCGTATATCTACAACCAATATCGATTTGGCGCTCCGTCCCAATAAATAACCAATTAATCATTTTCCAATGCGAAACAATGATTTCGTTTTCGCTATGCGATGCATTACGAACAGATGAAACTACGAACAGATTATACGATGCATAGGTATTCGATTAAGTTCAATCAGTTCGAATTCGAGGAAATCCTATAATGTTAGAACATTAACATATAATGTTAGAACACGGTGATAACCAGCGGTGAAATGATGGGTCTTGAAAGTTCGGAGGTCGTGAGCATCAGGAAAGACTCCACTAGGCAAAGACTTCCTTAACTTCTTGATCATTAGTTATTTTCAAGTCGATAATCATTTTTCATTTATTTAGTTGATATCACCGATGTCTGCCGTTAACAAGGAACAGAGCAGATTCAAGAAGAGAGAAGCATAAGTGAAAATTATCAATGTGATGAAAGACAGAGAGGTTCTTCGTTATTATCCTAACAACTTCCACGACAATTGAGTAGTATAATGTAATATGAAGACAAATTTTCAATTGAAAAATGTCCAAAGTGTACTGAGATGTACATACCTATTTCATCCAAGGAGAAACTTTTCTTTAGTGACTATGAAAAGTACTCCACTCAATATTATTCACCCTACTAGAGCTTTCCGACGAACAGAAGAGTTTCCCTTTGATGGATCATTCAATCTTTTCGGAACACATGGGTTGGCTTTCTGAAATAGTAGCAAGTACTGATCAATACAACTTTCTTTCGCTGCAACTGGATGCATCTCAGCAATATGTTTCTATTTATTACAACAAATCAACTGATTTAACGCCCATTCAATATAGATATCTTGCTGTGATGATGCAATTTCCTTTTACTTTTGATAAAAAATTAAATCAGTGTTGCTCATAAATGATGAATTATACGGCAAAGTTCTGCGTCCAACATAATACAATGTTTCTTTTTCCTTTACTGTTCCTGATTCATTTCGATTGATTCAATAAAAATTCAAAATCTCTATATCTATCAAATTGTTTAGCGATTGCGTGCATTTTGTGAATGAAAGTGCTTAGTGGTGGTGATTCCAGAGCACTTTTGAAGAGTGCGTACACCGAACACTGAGGAAATCGACCGAATAGAATACTTAATTCCACTGCTATGTATCTAGAATGAATAGAATCATTTTGCTGACATTCCTAACGTTTATTTTCTCGCTGTGTTTTGTGAAGTATTGCTGTAGCACAAGGTATCCGTGTAAGTTTGATTTTCACTTCCAGTAGAATCCACAATGTGATTCTACATTATTTTCCGACAGGATGAGAATATGAACAGAAAAATACATGTGCATGTTGAAGGAACATTGACAACTGTTTTGCATAGTAGTTTTTCAATGATGAAGTGTTTCATTTGCCTATGTGCAATATTTTTTGTTTGTTCTTGTCTCTTCGAAATGGACGGATATATGAAATATTTGAATGAAAATATTCGAGTAGTGTAGAATAACCTTCGACACTTCGTTTTTGTGTTCTAATGAAGCTATTTTCAATTGTATCGGTAACATACACTATGAATTGTGAAAGTTGAGTTTTCCTGTCACACTCATTGAGTATATTTGTAACAGAATCGCCAAATACTGGGATAAAGATCACTGTCCGAATTTGAGAAAAAATATTTGATTCCCTGAATTGAGAAAACTGTCAACTTCACTTGTACCTGAATACGTATCAACCTGTGTATTTCTGTGATGAGGTAAAATGTTGGTCACTGGAAAATTGAATTCATCTATTCGAGTTTTTTTGCAAACACTCTGTATGAGAGAATTATCGAATTTAATCCATATTCATGACCGCAATATATATGTGGTGAACCTTTGCTATAGTGAATATGAAGAGTACTTAACCCAATACACTCCTGCATACTGGAGCTATTCGAAGAACTATTAATGACAAAATGAAAATTCTCTTGGATTAGCAAGATGAATCATACGAGCTATTTGGAACAGATGAGTTGGCTTCCTAAAATCAGTAAAAGACATATTTTGCTGTTACAACAAATCAACTGATTTAGCGCCTATTTAATACAGATACTTTACTGTGGGGATGCATTTTTTTTATACTAATAGAAAGTATAGTGCTCAGTGCTCGAACAGCTCTGATGAGACATCCTTGTGACCAATTCCTCGCAAAGCCCATTTAACAATGAGATCCATACTCACTTCTTTTCATTTAACCCTTCTTGAAACTCTTTTCGAAACTGCATTCGAGTTCGTTGCTGAATTTTTGATTCGAATCATACTACTCCTATCTGAATGTTCGTGCCTTCTAACGCAACCATGACATTCTTTCTTTGAACACGAATCATCATCGTGTTTTTCGAAATAAATGTCGATATAAGAAAATTGACACGAATAATAATGAAATGAATAGAAAAAATAATTCCAAATAATTTCAAATCACGAATGATGGAAAGCAATGGATGATCTGATTATTTGACATAATCAGGTTAGTATCAATTCCTTGAAGTGAATAAATTCCGACAATAGACGTTACGAAGTACCGACGTTCGATATACTAGTCCAGTCCAGTAAACAATGAATGACTTGGTATTTTTACGACTGTAATTTCGATTATATAACAAAGAGACAAAATTCCCATTGACGTTTCTCATCTCTCGACACAAATTCGCCCTTCAGCCACCGAAAGAACTTCTTTTCGTCCGCACTCCACACCAGAAATCTCCGAGTGTCAATATACTCACTTCCTTTTGTTGTCGACGAAGGAAGTTTGAAGGGCTGCGATAAGTTCGAGGAAATGGGGTAGCGATGAGGCGCTAACGACTTCAATCCAAAGTTAGTCATCGGGATATGCAGCTCATAGGATGATGAAATAGTATGATACCAGCTACGGCCAAGATGATAGGAGCCTTTGGAACTTTGATGTGCACACATGAGTTCGTTTCATATCAGCAATCTTCTCGTTGGATTCGATGAATTCGAGTGGAATGTACAGAATATTGTGATTGAAATTCGTGTAGAGATGGAAAGTACTGAAAAGTCCTCGGAAAGTCTCACACTGAGAGAAGACGGAGGATTATCTTGATAACTTGGAGCGTTTCTGGATTCTATAGGAGGAAAATGTGACGTAATTGATGTATGGTAATTTCAATTTTTGCTATGAAGATTTCGGATCGAACCCGACAATTTTTCAATATCTGAGATCAAGGCCAAAAATTGATCTTTTCCGACCGAATAACGGAATTGCGTAGAGTGGAAAAGGCCCGAAGAGATCATTCCGTTATGAAAATATCAAATGAAGTGAATTCAGATAAATATGATTTGAATCAGAGATCAGAGATTTTCTATTTATTTCTCATCGTTTGCTTGTTGGAACTCATTCGATTTTTGTTAGCTGATATAAAAATCAAAAAAATCTCACTATTCGAATTACACGGTACCATAGACTCATCTCATCCTAAGAATAGGTGTTTGCACGGTACGCACCTAATGTTTTGACTTATGTATTCAATACGGAGAAGCAATCATCTGTAAATATACCTAGTCTCACTCTGTAGCATCATTTAGTGTGGCAACCACCCTTTTCCCAGTTGTATTTGTTGATCTCAGAAAGAGTCACTTGAATGTCATGAATCAAGTATCAATTGCATTCCAGAAAAGAGTGATATTGAGACTCGACTGATTAGGATCAGTATACATGGTCATATTCAAATATGAAATGTCAGTGGATTCAAATAAGAGAGGATGTCAATTTCTATAATATGAACTCTAGACATTCCTGTTATACTCATTGAACTTCATGATCTCTGAAATCAAATTGATTATCTAGTCTGTAATCATGATAAAATCGATGATCGATGGTTTATGGAATTGAACTGACTTTTTTCGAAATTCAACTGGCTACTCTCAGTTACAGTCGACCGAATTTCAACTCGCTATTCTGTAATTCTGTTCGTGCTGATGATTCCTTCGAACCATCTATAATACCACCTCGCATTTGCCATGTAGAAAAAAAAATTCACCATGCCTCAGTCAGATCATCTTAGTGACCAACGCCAACGTGAGGCCACCCTGATAGGAGGTGAAACATCAATTTGTGGATGATTAGGATGAATCGCGTGTATCATTAGTCTGATGTCAGACTTTTCAGAGCCGATTTCTCATAGCTTTGTAGGCATTTCAGGAAACAAGGTTGATCTTCCCATCGACTCAGAGTTTACATATGATTATATTTGATACGGCAAGTTCAAATTTATTACAATTGCAATCATATGTGGAAATCTTTCTCTGTCTGAAGTTTTACTCATTTTCTATCCCAAAATAATAAAGAACAAACTATGGGAGTGAAAAAGTGAAAATATAATAATATAATAATGAAGACACTTCATTGAAACTCTACCATCATACACATCCACACTTGGTGCAGATAATGAATAAATTATATTTAACTATGTAGAAGTAGTTTGAATAACACCACCTGATACAATAATACACAGTACAAATACATGGAATTGAAAATACATCAGCAGTCATCACTATCAATTTGTAATTTCAGGTAGAAATCTCAGTTCACAATTTCTCTTTTCTTTTTATTTTGTCTGATCATTCTCACTATGTTAACATTTTCAGCTCCTACGAGAATTGATCATATTGATATTAATATACAGGGTGGGGATGGAGTATGGAACCAAGTAAATATCTTTCAAATGGAAAAAAACAATATTGATGAAAATTTCTAGGTAAGTGCAATGGAACAAAATGCATCTGTTGTACTTTTGTTTGTTGATGATATACTTTCGGATAAACCGGAAATGGCAACAACTTCTTCAATTCAAACGGGACACCCTATATATTTTCACAGATTTTGAAAGAGCTTGTCATTTTGAATTCATACATACTGAGTTTAGTGTGGAAAATTTTGTGAAAACGAGGAACATAGTTCTTTAATCCACCTCCTTCCAGATTTTTTGCATTAGAGCAAAAAACTATTTAGCTAAACTGATTGATGTTGTTTGTATGCATAGTAATGAATAAACGAGTACTTCTTTCATCCTCCAAGTGTCAAATTCTAATTGACGGAAATAAATTTTAAAATTTAGAATGGTTCAATTAAGTGAAAAACATCGTATTGAAATTTCAATGATGATCGGTCATAGTGATTGTGTTAGAACTCATGAAGAAGTGTGTCATATTTTCAATAATTTGCATCCGGAGAGGAATCCTATATCACGCTCAACAGTAACTAAAACATTACAACGTTTTAATACAACTGGGGAGGTGAAAAATTTGCTTGAACCTGGAAGACCGCAGATTGCAACGAACGAAACTGTTGAACAAAATATTGCAATCGATTTAGAAGAATCACCTCAAACTTCCAAATTTGTTATCAGTCGACGTTCTGTAGGGAAGATATTAAAAAGTGAAGAGCATCATCCGTATAAGGTACAGTTGGTTCAAGAATTGTCAGACGATGATTTTGACCGACGGCTGGAATTTTTGGAACGGCTAATGGACATTTGTAATGTCCAAGAAGTTTCTTCCCATGAGGCAACTTTTCGTTTGAATGGAACAGTTAATCGCCATAACTCGAGATATTGGTCATATGAGAATTCTCATTGGATTCATGAAGCACATACCCAGCATCCACAGGAGTTGAATGTTTGGATATGAATTGTCGAAAATAGGCTTATAGGCCCATTTGTCATCGTCAGAAACTTGAATGGTGACAAGTATTTGGATCTACTGAATAACGAAATTATTCCTGCACGTCAACAGATTTGTTAGATTTTTTTCTTTGGGGGTATCTGAAATTACGTATTTACGTTAGACGGCCAACAAACTCACAGGAATTGAGACGAAATTATTGATGAATGAACTAATACGTGAAAAAGTCTTAGAAAGAGTGATTCAAAAATTTGTTGATAGTATGGCATATTGTCAGCAAGTGAACGGCGAGCATTTTGAAAATTTGAATCAAATCTATTTGCATTATTCTGAAATAATGAAATGTACACCTATTGTACAACTAAAAGTGAGTTATTCCTTGTTTTTACAATTTTTTTTTACACTGAGCTCAGTATGTATGAATTCGAAATAAGCTTTTTCAAAATCTGTAAAAATATATAGGGAGTCCCATTCAAATTCCGGTTGAACCGGAAGTATACTAATAACAAAAAATGAACATCAGATGCATTTTGTTCCATTGCACTTACCTGCAAATTTTCATTGATATCGTTTTTTTCGTTTGAAAGATATTTACTTGGTTCCATACTTCATCCCAACCCTGTATAGGTCCATTGATAAGGAAGCCAGTTCGAACTGGCAATTATGAAAAATATGATGGTTCAACAACTCTATCAGCCAATCCACAGCAAACGGTGACTAGGTGTGAATGCATTTCCTCATATTGGTATTGGTATTGGTGTTTGTGGATGGTAACGCAAGCGCTGCGAAATGATTAGATCTATTCTGCCCCAATTTTATCTGCTTATTCCAAGATTTGCTCATTGATGGCAACTCCTCAAGATTCAATTCCCTTAGGCGTTTAACAATTTTGAGAAAGTGGAATTCCTTCCACAGTCAGCTGATATGATCCCAGTAATTTATATCTTCTGTGATGTACAGCATTGCAGTTCATCAGGATTTGATAATAATAATATCAATAATAATAAACCTCTTCATTTGATTTTATGTCTTAACAAACATAGTGCAGGGCGAGATATAGCCATAATGGCTACTCTCACACCTAGCTCTGCACGTCAATATGATTTTTGTGAAAGAGCATAACATACTCAATATTCAAGTACCTACCTAATAATCATTGATATTAGTGTTCCAAATATTGAATGGAGTTTCGTTCAAGAAATTAAAGTGGCTTGAGGCGTTTTTCGAAATTGTAAATTGAAACTGATTTCAAAGTTGGATGTCGTGGTATAGATGAGGAATCAATTTCTCGTACATTCAGCCAATTAAGTGCACGAAGAGAGTTTTAGTAACTGCATCTGAATGGGGATAGCAAATTATCGAACAATACTGAAGTATTGATAACACAATGGTTTCGCACAATTTCTTCCTCAAAGTGAACTTCAAAATAGATTTGTTCGCGAAAAGCAGTTTCAATGATAAGTACGACTTTTTCACAAAATAATCCATGTGGCTCTTGAATTTAAAATCAACATCTGATATCAGACCGACATTCTTACCTTCGGTAACTGGTGGTATGAGAACATTGTCAATTTGAAGATTATTGTTGGCTTTGGCCACATTTCGATTACTGTTCTTCTATTTCATATCTGTCACAAACAAATAAAATCCAAATATTACAAAAATTGCAGAACAGAGGAATGCGAGTAATTATACATTAAAACAGATACACCCCAATAAAAACAATGCCCGCAGCGTTGAACTGGCAATCAGTAGATCAACGATTGTATTATATGTATGGTCATGATATTTATTTGTCTTTGAAATCACTAGGAATATGTTTCCTGATAAGTTCAACCAATTTGTTACATACAACAATGAACTCCATAACTATAATACACGGTCCGTACATAATTTTCATATCAATAGGACGAAGCTGAAGAGTTCAATGAAATCTATATTTTTCAAAGGACTGAATGAATATGATCAATTACCAGAGGAAATGAAACAATGTAATACGATATATTGCTTCAAAACAAAATTGTTGAAACCAATAACATTTTATATTACATCTCATATTTGATTCTTGATAATTACAATTATTATGTTTAGTAACTGATTTTTATCAAATTGTATTTCGTAAATGTTATAATATGAAAGTATGTATGTATATCAGGTTATCCTATTTGAATAGATCTATTCTATCTATCTAATTGAGATTTTTTAGGGTTGGGTTTCAGAACATGTCAGAAGATGTTCAAGCGTTCTGAGTCATTGTTCAATCTTTCAACTGCGGTAGGGTGTTTTTTACATCGAATCAATATTCAATTTGGGTGTCATCAGCGTAAGATTGCATTTCTGAATAATCAATATGGTTGTATATATCGGCAGTGTAAATGAGAAAAGGTAATGGTCCCAAGATGGAATCCTGTGGTACACATGACCCAACATGCACTGGCAAAGACATGCTCTTGTTAGTACGAACTTGCTGCGTACGATCTGTAAGATAAGAAGAAAATAATTTGACTGCAATATTGTCCAGATCATAATATTTCAGTTCTAATAACACTAACACTGTAGCCATTTTCTTATCAGTGGCCGTTGTTATATCATCGCATATCTTGATCACTGCACTTGTACTACTATGACCATGTCCCAAACCTGACTGATTCGAAGGTATTATATCATTATCGAAGAAGTATTTTTTCAATTGCATATTCACGACTTCTTTCCAAAATCTTGCTCAACACAGGCAATGAGCTCATTAGGCGCGAATCGCTATAATCTGAAGTATTTTGGTTTTCAGCAATAGGATTCACGATCGCATTCTTCCACCTCGAAGGAAAATATCCATGCTCTGAGCAACATCCAATATGTGTCTATCCAATTATATTTATATATATTTTCATAAACAAACGTTCGTAGCCTACTCGATTTAATCAACTCAATTTGCATGCAGAGAGTGACAAAAATTATTGAAATCAAATTTGGCTACACTGATTGAGCAGTTTAATAATGCTCACTTCAGTAGAAGTCTGCACGGGTATACTGAGTATGAAGTTTAATGAAAATAAAAGAAGTTGCAAATAACGAAAACCAACCATGTTTTGGAAAATTTCAACCATCTGTATCTCGAAAACGAATAATTTTTTGATAAACATTCCATAGGAAGGTAGTTTATTATGACGAGATCCACCACATAATTAGTTTTTTAATGTTCTCAGCAACTTCACTTAGCGCCCTAGGAGCTAAATAACATGCATCGATATAGAAAATTGTAAATATCTCGAGGATCACCTCCATCGTTGTTGAGAAAGTGTACTTAATTACTTGGGAAAGGTGTGGGAATGAGGTTCAATCATGAAAAGTACCAAAAGTTCACTTTCAGAAATGACAGCGTACGCAGCGCCCTGTAGACGTTACATGAAAATTGATACGAAATCATGATTTCCCACGTTGAAAAGACCCCGGGTATCAAATTTCCTACAAATAACTCATCTTTTGCCAAAAATTATGTTCAAAAAGCAAACAAAAGAATTAAATTTAAACACCCTGTATCTCCGAAGCGAAGCATTTCCGGACACAAGTTTATATAGACTTTACTTCTTAAAATTGTCCCAGGAATACGTTACTTGAGAATTTTAATATACTCATGTTACACCCTGTATATCCATAGGTATTATCTTATATCAAATAGTGGTGGTCTTGTTTTCAGACAGCTTGTGTCTACATGAATATCTGATCCTTCTGCTTCTACTTCTCTCCTTCAGTGACCTCTCTAACAAAGAGGAAGAAGATTGAAATTTCACGTCCATTCGAATAATTTTGCATTTTGTCGCCCTTTCTTCATGAATGAAAATGCCACGCTAACAAAAATTCGTGGAACTTATGAACGACAAAATTGGCCTTCAATGGAGTGACATCGTGCGATAGGGAAACATACTCAACTCTCAGCTCACGTTTCTCACACGTGTGCTTTTTGCTCCTACATAATTTTCCATTCCGTTTGTTCAATTAAGATAGATTATTCGTGTCATTTGCGCTAACGATACCAAGCCTCATATGTTTGAATTTTTCACACCATATGATGTACTCATATGTTTCCTGCTTAGATAACAACTGATATAAGTAAGTGGTAATGAGCGATTCGAATTCATCATATATCATAGCAAGACCTTTGAAATCTTTGGAGTGGATTCTTCCAACTCATGGTGGTGAGCTCATATTTACTTCATGAATAATATAACTCCTTCTTCAATGATATTTGAATCTCCCCATTATTCATCATCAATCAGATTTTTCACCTCTTGAAAATGCATTTTTGCCTGCACTGTTTTCTCTCATCATTTCTATTTTTTTTTCTGTTTGACCAGGAATTTTCGACTTTCTTCTTTTTTTCCCTATATATCTATAAGTTATGTTGCATGTTGTAAGGAACATGATTCTTCATCAATACCGTTATTGTCGACAAAAAATACATCAGAAACAGGTAATAATCATATCATAATTCACATGGCAAGAGGTACTGATTTTCAATCAAATTTCCATCATAGCAAGACCTTTGGAATCTTTGGAGTGGATTCTTCCAACTCATGGTGGTGAGGTCATATTTACTTCATGAATGATATAGCTTCTTCTTCACTGATATTTGAATCTCTCCATTATTCATCATCAATCAGATTTTCCACCTCTTAAAAATGCATTTTTGCCTGCACTGTTTTCTCTCATCATTTCTATTTTCTTTCTGTTTGACCAGGAATTTTCGACTTTCTTCTTTTTTTTCCCTATATATCTATAAGTTATGTTGCATGTTGTAAGGAACATGATTCTTCATCAATACCGTTATTGTCGACAAAAAATACATCAGAAACAGTTAATAATCATATCATGATTCACAGGGCAGAAGGTACTAATTTTCAATCAAATTTCCATCATAGCAAGACCTTTGAAATCTTTGGAGTGGATTCTTCCAACTCATGGTGGTGAGCTCATATTTACTCCATGAATAATATACCTTCTTCTTCACTGATATTTGAATCTCCCCATTATTCATCATCAATCAGATTTTCCACCTCTTAAAAATGCATTTTTGCCTGCACTGTTCTCTTTTATCATTTCTATTTTCTTTCTGTTTGACCAGGCATTTTCGACTTTCTTTTTTTTATCTTCCTATATATCTATAAGCTATGTTGTATGTTGTCATGAACATAATTCTTCATCAATACCGTTATTGTCGACGAAAAATTCATCAGAAACAGTTAATAATCATATCATAATTCACAGGGTGAAATGTACTGATTTTCAATCAAATTTCTATATACTAGAGGTATATAAAAATATGTTAAGTACGAAGGGATCGTAGGGTAGCAGTTATTGTTTCCAAATAGAACGCCCTGGATCTCATCAGATATTCATTCAGATATTTCCTCACGGATAAATTGGGAAATGAATTATTTCCATTCAATCGTTACATTCACTAAAACGACTACCATATTTCTCCAAATACGATAGCGACAATGGAGTGATAGTAAATGGTGAACTTTATCGTAATATGATAACGGAGTTCTTATGGCCTGCATTGGTCAGTGTAATCAGTGTAATCCCTCTGATTCCCATGCACTGGTGACCAGAATTGGCCACCGAGATCGTGCGAGTTTTTCATTTTGGAGTTTTGTAAAGTCTTCAGTCTATCGTTAGCTAAGAGCCAACCGATTCCTGAGCTGGAGGACGACATTCTACGTGTGATCCAAAATAATCATCAACTCCTCTTCGACTCTCCTCTCCTCTAGGAGAACCAGCGGTATAATGGCATCATTTGTTGAATGTTCATTGTCACATAATTGCCAAGAATAATAAGGTGACTTACATTAGAATGCAGAGTAATCGTGTATTAGTATTCACAGGTATATCACAGAGTCATCACAGTGAAACCTGCAACATAAGCAACTGAGTAGTTTTCAATTTGTGTACTTACAAATCTGATACCTAACTGACTCTGAGGTGGAATTTGTACTGGCTGCGTATATGTCGGAAGAAGAGAGTTGTATTTCATGTAAAGATAGTGAGTTTCAAGTTGTGAAGTGTTTTCTGCTATTAGGCCATCATCAGAGCGCTATCTGCAATTGAGTAACATTGGTTGAAATCATGTAACTGATTGAAACAATTACTTACTTGTCGAGTACTCACAAGAAGTTCTCCATATATGATTGTACCAAATATGGTATGAACAAATGGTGTCGTCAGACATACATGCAACATATGAATTGCCCAATAACACAATAATTGTAAAATCGAGAGTTCTGACATTCATTACAAATAATCCAAACCAATACACATGTCGAACGGTAATGCTTACTAAATTTTAGGTTTGATGCGAATGGGGCAAAAGGTCACCTCTCCACTTCCTAGTTCCTAAGAGTTGATGATCGAATAACTTGGGATATATTTGGAACTGAAAGATTCGATTGTTACCAACATAATGAAGGTAACCATCAAGCAAACCATTGATTATGAAGTGGATTTCAAAAAAACCTTCGGAAATCATAGTGAGAATCGTTTGTCCTCACAGCATTCAACCAGATGAAGGACGAAGTAGAAACGGAAAGTATAGGTCTAATGAGAGCCGAACCCCCCGCCACATTTCACATGAATGGTATGAATTGAATTGCATCAATACAACCAAGGATGGTCAAAGATCTGGAGATCAACAAGGAAATTATGGACTGACAATCTCGCCTACAGTCAAGTCCAAGTATTCAACCCAAGGTTCGAGGAAATATTACAAATAATTAGAAATGTGTCTGTAGGTTAAGCGAGGATGTCCTACATTATTTTGTTTCAGATTTCCCGGAATTTTCTCTCCACGTATATAAAAATTGAAATGAAAATGAGAATAGAAATCAAAATAATATATTTGTAGTAAGGACATATATATGATCTGTCCCAAACTGTAAGTACGCTTGGTATTCAACCCTCAGATACCTGAAAGCGACATTATCTATTGGTCAGTGTTTCTGAAATGAATTTTTGGGAAGAGCAATATATTGTAATGAGTAGCTATCAAAGTTTCTACTCACCTTTGTGGACTTTTGTGGACTTGGTAATTTTGCACATATCATGCGATGGTTTTTTTTTCGTTTTTTTTTTTTCTTAGAACATACGTATTTTGACCTCAGGAACCCGAATTTCGCAATAAAAACCTGCGCAAACTTATATTTTTCGAGATATTCCAAGAAAAAGTGTGCCTGCTTTGGGTAGGCACCATAGCCATTCGAATTTTCATTTCTCACATAAGATACTCTTCATGTCTTCCTCACACATTCTAGGAGCTGAAAAGAAGAAGAAGAACATCCTCTAAGAAGCTCAATTCATCGTCTTCAGCATCTTTGATGAATCCTTCATTCATATATGGACGGCGCTGTCAAATGTGCATCTGTGATATTTTGACTCACAGAACTAGTGATTATGACGTAGATTCTCATTTAACAGCGCCGTCCATATGAAAAATGCTAGATCCACCTTCCTCAAAGATGCTGAAGAACGTTGATTCAACTAATTCGAAGATGTTTTCCCTTCTTTTTGACTTATTGAATTTTCAAGGCAGGTTTGAAAAAGTATCCTGTGTGAGAAAAAAAACTCAATGGCTACCCAAAACTAGCCGAAGGAAGAAGGTTAATTTTCTTACTTTCTCCTGTAATATCTCGGAAAATATAAGTTTGCGCACGTTTTTATTGTGAATTTCGGGTTCCTGAGGTCGAAATACGTAAGTACCAAGAATAAAAATCGAAAAAAAACCCATCGCATGATAAGTGCAAAATTACCCGAATTATTTTTCAATAACGCCATCATTCGAGCTGGCCATCCAGATGTTTACCGACAGTTCTGACAACCATTCAAATTTTATATCTTATGTCATGAAACAATTTCACCTAATCATGTCAACATTCGCTATGACAAAACGATCGAACTGTCGAAAAATTGTCTGCCGAATATCTATCGGACATCGACAAAATGCCTCATAATTTTAAGACGAATTTTACAATCCCGTTGCTTGGTAACAGCCCGAAACCAAAGGCTGAGGACCGAGCATGATCTGAATATAGACTGGTGTCCCAACTCTCTATCCTTAGTCACTAGAACAAGTTGTTGACTTCCGCATACTTGATTACGTCGAATTCCAATATCTCACTAAGGCTTCCCAATATCGAAAGAGTCGGCGTTACCTATGTTGATCTAGATGGTCATCTTGGAAGCTCTGAAAATACTATTTGAATTTGAAATTCAACACGAATGCAAATCTTGAACCGTTAGCTATCCATTACTGTCAGATATCCGCCGGATTCGACATGAGAAGATCGACGATCGTATCACCATCTATACTCATCTGATGCGGCCTCAGTGAGGTTGTTTGACAGGTTTACATGTTTGGGAAATTAACAATTGAAAAGTTGCTTCACCAAAATATATCCACCTTGAGATCAAGCTCTCGATTGTTATTGAGTCATCTCGTCTATCATCAAATCCCAAGGATCATCTAATCTGTGTACACCATTGTGGTGCCTCGGAAGAAATGACAACCAAATATTCACTCGTATATAGGCACTCATGTTAGGTCGTTTCGGAGGAACCATCATCTCTGAGAATTACACATATCATTTGAAATTGTTAACGAGTACCTAACTTATATCATTGAAACGATGGTATGTAGGTACTTGAAAGGTGTAAAGGTGAATTTCATTTGATTCGATTTGATTTGATTTCATGAACCGCATTTTGAAACAAAAACATTCGCGATTTTTGATCAAATGATTAGATATTTCAACCAATCTCATTTTGGCATATGAGATAATTGATGCATGAGCTTTTCACCTGTAAAGTTTCGTCGTAATCCTGTTTATCCTGCTTATGCTGATAAGTGAGAGATCCGTGCCTGATGAGGACGCTGCCGTCGCGCCCCTTCTCATCGATGAAGAAGATCTCGGTGAACACGATGATGCCGAACACGGCGAAGAACATCACGACGATAAAGAAACTCAGGTTGGCCCGTTGACGGCTCCGGAATGTAATGTACTTCTTCTTACCTCCGCTGGACGAACCCATCGTCGATTATCTGAAAATTCATGAGATTTCGTTCTCTTCAATTCTCACATGCAAATTCCGTTATTTGGCGGTATTTGCAAGATATTTCGGTACAATGTAGTTTCATCGAATGAGAATAGGAAAATTGTAGTGACTGGCAGATAGATTAAGGGAGTTTTTCAAAGGGGTGGGGGGGAAGGAGGCATGAGTTATTGGAGATTCATTACTAAAGTTATAAAATATAGGTATTAAATGAAATATGAACATATTTTTCACCTGAAACAACTGAAACCAGTGAACTATATGAATGAGATGGAAAAGATACTGCGAAACAAACAAAACACAATTTGACTATCATTTCGAATAAAATCAATAAAATCTGGAACCAGAGAACAATAATACGAATAATATGAATGAAAGTGTGGTGAAACGAATGAAATCACAATTCAACTACACACAATTGAACTAGTTCATGGGCTCTGAATAGTTTTGTTCATCCAAGTTATAATTATTTCATACACTGTTCATCGGTTGAACAAAATATGCAGACATCAAACTCGTTAATAATGTCAGTGTTGCACTTGTTACGATAAATTCAAGTTCCCTCGTCAATATTTGTATTTCTATAATATATATATATATATATATATATATATATATATATATATATATATATATATATATGAAGCGAACCTCACTGATTGAAGAACAAATGTGAAACGATCCTTTCTTTCAAAAACAAGTGGAATATAATCATGTCTCGTCTATGTGCGGTTTCAGACAAAAAAACAACTATTTTCCACTTACTACTTTGTTTTTCATTGTTACCGTTCACGCCTTACTACTAAGATGCCTTTTACCACCGCATTTACTGAAGACCACAGTCCCCAAAAACAATAATCTTCTCTCTATTGTTATCTGTTTTGCCGCACTTTCATGTAATCGCCTGTTTTATAGCATACATTCGCACTGCATGAAAAAATATTTCTTTTTCATAGTTTAATTGGACGTTTGAGTGTTCGAGATACAACGAATTATTCTGGTTTGTATAATGTATGACGTATGTTCTGTTCTTGTCGGAAACTGATCGAAGGTTTAGTTACATATCCAGATGAATTGGTTGTTGAACCAATATCAGACATCCAGAACTTGAGAGATCCACCAGTGATTGAAGCCACATAGCCCCAATTCTTCCTGGCGTGCGGCAATAAATTTGCTTCGATCCGGCATCTCGAAGAATACTGCATCATACGATGAAGTATGAAACCAAGTAAATATCTTTGAAACGAAAAGAACGATATTTATGAAAATTTGCAGGTAAGTGCGATGGAACGAAATGCATCTGATGTACATTTTTTTGTCAATGATATACTTCCGGTTCAACCGGAAATGCCATGAACTTCTTTGATCTAAATGGGACAACTTATATATTTCCACAGATTTTGAAAGAGCCAAATTTTTCGAATTCATACATACTGAGTTCAGTGTGAAAAAAAAGAACGAGGAATAACTCACTGTTAGTTGTACAATAGGTGTACATTCCATTATGTTCAAAACGCTCGCTGTTTACTTGCTGGCAATATGCCATCCTATCAACAAATTCTCGAGTCACTCTTTCCAAGACGTATTAGTTCACATTCATCAAGTATTCTTTGTCTCAACTCCTGTGAGTTTGTTGGTCGTGTAACGTGAACACGTGATTTGAGATAACCCCCAAGGATGAAAATCTAGCGGGCTATGATCCGGAGAACGAGCAGGCCACTCTATGAATCCTCTACGTCCAATCCATCGATTAGCGATGAAAATTGTCTGAAGTTCATACTGGATGAACAAATCGGTAGAGAACCAAAGCATATTGGTACAAAATATCATTTTCCGAATGATTCGAGAATGAAACAATTCTGAACTATGAATATTGTGAATACGTTGGAAAGATTTCGAAAAAAAATGGGACTACGATGAGTCGAAAGATCAACATCAAGGGGGTTTGTTGGAGATATAATGTTGCTCCTCAATATAGTCATTTGAACCTTGTTCACTTTCAGTTGAGAATCACGTCATCCTCCCGTGAATATTTCATACCGACATAACCCTACGAAAAATTCTAGTAACATTCGAATTCGGCCTTTGGCGCTTCCGGATCAACATGGCAGCCATGCTCAACACTGCTTGATTTATCTCATCATTTCCGACAATTTCCATGTGATCAGCTGATCGATGCGAATTATTTTTCTAACAATAATCGGTGTTCCGTTCTCTTTATGAACGCATTTGCGAATTTATTGTCGGAGAATTACGAAATAAAATCGAAATGCCAATAGCATCATCTGTACAATACAATACACATGAACAATACAATATTGATGAGATAATGAAGGCTTATTACTCCCATTGAATGCTATGAGAGGAGTTAGTGAATGGTGGTGATATTTCTAGTCCCCATATTTTAATTGCCGTGAAATACTCTTTGATGATAGCAGAACACCTGGATGAAAAGTATTGAAAAACTGCATCATATTGCATTTGAACTTATTATATGCAGGTTTGATACAATTTGTTCCGAAATGGACGTATTCAATTCGTGAAAAACCAAATTACAATAACAAACCGTATCTTCCAAATTCCACAGAATCACTAAAATAAAAACGTTAGGAACATAAGTTCAATAATGTCTGCTGCCAAAATTAATATCTCCTAGTAAAATTCGATGAGTTATGCATAACAGGAAGGAAACAATCGTCTGAATAATGGAGCATTTTATTCCAACTGACAACAATGCATTTGAAGCGATGACGTAATTCTCATCTTCCTACGACCACAAGTGTAAGTTGGTAAGTTTGCCACAAGTGATACGTTATATGAGCGAAAGCGCACGGTTTCCGAAGATATGGTGATTCATTTCGTGTTTCAGATGATCATTCAATAAAGGTACCCATACATGGAGACGTCGACGATCACACATTGAAGTTTCTTCCTGTTGTGTCGATACCTGCGCGATTGGTATGTCGAGAATTGCTTATGTTAGGTACTAGATATGATCGTTCCAATTCCTGTTTGTGATCTTTTCACACTTTCTTGCCATTTCTATCTGTCGTGTATGTGTATCTCTTGTAACATGATTGTTGAGAATTGAAGAACTCAAAGAAGCTGCTGACAATCTTCATTTTCATTCAGTTCATTTGTTAAGTTGTCAAGACTCTTTATAAACAGTGTAGAGAGAATCGGACAGTTAATGTCAAATTATATTATTGAGATTGTCTATCAAAAATCAAAGTGTTTTTTCATATTTATTGATACTTTTGGAGTAAGTCTGCTTTAAAGTATTATATATACCAGGTCGGTAGTATAATACCAACATTTGGCGACCGTGACAGGACATTGTGAAGAAAGTATGGAAAAACTGATAAAAGCACTTGATGTCCATCGAACATCTTTTTCAAGAATTTATGATGTTATCTTGAAAGAATTACAATCACCAAACCCTGATATGTTCGAACTACAAGGTAATCTCCAAATTCTCGAACAGAAAATGGTAGCATTGGTAGAACTGGACAAGAAATTTATTGAACTTCTTCTCGATTCAGAGTCTGTTATTAGTGATGTTGATTCCGAAGTGGAAAAAGCAGATCAATATACTATGCAATTTAACAATCTTGAGTTGAGAGTCAACGATGAATTAATTTCTACTAGCATCATGAGAGAAGTTGATCGACATACTGCATATAGTGGTCAAATACATCAGCGGAAATTGAAATTACCTCAAATCGAATTCAAGAAATTTGGTGGAGATATTCGAGATTGGTTATCATTCTGGAGCCAATTCAAACGAATACATGAAGATGAACATCTGATCAATGAAGATAAATTTCAATACTTAATACAGGCAACGATTCCTAAATCCCGTGCACGACAAGTTATAGAAAGTTACCCACCTTCAGGAGAAAACTATCCGAAAGCCATAGAAAGTCTGAAGTCTAGATTCGGTAGGGATGATCTTTTGGTCGAAGTATATGTACGTGAATTGCTGAAACTGATCCTGAACAACCTGAGTGGCAAGTCAAAGTTAAGTTTTCTATATGATAAGATCGAAACACAACTTCGATCTCTGGAAACACTTGGTGTAACTTCTGAAACATGTGCTGCAATGCTGTATCCCTTGATAGAATCATGTTTACCAGAAGAATGCCTGAGAATTTGGCAGAGAATTTCCCACTTTTCTGTTGAAGATGGTCTGAAGAGAAGATTAGATCAGCTGATGAAGTTTCTGAAGGGCGAAGTTGAAAACGAAGAGAGGATCGTCCTAGCTTCAACAAGTTTTGATCTACAGAAGCCACAGAAGAAGAGAGAAGATTACAATCCTACTCGAACCGCACATTCTTTGGTCAGCAGTATCAGCACTAGACCTACCAAGTGTGTATTCTGTAGGAAAGAACATCACAGTGATGATTGTACCGAGGCGTTGAAGATGACTTTATCTGAGCGCAAGAAAGTTCTCTCTGAAAAATTATGTTGTCATGTTTGCTCGAAATTTGGACATATTTCACGAAAATGTAGAACTGCAGCAATTTTGAAATGTAAGACATGTGGGGGCAAACATTCGCATCTGATGTGTTCCAACTATAGTGAAACACAATGTATACCTTCAGTAACAGAGAATCTTTCAAACCATTCGCACAACGAAGTTTTCTTGCAAACATTAACTGTTCTACTGAAAGGTGTACATGACTATCGACGTGTACGAATTATTTTTGATACGGGTTCTCAAAAATCATACATCAGCAAATACATAGCAAATGAAATGCAGTTGAAAAAAATACGGTCAGAAGATATGGTTCACGCTCTTTTTGGAGGCTGTCATTCCCAAGTCATTCATCATGATTGCTACAGGGTGATCTTGAAAGAGATTATTCTTGCAGTTTTGAAGTTATGGATCAAGCAGTTATTTGTAGTGATGTTGTTGCTGTACACAAAGGCCCCTGGTCCAGAGAGCTTGAAGAATTGGGTATCCAGATGAACGATGATGCATTCTCATTGGTGCAGACGTAACTGGAAAACTCTTAACTGGATCACGGCATGTCCTCAAATGTGGTCTAGTTGTTATGAAGACGCTTTCAGGTTGGACACTTATGGGAAAAGTGAAAACACATTCTGATATTCCACAGTCTACAAGTTCCATTATCATCACTTCTTTGTTCAGTAAATCTTTCACTGTAACAGATATCTGGAACTTAGATGTGTTGGGAATTGCTGATCCTGACGACATGAAATCCAAGAAAGACCATGAAATAGATGTCATGAATCATTTCTCAAAAACCGTCGTTAAAAATGAAGAAGGCAGATACGAAGTCAGTATGCCATGGATTGTAGGACATCCACCATTATCTAACAATTTCGATTTGGCCAAACACCGATTAGATAATCTCATGAACAGACTGCAAAACGATGGTTACTACGACGAGTATAACAAAGTCCTTGATGAATGGTTATCTGAAGGAATTATAGAAGAGGTGCCATTTGAGAAAAACACACTTGCAGTTTATTATCTCCCTCATCGTCATGTGATAAAGCTGAATAGTGCCACTATAAAACTCCGTCCGGTTTTTGATGCATCTGCGAAACTGAAGAACTGTCCATCTTTGAACCAGTGTCTAAAAGAGGTATCAATTTGATATCTTCGATACCATCTATTCTTCTGGGATTCAGAATGTCTCGAATTGCAGTTACATCCCCGATATCAAGAAGGCATTTCTGCAGATTAGTCTCCAAGAGAAAGATCGGAATTTCTTACGATTTCTTTGGTATCAAAGGAATGGTGATTTGATATAATACAGACACACAAGAGTTGTTTTTGGAGTCACCAGTAGTCCATTTTTCCTTGGTGCTGTGATCAAATATCATTTGAAGAAGGCTTTGGAGGAAGATCGGTATTCTCGAAAAAATATTCGAAAACTCATGGAAAGTTTTTACGTAGACAATTGTATAACGAGTGTTGATACAGAAGAAGATCAACTTGAGTTTCTAGGAGAATGTCAAGAGGTGATGATTGATGCAAAATTTGATCTACGAGGATGGGAACATACACAATGTAATGATGATTCCTCAGATATCAAAATATCTCCTATTCTAGGAATGAATTGAGATAAATGTACTAATACCTTGAGATTATGTTTTGATAATTTCAAGAATATGGATATTGAGAAAGTTACGAAAAGGATTATTTTATCTGTATCGAACAAAGTTTTTGACCCACTTGGTTTCGTGGCTCCTGTCCTTCTTTTTCCGAAATTGTTGCTACAGAAAACTTGGATGGTCAAACTAGGATGGAATGAAGAGGTTCCTGAAGATATATGTAGAGATTTTTTGCAGTGGTTGAACGAATTGAACTGTCTAATGGATTTAACGGTCCCAAGATGGCTAATGCATGACGCAGATGTTTCTTCAAAATTGAGTTTCCATGTTTTTTGTGATGCCAGTCAAGTTGCTTATGGTATTGTAATTTTCTTGAGATCCGAGTGTAATAACAGAGTTTCTATACAACTTGTACAAGCAAAATCCAGAGTTTCACCCTTGAAGAAGATTTCCATACCTCGACTTGAATTATTAGCAGCATCAATTGGAGTGAGACTGATGGTATCAATTTCTGAACGTATCGAAAGGAATGATATCGACACATTTTTCTGGAGTGACTCCACTACTGTGTTGACATGGATAAAACTGGGAGAAAGATGGAAGCGATTTGTATGGAATGGCGTTCAGGAAATCAGAAGGTTTTCGAATCCCGGAAAATGGCGTCATGTACCTGGAAATAGTAATCCTGCAGATCTACCATCTAGAGGCTGTTCAGCAACGCATTTGCTTCAATCGAAATGGTGGAAGGGTCCTTCTTGGCTTCATAAAAAAGAAGACAAGTGGCCTACACAGCAATTTGAAGTAAACGAAGACTCTGTATCGGAGGAACGAAGAAAAAGGAAAAAGAAGAAGGATCAGAATGTAATTTTGAGGATCAAGACAAAAATAACAGAGAGAGAGGATATGGAAGAATTTAGAAGACCAGCTATCTTACCCGGAAAACACCCAGTAGTGAATCGTTTGATTTTCGATGCACATGTTCGATTATGCCACACTGGAGTGCAAAGCCTTCTTTCAGTACTAAGAGAACGATTCTGGATACTTGGTGGGAGGAAAGCAATCAAATCTGTGCTCTCTAAATGTTTGAAGTGTCGAAGATTCGATGCAAAAAGGTATGAAGTGATGCCAGTAGCTCTACCGAGAGATCGAGTCAGAGATGCAGCTGTTTTTGAGATTACTGGTATAGATTTGTTTGGACACCTCTTTCTGCGGAACAAGAAGAAAGTTTGGGTCTGCATATTCACTTGTGCAGTCTATAGAGCTCGAACTGGTATCCTCGCTATCAACAGACAATTTCCTACAAGCATTTCGAAGATTTGTAGCCCGAAGAGGCTACAGTATATAGTGATAATGCTACAAACTTCAAAGGAACAAATAATTCTTTCGAATCACTGAATTGGTTAGATATTGCAAAATTTCATACAGCTGAGAAAATAACTTGGAAATTCAATGTTCCGACCGCTGCATGGTGGGGTGGTTGGTGGGAACGTTTGATTCGCGTGATCAAAAGCATCCTAAGAAAAGTGTTACATATATCTCTGAAGATAAATCAGATTTATTAACGTTGACTCCTGCCATGTTCCTTCAAGATATAAAAGAATTTGGTGTTCCAGATCTTGATATGATAGAAGCAAATACCTTGAAGAGGAGATACAAATACAGGAGTAAACTTAGAGATGATCTTCGAAGACGTTTCCGCGCTGAATATCTTGGGCAATTAGTTTTACGGAAGAAGAGACTCGGAAAGGTAAACTTGAAGGTCAATGATGTAGTTGTCGTAGAAAATGACTGCGCTAGAAGAATTGATTGGCCTTTAGCGAAAATAGTTGAAGTGTTTCCTGGAAAAAATGGAGAGATTAGAGTGGTGCGTCTGAGAACTTCTTCAGGTTAAATTTTGAGGCCCGTACAACGATTGTTTCCCTTGGAAATGGATTCTGAAAATGAAGATACTAATCACCTGATTTC
This sequence comes from Gastrophysa polygoni, assembly GCA_963576655.1. NCBI lineage: Eukaryota > Metazoa > Arthropoda > Insecta > Coleoptera > Chrysomelidae > Gastrophysa > Gastrophysa polygoni. Next base: position 35,410,115 of record OY755083.1, read on the forward strand.
AACGCAAAATAATAATAGTTTTTCACCACAGAACAAAGTCGATCAAATAATAACAAGATATGGACGGAAGAGCAAACCTCCGTCAAGATATAGTCCTGAAACTGATACTCTTCCGAGGTAATGACTCGTGGTGGGAGGAATGTTGAGAATTGAAGAACTCGAAGAAGCTGCTGACAATCTTCATTTTCATTTAGTTTATTTGTTAAGTTGTCAAGACTCTGTATAAACAGTGTAGAGAGAATCGGACAGTTAATGTCAAATTATATTATTGAGATTGTCTATCAAAAAGTGAAGTGTTTTTTCATATTTATTGATACTTCTGGAGCAAGTCTGCTCCAGGTCGGTAGTATAATACCAACAATGATACTGATCTATCAGTGGGGTTAATTGGTTGAACTACCATCAGCTATACATATTACATTCCTACCATATTATCGATCAAGTCTGTGTACTTACTTTTACGTATCTATGATAGTTTGATTCATAGTTTTCATTTTGTATTTTACCTAATTGTATTATTATGTCATTGTATTTTACCCAATTTTATTATTATGTCTCGCCGCTACGCGGCTACGTGTGTAACTCTCTCCACTTCGTATGTAATATGCGATTTATAATTCTTGTTACATAATATACTATTCTAGATCATAATCATCATTGGTCATCGTAACCACCCTGTTTGAAGATCCAATTACTGAAAAGTAAAGCATGCATTGAAGTGTCATTTGTGCTCACAATGATATACCTTGATTCGATTGAAAAAAAACAATCAACAGAAATGCTCGAATTAGTTGACACGTTCATTTTTCGAGCTTTTAAGTGGGATTTCCTTTCCTCGTTCTAAAAAATAAAATAGGAGATATTGGAAGGATTTTCATAGATGTTTTCTGTTTCACTTTGATAAACATTCATAAATTCATTCGGATTACATGTCGGAAAGCTTTGCTCCTATATTAAGGTTCGCCGCGAAAGGTTCCATAAAAGATGGTAAGTCTTCAGGGAATCTTATGGAATGATTTGGAAATGAATTGGTATTTTTCATTTGGTGAGATTGATCAGCGAACTCAAGCCATGAAAACATCTTGAAAACTATATATTCTTATATTATCTAGTAGAGAAAGTACATTCGCATGGAGAGAAATGGCTGTATTTTCCAAAATAAAAACAATGAAAGTGAATCCTCATAGATTTGTGAAGTTCAATACAATTTGAATGGTCGATATCAATGTCACTCACCTAGAGGCGGTCAAGAACCTTCAGATAAATATTTACCTCACATTGACGTTACAGGTTCATATAAAGACAAAATAAGATAATTTGAGAATTAATTGACTACAGGGTTCAAACCTCACCCTTCATTCTTATGTTATAAGAATCATAAAATGAATTGAATGGGATAATATAGAGTTTCATCTTCATTTTGTTCCAGACAATTATTGATTCATTATTGATTGATTGAGAGAATACGGTTGGAAATCTATAGTTATCAAACTCAGCACTTTCTCGTTCACTGTGAATTTCTCGAATGATAAGAAAGCATATTAGGTCCAGCATATTTTAAAAATTTGTCTCATGTATCCAAGGAGTCATCAAAAAAAACAATTCCAATTTCAGGAGATTATTTTTTATTTCAAGTTTAATCTTCTGGTTCGACTGTTGATGACCGTTTCTGTTCTCAAACAGATCACTTTTTTCAATGACATTTTATCGAATAATTCAGAAATATTATAATAGCCTGAGAAATCATTCACTTACTGATCCGTTATTTTTTCTAGATATTCACTAATATATCATGTAGAAAGAATTCAAGTAGATTCGCTTTTCAGAAGGAGATTAATTTGTCTGTCCTGATTTATACAAGGTATATAAATTTGTTCTATGAACGATGATTCAATGCTCTCAAGGGAAACAACGAACTATAATTTCATTTCACAAGGAAAGCCAAAGACTTCGAAGAAATATGTACCGGGTGAACCACTAAGAAAGGAAGCCGGCTGTATCTAGGAAACTATTTGCCGCACGGGTTTCGGAAAAAAATATTTATGATAAAAGTGGCCAAGAGAAATCTCTGGAAATTATTTTCAAGTTTCCAGGACGGCTGCTAGAGGGCGTAATTGCATTGGCCCGTTTAAAAAACGGATTTTCATGATAATTTGATATATCGAGACATCAAAAACAGTTTTTTCATGATCTCGACATGATTTCCAATCATTTCGATCAGGAAAAAAATGTGATAGCTCTTTGAAAAAAAGATGGAGGGGAGGATGAATAGCACTATGAAAAAACTCATTACTCAAAAAACTTATTACTTCAGTTTGGTGTAACGGAATTCAACGAGCTTGGCCCCATTATGAAGGGTTCTTTCAGCTCTTCCAGATAAATCACAAATCGAGTCGAATAGTAGGAAGCATATGGTGGAATGTTCTAGTCTGGGCAAGAACTACCCTAGTTCAAGGTTGTCTATCACAAATACAGTAATATAACATTATTATATTTGATCTTGGTATATTGATATATTATTCGTACTATTCACATCACTGGAGCTTTTCTATACTGACAAATCACCATATGAGACTACAAAATATTTTATATTCACAAAAGCAATAACAAGAATTAGGGCTCTTCTTGACTCGCTTCTTGACAAACTCGAAGGCTTGATGAATGATTTTTTATCACCAAATAGTCCCTGTTGTAGGGTGAAAAGTAGGAATAGTACAGGTGGGGCCCTTTGATAGAGGATCTGAGTAGAACTGTGAAATGAGGATTTGAAAATCTGGGAGAGTTCGATGCAAAGAAAAACTCAAGCTTGTATCTTCACTAGGAAGGCCGCTTCCGTCGTCAGGTACCAATGTTACCATGAAGTTGTGGACGTCCATGCTTGGTATCACCACCAACAGCGCTCTCTCATTGCTCCAAAAAAATTGGTTTCCTATTCCTTGCGGAGAGCTACTTCACCTCACAGCAACTGCTCATGTTCTGTTTCAGTTCATGTTTTGAGTTCAGCCTCCAAACATATGCTGCAGCTCTTAGACTCAAAGTTACTTGATAATACTACTCACGAAATCATTTGCTCCCTTTTTATAGATGATTCCATCGTCGGGGCTCGAAGGAAATACGGCCTATTATGCCACCAGGTGCAATTACTGGTAGACACCCCAGAAGAGCTAAAGCTCACCCCAACACTATCAGGATCGATACCTGTCGAACATACGTAAACCAAGCATCCAAACTTCCAAGAAAAATTCCACCCTCCTAATATTTCACAAATAAAAAAGTATAATTTCCAAGATCTTCCGTTCTTACTTTTCAGAAGACACATGTTCATTTTTATTCTTATGAATGGAATTATTGATGTGATAATCTTCAGAAAAAAAATTAGGTACATGCCTTTTTTGATAGAATTTGTTGCCCAAAGTTATGCAATGAATATATGTCTTAGTTTTTCAAGAAACTTCCAGATAACTTGAGAACAATCGAGACTGAATACAAGTTTACCTTTACTGGTATTATATATATATATATATATATATATATATGAAATTCCACGAATAAATAAATATGTGAATAGTCTACTATACTTTATTTCAGAGATTTAAATTTCCTCTTAAAAATCCCGGAAAATTGTGAGAGTCGTTTTTAGCGCTTTTTTCGAATCCCTCAGAAAATCCTTTTTCGCAAATCCAATCAAAGTATGTAAGATGCTACCTGGAAACTGATATTTCGAAAATTCACTTATACTATGTTATTCATCTACAGGAACTGTATTATTCAATCTCAGTGTGATTAGTGAATAATTCAATGAAGAATATTCTCTTTACCTTGTCCCATGTTATTTTTCTCTACGACGTGAAATATGTGTTTTTCATCACTTGAACTACAGTGCAAGCAAGAAATGAAACAGTAACTAGAAGATTCTTTTTGAATTTTGCAATATTTCAAAAATAAACCTTGTGTGTACATTGTTTCGCGCCAAAAGTTTCGAAAATTCATCACGAGTTTATCACGCTTCAGTATCATATCTTGTTTCATTGTATCATGGTTGTTGCTCATATACCTCGGTATACATACACTGTGGAACAACCAGATGGAATAAATTCGACAACAAATAAATGAGGGGGCGAGTTGGGAAAAACGCTCGGACACGTATATAGAGTGTGTCATGTGACAGTGGCCAATACCAACTTTCTTATTTCAAATGGAACACCCTGTATTTCGTTCCATTTTTGAATTCTCACTTCTCACTGAAGAGCTGATTTCATCGCTACACCACACTTGGGGTCTAGCGGAAATGGTAACAGAGATATAGGGTGTGAAAAATCGAGATTTTTCAACGTAATGAATTTTTTGTGTCGAAACTATGCATTATTGGTCGAAACGACTTACATGTCTCCATATTGATTTTCGATATACTATCTACTGACATTTCTTTGGGACAGATCCGGGATGATCAATTTTCTGAATTCAGAACCACCCTATATTTATTTCCATCAAAAATGCGTATTCAAAAATACGAATAATCGTCGTGTCCGAGCGTTTTTCCCAACTCACCCCCTCATTTATTTGTTGTCGAATTTATTTCATTTGGCTGTTCCACACTGTATATCTCGTATCTACAGAAATGAACACGTGTTTGCGGCACGATCCTGAACTAAGTATCTCAAACGCCCGACGGATAGTCATCCAAATGTCATTCATTTTCAAAACTGTACCTGAAGGCTTTGCCACATCAAAATTGATGAAATACATTGAAAAACACTTGAACAAGATAGGTACCTACATTTCGAATGAGCTACTTTTTTTTCATTTTCCTACCTTGTATTCGTAACTGGGCCAATCTCTAAGCTTTCAGTTGATGGATATCATGCACTTCAGGCACTTTTGAACGAATTTTTGTTCATAGAGCTTATATCATAATCATATCATGAAAATAAATTCTCAACACAAAACTGAACACAACAGCACACAGTACTGAGAACTGTAACATATTTTCACATATCTCACAATGGCATATTCAATTCATTCTAAACAACGATAGGAATACATTATATAAATTGAGCTGGAACCGTAACGATGAATGATAACAAGGTAATCCATTACCAACCATAATTAGTTATGTACTCGAAATATTGTTTATGCATTATTCCACATCTAGATTGTATCTTCGTACCTCTGAAAAAATTTGCAAAGGAGTCCACGGTCAGTGGATCATGAACCCCAATTCACAGATTAGGCACTATAGGCACAATGACAGAATTATAAGTGGACATTGGGAGCAGATTTTTCTCTGCAGGAACAATCGGAACCCACTTGAGACCCGAAATGGATACACTTCGCATTGAAACTGCTCGTTACTACTCATGTAATTTCAATAGTTCATTTGTAGAGTTAGTTATGTATCAACAAGATCTTGAATCCATTAGCGTCTCCAGAAAATTTTGCGTGATGGTAGGAAATAATTGGCGTTAGACTGACAATTTTTTTTATGCGTTGTTCATTCAGGATCTTTGGGAGAATTTTCAAACGGTTAGAAATTTGCTCTGCACATCATGCTACTGGCATATTTCTTAATTCCTCTTGTGTGGAAGAAAGAATTACAGTTGCCACATCAAGCAGTGGATAATTTCATGAGAGGAAAGGAGAAGAGAATTCACGAGATCGCATATTCAATATCCACTGATGAAGTTTTCATACACGCTGTCTTGAAGTTTTCAGGAAATCTCTTGTAGAAAGACTCGGATTCAAATTGAAAAGAACGATCGAGGAGTTCTTAGGCTTCTATTTTCTGAAAACACTGGGAAGAATTGGAAAAGTTTAACAAAGGATAAGAAGATATTTATAAATGAATAAGAGTATGAAGTGGCGCTGACATGGCATTTTGTTGAAATGAAATCATCAGCGAAGTCACTGGTAACCTTTTTTGGTGCTTCAGCATTACCAGATGGATTTATCAAATTTGTTATACAAGGTGTATGAGAAACTATAAGAAAGGTTAAATTAAAAAGTTGGTGGCATACTACTGTTGATGGGGGCAATTCGAATAAAATATTTTCAAAATGCTGGGGCACTTCCGGTTGTACTGGATGTTAATATTGACTTGCTCATTTTGACCAGCATACCCTACATATCGTCTCATTTTTAGATCCCATGAAAAATTGGGGGCACATTTCATGTATAGTGTCCTTTATACAAGTCGATTTCTGCATATTTGGAATTGTATTTCGAAAATTGAGACTTGAGGCCTTAATATAACTACAGTTTAATATTCTGTATACTTTGACATCACGTTAGAGGTTTGAATACTAAACTGATGACCTGGTAGCATTCACTGAAACCTGGCTGGGTTCTAGTGTTGTAGACCATGAAATTCCTGGGATACATTCAACATTTTCAGATCTGATCGTAACTTTCAAGCGTTGAATCTTTCTGGATGCGGTAAAATCTCAGGTCAAATCGATCAACCCTAATTTGAATGAAGGTGCATTCGAAGAACACATTGACATTGTTGGTGTAAAAATATTCTATTCTCACCAGTTCATATATGTATTCGTTATTTATCTTCCTCCAAATAGTTCCACTGATTGTTTTAATGGGATATTTGAAGCCTTTTCTCAACTAGAATATTCATTTCACTCAGAAGTTCTGATAATAGGCGATTTCAACATTCCCAGATACTTCCAGAACTGTTGCTCTTCGTTGGACTTCGAGCAATCAAATGTAGTGAGAAATGTGAACAACAGAATTCTAGACCTTGTTCTATCGAATTATTTATGTGTTGTAGAGGAAGCACATGATTTTTCAATTATGGGAGACACTCATCATACACCTATCAATATCTTATGCAATTTTAGAATAATCTGATGAGGAATCAAAATAAATCATTCCATAGCTCAGTTCACAACTTCAGGAAAGCTTACTTCCAAATCTTCATAAAGGCCTCCTCGAGTGCGACTGGTCTTTTTTTGAATCAATACTCAGATGCAAATATTGCTTGCAGTGCTTTTCATGACAGAGTTAACTCTATTGTAGATCAGAATGTTTCAACAAAGATCAGAACTACTCGTTGTTATCCACCATGGTACAACTCAGTCCTTATCAGAGATATACGTCGCAAACACAGTTTTTTGGAAAAGATACAGTACAACAACAAGTACAACATTGTTGAACTCCATCGTGATCACCTTGTTATGTCGAAGAAAATATCACTAACAATTCAACGACTTACGATTACATTACTTTCAAAAAAAAGTAATGCAATCTCCTCGTCCAGCTTCAACTTTGACCAGTAAACCCTAACTGAGTCGCAAGACATATCTAGATACCAGCTTCTCTGTCTCATTCAATAATAATACTGTCCTGTCACAAACTGTCTAACTTCGAACTAACCCCTAATCTTACATCTTTATTCCGGTCTTACCGGTGCGTCGAAAATAGCTTATTTATCAATATTTCAAAATGTCATGTTATGTCCTTTACCGCCAAGCTGAATCCAATTCTCCACAATCATAGGCTGGACAATGTCGTGTTGAGCCGGCCTAAAACCTTCCGTGATCTAGGAGTAATATTCGACAAAAAACTGACTTTTGGAAATCACACTGATCAAAAAATCGTATGGATCATTAGGATTCATGATCAGAATATTGAAAGATCTTGGGAGAAATGAAAAAATGCTTTTGCAATTATATTTCACTTTTGTTAGATCGAATTGAGTATGCATCAATAGTATATATATATATATATATATATATATAACATTTTTGAAGCATCTACTATCTTCTGACCTCGATGGCACCTACCCAGATGTAGGTTATCCACATGATCAACTCCTTTCAAGATTCTCAGTGGATTCACTTGAATCTCGTCGAAATAGATCACATGTCATATTCCTTTTCAACATTATTCACATTACATTGGATTGCAGCTGCAATATGGAAATGATCAGATTTCATATTCCTCGACTCACATCCCGAAGAATCAGAGCTTTCCATCTTCCACTTTGTCGCACTAATGCTAAATTTTATGCACCTAATTATAAGATGTGCTCCATTTATGAAGAGTTGATTGAATCCATTGACATTTTTTGCTGCACGCTGGCCTAAATAAAAAATCTGGATTTGTCTGTTTCTGACTGATATCAGTATATAAATATTATTATGTTGAATAATTCCATACTGTGTATTTCCTATCCTGTAATTGGATCTTGTATCTGTTGAATAGTGTAATAAATGAATAAATAAATAAATAAACTACTATAAATTACTCCTATATGAAATCTGCAATCATTCGATTGGAGTTGGTTTCCTTTCAACATAGATGAAACTTACAATTCCTCTTTGTTTTCAGTAAGAGATTCACTTCAGTGTGATGTGTGGATATTTTGATGATACATGATGATAAATACAGACAGTATTCGAAATTACTCTGGAAACATCGTTGGGAGTCATTCATCTCAAATAGAAACTCTTAATTTTCATGATTTTATATAATTCAGCATTCAGGATGAGGGTAACTTTATGAGATGTATATTCGAAAAAAAATTATTTTTTTGAAATAATTGGCCAACTAACCATTGACCATGGCGCCCGCGGTTGTGTTAGAAACAATTGAGTGTCACTAAAATGTCATTGTAAACAATCATGTCTGAATCATGCAAATGAAGATTAGTTGTATCTTTTCATTATTCATGGTGAATGTAATTAGGATTATCTCAATAATATGTGATACATCTGCTATTCGATATCCGCAGAAACATATAAGCTCTCACAAAAACTATCGATCTGGTTAAGTAGGTGCAGGCTATAAGGCCAGGGTTGGCAATATGGTCAATCCATCGTATCTCAATAAGTTACGTATACTCCGAACCTTTGATAATGATGTAGTGAAATGAATTTGGCTTGTTATTGTTTCATTTTTTGTACATTAGATTGAAAAAACAGCGTTGGCCGGCAATATGGCCAGTTTTCATGAATAGCTAAATGGCCATGACCATATTGATCTTCACTGGTATTATCGATGTGAAATTTCAATATTTTGTTCATCTTTCAGAATGCTTGTCAGCTGTGCGATGAAAACAGAGTAGCAGATATGATATTATGCAATGCTTGCCATATCTGTATGTGTGATGGGAATCGATGAAGACACTGATTAAATAATCATTTTTGTTCCTAATTGAATATGAGTTTCCATACTAAAGCTTTGTTTGAATTAATACACAGTCATTCATAGATTTCGTCGTGTGGCCATATTTGCAATATGGATATTGCATGCTTTCATGATATGGCCATATTGACGACACCGTGTCGGTAACATGGCCAGAATCCACTTTTTCAAAAAAATCAAAAATTTTTGTTGTTGAATGTCTCAAAACTATTTCTCCATTATGTGAGACGATAACAGAAATATTAATCATCAAACTCTACATTGCGTAGTCGGAAGATATATCTAATTTTTTTTTTTAGAAAAAATAGAGAAGATTAAGGTGGCCATATTACCTGCACCTTATACAAGAATGTGAATGAATCAATTCCGAAGCAATTCGAATGGAAGAGAACAAACAAGTTGGAATCTTCAATTACATCACACTTCAACGAATATTGCTTACTTGCAGGTATCAGACTGATGACCTAACAGCCGAGAGCGCTTTGCAATTTAAAATAGAAAATCACAACTTTCTGTCTTTGATTTACCTTTCTTTCCATTCCTTTCCAAAAAATCTACTGGTCACTGTTTAATCAAAATATATTTTCCATCACCTATTTTGAGTAATGTTCTGACCGAAATTCTCATCTTTTGGGTCGTGATTTTCGCGAATTGGAACATTATTTCAAGAAGTTTTTTCCTTAACAGTCAATAAATGCTTTCACCATATATTGAAGAACAATTCATTATGATACTCATTCCCATTGCGCACTACATAGTTGAAGTGCCTAGTGTCTAGAAAAAAGCAAATATAGACTGGTGGGTACAGAACAAAATAATTTCGGCTTAGGAATTAGGAGGAACATGTTTGTCATTCGACCAAAATATAATCTACGCAAATGAATAAACGATGAGTATCCCATCTCCAAGAACAATCAGTTATATCCTAATCCCTCCCATCCGAATCCTATCTCATCCAAATTAATGGATCTACTCACTTGGGAGATTTAATGTTCGCAGTTTTCTATGTAACTTATATGTCCAAGACACAGTAGCGCGTCAACATAGAAACAACTGCGTCGTTATGACAGTTAATAAGAACCGACAATGAACACTGATGGCTATGGAATTAAATTGCCGCACATAACAGACCACTTCTCTACGATCTTGAAAGTCATGCTAGGAAGGGATGTTCGAAACAAAATATATCATAACAAGTACCTGAATTTCTTAAATAATAACGAAATACATAAGGTATTCGAACAAATCTCGTGGCTCCCAGTGAACAATTCAGATAATCTTGACACTACAACCAATATATTCATTAATGTTATCGAAAAAAGTATCGAACTGTGTACAGAAAAGCGTCTATTTCGTAGAAAGCATGCCAAAATTGCACTCTGGATGACCAATGGCCAGCTAAAATCAGTTAACATATGAAATAGAATGTCTAAGAAGAGACTTCAAAAACTACAGAAACAAACTGAACGCATTAATTAATAATAATAACTAAAGATAATGACTATGAACAAAAAATCGTTGGTAATAAGGATAATTTGAAAAATCTTTGGGAAGTAATAAAGGATATAAGTAAAACAAAGAAGGGGGAAACTCAAATGAATAAAATCGAAAGTGGAACTGAAAAACTTGACCAAAGAAATCGATTCAGTCCTGTTGAGATTAAAGAAATCGAAAATACAATAATGGACCACAAAAATGAAAGAGCAGTTGGTAGTGATAACTGGAAAACTGGAACCATCAAATTGATATCTTCATATATCCTCGAACCTCTAACTTATATCATGACTATATGTGTAGATAAGGTAGTGTTCCCCTCAGTATTCAAATATTCTATAATTACCCCATTGTTCAAAAGAGGCGAGCGATATAACGGAAACAATCAAACTACCGGCCAATATCACTACTCACCCATCTATCGAAAATATTTGAGGAAATTATAAAAAATCGATTACAGTCGTGTTTGGATGAATACAGCATCCTATCAAATCAACAGTAAGGTTTTAGAGGAGGAAAATCAACCGAGGATGCCATTCTGAGCCTGACTCCCAAGATCACATGATCACTGAATATCAGCAAACCGTGTTTAACTATATTTATTGACTTGTCGGAAGCCTTCGATACCGTCAGTCACCATTTACTCTCTCAGGCTCTGGAGGATATTGGCATTCGAGGAAATTGCTTAAAACTTTCTGGAAGTCACCTGACAAATAGACTCCAGGCTGCAAAGATGTCTGCGGTCGTTCGGAAACGATCGAATATGGAGTTCCGCAAGGATCCATACTAGACCCTACACTGTTCAACAATTATCTGTTCTCACTGAAAACTCAAGGGAGCATAACCGGTTTTGCTGATGACACAGCTATGTTCTATAGTGCTGACTGTTGGATGGATTTCAAATCTAAGCTAGAAGAAGACTTTTCAAATATTGGAAAATATCTAGGTAACAAGATATTGACAGTGAATTCCGATAAAACAAACTATGCCCCTTTTAGCTGTACCTCAACTGACACTCCTCCCTTCGACCAATTCGAAATCAAGCTAGACGCAGACACCATATACATCACAATGAAAAAAAAAGGTTGAATTTCCAAATTGACATTTTCTTCGAATTCCTTGTTCACTATAGGAGAAAGAAAGCACTGAACCTGAACTATCCAATATTCACACTCGCGGTTTCTCTGTTTTTCAATTAAATCTTCTCGTAATCGTAGCTCCAAATCAAGATCTCATTGGCGTGACTTTCTCTCTTGAATTTAACAAGAAATTTTAGAAAGATGTCGAATCGAAAAAATATCAAGTAACGTAGAAAATAGGGCAAGAAAAGTGTGACAACCCCCTCTATATCTACATCACTGCATATTTTTCACGGAAGGTACCCACGTCAACTCACGAAAATCCCTGAGCATGTCCTGAGAGTTATGACGGAAAAAAAGATTCATGAAATAGAACACTGCTGGGCTGTATCTCCCTTGGGAAGCGTTTTGGTGAAACAAAGTAATACGCATGTCGACTTATTCATCGACGGACCATCGAATGGTGGAGTATTGCTACTATAACCTGGATCACCCGGTATATCATAGTCGTAGAAGAAGTATAGTGTGAAACTCAAAGATCGACCAATTTTAATTCGTATGAAAGTTTGCAGTACTCGCCAATGCTTGTGCTGCAAAATTTCATATTTGTTGAGAACAAGTACCATTCCGAACTTGTTGTACAATACTATTCCACGAATTCAACTGTTTAATCACTCTCTGAAATACCCCGGTTTGCACAGATCGCGAAACTCGTCGAGATATTATCATGTTCGGATATGAATAATTAGTGTTGCGTAATAGTATCGTTCTACTGGAATGCCATATGTTCAATATCACGTGGTCTTTTTTATTATTGATGAAATGGTATTTGAGAATTGATCTGATTTCAACTGAAAATGGGCTAACGGACTGATATCGGATTATGGACATCTCACTAGGCTACCGTATTCTCATCAACATGAATTGATTTTTGTATTTAATAAAATGGTCCTTCATGAATCGTTGATAAATGTTAAATTCCAGAGCTCAGTTCGAACAAGCTATCGAAACCGTCTGACTATGACGTCGGTTGATAAACCCCTCTTCCCAAGATTTTTTATTTCAGAGTATTGACTAATTAATCACTTTTCTTCATAGGTATCATGCCACGATGAACATTCTGATGATTGAAATCGTATGCACAACTGGTAATATAACATCATGACATAAACAGAAAGGCCACTGGAAACTGAACATATACAGGGTTTATTGAGGCAGCTTTTCGTTAGAAGTTTTCGTGATTGAAAAATACTGGGAATTCCGAATTTTGGACTCCAGGCCAGATTTACGAGGTCATACCAGCTTCGGTCAAACCGGAAGTGGCCAGCTACTTCCATACTTCGAAGGGAAAACCCGGTATAATGATTTGACTATTGAATCCTGAGGAAATTTCATTTTGAGTTCCATCGAATTTCATGGTATGACCAATTACATATATCTGAAAGTTGAAATACTTCTTTATTTCGAATGAAATAACGATAACAATAACAAGGTGTATGTCTGTCTTAAAAATACTGTCTGTAAGTTCTTTGAGGAGGTGGTACATTCATTTTTCAGTTTTTCATGGGATTTTCTCTCCTCGTTTCTAATAAATAGAGTAGAAGTTATTGAAAATTATCGCAATATATTTGTAGTAAGGGCAGATTTAGGATCTGCCCCAAAATGTCACTGCGCTTGAAATTAAACCTTCAGATACCTAAAAGAGAAATTCTCTATTGGTCAGTGACACCTCGTTTTTGAAAAAATTTTGGAAATACGAATATATTTAATAAGAATAAAAACCTCCACTTATCTTTGTGGACGTTTCGGGAACGAATCTGCTCCCGTTCTCAACACAATTAAAATATTTTTCTCTTCGTAAAATTTTTCAATGTTTTCAATTTTGACACTGAAAAGTGACAATTTGGTAGACGGAGGAATTCTGGTTACAAGGTGTTTTCATTAATTGATATCGAATGCTCCATTTTCATATTCAAGTTTCAGAAGTGGATGCCAAGTTCTATCTATATCAACTGAACAAGAAGCAATATTATTGTCTCCGTTCAGGAGAATGCAAGCAGACTCTTTGATTTTCCGTTTTTGGTTGTTGTATTCTTTTCCTATGATCTTAATATCACCCCAATCGGCCATATGTTGTCCATTTTCAGTAAGGATATGGTCAGCTAATTTTGATTTGTCAGTATATCTTTTCTTTATATTGTTCTTATGCTCTTTCATCCTTACTGATAGAGGCCTGCTGGTTTCACTGGTATAATATTTTCCACAAACACATGGTATACTGTAAAATCGATCTCATTGTATTTTTTGTCTTGAACATTTTTAATAACTTCTACTCTATTTTTTTAGAAACGAGGAGAGAAAATCCCATGAAAAACTGAAAAATGAATGTCTTAAAAATGTTTCGGAATCTGATCAGTTGACCTTGGGTCACCCGTTTTGATGATGCTCAGTAACGCCGGAAGGGTGCATGTGATATCAGACACTTCAATATATTATAAGCTCCTGATCTGTCAATAAAAGTTGAGCAGCGTCAGAAAATCACATTCAGATTTCATCATTACGGGCCTCTATGTGTTTAATTTCTGTTGTCATCATTGAAATATAGCGGATAGTATAATGAATTTCAGCTTGGGACAAACAATTTATGTGATTGTTTGTTGGTTTTATTCCAACCCTTATAGTGAGCCATTCACGAAACTTTTCATTGTTCTGAGTGAACATATGATGTGAAACGTTCTATTATATTTCATGAATTACTTGAATGATACATCGGTTTTGTTTGGAACAATCGGAGACACATTCATGGGAGAATCATATTATTCCATTGTTCTGAATGACAAATGACACGTCTGAAAACAATCTTCACAACAAACTAAATCATCTCGGTGAAATTCGAGGTGATATATCCTATTGGAAAAAAAATGTAATCAGAAAAGTATAATTCACGTACGAAATTGGTGATTTCAAAAGTTGGTGCCTCGGTACTTGGAACCGATATTGACTAGTCAAAAATCAGATATAGAGGTACACGACATAGAAATTCCAAGTAGGATCTTCCCATCTCCCTATATAAAAAAAAATTGAAAGTTCAGTTTTTCTAAGAGAATTCTCATCCCATGTTCCAGTGTGGAACTAGTATTGTTGCTATAGTAGTGTACATCAACTCCTCATAGTCGTGAATTTTTCACACAAAGAGGGAGAAGGAATCATCTGATTTGTGATAAAATGTATTTCCTTTTTTTTTCCTTCCAGAAATCACGTCTCAAGAATTGATTTGTACATGGAAACCTATTATAGGACTCCAATTCTGGAAATTAGTGTTCAGGCGGTTACCGAACACTAGTTTCAGTTATTTTTTTTGTTTCCTGTTACTTTTCGTTATATCGGAAGTGGACCCTGACACAATATTTTTTTTTATCTGTGGACAACACGAAAGGGAAACCTATAATGTTCGGGGAACATCGTGTCAGCCAGCGGTGGAATTTTTGGAGAGAAGAGAGGTGTTGGAATTTTTCTTGAAAGTTTGGAAGTTGTAAGCATCAGGAAAGACTTCACTAGGCAAAGAATTCCACAACTTGGCCGTTCTATTGATGAATAATGCTTGGTATAGCGATGTTCGACAGGTCTCGAGCCTGACAGTGTAGGGGTGACCAGCTTGAGCTTGGCTAGTTTGTCTACTAGGAATCGCGCGTGGTGGCATAATATATGCTATTTCCGTTGAGCACCGACCGTGAAAGTACCTATAAGAAAGGCATAGATCGCCGACCTTTCTACGATGATCTAGAGAGGTCAATGATTTGGTGAGTGTTGTATCATCGACTAGGCGAATAGCTCTCTTCTGAATTGAATCCAAAGCTTCAACGTATGTTTGGGGGCTGAGCTCCAAACATGTGAACAGTATTCCAGGACAGGTCGAATTTATGCTTTGTAGATCATAAGCAGTTGCTGGGATGTGAAGTATCTCTTCGCACGGGATAGAAAACCAAGTTTTTGTGAAGCAGTTTTCGCAATGAACCTCACATGATCGTTCCATGAGAGAGCACTGTTGGTGGTGACACCCAGCATGGATATTGACGACCTCATAGGAACAGTGGTAGGTACCCGACATCATCAAATTGGGTATTGTGTGATCAGCCTTCTTGGTGAACATACGAGCTTGAGTTTTAGTTGCATTGAACTCTACTAGATTCCCAGACCCCATTTCAGAATTCTTGTTAGATCCTCATTTGAAGCATCAACCTGTCTTCGCCTTGCACCTCTGGCTTCGTTGGATGATATAGGAGCACTAGAGGAAAAGGCGGAATGAAGTGTACTATCATCCGCAAAGCAATGAACTGGGCTGGAGGTCACATTCAACAAATCATTGATGTGGAGCAAGAACAAAGTTGGTGCCAAGACAGAACCTTGTGGAACACCAGCATTGATCGTCCTTGTATCAGACGAGACCCCGTCTACCACCACGTAGAGTGATCTTTCTGCAAGAAAACTCGATAGGAAAAGACACAGTTGGGGCGGCTAACAATATGACGAAAGTTTCGCTAGGAGGCCTTGGTGCCAAACTCGGTCAAATGCTTTGGAGATATCCGAGGCTACAGCCAGAGACTCCCCATGTTTCTCTATTGACACCTGCCACTTATGTGTCACACAGGCAAGCAGATCTCCTGTTGACCTCTGGTGACGAAAGCCATATTGCCGGTCGTTCACGATTCTTGAGCTCTATAGATATCGGATGAGCTCGATGTTGATTGCTTTTTCCATTACTTTAGAGATCACAGATAGTAGTGAAATCGGTCTATAGTTGTTAGGGGGGGGAGGGGGGGTTGGACCCTAGCTTTCTTCCAGTTAGAAGGAGATACGCCGAGTTCGTACGAAAGGGTGAACAACCTGCAATATACTGATTATTGCATTTTTGGAATCTATGATTATTTCAAACATAACTGATAGTCATATGTCTGAAGAGTTCAACTTTTGAGGTATTCAACTCAACAAAAAAAAACGATATTTTCAATTCCAAAAATTCTCAACTGAAATCTACAGATCTTCTCACATTATCCGAAAATTTGCAATGAAACATTACATGGTGATGGCGTCAGAGTTCACTATGAAAAAATCGAAATTTTTTGTTATGATAAGAGAATTCGAAATAAGGAATTATCATTGTTTCACTCTGCATGAAAGTGTCATGAGTAGGCTGTAGTCTATCTAGTTATCACGAACGGAAAATTTCACATGTTCCTTTTATAAACTCTTACATTTCCATCTATTGTTGAAGAATTGAGTGTTGCCACGCTCTAACATAAATTGAGAACAGTTTTTGTTTGTTGACACTACAGAACTGGATTGTTCCTTGTCGACTTTTCCAAGCCAGAGCGAGCTGATAAATAGTCTGATAACCACGAATAGTTGTTTTTTCCATATTTTTACAAAATTAATGTCATTTCAGACAGCCTCATGAAATATACACTGTTACAGATTTCTCGAAAAAGTGAAGCTGTAGGACTTACTTGAACAAAATCCGAAAATTTTTGGTCTGACTCCTTTGGATTTCGAAAAATTATTTTCATTGTCGATGGCTGCATCTGCCAAAAATTCCTAGAAAACTGAAAATGCTGCAATATATAGGGAATTGTATTTGGAATAATTAAATTTCGGTCCATTCGCGGTATATCCGGAAGTGGCAGAAAAATGGAAATATTTCAGCTGAAACAAGTTTTTTGGAGACTACCTTCTTTTTTGGATGAACTCATTTCATGAACAATGATTCTCAATAGTTTCTACTATATACATTAACTCAACTCGTCTTGAAGGCATCTGTACATGTACAGTGTGACGAGTGGAAGCATGAAGATTGGCGGAACCCTGGCAAATACTAAAGTCAAAACAATGCGAAGAATGAAGATATATGATTCGTTGGATATCAGACAAGATGAGAAATCGATAGCCAACATCGTAACAGTCGATCGCTTGAACGCTCTCAGTTGAACACCGCAATGTCATCATCCTGAATAGCATTCTAATGCAAATCAGTTCAATCTGCACCCACAATAAATAATGTTCTTGTAAATAAAGGAATGTCACGTGCAATTCTGAATGTCATGGTTCACTAACATGTTGAAATGAATAATTCATATCTAGTGACCATATGTTACTATCACAGAGTTTTACAATAAATAAACGAAATAGTTCGAAATCTTCGGATTTCATTTCCGGAATTCACATAGTGAGTATAGTATAGATGTGTCTACTGCCAACATTCTCTTCCGCGATCTTTTCCTTCATTTTATAAATATTCAAATCATATCTAGATATCTATGGTTCAATGATCAACAGGAATCTCGTCCATTATGCCACCACCATAGATTCCAGGTAGACAAACTATGCGAGCTCAGGCTTGTCTCCCCCTAGCTCGAGACATGCAGAACTTTGCTTCTTCTAAAAATTATTCATTATTAGAAAGAAAAAATTCTGGAATCCTCCACCCAATGAAGTCTTTCCTGATGCTTATGACCTTCTCTCCCCAAATTCCATCGCTGCCAAACGAACATTATTGGTTTTCCATTCGTGTTTTGAGAAAACAAAGAAAAATAGAGAGCGATTTTCTTGATACAATTTCGGTTTTTGTTACCGTATAGTGATCGTGACGGAAAAATCATCAACTCACGTTTTGAGCAACTGCGAATACATCGATGCGTTACGGGTATAAATTTCGGCCAATGACCGAATTCGGCAATTGGATACAACACGTAGGCCAAATAGATTGATGAGTTGGGAAACTACCGTGACTCTTGTTTGGTGTGAAGAGGCGATTTAGAGCTTAGAAGTGGATTTGCGAATGATGAACGAGTAAATCTAACGGAAACTGCTTGACAAGCAAGGGCTCGTATCCCTGAGGCTCTTCTCTCGAAGCACGTCACGTCTCGGTAAATATGTCTCCGGGGCGTTCTCGACATGATTGGATCCTGCTGGGAGTTCCACTCTAGCGATTAGAGTCTGTTTGCTCTTGCCACATTTGAGTATTTGCTCAGTCATGCAACCGGAATTCCATGGTCTGTTATTCATACTTGTCTCGCCTACACTAAACATGATATTGTCTTACTTCGAGAAAATTACTACTTTTGTGGCTGAACCACGCAGACTGGGGTAGCCCGAGGACCGGAGATAACAGAACATACGACATTTCTCCTTATTCATCCAACCATTGATGTAACAAAGAGAAATTCTATCAAATATTCTGCTTGGTGACAGCGTGTGTGAAAGGATAATCAATGGTAGGAGCCCATGTTTGCTCAAAGTGAATGGTAGAGGAAAGCTAATCTCTTCAGCCTATATCAATCAGTCTAAATGACAGTAACCATTCACAGCGCATATAAGTGAACGTTCAAGTCCAAACTCAATCATGAAATAGTCTATAATTCCATGGAACACATACAAAGAGAACATGTTCAACAGAATCAATTAATCATCAGTCAATGTAATAAAACAATTTTTGAAAACAAGGTTTCAAATGTTACTCGAATGTTGGATTGTGAGCATTAGAAATACCTCAAAATTATTAGGCTATGTATTATGTATGCACTGCGGAAATTAAACTTGCGGGGGGATTTCGGGGCGAGGAGCGACACGTGATGTAGTTGAACGTATGTGTGTGCTCGCCCTGTAGTGCACATCGAATTAGTTTTTAAACATTCTTACCTTGTAGCTCTGAGTCACGATGTTTTTTCTCATCTCATGGAAATGAAAGGGAATATATGAAGTTCAAGGAACATATAGAAGTAGTCAGAGGGGAAATGTTGGGAGAAAAGGGGAATTTTTTCTTGGAAGTTTGCAGGTCGTGATCATCTGAAAACACTTCACTAGGAAAATAATCCTACAAAATTCAATAAGCTTGATTGATTGATATTCACAAGTTTCCACAATTCACAAGTTCATACACGAATATAATACAAGTTATGTTTATATCTTTACATTTTTCTATAACCCTTTGTGGACAGGTGAATGCAGCTAAGTAGTATCAATGCTTGTGTTGCGCTCTTCATCGTTCATTTCATAAATTCGGAAGTCAGTTTTGGAAGATATTCTGTTATGATTAATCATTCATCATTCTGTAAACGTCGTTTATTGATAGTACACGACAAGCAAAGTACTGAATGAATATATCATTATATTCTGAAATGACAGATTCATTTCAATTTCAAATGTTTGACACTATATTTTTCGCACCCTGTATATCACACAGACTTACATGGAAGTATGAAATGGAAGGTTCTCTTCATTTTCGAAGCAGAATACGAAAATATTATGAAAAATATAGGTCGCCATTTGAACAATCGAAGTTGGCCCGAGTAAACGGAGTTGTTTCGCTGCATCCAGTAAGTAGGACGACATTCGATGAAAATGTGTTCAACACTCAATTTTGTTTCACATATGTCCTGAGCGTATCCGATTGATGAGCACTTGATGTTTTCGGTTCATTGTTTCATTGGGCTCATGGTTTCACATCATATTTTATGGTGGTTTTGCACCGGACACTTACCACTGATTTTTCCATTTCTGAATTATCGCTCTTTTCACCATTGATTTGATATCTGGAGGCACTACTTTCGTCACTGTTTCGGATTCGTCAGAAGTAATTGCACCACGAGCACATTCGTTGACTCTCTCATCGAATCCCAGTGTGTGATGGAATCCAAATGAAAAAAACGTCACGTTGCTGGATCAGATGGAGTTCTCTTTTTATTTTCTGTGCAATTGGATTTGTAAGTTATGAACATTTTAGTTTGTGTATTGAGCTAAGTGAGTCTGATAAAATAAGGTATTCCTTTACACCTGTCACATTGATATAGACCACTGAATATGCTGGTCGTTGAGGGAAACTTATAGGAGGAAGATTATGATGTTTTGACTACAACAGCTCCTACTCCTTCATGAGTTTTTGAGGTGTCCGTGTAGATATCTGTGTTTTCAGGCTAGTTGGAAATAATTCGTTGGAATTCATTTCTAATGACCTGGTTATTGGTATTGAGCTTGTCAAAGTGAGTTGGGCTCATATCACACTTCGGCGGTTTGATGGTCCGAGGAAAAGGTGGGTTGACTTTGGTAGGATATGTTTTCGGTAGGAATAGATCGAGGGTAGATGATTGCTCGCGGACCTCCTGATAGAAAGGTTTATAGGTCGTTTTTTCGATTCGTGAAGGGATTCCTATATTTATCACAGAATGTGTTGCTGTGAGTGGGATTTGTTGGGGTTGCACTTATTGTGGCTGCGTAGGCCAAACTGAGGTAGGTACGTCGGTTGTGTAAAGATGGTTCTCCCGTCGCACTGTGGATGCTTTCAACTGGTGTTGTACAGTATGCACCTAATGATATTCGTCAGGCTTTGTTGTGGATAGTGTCGAGTAACTTGAGTGTCGCCTTGTGATTTTTTTTGTCGAGAAAAGAAAGAAGAAGAAGAAGAAAGAAGAAGAAAGAAGAATTATTTCAGGATGTCATTTATGGTAATAGGAAGAGAGTTGGACTGATGACAGACCCTTGTGGGGTACCACAATTGTTGTTGCCTGAATTGCAAAAAAATATAAATTCAGATCTCGATAGCTTGCAAAATTGGTTCTGTGAGAACTCATTATTTTTGGATGCCTCCAAAACGAAAGCAGTAACTTTTCATACTGCCCAAAACATTTTTTCGGTAGACATTAATATTGGAATATCCGGTGTTGAGATAGAAAGAGTTGCCAGTAGAAAGTTTTCAGGTCTTTTTCTAGATAGCAATATTAATTTCCATCAGCATTGCGATAATCTCATTAAAATACTCAATAAGCAGTGTTTTCTGTTAAGAAACTTGAGACGAATTCTAGACAACTCTGGTCTACTTTTATATTACCACAGGCAGATACAATCAAGAATTGACTATGGTATTATTATTTGGGGAAATTCTCCACCTGCACACAATGTTTTTGTAACGCAAAAGAGAATTATCAGAACTATTGCAAACGCGTCACAAACATCATCGTGTAGAACATTATTTAAAAAAATTAACATTTTGACTCTACCAGGTCTCTACATTCTGGAAGTTTTGTTGTACATCCAGAGAAATAAAGAAGTTTTTAAACGAAACCAATCTTTTCATGAATATAATACCCGCATCAGAAATGATTTTCACATACCCAAAACACGTTTATCACTACGTCTGAACTCGTTTGAGATTTTGGGGCTGAGATTATATAATGCACTTCCGGAGTTTTTCAAAATTATAACCAAGGACCAAATATTCAAACATAAAATAAAACCGCTACTTTTTGAAATTAGCCCCTATACAATCGATGAGTTTTTTTCTCACCTACATTAGTAAAAATGTTTTGTATTATTTTTCATCATTGCTGCTTTGTTCACTCACCTAATTGTTTATATAGCTCTCATTATTTATGAATGTGTTTGTTATATATTTGTATTTTATATCTGTATCTGATATGTACTGACTTGCTTTTCTCAAGCTCGTTTTGATGGATCAATAAAGAATTGAATTGAATTGACCATTCTCCAGTGGATGAGTGTTTGACTGAATTCCGTTTGTTCTAACGCGAAATTTTCTTGTTTTCAGGAAATTCTGGATGGAAGCGAAGCAGTGTCCACGAATTTTCCATGAGTCTAGTATTTTCAGTATACGGTATCGCCATGCGGTGTCAAATGCTCTTTTCATATGAAGAAGGATGGCCAAATATTTTTGTTTCACTGCTAGTGCTTCAGCAATATCGCTCTCTGAATCTAGGTCAATAGATTACGGTGTTCAAGAGTCCATGGCAGTCTTCTGTTAATGATTTTCTCTAGGATTTCACAATTCACACATGTAAGAGAAATTGGTCTATATGAGTTAGGGTCAGTTTTTGGTTTGCGTGTTTTGAGAATGGGAACAATTATTGCCCATCTGGGAGATTTTTCATAGAAATCACTGGAATCTCATCAGGGCCGTGAATTATTGAAGCTTGATAGGGCATCTTTGTATTCTTCTTTTCTAATTGGCATGTTCAAGGGAAATCCATAGTTTATGACGATGGGTAGTCCAACTGCTTCTTCATCACGTTTTTTTTTCAAGAATGATTCGTCATGATGAGAGGAACATGAGTTTTTTCTGTACATTTCCGCCAAAGTATTCGCAATTTGTTATTTATCTAATATAGTTCTATTATCCACTTTCAAGATATCGATTCCTTCGTGTGTAGTAGCTCCCGATATGCTCCTCCCTCATTCTCAGACTTCGGTCATGGATGTTGAGCTATTATTACTCGAAATATACTGTCTCCATGAAGTACGCTTGGCGTTCTTGGTAGTCGATCTTGCTTCTGTCCTGATTTTTTTTAATTCGATTATATTTTCTGTAGTTTTGTGTCGTTTACATTTGTTGAATGCTCTTTCATTATCCCGTATAGCTTGCTTGCATTCATTATTGCACCATGGGAACGGGTTATGTTTAGGGTTGAAAGAAGTTTTTCCAATAGCATTTTCAGCTCCTTGCAAAACAGCTCAGTTAGAGTTGGCTCGAGTGTCTTTGATATTGTCAGTGATTTCACATGTTATATTTTTTTATGGTGGTAAAGAGTTTCCAGTCAGCTGACTCAATATTCCATTTTGGTATCGTATTATCTGGAGTTTGGCTTCTCAGGTTGTTGGATATCACTATAGGATTGTGATCGCTATCATAGTTGTATCATGTACAAAAGACAAAATTTGAAGGCATTCAATGCTATTCAGGAAGTTGATCGTCTTTCTCAATTTCAACGCGTCTTAGGGCCGTAGTGCAGTAGTGACATTTTTCTGGACATGGGACACACTATTCGAATGTTTTCTACTGTTGCACTGAATATTCCCTAGAAGTTTGATACCATAGTTCTGTAACATATCATAGTTCTGTGTTGAATGGGATTGTTTCAAACTGTACTCACAGTTGAATATTGTATTGATCACTCACTGTTTCACGATGTGAAACATCGATGTGAAACAGATTTATTTGATTATGAAATCGGAGCTGATATCAGACACGTTGGCACCTTGTCAGTCAGAACCCGTGATTTCAGTTATCGAACTGACAAGAGTGCTCTGATATAACTATGAACTGGGCATATAGAAGGTCACAGCCAACATGAAACAATATGAAATATACTCCTTTTGTGAATCTTTCACCAACAAATCGTCCTAATTTTCCAGCTTCCTGTGGGATTTTCTCTCTTCGTTCCTAAAAAATTGAGTAGTTATTATGAGGAATCATTTCAATATATTTGTAGTAAGGACAGATTTTGTGATCTGCCCCAAAATGTCATTGCGCTTGAAATCAAACCTTCAGAAACCTGAAAGCGAAATTCTCTATTTGTCAGTGACACCTTGTTTTTTGAAAATTTGGGAATATAATCATATTTAATGATGATATTTATCTCAGTGGAAGTTTCGGGAACGAATCTGCTCCCGTTCTCAACACAATTAGAACACTTTTCTTCGCAAGATTTTTCAATGTTAATTGGTTTTGACAACGATGTACAGAACACTGGTGGAGCTATTCTGCCTATTCGCCTATCTAACTTCTTCAACCAGAACTATAACGTACAGCTAACTTGATAACATCATTTTATTCATTATAGCGGAGAATCACTCAAATGTCAGTTGTGAGATGGTGACACAAAAATGAGAACGAAATCAGTATTATCGATAATTGCACAATCACAATCAGTGTTATGAAAAAGTTTTTTCAGAAGTAGTAATTCAGGTTACTTCTCAATCAATGATCAGACTGCATAATTACAATCTCAAAACATCAACTATTAATACAGAAATCTGTAAAAATGTCACCATCTCCTGGGGAGTTTCATAACTATCAGGCCATTATAGCGGAAAATGGTGTTTTTTTATTGATTGATATTGAATTCTCCATTTTCGAAATCATGGTTGCCAAAAATGTATCATTGGCCACTCATTCATTCCTGAATAACTTCATAATGAAATGTTCCGATCGATACCTATGAGTTTCAATTTTTGTTGAATCTCAATGCCGGCCAATGCGTGCCTTCAAATTTTAGCAGTGGAAAAGCAGCCACGAGGCTTCTATTCCAGTGATGTCGCTCCACCATCTTCCTTGTCTGAATGTTCCATATTGTCCTTAGGATGACGTTGATAATAATCAATACCAGAAAATGTCATCGTAGGGTTTAGATTACTGCTTTCCTACTTAGGAACGTATATATCTATTCTTTTCTGAATATCAAAACGATCAATCCGTCATTCGATTCAAAAAGAACCAGTGCAGTGAATGGTAATTATCTGGCTCTCCAGACAATAATGATTCTTAATTCAATATAGTGTGGGGAGTGACATATTTGTATCATGTGCATTATGTGTGTTCATGAGACCTGAGTAGGTATATCAGGTTATACTTAGGTTTCTTGTCAGTTTCGATCGCTGTCGACAGCTGAAACCCAACCCAAAATACAGCAGCCAGGAGCGAGATGACTTGAGCGGAGACCCGTTGCATAGTCTGATGGACAAAACCTATGTCATCATTCAACGAGCTTTTTGTGGGATTCTCTCTCCTAGTTTTGTAGTTTTGAAAAAAAATGGAATTGTTTCGTCACTCTTCAGTGTCAAAAAAACCTAATATTGAAAAATTTTGCAACGAGCAAATATGCGAATTGTCTTGAAAACGGGAGCAGATTATTCGTTTGCGAAACGTCCACTGAGATAAGTAGAAGTTTTTTTTTATTGAAAATCAATTTGTATTTCAAAGAACAAGTGTATATATGAATGAGATATGAAAATAGAGATTTTGTCTTTTCGGTATCTGAAGGTTTGATTTCTAGCGCAGTGACATATTATATCTATCCTCATAGCAAATATATTGAGATGATTATCATAACTTCTATTTCCATTTCCAGAAACGAGGGAAGGAAATCCCACATAAAGGCTGAGAAAATGAATGTACCACCTCTTCGAATAACGTTCAGACCGTATTCAGTACCTACGTTTATTTCGTGAGAATAAATATGTGCGCAAATGAATTGATTCAAGTTCGACAATCTTCGGATACTTTGCAACTTCACCAACTGACTCCACTCCACTAGGAAATATCAACTTCAAGAAGATACCAACAACTCGATCAGCTAGAGGTATCTACGTAACATTACCTACCGCTTTGAAATTATCTCCTTCCGCGGAAGAGGTTCAGTAGTATTTTGTGAAAAATTGTGGTAAATGAAAATGCACTCATTGTTAATGTATCAGTTGAAAATCTGATATAGTCGTTGTCATTTTGTTCCATGTCAGGAATTTTTTGTATTTCTCAATAAATTTAATCAATTGTATATTGCGAAGCATAACTTCATCACTTGATTACTCATTCTGCTGCTCCACATATTGTATTCCCAACTCATTTTGCTCGTCAGTATTGAGTAATCGTCTCGGAAAAACAATATGCGAAATCAAACTGAACATATGATAGGTACCATCAGAGTGCTAACAGCAGTAGGTACAATTCCTATGTGAAAAGTAATTACATTCATCATGCGTTTTTGAAATATTCCAACACGAGTGCATTCCACTTCCCACTTTCCTGTTGTGATTGCGAAATGAGCTACTTCCTCAATCGAAAGGAAAACAGTATGTAATTCGATGTTTCCGTAGATGGTCGTAGGAAAATCTCCTTCCATCATTCGAGTACATCCACGATATATTCAAAGCATCTCATGCCTTATGGTTTTCGAACAAATCTGAAATGAAAAAGATCGAAGTATGCTGCTGAGAAACACCGTCAGAATAAATAAGATGCTATCCCCACTGAAAATCAAATCAGACCGTCAGACATTGGGCATGGCAGGCAACAAATTGTCAAACATGTGTTGAAGTACTCAGTATATCATTCTTAAGTCGACATCAACATGTCGAGAACTCAGATGAGATGTTTTCAGAACATTCAAGACACACTCATTTTGAAGAAATTACGATATTATCACAAACAGATTACGATCGATTCTTAGATACAAGAGTGGGATAGTCATTTTAATTTCCGTTGGATTATCTTGCCTCGTGAATTCCAAATTCCACCAATATCCCTCGAGTTTTTGCCTAATAGAGTTTCATTTTGTTGGGCAAAGTTGTTCAGACTCCTTTTATTTCTTCCTGAAAGTAATCTCGGACCATAGCGACTCATATCTACTTATCCGGGCCTGCGAATTCCCAGTGTTTTTCCGAGAACAGGAGCATATAATATTCCTTGCGGGAAACATTCTGCAGTTTTAACGACTTGTTGTTCATTTCAAGAATTGAAACAAACGATTCTGGATACTTATTGTGTAGTCTCCTAATGGAAAGAAATGAGAAGGAAGTTGTCAGAGAGTTATTGATTGGAAAGGATCAACACCTATTTTTTCGGAGCTCTCACGGGTCGAAATCAACACTCGAAATGTATCAGTGGTACGAACGAGCCGTTTTTCACTGGCTTCATTTGATTTTGCCAAGGTGTATGGTAACTGTGTGCCAAATTTTTGGGACCATGTATCACAAATTCGACAACGAAAATCAATTTGTCTGTTAAGAGAGAAGAAATTCTGATTTCTGGTCTAGAAAATGATAATTCCAAGTGGCTGATAACAACTGCTTCAATAATTCAGCTGTAGGTATCTACGTAACATTACCTACTGCTTTGAAATCATCTGCTTCAAAGGAAATGCTTCAGTAATATTTTCTCCTGTCAGTATATTGAGTAATTGTCTCAGGAATTACAATAATACTTTTGGATTATGCAGATTTTGATTTGTCCTCACAACAATTATATTGAAATAAATAATATATCTTCTCCTTCCATTTGTGGAGAGGGAATTTCGTGCAGTCAAGAACATATCATAATTCTTTTTCTGTAGAGCAAATCGTTTGTTCCGTGGAAAATGATTCGTGTTTTCCTGAGAGTTGCGGTCTCAATTTGTTACCAACTTCCGTATAAAACATGCCTTTCTATCGAGTCCAAGTGAAGTAGCTCTCCTGAAGTTTTAACGGCTGGATGTGAAATACTCAAACTGCTTCCATTACCTTCTACTCCGTAGATTTCGAGAGACATGCACACAGAAAAAAATAATTTGATAGAATTAACAGAACGGGTTCTGTATCGAATTTAACGATAATTTTTTTTAGCATTACAGAATTTCTCTACCATCAACAAAACCATTGTCACGAAAGATACAGAATGTTACAGATTTTCTGTTAATTTCAAAATCCATTTCCGTAAGTAGGTGTCTCCGACCATATATAAGTTATATACTATTCACATATCATTTTTTAATATTAATAGAACAGCTAGGTATGAGATTACAGAAAATACTGTTGGTATTAAAGTTTATTCTGTACAATTCAATTCAATGAGAATTCTATACCGAGGATAGAATCTTCTCTAACATTCATGGAATGTTTATTGATAATTGACCCAAAAACTTTCTTTGGATATTAAAGAAAATATATCATGGGGCTACGAATAGTTCTGTAATATTGAGAGATCATGAGTGAAGTCATTCATCTTGAAAGAATATTCTGTGGATATAACAAATAGTTCTGTTCCAGTTCGAAAAACGTGAGAAACATCATGTCATTATTCACCAATCAGATTCATGCTCACGGGTGTCGGTCTAGTTTTAAATTTGCGTTGCATCCCTCATACGGCATAGGCATAGGGCTCATTTCATATTTAGTGTTGACATTGAGTGCATCGATGTTGAGTGTAGTGAATTGTTTTCTTTCCGATTGATAGGTAGGTAAGTGTATTCAACCAGTAGCTTAGCGAAAGAGCGAAAAACGGTATAATTCATATGGTGTTTACGTGGGTATAATATCTATCACATATTTATAGTAGAGGGGATTGGTTGTAAAGGGGGGATTTGTTGTACTTATCCCCTTTTCATTTCATATATTATTCAGGTATAGTTATCTATACTTAAAGGTCTTCGTCTAAAATATTCAATTGAGATTTGGATATAGTAAGTATAGGTATTTTCCTGTTCATTATTCCAGAAAATGATGCTTTATGCTTGGATCATTTCTTCTGTTTCAGGTTGACATTGATTATCAAGAGCTGATTAAAGAAAACCCAAATATGTTGATGGATTCTTGGGAAGATTCTTCCAATAAATCAAATGGAATATTTTCAGAAAAATTCAGAGAAACCTTCAAAATCAATGAGGTCCAATCAGAAGGCAAGTATTTATCAGATCAATCAGTTCCCTCAAATAACAAATATAACTTACTTAGACAAACTCTCTTTCAGAAGGAAAAATTGCAGTAACATTCTGGTTCTTACATGCCTACCTCAAGCCGACAGGAAAAAAAATCAAAGATCCATCAGGAAAGGAGAATGTCTTGAAGTTCACCATGAGGGACTCAGGAAGCTAATTTTTCCTAGTTGGACCTACTTTGGCAAACGATAGAAGACATGAAACGAAGAGGCCAGCCAGTTTTATTATTCTAAAGAAATGATGACTCGTATATCATTCATTCATATTCATGTATTCATCATGCATTTGTATTAAACATAATGAAATGAAAGATATGTTTTCATCAATTTTCGAAAATCTCATGTAGCTGGAAGAATAAGTCAAACTAGTTTGTCATTTCGTCAGATTTGCCGGGAGGTTTTTGAGGTAAAGAGGAATTCGACTTTCTATACATATCATATAGTCGAAAATTGAGGTTGAAGACTCCGTTGAAGATGACCTCTCTCAGATGGCGGGCGAGTTTGTAATTTCTTCTCCTACCATAAAGTCGAGGATCACAAATTTCGTTTAGATTCGCATATACAGGGTGATTGATAAAACCGTTGAATATACGTTTCTGGCGAACTAGGCAGCGGATCGTTTCGAAAGTTGGTATTATTACATGAACAAACCTGATCTATCCATGTGAAATAATTCAAAGTTGAATACCCTGTATTTTATTGCATCTTCAGATTCTCCCTGAATAGCTTTCATCATATATCACACTTGGGGTCTACCGGGAATTATTACTGTGAAAAATCGAGATTCTTCAGAACGGCTTTCATGACCATATCTCAATTTTTGATTAGGAATC
This sequence comes from Gastrophysa polygoni, assembly GCA_963576655.1. Taxonomy (NCBI): domain Eukaryota; kingdom Metazoa; phylum Arthropoda; class Insecta; order Coleoptera; family Chrysomelidae; genus Gastrophysa; species Gastrophysa polygoni. The sequence goes on from OY755083.1 coordinate 35,439,925, forward strand.
CACTCAAAAATTCAATTGAAACACATACAGGGTGATGCATAACCCATAATTCTTATCACCATGTATCTGTTCCAATTGAATATCAAGAGTCCTGATAACAATTCCCGAGATAACCAGAACAATTCAGTTATTTGTACAGAAATTTCCGTTTTGGCAATAAACAATTTCATTCCAGTAATAGAACCATTCTGTGGAAAACAATGAATTGAAGGATCCATCATTCGACCTGTACAGAAATATCTTTTGCGATTGAGGAATGTTTCTTTACCATTGAAAGAACATTCCATAATGTTACCAAAATTCAACAGAACCATTCTTTAACATATGAATAACTATCGTTCAATAGAAGGTACACATTCTGTTATATCGATAGAAATATCTTTATGACTATCAAACTATTCTATAATATTATAGAATTCTTCCGAATTCTTCTATGCAGTGTACAGAACTACCTGTTGAGACAACAAACAAATTGTTCCACAATGAAATGAACTTTCTGTAGAAGTACCGAAATGTCATTTGATGTTAATGAATCTTACTTGTGGATTTCAAAAGAAATAGATTATGGTATTAACAGAAACTTTCATTGGCGCTATAGCGAAAGAAGTTTCTGTAATATTCGAAGAATTTTTTTTTATATTTACCTTGTAATTTCTTTCTGTGCAGACATTTGTTGAAGTGTCGTGTAGGGGAGAATTATCTACGAACAACTGGAACTTTTGTAAAGTAAACTTTCGTTGAGGATGTTCGGCAGAATGAATTAGCAAGAGAATTCATGAAATTCAGATTATTTCGTATGCTCACTTTTTGAACATCAGACAAAGGTCAGTGTTGACCGTTGTTGGAAATGCAAAATCGATTCCAGAGGTTTTGCTTGGTGAATCCAGATAATTTATCGTATTCTAATTTTAATTTATAATAATTTATTTTAAAGCACATACTTGGCACGCAGTACTATCCACAATTAGTGGAGGAATCCACCTAATGTCGCTTCGACCTAGAACTTTCTTTGAGGTACGACCAGTTCCGACCTGTACTGTTAAAGTATACAGACTTCTTCAATAAACTGTGGTACTGTGAGTATTATATAATTCTAGCAGAATTCTATTAGACGACAGTTCCGAGTGAGGGACGACATTTCTCATTAGGGAAGAATTCAAAATAACTACTTTCCTGAAACACGTTTTTTGAGAAATATCACCCCATGAATCTGAATCTACATGACGTATTGGGATGATTCTTCACACAATCAGAACAGAATTATGTTCAGCTTCTCACACTGATTTTGTAACATCAAATACTTCTCCAGTCCATTGTTAATCGATTCAGAACGCAAGATATCACCTCTTATGTTATACAGGGTGGTCCAACAAAAATTTAACACATCGATTTTCCGGCTACAAAATGAAAATTGGAAATCACTCGGTCCCGTCGATTCTGATTCGAGGGAGAACAAATTTTCCGCCTTTTGTATATATATATATATATATATATAGATGAAACTAGTATTCTTGGAGATAGCAGCAGGTAATAAGGAGTACTCTTTTAAGTTATTCCAAGCTTTCGGAAATGTTTATTTCCTTCTTCAGGGAAGCTACAAAGACAGAATTGGAACCAGTGTGAGAATATTATTTGTAAGTGACTCGTCTGGAAAGTACTTACATCTTAGTTGAGAATGCATTACATTGATGTAAAGTCTAATAAACAATTTTCGAATTGTATTTTTTTTTTTTTCGTTTGCAAGGATATACACCGTTTGTGCGTATTGTACAAAAATCCCAAAAATCCTAACTCTGGCGTAGGCACCAAGATACTTCTTTCTGAATCAACAATAAATCCACACAGTCTTGAAACTTTCAATATTGGAGTATATTCCTCGAATTCAATTTTGCCTCTGTCGATTAGGAGAATGTCACCTTAATAAGCAACTAACAACCCCTTTCATTCTGAGGTACTTCACTATTCGAAGGTTTGCTAAATTTATAGGGTGCTGCATTTAGTCCGAATGGAGAGCAATTGATTTCATATAAATTTCGAATTTTCATGATTTCCATATATGGGTAACAGAAAATATACATCATTCGAGTCGATATTGGCAATGGAACGAATCTCGAGTAATATATAGTCTGGCAACTGTACTGGAACCTTCCATCTCGAAATGTAAGGCACCTATGAGATAATTGAAGTTTTTTCAGATTCAAGATTTTTCCGTGACCTTGGAACATGAAGTATAGCTTCCTTACGCTGGGTGGGGGAAATATATGTCAGGAAATTTTCATCCCCCTGCCCAAAAGCTAGACTCTCTTGTCTCTGGTAAACCTCATCCAATCTTTGTAAAACTTTCGGAGAGTACCTGCATAATTAGAAGTAGCCAGTAATCGACGGCTGTGATGCTGGTTCTGCGATTTCTGATGATATCTCTCTCTAGTCTAGTCTATTTCTCCCTTCCTATTCATTTTCTTCTTCGTTTTGTAGTTGGCGCGCTTGTAGTTTGAAGTAGCCACCCGTTGGTTTCTTGGATAGTTATGTGGTTGACGGAGTTGATGAGTTTGGCTTCGAGCTATGAAGAAGGGTGACATTTCTCCTTTCAATCCAAACACTGGTTTTTTCCATCGCTGGTTCATTTTTGAAGGATTCATTTAAATCTTTCCCAAGTGAATATTCTTCGACCCTGAAGGCACCAATGACCTTTTCGCACCCAGAATTAACGAAAGGTAACATGTGATACCATCTATGCATTGACAAGGTGTTATGAGTGTTTGTTAGAATTTGAGAAGCGTCTGATAACTTGGCTAATGTTTCAGATGACTCATCAGGTGACTTGGGCAGCATCTGACTCATCATTCGTACTGAAGTTTCCTTTTGAACTCATGGTAATGCATGTTACAACTACTCATCTGGTGATCGCTCGATACTATCATTGTTGAATTAGAGGAATGGCCTATTATTTCCAAACTCACCCGAATTTTCCGATTGCTCCGAGCTATCAGAAGCTGATTCTGCTTCTGATATGTGCTTCCTTAGTTTGTTCAATTCCCGTCTCAATATCTTGAAATGCCTTTTCTTTAATTTCTTCTTGTGTAGTTCTCGTTTTGGCATTTTGATTACTATTCACAAACTCTAATTCTTTTCACCGTTAGGTACAAAAACGGAATGAATCATTCGTATCAGCAGTATTCCGTGGTGAGGTAGCTACAGGTTTTTATATGTTTTTTGTGCTCTACTATGAGAACGTACCGTTGGGTATGATATTCGGAAACTACAGTGTGTGTAATTATGTCAGAAGACAAGCAGACGAAAATTCAATCATCGCCCGTCTACTCCTATAGACAAAAAATTAACAAATGAATAAATAATGAGATGAGATGAGAGTAGCTACCTCACCACGAAATAGTGCTGATACGAATGATTCATTCCGTTTTTGTATCAAAAAGAGAAGAGGCGTTTCAAGATATTGAGACGGGAATCAATCAAACTAAGAAAGCACATATCAGGAGCAGAATCAGCTTCTGACAGTTCGGGGCAATCGGAAAATTTGGGTAAGTTTGTAAATAATAGGAGAATAAATTTTTGAGCCATTCCTTGAATTCAACAATGATGATATCGAGTGATCACCAGATGAGTAGTGGTAATATGCGTTACCATAAGTTCGAAAGGAAACTTGATCAGTTCGAATTAACAGATTCTTCTAATGGTTCAATAAGGAAGTAGAGTTCATCGACTGTCACGGAGAGTGAAGCCCAAGTCAACTCTTTCGGAATACAAAACCTGGTCTCCGTTGAACAAAATCCCGATTCCGTAATTTATCAAGACAATGAGGCCGCAAACCATGACAATGCACCACTCAATTCAACTTTCAATGCACTGGAAGCTAGACCTGCTGCAGAAAACTCTGAGGGCAAAGAGTTACATAACAAGATAACTGTTCGATGGACAGCGTATCTATAACAAGGCCTTCCCAGAGATACAAGAAAGGAAATCATGTCCAGATACCCTATCCCAAAAAACAGGTTCTGAATCCTCCAGAGGTGAATGGCGAAATTAGAGCTTGCCTCCCTGATGGCTTCAGTCACTCATGATAGGTTTATGACAAGCATACAACGACAGATAGGACATACATTATCTGCCATTGGGGCTATGATGAATCAGATGCTGCCCAATTCCCCTGATGAGTCATCTGAAACATTAGCCAAGTTATCAGACGCTTCTCAAATTCTAACGAACGCTCATAACATCTTGTCGATGTATAGATGATATCACATGTTGCCTTCCATTAATTCTGAGTGCAAAAAGGTTATTGGGGCCTCCAGGGTCGAAAAATATTCATTTGGAGAAGAAATGAATCCTTCAAAAATGAATGAGCGATGGAAAAAGCCAGTGTTGGGATTGAAAGGAGATTTTTTACCCTTCTTCATAGCTCGAAACCAAACACATCAACTTCGTCAACCACATAACTATCCAAGAAACCAACCAGCGGCTACTTCAAACTACAAGCATGCCAACTACAAAATGATGAGGAAGGGAGAAATAGACTTCGGGGAGAGATATCATCGGAAATCGCAGTACCAGCATCACAGCCGACGATTGAAGGTACTCTCCAAAAGTTCTTTAAAAATTGGATGAGGTCCACCGGAGACAAGAGGGTCTAGCATTGGGTCAGGGGGGTGAAAATTCCCTGACATACATTCCCCCCCCCCCCCCAGCGTAAGGAACCTATAGTTCATGTTACAAGGTCACAAACTGATATATACACAAACGAAAATCAGTATATATTCTCGAGGAAACAAAACACTGGAAGAAGCGAATGGTGTTCATTTACTTGACTATTTGACTATTGACTATTTGAGTTGCAATTTGAGGTGCAGATATTATTCGATATCTCCAAAATGATGCAACACCCCTCACCCTTATTCAGAATCAGGGGGTTCTGCTCACTTCCGTTAGGGGGTTGAATTTATGGGGATAAAAGAGCAGAAAATTTGTCAGAAATCGACGGGTCCAAGCGATTTTCCACCTTTTCATTTCAAAGCCGGAGAATCGAGGTGTTAAGTTTTTGTTGGACCACCCTATATTTTTCGGCAAACGACAAACTCATATGTTGATTCATTTTCGATTTTTTGTGCATATATACATCTCTATTCGAGATGGAGTGGTTCATTTGTGTGGGAAGTAAGGGCCTGTTCTCGTTTTTTCCAGAATCGGGAAAGAGCACGGATATTTTTGTCAAGCAGAGAACTGATGTGATCTCGAAAAATAAAAAGGTATGATAATGAACATCGGGAGAGTTTTCCTAACAATCATAATATTCAAATAACGTTGGATTAGAATGGTTTCGAGTGAATACTGAGGCGGGACCATGAAAATTTCGAAATTTGTGGTGTGGAAGTGAGTAGCAGAGCATCCAGACATTTATATCTGTACAAACAGGTTCGTGGAGAAGTTCCAAAATCACATGCAGTTCTATACATATTGAATGAGGGTCACAATATCTATATATTCTATTCCGAAAGAGGAATCGAATGACATTATTATGTTGGGTAAAATTGAAGATTATGAAGATGCAAGAATCACTAATTTCATTACAATCACATATTTCATTACAGCTCATTTCATTTTGGCACAAAAAGATCCAGTCGACACAAAAAAAATTACCATACATGAAATAATCTAAGGAACAGTGAGAATGAATCTGTAATTATTACTCATTATTCACTAGATATAGATCATCATCATCCAATGTACCATATCGCCAAAATGAAAGTACGAAAAAATTTGGATAGAAACACAAAAACCGATGAAATCCTGTGCCTGATGATCCTGCAGTTACAGTTATTTTATTCATCCACCTTGCAGAAGATAACTGAATGAATAATGAGTATTTAGATGTATGAAGGAAAGGTTGAAATGTATCAGCGATTACAAATGCATCCAAGGATTCAGTTGGATAACCAGGATCATAAAATACTGGAGAATAGCACCCAATAAACAGGGTGATTAATTGAGACGGTTCTTTAGACGTTCCTGGCGAGCCAGCCAAGGGATCATTTTGAGAGTTGGAGTGAATCTTCCTGAATTGATTTGAATAATTTGGTGTTGCCGCTTCAACAAAAAAACAGTAGCAACTCTGATATTTGAGATGGAATACCAAACTAACAAAAATTTAACACTTTCAATTATAGTTTATCTGACACTGGAGATGGAATTTTTCACATCATCTGTCAATTCCATAGCCATCTATCAATAAACATCTTGAAATTTGTGGACGATTACAAAGTTGAACGAGGATCACCAATAATAATTGCTTATAATTCGAAGGTTATAGGTGAAGGTATGATAGCCATGGATGAGTAGGTGATCTGAACTACTATTCGATGTGATGATATAATACAGAGTGTTCCATTCAGAGAAATCGAATTTCAATCACCTTTTCAAGTGAATAAATCAAATGAATTTTTGTATCACCCTGTATGAAATTGAATGAGATCTCACTACAGCACAATGAGTCTCCTGGTATCCCTTGACTCCATACCAAATTTCATTGTCTCAGTAAGTCACAGCTGAAAAATATCGACTTTTTTGAAGAGTCATCTTTTCTGAGAAGAAAAATACAAAATAATTATTCACTCAGAAACGCTCATGGATAGGTATAGGGGAAATCAAGAGAAGTTGTCAGGAAATTGTTGGAAATCCTGGCAATATTAATGTGTATAGTATACTTCTTATTGGCAGAAGCGGCAATACCGGACCATCGAAATGATTTCAGAAGGATAGAGTGGCTCCGTTTATGCGAACACCTCAACTCTCAAAACGATCCCTTGGCTGGTTCGTTCGAACCGTTTCAATCAATCACCCTGTATTTATATATATATGTATATATATAATATATATATATATATATATATATATATATATATATATATATATATATATATATATATATATATATATATATATATATATATATGTATAGTGTGTTCTATTTCAAATATCAACGTTGCTACTTCTTATTGGCAGAAGCGGCAATACCGGACCATCGAAATGATTTCAGAAGGATAGAGTGGCTCCGTTTATGCGAACACCTCAACTCTCAAAACGATCCCTTGGCTGGTTCGTTCGAACCGTTTCAATCAATCACCCTGTATTTATATATATATGTATATATATATATAATATATATATATATATAATATATATATATATAATATATAATATATAATATATATATATATTATACACAGGGTCGGGATAAAGTATGGAACCAAATAAATATGTTTTGAACGAAAAGAACGATATTTATGAAGATTTGCAGGTAAGTGCAATTGGACAAAATGCATCTGATGTACAATTTTTCGTTAATATTATACTTTAGGTTCAACCGGAAATGCCATCCACTTCTTCAATTCAAATGAGACACTCTATATATTTTTACAGATTTTGGGAGAGCTTGTTATTTTCAAGTCATACATACTGAGCTTAGTGTAAAAAAATCAAAAACGAAGAAAATAGCACTTTAATCAACCTCCTTTGAGTTTTTTGCATCAGAGCAAAAAACTCTTTAGATGAACTAATTGATGTTGTTTGTATGCATAGTAATGAATAAACGAAAACTGTTCAGTACGTCTTTCGTTCTCCAAGTGTCGGAATCTAATTGACGGAAACTAATTTCACAATTCAGAATGGTTCAATTAAGTGAAGAAGAGCGTATAGAAATTTTCAATAATTTGCATCCGGAGAGGAATCCTATATCACGCTCAACAGTAACTGAAACATAACAACGTGTTAATACATTTGGGATGGTGAAAAAATTGCTGAAACCTGGAAGACTGCAACGAACGAAACTGTTGAACAAAATATTGCAATCGATTTAGAAGAATCACCTCAAACTCTCACCACAAATTTGGCACTGAACCATTTATCAGTCGACGTTCTGTAGAAAAGATATTGAAAAGTGAAAAGTATCATCCGTATAAGGTACAATTGGTTCAAGAATTGTCAGACGATTGACCAACGGCTGGAATTTTACGAACGGCTAATGGACATCTGTAATGTCGATGAAAATTTTGCTTCTAACATAGTTTTTTCCGATGAAGCAACTTTTTGTTCAAATGGATCATTCAATCGCCGTAACTCGAGGTATTGGTCGAATGAGAATCTTCATCGGATTGACAAGCACATACCCAGCACCTACAAAAGTTGAATGTCTGAAGAGGAATTGTCGAAAATAGGCTTATAGGCCCATTTTCTATCGACAGAAACTTGAATGGTGTCAAGTATTTGGATCTACTGAATAACGAAATTATTCCTTCACTTCAACAGAATGGGCAATTACCACAAAATGTTCGGTTTGAACAAGATGGATTACCTCCATATTTTTCCGAATTTTCCAAATCGATGGATTGTACGTCGGGGATTCATAGAGTGGCCTGCTCGTTCTCCGGATCTTAGCCTACTACATTTTTTCACTTGGGGTTATCTCAAATCACGTGTTCACGTTACACGACCAACAAACTCACAGGAATTGAGACAAAGAAATATTGATGAATGTGAACTAATACATAGAGAAGTCTTGGAAAGAGTGACTCAAGAATTTGTTGATAGGATGGCCTATCGTCAGCAAGTGAACAGCGAGCATTTTGAACATTTTTGAAGTGATTTTGTTCCTCATCATTCAAAAATAATGGAATGTACACCTATTGTACAACTAACAGTGAGTTATTCCTCGTTTTTACAATTTTTTTCACACTAAACTCAGTTTGTATGAATTCAAAATATTAGGCTCTTTCAAAATCTGTGAAAATATATAGGGTGTCCCATTTAGATTGAAGAAGTTGATGATTTCCGGTTGTACCGGAAGTATATCGTTGACAAAAAAATGTACATCAGATGCATTTTGTTCCATTGCACTCACGTGCAAATTTTCATGAACATCGTTCTTCCCGCTTAAAAGATATTTACTCGGATCCATACTTCATCCCAACCCTGTATGTTGTTTTATCGTCGGTTTCGAACATTTCATAAATTCCAGAACCATTGATTCATGAAGTATTGAGAATATCGAAAATTGAGATTATCGTGATGAAATTCGTTGTAGGTGAACAAAGAATATCCTCGTGCACTCACAAAACATTTTCTGAACACAACATAGCTCTAAATCGAAGTTGGGTTGGAAATACGGAAACGGTTGTAAGAATCCTGTATCCACAATGCAGAATCCTGTCCCAAATGCAGTTACAGAAATGTTGTCCATTCATTATTCAGATGAAAACTCATGAATATTAAGTGGAGATGCATCGACGAAGGGTTGGAGTGTACTAGTTATCACTGATGTGAGGACTGTTGAAAAAACATTCAGGTATTCGGTTGGAGGACCAGGTCCGGAAATAATGAAGGATTTCAAGTAATATGTATATTATTCCTTGTTCTATCATTTCATTTCATATATTCCACAAATTTTCGAATGTAATTCCATCCTTTCTGTACTCGAATCATTGATGATACCATTTCAGAAATATGGAAACTTATAATGGGGGTGTACACACCAATGAAAATTCCATCAATTTCATCATTCCTTCTCAAAGTTACCTCACATGCTCCATTTTCGAATTAGAATAACAGCCTGCTTATCCAAAAACCCTTTCAAACTGTTGACGTGATTACCATGCTGGTGTCGTTTCCATGTATAACCGCTATACGCTATCCTCGTGTCAAAGCTTCCTGACGTTTCTAGCCAGCTGTGTTCATACAAGAATAATTGTTATCTCTGTCAGAAATCATGAATATGACATACAAATAAAGTCGAAACGTATGTCGTAATGAATGAGAAACTTTCGCATTGATTTTTCTGTTCGGCGGTTCAGCTATTAACGTCAATAAATCATTTTGTTTCTTGCTACTATGGAAATAGCGAGTTCCGATAATTATTTAAAAAATGTAAGAAGTACTTGGAGAATAACGGATTGTGCCAGGCAGCTACTTTGAATGAGAATCATCAAATGCCCATCATCGTAAATGAAATTCGTTGAAGACAAACAATGAATATCCTTATGCACTCACCAATTTTCACCACACAACATTGCTCTGATTTCCCGAGCAATGCGCTATTCGCAAGCAATTGCCGGAGGAGCGAATTCACCGCCACATGTAAGAAATCATACCATGAAAAATATAACATTCATGCTAAATTTATTTCGCTGCATGATCATCAGGAATTCAAATGATGAAAAAGTTTCTGCATCACTGGAAATTCCATCTAATAGTTCCTACTATTTCATATTCTTCAATCATTCAGAAAAAAACTAAGTAATAATACTGATGAAGTGGAATTTTTACAAATACGTGTTTTTCAGAACTAAATTTTTCTCGGATTTTTTTTCTTCTAATTGAAAAAGTCCTCCTCAAATGAAAATCTCTTCCGCTGGATTCTGATAGATGATCATATATAGAACATCATCTGATAGCCGTGATTTGGTTATACCTCGAAAAAAAAACGACATCGCATTTTGCCCCCATTAAACTCCTCTGAAAGTGAATAGTGCCTCATATCTCCATATTCAATCGTTCACAATAAATCCACCTCCATTCGAACATCGTAGGTTTAAATCAATCAATTCAATTTTTTCCCATGAATTCATTTCATTTTCACTTCTGAAAATATGCTCCAGAATGATGAATATTGAATATTTTTTTGTTACTGAATCAATTCGATCTGAGTTATGTATCATAAGCTGACTGGTTTTGAATAAATACCCGATAATCACATGAATCCTAATTACTGATTAATTTCCTCTATTCCATATTGTTTTCTGAAATGTGATGCTATGTATACACCTGATACCCACTGATACATCGTATTCAAAAGAATATCCACTAAGTGTCAAAATGTTTGCACCATCAGACCATAACATTTTTCTCTGGCATTGTCAGGAAATCGTATTCACGATATTAGTTCCTGCATTGCGAAAAATTCCCATTGGAATCACTGAGTTTCAAAATTTTCAACAACAAGAGAGGAGAAGAACAATGAAATATATATTGGCAATATATATTGGGTGATTATGGTTTAGTATGATAATGATATAATATAATTGTAATTCCTGTTTCCACGTGAGTTATACAAAAAACATAAATTGCCAAATGATAGATAGAACCCTAGTTGAATGCTGTGAAAAAAATTATTCAATTCGGAATATGATACTGACATGCAGTGCTTTATTTAATGCAGTAGACAATATGTGTACGGATAACAAAGTTGACATCAACATCTTCAAGTGTTAATAAACAGAAAAATGCTATGATCGCCTAAATAAATGACAAGCTGAAAATATTGAAGGAAAACCTAGATTGAGTCACTATCAACGGAGATACCGCAAGAACTGCTGAGACCACTGCGAAACAGCAAAAACACCAAAGCAAAGAAACAGTAAATCCTATCAAGAGACCCATACCAGTGGCGTCGTCAAGTTCTAGGGAATCACCTATAAGTATCGTGGTAAAATTTCGTCTCAAGGTGTAACCAAGGCGATTTTTGACGCCAAAACGCGGATGATATGCAAGAAATACTCAAATACTGAAAGCGACTCATCTGCAAGCCTTGGTACTGAACATAATACGAGGAGTCCGTGAACCAAAGTTGAGCATAAGGAACATAGAAGAAAGCAAAGGGGAAACCTATTAGTTGGTAACTTCTCTGGACGAACATCAGTGGAAGGGATCGAAAATAGTGTGGATCTCCACGTCTATAATCTGAAACCAAGTACTACCACTGAAGAGGGATGAAAAACTTTTCAGCCCTTGCAATCCAGAAATTTCGCCAGGTACTCCTCGTTTGAAGTATCTGTTCCCAGATATCAAATGGACATCATCAAGGATCCAAATGGCTGGCCCAAGAATGCTTCTGTGCGTTATTTTTCACAACAAAAATGCTTGTGTTCTCTTCATTTTCCGGAGAGATGATATGTGAATGTAGTGGAATAAAGCTAAAATTGAATGATGAATTTGTTTGTGTCCTGAGTGTATACCGACTACCGAATGACACGAATTTCTCATCATCTTAGAAAATTGAACTCACTCTTGGAATATGTGAGGGCACATGATAATTTATTCCTTTGTGCTAATCTCAACGTTGACTATCTCGTTCACCATACCCAGAAGCAATTATTGTTCGATCTACTGACGGGATATAATTTGAATGTGAGATCTACATCGAGATTTATTCACAAATAAAAATAACGTCACATCGTCAACAGAAGTTGATTAAATTCTAACTGATACTGACCCTATAAATTCTGGAGCAAACGTCTTTGAGACAAATTTTAGTAACCACTCAGCTTTGTTTTCAATATATCATCACCGTATTAGCAAATCGAAAAGCTGTAACATTGAACCAAATAGGCAATACAGAAACCTATGCTCAGATAAACTGCAAGTTTGGATAAGTTTTGAATAAGTGATGTCCATCAAAACCACTCATTTGGATAACCCCAAATTCCAAACAAGCTCTAGCCAGGAACTGAAGAATTCATTCATGAATATAGAGAAACTTATGAACATGCGAAACATAAATATAATAAACTACTCTCAGAAACAAAATACAATTCAAATAATGAAAAACTAATAAACGAGTCTAGTATTGAACAGGAAACTATATGAATCGGGAATCCGGTAGGATGAGAAAGCATAATAATATACACCTAAATATGGAATGTCAATGTCAATAGATTGTACCCTTCCTCCAATGATTGTAAATACGTTTTTCTTCAACCCAGTCACACCTGAGGAAGTCATTACAGTCATCAAAAACCTGAAGAATAAAAATAGCGGTGTAGATAACATCTCATCAATACTTCTAAAATCTGTTTCTACACCCATAGCGGAACATTTGGCATACCTTATCAATTTCTCAATTGGCAACTGTTATTGCTGTCTATAAAAAAACGACCCCGAGAACAAAGTCAATTATAGGCCAATTTCTATTTTGAGTGTGTTTTCGAAAGTTATTGAGAAGGTAGTCTACAAGAGAATATACAATTCCTCATCCGAATTTGAAATACTTTCTGAAGGCCAGCACGACTTCATCAACCCAATCGGCAGCATGTAGCTAAATCGAATATATATATACCAATCTCGATGGAGGTACTCTTTTTTGATTTCTCCCGCACTTTCGACTCCATAAACTTGATCTTCGTCGAGAGCAAGTTATATAATTTGGGATTTAGAGGAGTCTTCTTAGAGTGGATATTTTTTTTTTATCTGTGGACAACACGAAAGGGAAACCTATAATGTTCGAGGAACATCGTGTTAGCCAGCGGTGGAATCTTGGGAGAAAGGAAAGGTGTTGGAATTCTTCTTGAAAGTTTGTAGGTTGTAAGCATCAGGAAAGACTTCACTAGGCAAAGAATTCCACAACTTTGCCGTTCTATTGATGAATGATGCTTGGTATAGCGATGTTCGACAGGTCTCGAGCCTGACAGTGTAGGGGTAACCAGCCTGAGCTCGTCTGGTTTGTCTACGAGGAATCGCGCGTGGTGGCATAATAGATGATATTTCGGTTGAGCACCAACCATGGAAGTACCTATGAAAAAGGCAGAGATCGCCGACTTTTCTACGATGATCTAGAGGGGTCAATGATTTGGTGAGTGTTGTATCATCGACTAGGCGAATAGCTCTCTTCTGAATTGAATCTAAGAGCTCTAGCATATGTTTGGGGGCTGCGCTCCAAACATCGAATTTGTGATTTGTAGATCATGAGCAGTTGCTGGGATATGGGATATGGGACTATCTGCATGATAGGCAGATGTTCAAGAAAAAAGAGAATAATTTTTCCAGTGAACATTGCTCGAATATAGGTGTGCCGCAGGGTTTGGTATTGGGGCCGCTAATATTGTTATTCTTTGTTACCGATATGCCTCAACATATCAATACTATTAGCCGACGATACTTCGCGAAGAATTTTGTCCACCGTGCGAATAATGGAATCTTTTCGATACCTAGTGCCAGCGAAATTGCCTGATTTCAAACGTTTCCAAGACTGACTGTATATATTTCACTTCCCAAAATAGCTTGAATACCCTGCAATTTGATCTCAATGGAACAAATCTTGTTTCCACAGATAGCGCACAATTTTTGGATGTATATGTAGATCAACGAGTATACGTTTCACCAATCATGTCGACGATCTCAGAAAAAAATTGAACAATTCTTAATATGCAATATCACGGATTAGGTCTTCAATGCCAGTTGAAACTTTGTTGACAGTATACTATGGTCTTGTATGTAGTCATTTGTCTTATGAAGTCGTTTCATGGGGAATTTCTGTAAACAGTGACCGAATTTTCACAGCACAGAAGAGAATGATTCGAACTACGTTCAAACTACCTACAAGAGAATCATGGAAGCCCTACTTCATTTCTAACGAAATTTCAACATTTCCATGCTTGTATGTTTTCAAATGCTTATTGTATATCACAGAGAACTACCCCAAATTCAAAACAAATTCACACTACCACAACTATTCTACTAGAAATGTTAATCTCCTATACATTCCGAAACATAACGAAATTTGAACGATCCCCCACCTACCAGATCATATTCTACAATCACTTGCCTGAATCAATAAGAAGGTTGGATACAAATGTGTTCAATCCCAGAGTGAAGTCATTATTAACTTCCAGAGGTTATTAAAGCCACGAGGAGTTCATGTCTGAATATAACTCCGATGAATTTGTTTGATGATGCTTTATATTTTTTGTGTTTGTCACCCTGAGGTATATTAAATATTTATGTATATTATATATTATATATTATATATTATATATTATATATTATATATTATATATTATATATTATATATTATATATTATATATTATATATTATATATTATATATTATATATTATATATTATATATTATATATTATATATTATATATTATATATTATATATTATATATTATATATTATATATTATATATTATACAGGGTGTCCTTAAAAGGTCTTTACAAAAAGCTACCACATATTCTTCAGACCAAAACAATTCGATACAAGCAAACTTAGTAAAAAGTTGCTTAGTTTGGGCGCTAGACGGCTCTGAAGTTGAAATTTTCAAATCGATTTTGCTTCATAACTTTTGAACGGCTCATGAGATTTTTTTCAAATTTGGTACGTTGGCATAGACTCATCGGGCAATGAAACTCATATCATAATCATAATGAATATCATTCCATGGGCGTAGAACTTGATTTTTTCAGTAAATAAACATCTAAAACTCCTACGCCAATGGAAAAAAATTAGTTTCAATATGAAATCTAAATTATTCAACTCATTCACTACAAAAAAGGTACTCTTGACAAAAGTCGATTCCTCTCATGGTTTCGACAAAATTTTAATTTTAGTGATTCAGAGCATAATTAATAATAAAACGATTAACAGATATTTCATAAAAATTGTTCAAAATGTTCACCATTTTCACGTATACAAAGATTTATACGACGCAAAAAGTTGAAATGTACTCTTTGCATAACTTCTTCATCGCCTGTAAGATTATTCGTCGCCTGTTGGATACGTTGCCATAATTGTTCTACAGTATTCACAGGGGTCTTGTAAACCGTAGACTTGAGATAACCCCATACAAAATAATCCATCGGTGTTGAGTCTGGAGAACGTGGTGGCCAATTCACGGGTGCATCATTACCTCTACCTATCCATCTGTCTGGGTACTGTTGGTTTAAAAAATCCCTAAACATCCACCGAAAAATGTGGTGGAGCTCCATCGTGCATAAACCACATATCTACCCGATGTTGGAGTGGTAAATCTTCCAACAAATTTGGCAACGTATTTCGTAGATGTTGTGAATACATGTCTCCTGTTAATCTTTGTGGAAGTATGACAGGACCAATTATAAAATTTCCTATTATTCCAGCCCAAACGTTGATTTTGAATTCGTGTTGAAAATGGTTTATCTTAATGGAATGAGGATTTTCAATTGCATAAACGTGTTCATTATGAAAATTAGTTATTCCTCTTCTCGTGAAACAGGCTTCATCAGTGAACAAAATATTCTTTCCAAAGTTCAGATTCATTTCTCTTTGCAAATTAATGAACCTACAAAACATCAGACGACTTTGTGAATCATGGATTGATAAATCTTGAACTGGCGTCTTGTGGTATGGGTATAATAATTGTTCTCTTAGTACTTCATGAACGGCATTCCTAGAAACTTCTAGTTCATTACTTATCCGTCTAGTACTCAATTCTGGATTTTCTTCAATACGGTCTAAAATTTCTACTTCGACTTCGGGAATCCTTACATAACGCTGTCTTCCATAATCACCAGTTCTAGGAGCAAAATGACCGGTCTCCCGAAGACGTCTCTCAACTGCAGCAAAGGTTGGGTGGCTTGGTACGCGACGATTTGGAAACCTTGCCGAATACACCCTCACACTCTCTCGACCATTTCCTTGACAATATCCGAATACCAATAACATATCGGTGTATTCTTCATTGGTGTATTGTACGGCCATGATAAATCAGAAAAGTCCGATATCAACAATCAACGTCAATAAAACTCGACAAATCAACACAAATGAAACTATGGAAACCAAGAATGTGAATATCACTGTTTTCGAGCAGATAATAATAGTCTTCAGAAAAAAAAAAACCAGTGCTACTTATTTTCAATAGAAATAACCTATGTTAAAAGTACATCTCAACTTTTTGCGTCGTATAAATCTTTGTATACGTGAAAATGGTGAACATTTTGAACAATTTTTATGAAATATCTGTTAATCGTTTTATTATTAATTATGCTCTAAATCACTAAAATTAAAATTTTGTCGAAACCATGAGAGGAATCGACTTTTGTCAAGAGTACCTTTTTTGTAGTGAATGAGTTGAATAATTTAGATTTCATATTGAAACTAATTTTTTTCCATTGGCGTAGGAGTTTTAGATGTTTATTTACTGAAAAAATCAAGTTCTACGCCCATGGAATGATATTCATTATGATTATGATATGAGTTTCATTGCCCGATGAGTCTATGCCAACGTACCAAATTTGAAAAAAATCTCATGAGCCGTTCAAAAGTTATGAAGCAAAATCGATTTGAAAATTTCAACTTCGGAGCCGTCTAGCGCCCAAACTAAGCAACTTTTTACTGAGGTAAGTTTGCTTGTATCGAATTGTTTTGGTCTGAAGAATATGTGGTAGCTTTTTGTAAAGACCTTTTAAGGACACCCTGTATAATATACAGCAAACTTACCTCAGTAAAAAGTTGCTTAGTTTGGGCGCTAGACGGCTCTGAAGTTGAAATTTTCAAATCGATTTTGCTTCATAACTTTTGAACGGCTCATGAGATTTTTTTCAAATTTGGTACGTTGGCATAGACTCATCGGGCAATGAAACTCATATCATAATCATAATGAATATCATTCCATGGGCGTAGAACTTGATTTTTTCAGTAAATAAACATCTAAAACTCCTACGCCAATGGAAAAAAATTAGTTTCAATATGAAATCTGAATTATTCAACTCATTCACTACAAAAAAGGTACTCTTGACAAAAGTCGATTCCTCTCATGGTTTCGACAAAATTTTAATTTTAGTGATTCAGAGCATAATTAATAATAAAACGATTAACAGATATTTCATAAAAATTGTTCAAAATGTTCACCATTTTCACGTATACAAAGATTTATACGACGCAAAAAGTTGAGATGTACTTTTTGCATAGGTTATTTCTATTGAAAATAAGTAGCACTGGTTTGAGTGTGAGGGTGTATTCGGCAAGGTTTCCAAATCGTCGCGTACCAAGCCACCCAACCTTTGCTGCAGTTGAGAGACGTCTTCGGGAGACCGGTCATTTTGCTCCTAGAACTGGTGATTATGGAAGACAGCGTTATGTAAGGATTCCCGAAGTCGAAGTAGAAATTTTAGACCGTATTGAAGAAAATCCAGAATTGAGTACTAGACGGATAAGTAATGAACTAGAAGTTTCTAGGAATGCCGTTCATGAAGTACTAAGAGAACAATTATTATACCCATACCACAAGACGCCAGTTCAAGATTTATCAATCCATGATTCACAAAGTCGTCTGATGTTTTGTAGGTTCATTAATTTGCAAAGAGAAATGAATCTGAACTTTGGAAAGAATATTTTGTTCACTGATGAAGCCTGTTTCACGAGAAGAGGAATAACTAATTTTCATAATGAACACGTTTATGCAATTGAAAATCCTCATTCCATTAAAATAAACCATTTTCAACACGAATTCAAAATCAACGTTTGGGCTGGAATAATAGGAAATTTTATAATTGGTCCTGTCATACTTCCACAAAGATTAACAGGAGACATGTATTTACAACATCTACGAAATACGTTGCCAAATTTGTTGGAAGATTTACCACTCCAACATCGGGTAGATATGTGGTTTATGCACGATGGAGCTCCACCACATTTTTCGGTGGATGTTTAGGAATTTTTTAAACCAACAGTACCCAGACAGATGGATAGGTAGAGGTAATGATGCACCCGTGAATTGGCCACCACGTTCTCCAGACTTAACACCGATGGATTATTTTGTATGGGGTTATCTCAAGTCTACGGTTTACAAGACCCCTGTGAATACTGTAGAACATTTATGGCAACGTATCCAACAGGCGACGAATAATCTTACAGGCGATGAAGAAGTTATGCAAAGAGTACATTTCAACTTTTTGCGTCGTATAAATCTTTGTATACGTGAAAATGGTGAACATTTTGAACAATTTTTATGAAATATCTGTTAATCGTTTTATTATTAATTATGCTCTAAATCACTAAAATTAAAATTTTGTCGAAACCATGAGAGGAATCGACTTTTGTCAAGAGTACCTTTTTTGTAGTGAATGAGTTGAATAATTTAGATTTCATATTGAAACTAATTTTTTTCCATTGGCGTAGGAGTTTTAGATGTTTATTTACTGAAAAAATCAAGTTCTACGCCCATGGAATGATATTCATTATGATTATGATATGAGTTCTATTGCCCGATGAGTCTATGCCAACGTACCAAATTTGAAAAAAATCTCATGAGCCGTTCAAAAGTTATGAAGCAAAATCGATTTGAAAATTTCAACTTCAGAGCCGTCTAGCGCCCAAACTAAGCAACTTTTTACTGAGGTAAGTTTGCTTGTATCGAATTGTTTTGGTCTGAAGAATATGTGGTAGCTTTTTGTAAAGACCTTTTAAGGACACCCTGTATATTATATATTATATATTATATATTATATATTATATATTATATATTATATATTATATATTATATATTATATATTATATATTATATATTATATATTATATATTATATATTATATATTATATATTATATATTATATATTATATATTATATATTATATATTATATATTATATATTATATATTATATATTATATATTATATATTATAAATTATATATTATATATTATATATTATATATTATATATTATATATTATATATTATAGTAATATGTAAATGGAAAAATAATGGTAGTTTTCTATACCGTTTTCATCTGGAATATTTTTGAACATAATAATTGAAAAATCCTAATTCCCGGCGATAATGACAAGAGGCATTTATTCACTGATCCCCATGTACGAGAATAAGGCACTACGCATGTGCAGACAGGTGTGAATTTTTGAACAACGAGAAGAGCGGACCGGTGCCGGTGTAAAGTAACAATTAGTCGATTCTAGCATCAACTTCTCTCAGGTAAGTCACGTTTTGACTACTCGGAATCAGTGCCGTAATCGTATGACATCCTCATCCACAATTTGTAATAGTACGAAGAGATCCTAAGGCGGCCGTTGACTACGACCTGCAACATCAGCGAATAAGTACAACAGGCAAGTGGCCATTTCTCACATCTTGTCATTAATACTTGCTAGACCAAAAAAACAAAATATGCAGTCCACTGTCTCTTTCCCGCCCATTTACAATTAATCAAATTCCCGATTTTTTGAAATTCTGAAATTCGAAAATGTTACTGTAGTGTAGTACACAAATTGAAGATACCTGAACTTTTCTTCGAAAAGATTATCCAAAAAAGACTGAATATGTTTGAAGGAATACCAATTATTATCAGTAGTAATAACCCAAGGACATTGATAATTTTTCGAAAAAAAATTTGAAAGCTTGTTGCTTGGAAACACCTATTGCCTATATATATATATATATATATAGCAATATGGTATATTCAGAGTCGTGAATTTCTTATGAGAGACAACATTTCAGTTGAATAACATGGAAGTGAAAACGAATTATTTTCACATTTCCACGAATATGATACTATTTTGAATCACTAAGTTGTCATTCCACTGATGCATAAAACAATTGGACAAAATTCCTTCACGTCCTTGGGCCCAAAACTATACAGTTATCTACCTGAAAATCTTTGATCTGAATCAAATTTACAGCTTTACGAACGAAAATCAATTCATTCGTCAATGATATGCCTCCAGCAAGAGTAATCAGGCAAATAGTTATGTAAATGATCCCTCTGATGGTCAACTTTCATCCAGTAGTCTGTTAGAAACTCTACATATATTCGTACTCATATATACTTCCGATATAATTCATATCTGTTCACTATTCTGTTCAATTTGATTCATTTGGGATCTGGAAATCATATTTCTATTCTTTGTGAGGTATAGATATCTTATCCATATTTTCATCTATAATTAGGTGCTATTTAAAAACTTTCATCACTCATACTTATATATACCTTTTATTACTCATATACATTCTTCATAGTTTTCAATATCGATATTTATATCCTTATACACAAGCAGATCATCCTGCCTATCAAGAGTAAACTATTTGTTCATTGTCTTATGTATATATACTTTGTTGATTGATTGTTCTATTTAAATGATTCATTGGAAGTGAATGAATATTCATCATCATCATGATAAATATTGTACGCTAATGTTTTCACTGAGTTTTTTTTATATATTATATGACAAGGAATCACCACCGGAAATGAATTACATCATGTACCATAATATGCGTTGGCGGTGCACATAAAATATGTATACACATATTGCATCGAGTCAAGATACTCGACTATGACACGGCAGTCGTACATTTTGTGAGGTATACGTGATGATTGAAAATATATGAAGAATTATTACATTCCTCGAAAGATGGGTAGCATCTTAAATCCAGGAATCCAGAGTGAGGTCTTAAGTCTCCACATAGCGGTTTCCTGCGAATATAAATTCCACATGTTCACAAACTTGCTGTTTGCTGAATATGGAATATTCAAATGAGTACGGTCAGCTCGAGAGTTATTAGATGGGATATATGTTTGGTACAATTGTGTGACTTCTCAATCAGAATTATTCTCAACTACTTCAGGATCTTCTGAATATCAATATTCCTGATTAGTATGATCTGCATTTTTTTTTTATTCTGACCACACGAAAGGGAAGCCTCATAATGTGCGCCCAGTGAAAATTTAGGAGGTCGTAAGCATCAGGAACAACGACTAGGCGAAGGATTCAACAGCTTTACATTCTTATTGATGAATTGTGCTTGATAGACCGAAGTTCGACATGTCTCAAGCCTGAAAATGTAGTAGTTACTAGCCTGAACTTTTCTAGTTTGCCTACTGGGAAATGCTCGTGGTAGAATTCGTGAGGGTAGTATCACCTTCTGAGTAGAATTTAAGAGCTTCAACTCAGTTCCAAACATGCGGAAGGTTTTCCACGGAAGGTCGAATTTGTGCTTTGTAGATCATGTGAAGTTGTTGGAATGTGGAGTACCTTTTCGCACGGAATAGAAATCCAAGTTCTTGTGGAGCAGTTTTCACTATTATTGACCACACATGATGGTCCCATGAGAGAGCACTGTTATATCACCCTGCATAGATGTTGACAACCTCATAAGAACAGTTGTACCTGACATCATTTTATAGGCATAGTGTGATCTTTTGAGATCACCTGGTTAAGATATGAGCTCGAGATTTCGTCGCACTGAACTCTTACTAGAATTTCAGATCCTCATTTCAGAATTCTTGCC
Organism: Gastrophysa polygoni; assembly: GCA_963576655.1. Classification (NCBI taxonomy): domain Eukaryota; kingdom Metazoa; phylum Arthropoda; class Insecta; order Coleoptera; family Chrysomelidae; genus Gastrophysa; species Gastrophysa polygoni. The sequence goes on from OY755083.1 coordinate 35,461,977, forward strand.
AGACATCCATTTGTGGTATCGACCTTTCTCCGTCTTGTTTCTCTACCCTCATTAGATGATATTGGAGTTCCATGAATGCGGTATGAAGTCTAGGTACTATCATCCAGAAAGCTATGGACTGACCAGGAGGTCACATCCAACAGTTATAAAAAACAAAAAACACAGCAATAACGAAGCAAAGCAGGAAGCGAAACATAAACAAAGTTGGTGCCAATTTAGAGTCTTGTGGATCCCTAGCATTGAAAGTCGTTGTATCAGATGAGTTTCCATCAACGATGTGCTCATTCAAATATAGCGGTGACCCTAGTTTCCTGAACCTAATTTTCATCCACAATCTCAAATCTGCACAACATAAAATTCCCAAGGTTCACAGTTTTTCCTTCATTGTGATCATGTATCGCTTCTCCATAACTATATGTACAAATTGAATAGAATTTGGAATGACATCAGACATGTCATGAATTATTTCGAATTATATGTTCTTCGCAAATGATCCAATAATTATATATTATTCATCTCACAATTGAAATCGCCATCACAATCAGTCAACTCAAGCTATACATTTCCTACATACTTTATATTTCCCACATAGGATACTATTTATACCTCCATCATACATCCAATTGACAAAAATATCATATGACGTAATTCTATCAATTTTGAACCTTTCCATTATAAATTCATTCCCTTCGATTATGACGGCCATTTTTTGTACAATGATAACGATACATTCAATCATCAAAGATATTCGTGCTCGACGAATGATATTGCAAAAAGTGCTTTCACAAATTTTTACGCTTCGACACATTCAGATTACGCATTGAGTGAACTATACTTTGCAGTTGCATGCAGGAAGATGAACTTCGTTAGTATCTGAATAGAAACGTATCCCTGATCGACACACATGAGACCACTATTGCCGATTTTCCTTCTTACTCTTTCCTATGAATCAATAAAAAAAACATCCTCAAATTCACCATCATTGAAAAAGGTGGATCGACCTAATTTCATGAGGAAAACGTTGTAGAACCAAAATCGGTATCGTAACAATGGACTGGTTCTGTGATCTGAGGTTGATTTGTTTTCGTTATATCCGTCGTCTTACAAACCTATCCGCTATCAAAAATTGATAGAAATATGCCATGTTGATAATGTCTTTGTCATCTGAATGTTCAATGGATGTGTATGAAAAGTTTGTGAGGAATGAAAGTCCGATCAGCTTAGATTAGAGCAAAGTTCCCTTCGAGAATACATGAATTGAAATACTATTTATTACATTACATTACATTACATACATTAATATAAGATCAGCTTCTATATGCGACAGTGTTCCAAGAATTAGTACAAAACCACAGATGATGTTGAATCAAATGATTTCAGCAGTGGTGAACGAATCTTCATATGTGACGTAGAAATCGCAGTTCGCAAAGTATCATCTTCAGGAGGAGATATGAGTTGATGAAACAATAGGAAATGGTACCGCATGGCGAATTGGCGAATGTTTTGAGAAATAATATCGTTAACGTTAAGGTATGTTGCACATATCATGCGATGCGTATTTTTTTCAATTCCTCCGTCACTCTCGTATTCCGAACTCAGGAACATTCATTGCAAAAAAAAAGGAGTAGAAATCTCTATTTCTCGAGATAATCCAGGATGGATTATCAAAAGTTACCTCCTTTCTTCTGCCCGATTTGGGTTTACATCATAGCTTCCCATTCTTCACAGAGGATATTCTTCAACTGCATTATAGATTCAAATATAAGGAGACATATCCTAGACGCTGTTTATTTCATTCCCTCTAACATCCTTGAGTACCGTGAAACGTGGTGAAAAGGATCAAATGGGTGAAGAGGGTCGAAAGTTCATTCGAAATTTAAAAAATATGATGAAACTACAAACATGATCTATACATCTTGGATTTCAACTAAACTTTGTTAATAGGCATCGAAGGTCATTTCTGCATGATAATACTTCCTGAAATCCGGAATCACCGGATATCACAGCTCCTGACCCAAAAAGACCAAATTTGGCGCCTAAATCGTGGTCTTGCAAAGTTGACAGGTTATGAAGTTCCCAAATCGAAAAAAGGCGAGTATTGATATATAAGTTATTGATATCAAGTACTATAAGCAATTATCTCAACAGAACAAAGAAATAGCAAGTTGTTTTTTTCACAGCTCTGGCAATAAAAAAAACATCTGTTTTCGAGATAGGTGAGGTGAGAAGAATCACATGCCGCATGTCTACAAGCCCGATCCGCTTGGAAAGCGGTACCGAGAATACGAGGTCATACGAGGTCATTCAGAAGGCGAAATATGCAGTGGACGGTGGAATGAGTATCAGAAAAGCTGCGTCCGAGTACAGAATACCACATACAGTGTTGCAACGTCGAATAAAAAATTGCCAGCTTTAAAATCAAGAATCATTATTGTTGGAAAAACTACAAGTATGTGCGGAGTGGGGATATCCATTGGACTTGTACGGCTTAAGATTAATAATCAAGGGATATTTAGACAGACAAGGCAGAGCCGTGTTGAAATTCAAAGATAATCTACCTGGTAAGGAATTTGCTACTGGTTTCATGAGACGACATGAAAAATTCAGCTGTACGACTTTGTCTAGATATCAAACGTTCAAGAGCTCGAGTGTCACCAGATATAATCAACGAGTATTTCGATGATACCGAAGAAACTTTGAAAGATATTCCTGCATCTCATATAGTTGATCTTGATAAGACCAATTTGAGCCATGATCCAGGTAGGAAAAAAATCATAGCAGAAAGAGGTCGCAAGTACCCCAGAAAATAATGAATTGAACCAAAGCAGCTGTATCACTTATGTTTGCAGTTGCTGGTAATGGTGAGATGTTACCCTGCTACGTGGTGTAAAGCTAAACATGTATGCTACCTGGGTCGAAGGTGGACCTAAAGCGAGACCTAAAGGGACCTGATTCAATGGCATAAATAGTGGCTGGTTTGATAATAAAACTTTCACAGATTAGGTCAAAACAATTGCTGTTCCCTACTTGTCAAAATTGGATGGTGTTGAAGTTTGAATAGGAGACAATTTATCTTCTCACTCATCCTCAGAAGTGGTGTCCCTTCGTGATGAACAAAATATTAAATTTGTTTATCTGCCAGGAAACTTTACACACCTAACACAACCCTTGGACCTTGCTCTCTCCAGACCACTAAAGGCAACTCAGCGTAAAATTCTACTAGAGTGGAAACGGGGTCCAGGCATGAAGGAATCATCCATTCCAAAAATTGTGTTTGAAAACTCCTTTTGTGCTCTTCTGAAAGGAATGAGATATGGAGATATCCAGATCAAGGGAAAAAATCTAGAGAGAGAATTCCAGTGGGAGCAGGAAAAAGTGTGCAGGGCAACGAGGATTCAGAAACTGACGATGGAGATTCAGGCGAAGACGAGTTCCTGATTTAAGTGCATCTGAGGATGAGAATCACTTCTCCAATGAATCGTCTGGAAACTAATTCGGATGAAAAAGATATGCCAGAAGCAACTGAACAACTGTTCACAAATTTGGCAGAACTTTTGCTTATGTTTCTCCAATCGACGAGAATGAGATAAAACTGAATCAATGGTTGTTAGTAAGACTGCCAACAGAAACAAAAAAAAACGGGTTCAAGCAGGACTGTTTAAATTTTTTGTATGTCAAGTATGTGATGTATTCAGTTTTAAATATATGGATGCCACTTGTTTGCTTGCTAGCCGATATCACGTCGTTTCACTAAAGTGTCTCCAATTTAAATTGATAAAAACATATGCTAATACGTTACACTAAATTGTGAGAAAGTGCAAGACTGTTGTGTACTTCGATCATTGAACAGACTAGATAAGTAATCCACACCCCTGACAATACAGTTTGTTTGGAAGCAACATCTATAGTATCTATCTTTGTCTAAACGAGGATAGCAGGAGCTGATTCTCCCAGCACCAGTGCCGTGTTGTCAGAGGGGGTCGAATTTATTATTAATTAATGAAACCAAATTGAAAATCCGTAACAATTTCAGTGGTACTTTTCAGCATTTCTTGGTGGGAAAATGAACATCCTTATACTTCCTTCACATTGTCACGAGAAATTCGAATACATACAATCCTATGGTGATTTTTGCAACTTGCTTGTAATCAATAAACTTATTATGACCACGTCACAAGAGAAGTTTAATTCTCAACGCCATATGAAACAATATACTTACTATTCAGTATACAGTTGTCTACTTATACTCTATCATAAATAACGTTCAATTTCAATAATGAACATTTATATCTTTGGCGATCAGTGACAGTGCATGTAAGTATATTTACGATTTCAAAGTTCAGTACCTACTAGTGGAAATAATTTTCAAAAAAGTGAAAAACTCGTTTTCAAGGCAAATAGATATGATTGCATATTCGAATGTAATTTTCAAATCTGAAGATGACACTTGTTTATATCATTTCACGATATCGTCAAAAATGAAGGAGGTTTCATCTTGAGCAGAATTCATATATTTTGACGCAAAAAATTGATGTCTGATTATCTCATTTCATGTAGATAGATGAGAATCGATAATGAATATGTGTTGACAAGTATTATGACGAAAGGTTCTATCAACAATAAAATCATGAATCATGTGAAGAGGTAGCAAATAGCAGTGTTCCTTATTTAAAACAGGACTGAAATGAAAAACAACCATGGATAATCACACAAATAATTCATTGATTTTTGAATAGGATTGTTTTTGTTAACATACTTCTTACTCTAACTTCCGTTGAATCTTTCAATTTATTTGCCTCATGATGAAGTCTTACAGTGAAATATTTCTCCAAATTAGTTTGACTAGTTCCAAAAACAGTCAATGGTAAATTTCTCATTGTTGTATGTAGAAAAAGTATAGAAATATCTTTATTTATATATATTTTTTATCAAAAATATTAATTGAGTTCATCATTATTCTCAGTGATTTTTCAGCAGCTTCGCATATTTTGACTACAAATAAGGAAGCATTCATCAGTGCTACATATTTTACCACAAGACACTGTCGCAACTGACCTATGGGTATAATCAATATAATCTAATCAATCCAATTTAAATTCATTTTTATCCATTCCATTTGGGAAAATGCTTCAAAATCTCGAATGATACGACAATGGTAACTCACCTATGAAATGACGTGTTTTGATCGCCGGTTCAAATTGTCTTTAACACACCTCACAACGTCTCAACATTATATCAAATCACCAAAACAGGAAATCAACTGAGTTTCTGATGAATTCTGAGTACACAAAACTGAACACAAGTTGAATAATATCGATAAATCAAAACGTAAATAATGACAGATACCAAACAAAGCAATAATCGCCGTCGACTGTCAATATCAAATTGCGGTGTTGCAACGTTGAGCAAAAAGTATTCACGATATACACATGCTGGTCCTCGAGCCCCCAAGAAAGTAAAATTGCTAAGTCTCAGAATAATGGAGCAATCTTCTTTTAATCAGAACTGATTTATAATCGTCATGACCCAAATTTATTATTATATTTGTGCATTGAACTACATGAATTCATGAAGGCCTTTAAATATTATGGACTATTCATCACTTTTTGATGATTGGATATGACAACACTGGCGACGATTGGGTACTAATATTATGGTAATTCTGGGAATTCATGTTAGCATCAGAATATTTGTTTTGTGATCCTTCTAGTGGGTTTGTTGTTCGGAGGTTGTGTATAGTTGGTTGAATAAACCAGAAGAATCCATGTACGAAAATACTGGATCAAAGTGCATTTGAAGAATAAATAAGTAAATCAACCTTAAACCGCATGTGAGTGAAGTCCATTATTCTTTAAATCGGAGTGAGAGAGAGGCGTTTGGAATTCCGAACACCTGATTTTGCTACCACCGATGTAAAAACCGATATAAACAAACGAACTAAAGCGCGTCCTACACTTGTAGTAAAGCTGAAAATGTCGATAACTGGAGAATTGATACTAGAAGAAATCAGAACAAGTAAACAGGAATTGAAGTCACTCATAGAAGCAGTAGAGGCTAGGTTAGCCCTAAAAATCGAAGATTTGTACAGAAAACTAAATAAAGTTGAAGCAGAAAACTTGCATATTTTGAATAAGATTGAAAACATAGAGAGAAAAACGAAAGAAAATAATATAGTGATTTTTGGACTTGACAAGAAACCCGAGGAAATAACACCTGAATACATCTGTCACGAATTAGGAAGACTAGTAAATGTCACAATAAATGAGTGCGACCTCAATAACACTTACTCTTCGGGTAAGAAGGAAGGATCCCCTATCAAAGTGGAATTTTTTTCATATTTGAAAAAGTCAGCAGTACTCAAAAACGCAAAAAAGGCTCAAAGGTACGCACATAAGCACATAAGCATAGCTCATGACCTAACACTCATCCAGCGAGAGGAAAACAAGATATTAAGAAAACATCTGAGTCTAGCAAAAGCTAATAACCATATGAACTGCTACATAAAAAGAAATAAGTTATTTGTAGATGGAAAAGTATATTCACCACAAGACTTGGAAGGAACAGAAAGTACTGAAATCAACACAACAAAATCAAATAGCGAACCTTCTACACCTACCCCAAATAAAGCACTTCCCAAAAACATACCAACCGTAGCATCCGTTCCAGTTTCACTTAATTTAGAAAAAAAAGGGGAAAAATCAATTGCAAAAGAAAAAATAAAAACTAGAGCCCGCGCAGGTTCTACTCAAAGCATCAAATAATTCATGTATTATATTTTATGCAGAAAAACAAGCCTAATTATGATATCAATATAGTTTGTATGATTGTACAATTTCTATGGTTTTTATGATTCATATAATTTGTATTATCTGTATAATCTGTAGAAACCATAAAATTATTGTTAAGGCTGTCGAATGATTTAATGATTAGTTTCACATGGATGAATATATAAGAGACTTTGTAGTAGAAAAAATAACAACATACCCCTTAAGAAATTCAAACGAAGTAAAAAAAATTTCATCAGTGAACAACAAATGGAATAATTTCAAAATTCTCAATACTAATATTTGTAGTGTTTCAAAAATATAGATGAATTTAAAATCTATCTTGAGGAACTTGGGAATTGTTTCGATTGCATAGTTTTAACGGAAACGTGGCAGATTCCTGATACCTCCTTCCTCAATATGGCCGATTACATAACTCTTTATAATGAAGGTAGCTATAACCAAAATGATGGTGTTATTGTCTTTGTTAAAACAAACTGATACCATTCCCATGAACAAATTTAGATAAATGGAAGTATATTACTAAAAATAAAAATGATTGTAGATAAGCTAACTTTTTGCATATATGCATTCTATAGATCTCCAGCAAGTCGAATCGACGATTTCCTTGACCAGCTCAATAATTTACTTGATGAAGATAAAGATAAACATAATTACAGTCTATTTGCGGGTGACATAAACATCGACTTACTGAGAGAAACTGAAGACTCAAGAAATTATCTCGACATCATGAGCGAGTACGGCTTCCATTCAACAATTAATACTACAACAAGAGCGAGAAATGGATCTGAATCTTGTCTCGATCATATATTTATTAAAACAAAACAACAAAACAATAACATTTTACCACTCACTATATCATCAACAATTACAGATCACTACATAACTCTATTACAAGTTGTACTGAACAAAACAAAAACTAATCCAATGAATAATAATAAAAAATATTTTCAAAAAATAGACGAACAATTACTACAAAAAGCAGTTGGTACCATAAATTGGAAAAATGAATTATACCCAATGCATGATATCGAATCAACAACAGAAAAATAATATAAACACATGTGTTCAAAAAGCAACTAAATACTTCAGAATAAAAAATAGTGAACGTAAAAGGAAAAATTGGATAACAAAGTCATTGATAAAGCACATCAACCAAAAAAATCATTCCTATTTCCTATGGAAACAAAATCCAGAAAATGAAAACTTAAAAAATGATTATTTAACCATAAAGAAAGAAATTGAGACGAAAATAAAGACTGCAAAAGATAATTATTATAAAAAATTAATGGAAAAAGAACAAAATGCAAGTAAAAAACTCTGGAATACCGTTAATGAAATCTTGAATATCAAAACGGGAAAAATAATTAATAATATTAAAAATGAAAAAAATGAGAACGTCACCGATCCAAAAGATGCTGCCGATATATTCAATAACTTCTTCGCGAATGTGGGAGAAAATTTGGCAAAGAACATTAGACCAAATCCCAACTACAAAAGTAAAAAATTTATCAATAAAAATTCTCTTTTTCTCACACCAACGAATACTGCTGAGGTTGAAAATACAATAAATAATTTGAAAAATAAAAAGACCCCCGGGCTTGATGGAATTAAAGCTGAAACCCTAAAGATTATGTCAAAATTAATATGCAAACCCTTGACAGATATTATAAATAAATCTTTTGAATTGGGCATTTTTCCTTCCACTCTCAAAAAATCACTCATAACTCCAATTTTCAAAAATGGCGATACTGACAATGTTTCAAATTATAGACCTATTTCTCTCCTATCATCAATTAGCAAAGTTTTTGAAAAAATCTTAAAAACAAGACTTACCGCCTTTCTATCAAAGTATAACCTGCTGTCGACATCCCAATATGGCTTCAGAGAAAAAAAATCTACCAACGATGCAATCCATTCCTTGACAAAACCTATATATGAATCCTTAGATTCAAGTACTCCTTCTATTGGTGTTTTCATAGATCTGAAAAAGGCCTTCGATACTGTCGATCACTCCATACTTTTAGATACTCTGGAAGATATGGGTGTGAGGGGTCTAGCACACAATCTTTTCAGAAGTTATTTGACAAATAGAACACAAAAAGTTAAATTCAAAAATCATGTGAGTGAAGAGATAAACATTAAATGTGGTGTACCTCAAGGAACCGTATTGGGTCCGGTATTATTCGTAATTTATTTGAACAATCTATTTCAACAAGAAACAATTGGTAAAATAATCAGTTTTGCGGACGACACTGTGATTTATTACAAAAATGATGACTGGTACAATCTCAAATTAAACATTGAAAATGATCTTGCAAAACTCAAAGACTGGTTCGACAGCAGATTACTCTCAATAAATTTCGATAAAACCGTATACCTACCCTTCAGTAGCCATGAAGCATCGTTTCCAGAATATAGTCTGAATATTCAACGAGAATTTTTAATTAAACCTGCAAAAAAAATAAAATACTTGGGCATTTACATCGACAATCACTTACGATGGAACCATCATATGGAATATTTAACGAAAAAACTTCGTAGTATTCTATTTCGATTCAAACAAGTTGGGCCATTTTTGAGCTTCAAATATAAAAAGATACTGTACCACAGTTTGGTTGAGTCACACCTAAATTATGGTATTATTGGCTGGGGAGGAGTATCAGGAAATTACCTACATGCCCTCGAAATCTCTCAAAAACGATTCCTCCGAATGATGCTCAACAAACCTGCAAGGTATGCAAGCTCTCTACTCTATACTGAAACACAAATATTAGATATCAGACAATTGTATTTTATTCAGATAGGATGCCAGCAATATAAAAATAAAAGCGAACTTACCACTCAGAACCACAGATACGCAACCAGATCAAAAAATCAATATTGCATACCGACAGTTTCTAAAACAGTAGGCCAAAAAAGTTACAACTATTTGGCACCTAAACTGTTCAGTCAATTACCACAAAAAATCATCAATGAAACTTCTTTAACAGGCTTTAAAACACAACTTTTATTATTTGTTAATGGGACAGACAGAATAAAAATACACAAAATGATAGAGAGCTGATTGAGTGATAAAAAGAAAATTATTAGCAAAATTAAAACCTAGACAGTAACTGTACATATTTGTATATAAATAATATTGAAATATTTTTATTTATAGTCCTTCCGTTATTATTATTATTATACTCATATGTTATATTTTAAAGTGTCGTGCATTGTATTTCAAAATGTCGTGTTGTTCAAATCTTTTAATTTTATACTTGATATTTTACAATCAACGTTTCCATATTTAAATTTTCATTCTCGTATGATGTATTTTAAGATGTGTGTTCATGATTATATTTCATATTGATTGACCTGTATGTTTTGTTATCACACACAAGCTACTACAGCTTCAGTGATTATTTTTGTTTATTCTTACTATATATTGTCCTTTCTTATGCAAGTTATATTTGGTGAATAAACATATTATATTATATATATATATATTACTTGGCAACGCTGCAGCCGCAACAACCAGATGAGAAAATACGCAGAAGACCTAGCAGGGCAATGCGCGACATTATATTTATTTATCGATGTTAATAAATGACCATGGTGAAAAGTATCAAGCCTCTGACTTCATATTCAACAGTTTTACCCAACAATCAGAACATTACAAAGTACAACGTATCGTCGATGACGAATTTGTAGGCAATTTCCTGAGACAAAAGGAAACTAAAAATAACTGTGGGTACATTCATCAGTTTCCTGCCATCGAAGAATTGACAGAATTTTCGTTCGACCAGGTGGTGGGGAAATTGGAAGAACCGAAAAAGTATTCAAGAGTGTACCTGAAGTTTGCAGTAAATTTCAGAACTTTTCAATTCTGAATTGTTGTCTACTTAGTCTCTGTTACCTTATATGAATCATTTTATTTTATAACTTCAAGTTGTAACTTTTACCAATGAATCCAAGTTCCTTCATTGTTGAATATATGAATTAACGCTTGTACTGAGTAATAAATTGATGTATGTTTTTTTTTAATACAATTCGTGGTTCCATTCACCCTACCACCCTGTCAAATCGAATGTAACGCATGAATAAATCAGTGATCCTATCCTCCACGCACGTGAGGTGAATAGGATCAAACAACAAAAAAATATAAACATGAAACATGGTTCACCCTATGAAATAATCAATTTCAAAAATACGTCGAATCTCCCAGAGTCACAGCATTGATTGATTTTTTTCACACAGATTCTCATTTGGAAGCTGTTTCCATATGAAAAGTGAATCCATCTTCCTCAAGGATTGAGATGATGAATATATAATGCAGATATAAAAAGTGCGTTATCTTGAACTTATCATGCGATGGGTTTTTTTCGATTTCTTTCTTGGTAATTACGTATTTCGACCCCAGGAACCCGAATTTCACAATAAAAACGTGGGCAAACTCATATTTCTCGAGATATTTCAGGAAAAAGTATGAGAATTACCCTTCTTGTTCCGGCATGTTTTGGGTAGGCACCATAGTCATTAAAAGTTTCATTTCTCACATAAAATACTCTTTATATTTTCCTTATACATTCTAGAAGCTGAACATCCTCTAGGAAGTTCAATTCATCGTCTCTAGCATCTTTGATCAATCCTTCTTTCATATGGACGGCGCTGTCAAATGTGCATCCGTGATATTTTGACTCACGGAACTAGTGATTCTGACGTAGATTCTCATTTGACAGCTCCGTCCATATGAAAAATTCTGGATCAGCCTCCCTCCAAGATGCTGAAGAACGTTGATTTAACTAATTCAAGGTTGTTTTCCCTTATTTTTGACTCCTTGAATGTTCAAGGAAGGTATAAAAAGTATCCTGTGTGAGAAAAGAAACTCATCGATGCCTACCCAAAACGAGCCGAAGAAAAAGGTTGATTTCCATACTTTCTCCTGGAATGTCTCGAAAAATATGAGTTTGTGCACGTTTCCATTGTGAAATTGGGGTTGCTGAGGTCGAAATACGTGAGTACCAAAATAAAATAGAAGAAAAACCCATCGCATGATTAGTGCAAAATTACCAAAAAGTGTAATGGCTGTGTTTACTCGAAAAAGGCCCAAGAAGGAAGGTGAATTTCTGCGATTTTTTCTGGATTATCTCGAAATATAGAGATTCCTAACACTTTCCATTGTGGAATTCGGGTTCATGAGTATCAAAAAGAATTTTCAGAAATCATAGATCGCATGATAAGTTGAGAGTTTTCCCTGTTATTCCAATATCAGATTTGTATATATATATATATATATGTGTGTGTGTGTTGATTCGTGAAAAAAATACAGAAATTTAGTATGGCCTTCTAACAAAGAAATCTTCAACAATCATTTCAGGAATGAACTCAAACAGATGTCTTGATTGTTCTAGATATCCGAATACTGAATCAGCAAACTCACCCTATTGAGCTTCTACTGAAGATATCTCCAAGCTGCTGCTCATTGTAGCGCCTACTCCAGAAGTATATGTTCCGCAATCAACAATGCACGAAAGCTCTCACCGAACAGCTGACTAGAAGAATCCGCAAACGGAGAATTCTCCACGTGACGATCGTGCATCTTCGGCAAGGTCCATCTCCAGGAAAACTGGCTGCTGAATCGCAACGAAAGTAGAACCTCGCTTTTCATCGGAGTCCCATCCAAAATTCGTTCATGCCCGCACCGTTCAGTGTCATTCCGAAGGCAAAATGTCAGAAGGGAGATGGCAGCCGACTGAGAAAAGTGAGGATCATGAAAGGCCGACGTTTGCGCCTGCGTCCAATTGACATGCGGATACAACCACTGCCGCCTCGGGGACCTTGCAATCGATGAAATGTTGGTGATGAGGCGGATGCTCTCAAAGCCCCCTTTCCCAATGTTGGAATAGGACGTAGGACGATTCTGAATGATAACAATACTTGCTATATAGAAATGTTCACGAATCGTATCTCCTGAACACAGTCGATATGTGTATGACACCGAGCTAGTTTTCCTGAAAGTGAGATGAAGTAGTAATACAAAGTATGAGAAAACAAAGTGATCATTCCAGCTGAAATATTCCATTTTCCACTTGAATATTATCCCCTTTCACCTTGCATGAGCTTAGGTACAACTAAAATATTCTCTTCCACGAATATTATTTGCTTACAATACCTCGTTTGTATACGGTTAGGTACATACCTACACTATAAACAACTAATAACGCCCGCTCATAATGCTCGCTCTTTATGCCCAGTCATTGTGCCTGCTGATTTAATGAGTATGCAGAGTAGATAGATAGATAGATAGATAGATAGATAGATAGATAGATAGATAGATAGATAGATAGATAGATAGATAGATAGATAGATAGATAGATAGATAGATAGATAGATAGATAGATAGATAGATAGATAGATAGATAGATAGATAGATAGATAGATAGATAGATAGATAGATAGATAGATAGATAGATAGATAGATAGCCGATTCTGATTCTCTTTCAACTAGTCTAGAGTCAGAATCCTACCTCTTTTTACTATCCTGTCGGTCTCCCTTGACAAACCCTTGCTTTCTTCCGACCCCGACGCTATTAGGTTTTTCGAGGGCTAGGGGTCGCTCATTTTCCATCTTTCTCCCTTTTTCTACGGAACCCAAAGTGTGAAACGAACCGTGCTGAGGGGTGAATGGCTACACGTTAGATAGTCGTGAACGGTGTCCTGCGAGAACCAGGCGAACCTCGCTTGAAAGAAGCCTTAGTGTGGTACGGGCGCACTGCCACACCGGACATTCTATATCGACCCTTCTCGTGGGAACAGAATGACAGAACTCAAAACTAATTTGAAAGAAACAGCCGCAGGTGAGGGGATTCCCAGTCCCTTTCTGAGAAGAGATTCAATCCAAAGGTCTCCAGTCAGAATGAGAGCTGCTTCCCTTCCTGGTAGAGACAAACAAGAGTTGCTAGACGGGGAAAGACGTGAGACCCCTAAAGCGAATCAATCAACCAAGAGAAAGAGAGTAGACCATGAAAATGATAAGGTGAGTAGCCCTGAGAATAGCCAAGTGAAAGCTCCGGAAAATACTGTAGGATTCAAAAATATAATGGAAAATTTGTCCCGACATATCAGGCAGCTTGATAAAATTGTCAAAGAGATGTATAAACCAAAGAAAGAAATAACGGACGTATCAGGTAAGCTACTCCTTCAACTGGAGAAGCTCCAGAGTGAAGAAATCGGGAAATGGCTAGACGAGGTTTCATCTGGAATAGAGCAAAAAGAAAAGCAGTGGAAAAATGAAGCATCAAACCTACGCATGCAAATCAAAGAAATGGAAGACGCCCACAAAAAAGAGATAGAAAAACTCTCGCACCGCCATGTACAATGCGAGAGCTGTAAAGAAGAACAATTTAGGTTAACCAGAAGGCAGCTACTGAGAACAGATGATAGTTATGAAACCTTCAAACAAATTTCGGAAGAAGACTGGCGGGATGGGATCTTCTCAAAAATCCAAATCTATCGCGGAAACATATGGGAAATAGCAAACGAACAGGTAATGGCCCTACCCTGTAACAAAGACTTCGCCACCACCCACAAGCTAGTAGGTAGGGTGATAGATAGACTCGGTGGCAAGGAGGATCTCAAAAAACAGGGTAAATCGAAAGGAGAAGTAGCAATGATGATTCATTCACTGGGCTTCCCCGATGAAGAAGGAAACCTTGCGCATAAGTCGAGGGTGATACTCTACCCAATCACATCAGATGGAGGACAGTACCAAGAAGCAGATGACGAAAGCATATTGCAAGCACTGAAAGCGGTTAAAACCCTGATGATGCGCCAGGGAAAGACCAAACTAGTTATTCCAGAAATGGAGGGAATAACTGGATTGATGATGTGTAGACTACTGGAATTTCTGTTTGCAGATTCTGCAATAGAAATAGCACTAGTGAAAGAAAGTGAAAACCAGCCGACAAGGCAGAAGCAAAAAGCTCCCCAGACAGCTAGAACAGATACTTCTGTGAAACAGGGACGAAAGAAACAGGATGCGCTACTTGTGAAAATGCCCAATGTCAGTTATGCGGACTTGCTTAAGACAGTAAAACAAAGAGTTAATCCCAGTGAGCTCGGGATTGAGATAAAGGACCTTAAGAAGACCAGAAGTGGAGAACTCCTGCTCACTGTCAGAGATGGAGTCGATAAGTTGGAAATTCTCAAGGAAAAAATTCAGCAAACCGTGCCTGATATATCGACATCACTTCTTCTGAGTAAAAAAGTACTCCACATCAAGGACTTGGATGAGGTAACGACTATTGAAGAAATTAGGGAAGCCATCACAGAGTGTATATCGGTGAAGCCAGGAGAACTAGAAGTGAAAGCCCTCCGTCCTGCCTCCTCTGATAAACAGAATGTGACAGTTGTTCTCAACGAAGCAGACGCCCAAAAACTGATAGATGTGGGAAAGATAAGAGTTGGATGGAAGCAGTGTAGGGTACTAGAAAGGAAGAAGGAACTGAAATGTTTCAGATGCTGGACGTATGGTCATACAAAAGCAGAATGTAAGGGACCAGATAGGGAAAGCCTGTGCCTCAGATGCACTCAGCAAGGGCATAAGGCAGCGGATTGCACCAAAAATCCTTTCTGTGTCCATTGCAAAGTAGAAGGACACCAATCTTCGAACTCGAAGTGCCCAAGTAACAAGGATGGAAGGAAACAGCAGGAGGTGCTCCAGCAGCCTGAAAACGTAATCCAAATATAAAGTTTCTCCAAATCAATACTTTCAGAAGACGCCCTTGCCATGATTTAGCATTGGCCACAGCAAGAGAAATTGGTGCTGGAATCACCCTTATGGTTGAACCAAACCGTAATGCTATCAGAACTAGGAAAGATTGGCTATATGATGCGAACTTAGATACTGCCATCAGAATAGATGATAGCAATATCACTGTAAATAAATACGGCAAAGGACGCAGTTTCACATATATAGTTATGCCAGACTTCACCCTTTATAACTGCTACGCATCTCCAAACGATGAACTTGAAGAACTGGAGGGCATTCTCTGGGATATCGGCAGACTGATTAGACTGAATAAAGAGAAAGCAATTATAGTGGGTGACTTCAATGCAAAATCCCCACAATGGGGACTAGATACAACAGACAGAAGAGGGCAAATAGTAACAGAATGGCTGGCGGAAAATGACCTCGTGGTAGTAAATGAGGGGAACAAACCCACCTTCCAGAGAGGAAACTACACCTCCATTTTGGACCTTACGATAGCTACTACCAATATTAGGAATAGAATCACGAAATGGGGAGTCAGCGATCTAGAATCTTTGAGCGACCACAATTACATCGTCTTTGAAGTTGCAGACAACCCATTGCCACGACGAACAACAAACCAAAGCGAAGGCTGGCAGACCAAGAAGCTAGACAAAGAAAAATTACAAACCCTGACGGTGGTAGCTCGAGAGGAAAATATCGTTCCATCTGCAGAAGCCCTCACTCAGACACTGACTGAGATATGTGACCAAACCATGCCTAAAAGAAGCAACAAGAAGAAACAGCGACCTGTCTATTGGTGGAATGAGGATATTGCCAAGAAACGTAAGGATTGCTATCGAAAAAGAAGACTATACACCAGGAGTATGAGAAGGAACCTACCGGAAGAAAGCCAGCACCTATGGGAGGACTATAAAGTGACCAAGAAAATACTTCAAAATACTATAAATAAATCGAAGCGTGAACACTGGAAACTTATCTGTGATAGTATAGACTGTGATATATGGGGAGACGGTTACAAGATTGTAATGAGGAGTATGATCGGCTTCCCACCCAGACAACAAATTGCCATGCATACCATGGAAAAAGTAGTGGACCACCTTTTTCCGGTGCATGAACAAGTAACTTTCAACTGTGATATGACTGTGATATTTACAAATTTTAGTATAGATGAGCTGCGTATGGCGTGTGATAAACTGAAATCGAATAAAGCCCCCGGACCGAAAAACATACCACCTGAAATAATTAAAGCACTTGCCACGAATGGAAGCGACTATGTCCTGGCGGTTTATAACGACTTGGCGAGACAAGCAAAGTTTCCGATGGAATGGAAACGCGCAAGGCTGCTGCTGCTTAAGAAGGGGGATAAATCTGTTGAAAACCCGTCAGCATATAGGCCTATATGCCTGCTCGACGTTGAGGGTAAGCTATATGAGCAACTTATCCTTATCCGATTGAAGGAAGAAATACGTCGTACGGGGGGATTATCTACGAGACAGTATGGTTTCAGGGAAGGGAAACAAACAGTGGATGCCATAAATGAGGTGATAAAAATCGCGAATAGGACAGAGACCGAGTATAGCAGTGCACACAGAAGACTATGCGCAGTTATAACTCTCGACGTCAAAAATGCCTTCAACAGTGCCAGCTGGCAGCTGATCCTGGAAGAACTCAGGCGAAGAGGAATAGACGAGAGCCTGATCAGCGTGATAGCATCATACCTTGCTGACAGGCAAATAATCCTTGAAACAGAAAACGCTTCCAAAACCATTAAAATTTCCAGCGGGGTGCCCCAGGGCTCGGTCCTGGGTCCAACTTTATGGAATATTTTGTACGATGGACTTCTGAGGATAGAACTACCTGCTGGGGTTACGCTTATAGGATTTGCAGACGACATCGCAATGGTGGTGGTTGCTAAAGGGGAAACGATTCTGATGAATACAGCAAACATCGCACTGCAATGTGTTTCAAACTGGCTGGAACAAAAAAGGCTTAAACTAGCACCAGAGAAGACGGAGGCTGCGCTCCTGACGACAAAAAGGAGAATCGATCCAATCCAGTTCGAAGTACAGGATGTGATAGTTACACCAAAGAAGGCTGTGAAGTATCTGGGAGTCTGGTTGGACACCAAACTCACCTTTGCTGAACACGTTAACCAAACTGCCATAAAAGTTGAGAAGACGGTAGCAGCTCTGTCGGGGCTCATGCCAAATGTCGGTGGACCTCGATCATCTAAAAGAAGAGTTTTGTTGAGCGTTGCCCACTCACAAATGCTGTACGCAGCACCTGCCTGGCACTCGATGATCATAAATCAGAAACTAGTTGCTAAGCTCACAAGTATACAGAGAAAGATGACAATAAGGATTTGCTGTGCCTACAGGACAATCTCGGCAGAGGGAGCGGGTGTGATAGCTGGAGTTCCACCGATAGAATTTATGATCCAAGAAAGGCGTGAAAAATATAGGGGTGTGGATGGAATCACAGCCAGGGCAAACTTGATAATGAACTGGCAAAATAAATGGAACAATGGGAAATATGGCAGATGGACTCATTATCTAATACCAGATATCCAAGAATGGATTGAAAGGCCGTACGGCGAGGTCGACTATTTCCTGACGCAAGCTCTCTCTGGACACGGCTGTTTCAGGAAATACCTATACGATCGCACGAAAGTGGACTCTGAAGCATGCCCATACTGTGGAGGACAAGATGACGCAGAGCATACTCTCTTCGCTTGTCCCAGATGGGAAAGACTTCGAGAAGAGTTTGACCTTTCAACAGGAAATCCATTTACTGCAAGGAATATGATGAAGAATCTGATGTCTACTGAGGAAAAATTCAAATGCTCATATAGGGCAATCCGGGGCATAATAGAAACCAAGGAAATGGAGAGTAGGACTTGAAAGGGCAAAATATGAGGTGGATACCAAGATGACATCAAGACCGCCCCACTCGCCGAAGTAATGCGGAAGCGGTTCCAGTGGGTGGGGTCAGACGGGATTGAAAAAAAAAAAAAAAAAAAAAAAAAAAAAAAAAAAAAAAAGATAGATAGATAGATAGATAGATAGATAGATAGATAGATAGATAGATAGATAGATAGATAGATAGATAGATAGATAGATAGATAGATAGATAGATAGATAGATAGATAGATAGATAGATAGATAGATAGATATAGATAGATAGATAGATAGATAGATAGATAGATAGATAGATAGATAGATAGATAGATAGATAGATAGATAGATAGATAGATAGATAGATAGATAGATAGATAGATAGATAGATAGATAGATAGATAGATAGATAGATAGATAGATAGATAGATAGATAGATAGATAGATAGATAGATAGATATATAGATAGATAGATAGATAGATAGATAGATAGATAGATAGATAGATAGATAGATAGATAGATAGATAGATAGATAGATAGATAGATAGATAGATAGATAGATAGATAGATAGATAGATAGATAGATAGATAGATAGATAGATAGATAGATAGATAGATAGATAGATAGATAGATAGATAGATAGATAGATAGATAGATAGATAGATAGATAGATAGATAGATAGATAGATAGATAGATAGATAGCAAAACGCACGCAGAATGAATTCAGCCATGCGCATCGCAGAATATGTGCAGTAATAACGTTGGACATCAAAAACGCCTTTAACAGTGCCAGCTGGCAACTGATTTTGGACGAGCTCAGGAGAAGGGAATTGGAGGAAAGCCTCATAAGCCTCATTGCGTCCTATTTGTCCGATAGGGAAATCATCCTAGAGGCGGAAAACACAATCAAAATCAGGAAAATCAACAGTGGAGTTCCTCAGGGATCAGTACTAGGTCCAACCCTGTGGAATATCCTATACGACGGACTCCTGAGGATGGAACTACCCCCTGGAGTTACACTGATAGGCTTCGCTGATGACATAGCGATGGTGGTGGTTGCAAAAGGGGAAGACATCCTGATGAACACAGCTAACATAGCGCTACAAAGTGTATCGAACTGGCTGGAAAACAAAAAGCTTAAATTGGCACCAGAAAAAACAGAAGCTGCCCTACTGACGACAAAGAGGAAAATGTCACCAATACAGTTCGAAGTAGAGGGTACAATCGTATCTCCAAAAAAGGCAATAAAATACCTGGGTGTTTGGTTAGATACGAAGCTCACATTTGCTGAACATGTAGAAAAAACCGTCAACAAAGTCGAGAAGACAGTATCGGCCTTGGCTGGGCTGATGCCAAATATCGGAGGACCCCGATCATCCAAGAGAAGAATCCTTCTAAGCGTTGCCCACTCGCAGATTTTGTATGCAGCTCCCGTATGGCATACAGTGATCGACAACCAGAAACTAGTGACGAAACTCACACGGGTACAGAGAAAAATGGCAATCAGAATATGCTCCGCCTATAGGACGGTCTCAGCAGAAGGAGCTGGGGTGCTAGCGGGGGTACCGCCGATAGAACTCTTGATTCAAGAGAGAAAAGAGAGATACAGCGGTTTGGATCGGGCCACAGCGGCAGCTAATGTCATGTCGAAATGGCAAAACAAATGGAATCATGGGAAATTCGGAAGATGGACACATCATCTTATTCCGAATATACAGGAATGGGTAAAAAGACCATACGGAGAGGTCGACTATTTCCTGTCGCAGGCCATTACGGGGCATGGGTGCTTCAGGAAATATTTATTCGATCGTAGAAGAGCGGAATCGGAAGAATGCCCATACTGCAGGGCGCAAGACAACGCTGAGCACACCCTCTTCTTATGTCCTAGGTGGAATAGAATCAGACAAGAGTATCCACAAGCAACAGGAACTACGTTCACTGCCGCGAACATTATGAGAAATCTCAGGACCAGTGAGGAAAAATGGAAAATAACACACAAGGCAATAAGGGAAATCATCGAAACGAAAGAGAGGGACGACAGAGATAGCTAACTATTCGACGACCTCCTTCACCGAAGTAATGCGCAAGCGGTTCCAGTGATGGAGGTGAGGGGGAAGGAGAGGTTTTAGTCGGTAAGAATCCGGCACTCCGGAAAGACCGGGGTCTTATGCAAGATTTCCTCTCCTCCGGCGAAAAAAAAAAAAAAAAAAAAAAAAAAAAAAAAGATAGATAGATAGATAGATAGATAGATAGATAGATAGATAGATAGATAGATAGATAGATAGATAGATAGATAGATAGATAGATAGATAGATAGATAGATAGACATTTGAAAATATAATTCAATGAATTTTCATGTATATCACAATTCTCACATACCGGATTGAAGTTTGATACCGGTGACCGACGATTTACGTTTGTTCGATTGAAATCCACATAGAATCTCATTGCATGTCTAGAATTCAGTCATAGAATATGAAAATTGATAATTCACAGCAGCGGGGTACATGAGATCTTATTATGTAGTAAGTTATGAAGGAGAGAGATTGTGACAAAAAGTCTTCGTGTACTCAGATATACTACATTGAACTAATTCATAAGAAGGGAATAATCCGTTCCTCTTTGAGAATGAAACCCTGTTACTTTGAATGACAGATATTTCAGTTATCTATTTTGAACAGCCTCAACTTGATGAATATGAGGATTATAAATAGGATACCATATTAACGCACCATACTCGAGTTTGGACCTCACATGAGCGTTGAAGAGTGTGATAATTGTACTCGTGTTCCTGAACTCACTTGTACTACTCATAATGAAACCTAACATTTGATTTGCAGATGGAATCGCTTGATTGATGTGCATTGCAAAAGTGAATTTTTGATCGAAATTGATTCCTAGGTCTTTCATTCCATTCATTCGACTGATAGCATTATCATTGATCTCATGGAGAAATTCAATGATATTCATTTTCCTATAATATGATATTATGTGACATTCTGATATATTTAGACGTATTGGTGAAGCACCATTAAAAAACCAGGTCAATTGCGCTTTGCAAATCTAAGCAATCTTCGTCTTTCAATCACTTTGTACAACTTCAAGTCGTCTGCATAAAGGAGCTCAGAGCTTTTAATCTACTTCGCTAGATCATCAATGTAAAGTAAAAATGAAAGGGGCACTAAATTAGAGCCTTGTGGCACTCCAGAGCTGGGAGTGTATAAAGGTGACTGAAAACTTTCACATTCCACATATTGTTTTCTGTCAACAAGATAACTTGTGAAGAGATCAATTAAACTTCACCTGTCACCTGTTGTTTTTATCCAAGGCGTCAGAGTCGCTTTGTGAAGAACATGCAAGATTGGTTACACATGATACAAATGATACAAGATGATTTCAAAAAGTTTGGAGTAGTTTCATAGTATGTTGATAGATCTATAATTTTTTATATTAGTTGCAGCTCCTTTTTTTCAGTATCGGACAAACACGTGCTGTTCTCCATACCTCAGGAAATATTGGGGTCACCAGTGATAAAATATAGACGCTCTTGAAATAATTTCGGAATGCGTCAACGATTTCTTGAGGTTCAGAGTAATTATCATCATCACTCATAACGCCGGGGATTCTCGAGTTGCCTTTCTTATTTTGAATGAAATTCCATGATGTACTTGTATCATCTTGTATGTTCATTTTTCAGCTTTTCATGGGATTTTCTTTCCTCGTTTCTGAAAAATAGAGTAGAAGTTATTAAAAATTATTGCAATATATTCGTAGTAAGGACAGATTTAGGATCTGCCCCAAAATGTCACTGCGCTTGAAATTAAACCTCTAGATACCTGAAAGCGAAATTCTCTATTGGTCAGTGACACCTTGTTTTTGAAAAAAAAATTTGGAAATAAAAATATATTTAACAGACAATATTTATCTTGTATGTAATTTTCACTTTCGCAAAGGAAGTTTTTGTATGCATCATTTATTTCAAGTTTAGCTTCTGCTCTTGGTGAGATGAATGGTTCTTGATAAAAAGGTATTCTATATTTTTTAGGTTCTCGTGGGCTCGTTTTTTGTCTCGAATGGTTTTCAGTATAGCTGGTGTAAACCAGGGCGGGTATCTTCGGGAACGATTCGATTTCAGGGACACAGTAACATCAAAAATATTATAAATTATGCGGTTCAGATGAAGACATACGGTATCCACATTTGTTTGTTCAGAAACACGAGACCAATCAGCATCAGCAACAAGTTGGTACAACATGGGATAGTTGCTTTTTCTGAAGTCATAATTTTTCGATATATCACTTGAATGGAAAAAATAATGAAATCGATTATGTAAGGTTTTGATTTCGATAAGTATGGAGGAATGATGATCATCCTCTATTACTAGTGGATCCAGGTCCCTATCAACAGTAGATCTAGAATTCTGTTATTGGTATTAAATATTCCATAGCACTGCTTCAGCTCGGATATTTCTATGAAGTTCTCAATTATATTTCAATTCAATTCAATTCAACTTATTCAATGGAAGTGTTTACAAAATAATGATACATTGGTAATAAATATAACTAGTAAATGTATTGATAGCTTTTATATATACAAGTACCTAGGTCTTAGTATGACCTGTATGTGCAACTTGAGAAAAAATAGTGATTGATTAAAATGGTTTGTATTGCAGTTTAATGTGATTGAGTATCAAACTAGTCTGAAATCTAGAACAATTTTTTTTTAAAATATGTGAGTTTTTACAATATACTGCTATAGAGTTGGTGTACAAAATGTAAATTAGAAGTATATAGAGTTCAATTGAGGTAGGTTATCCTCAAATAATGTTTGAATATTGTGAATAGTTTTCTACAATATGGATCATACATTCTTTGGAAAACAATTTATAGTTGACTATGTTTCTTATTTTTGATGGTAAAGTATTGAATATTTTAGGAGCAAGACATCTTGCAAATCTCTGATTAGAGTCTTTATGGTAGAATGGAACTGATAATTGTTTACTTGTAACTTGTCTGGTATTGTACATGTGAGAGACTGAAGTTTTCATTTCTTGGTGTTTGTATAAAAAGGTACAGTTACTGCGAAAATAAAGCATCCTGACATTTGGAGTTTCAATATTTTTGTATTACTCTTCAGTTGAGTATAATTTACCTCTATTGAAGATAATTTTGAGTAGATAATTTTGTACAACATTTAGAGGGTTCAATGCATTGCTATAGAGCCCACCCCAGACTAGAATACCATATTTTATGATTGACTCAACTAATGTTTTATAAATCATCAGGAGCAGCTTTTTGTTCATTATTTTCCTCAGTTCATAGAATTTATGTATGAGTTTTCGTAGTCTGCCAGTTAGATTAGTAATGTGTTGATTCCATTTAAGATTTTCATCTATAGTAATTCCAATATATTTGGTGGCTTCAGATTCTCCTATTTCAAAGGTAGTATTTGAAATTTGAAGTGAATTGTAGTTAGGTCTACTTGCATTCGTCAGTGAAAAAGCAATATATGTTGTTTTCTTTATGTTCAGTGATAGTTTGTTATGATTTAGCCAATTTTTCACATTGAGGATGCCATTTTCTGATTTATTTTTGACTTGGTTCCAAGTTATATCATCAAATATGAGAACGGTGTCGTCGGCATATGATATTATCATGCCATCAATAGAAGATTCCAATAATGTGTTGAGGTGAGTAATAAATAGAATTGGCCCTAGGACCGTTCCTTGGGGGACTCCAATTTGGATAGCTTCATGATCACTAATTTCATTTCTTATTTTTACCTGTTGCTGCCTATCTGTCAAGTAACTCTCAAAGATCTTCAACACAATACCACGAATACTATAGTGCTGAAGTAATTCAAGTAGTCTCTCGTGAGGTACTGTGTCGAAGGCCTTTGCAAGGTCAAGGAACACACCTATGCATTTTTTTTACACTCTAGGTTTTTTTTATGTTATCAATCAATTCAAACATAGCCTCAGTAGTACTCATTCTCATCTTCCTAGTTATCATTGGCATCTGAATCCAAAAGAGGAGCATTGAAGTCTCCAACGAGCATAATGTTTCCGTAATGAAGGCAGTCTAACAGAAGGAGATTGTTGAAAAATTCTTCAAAATCTTCCTCAGAAATGGATGGTGGAATATAAATCACAAATATAATACGGGTTGAGTTGCCAAGTGATTTTCCACCAACTATATCTATACAAGGTGTTGTAGCGATAATAGGAGACAAATTCAAAGGTTTGAATTTCAAATGATTTTGGAGGGCAATAAGCACCCCTCCTCCTCTTATCGTGTGAATTTCTCTGAATTCTCTGTCGCATCTGAGCACATTGAAGACTTTTGTGGAGAATTTTGAGTTTGTATTATGAGTATCTCTGAAACAGCTTATCTTAAAAGTTTTCGAAGTTGAAACTTTCGAATATCTACCAGAGCCAGTATCCATGAAGGTCTTTGAAGTAAGATTGAGAATTTCACCAAATCTTATACAGTGTGGTCAAGGGTGATCTGAGAGGCGACAGATGAAAATCCTTGTTTATATCGCATACGACTGTTTGGCTTGGCCAACAATGTTATACAATCAATCAATCATACTCACAATACAAATTCTTATGACGTTCCCATGAAGAAACCCTTTTAACATAATAACCATCGAATTCAGGTGTAGGAATCCATATATCAGTTGAAGCAGAATTCAATCGTGAGTTCAGTTATTTGATGAAATGCAATGATAAAAATCATTCCCGGATCTTCAGAAATATAATATAAAAGTTGTGGACTGCTACCTACTCGATATAATCGAATTTTGCTACCTGACTAAGACTGTCAAGTTCGACACTAGATGACGATCTCGAAGATATTTTTGGAAACCCTTGAAAATATGATTAGAATTCGTGCCAGAACTTTTATCAGTTCTCGCACGCATATGGTGGAAGATTCTTTTGGAATCAAAAACACTGTTTCATCAGAGGATGAATGATATGAAATAGTTGCGTGAACCTATTATATTCTGAATTGATTTCAAATTGAAATGGAATAGAATGAAACTTTGAGAGCCCTGTACTATCGGAAAAAACCAACAGTGAAAACACAAATAACCTCAAAAAATAAACCAATATTTGTTGACGACACTAGGAAATCTTGAAAAAAAAATAGAAGAGAAGAGAAACATGTCAGTTTAAAATCAAAAAATGTATTTGCAGGAAAATTGTATGAAATGAAAACATCTCACAAAAATATATATAAAATCACGAATAAAATAATCACAGCTGTTTTGGCTTCACATCATATTGATAAAAAGTAGGTAGTCTGGGATAAGAGGCTCCTTCACACTCGAAGGTGACCTTCATGTCGATGGGTCCGTTTGTTCGATTCCTGCCTTTCAATTTCTCTTTCTGGTCTTCCCCAAGGCTGCGCAGATATTTCATCGGCGCATAGGATAACGGACACCTGACTTCAATGTTCATCCTCAATCCTAGATGTGGGAGCCTACAGAAACATTGAAACGTCAAAAGAATAAAGTATAATAATGAAAACTAATGACGAAACATATTCCACATCTTTTGAAGTACATATGAACAATTTCGGTAGTGGAGCAGTTTTCAATGGATAGTATGGTTTTGTCTTGATCACAACGAAATCATATTCTCTCAGTGGTTTCAATGAAATTGTAGACAAAATAGCATCTGCCTAACAGTTCCACTTTCCTGAGTTTTGGAAATACAAATGCTCTCGGCATTCAAAGGCATTGCCAAAGATATTTCTTCGAACTTCGAAACAGTTGTCAAGAAAATCCTGACTGAGGTCCTTTCATATCTCTTGAATTGTCGAAATAGACAATCTCCAATCAAAAATTGATTTCATGAAATTAGTGACATCTTTGCCTCCTGAATTTTGGAGTTCGAGATTTTCGAATGGATGTACTTGAATTCTCATTACTCCGGCCATTGGCTCTGTAACAACTCTGTATTGTCACGTTACGAAAAATTCTATCCAGAATTTTCAGGAAATTAGGAATGTACCGAATAGTTGAAGCATGTAGGTTATCTTTGAGAACGAATGATGCCGTTACATGATATTTTTAGATCAAAATGTCATTACAAAGGTTGTTTCAGTTTGAAATTCGATAGGTTCGCACACCCCCATTGCATCCTGCCATCATATGGCTAGTTGAAAATATTCAGGAGTCATCATTAGGAAATACCATTCATTTCTGGTTGTAGAAGATGCTGCATGGTATGAGTGCTCTAAATTGCTAGATTTCCGTTTCACTACTAACATACAACAGTTATCCAATTTAGCATCATTCCGTCAAATAACTGATTGCACACTCAAAAGTCTTGAAAGATTTCTCTTCTCTTCCTCGACTTCCTTACAACGCTCCCGTTACATCATACAGGGTGTTTGAAAAAAGTGGCCCGGTTGTTAGGATACGTAAAACGCGGTATTAAAAAAAGATGATGTTCATACATTTTTACGATCATGTCGGAGCTATTTGCAACATTTTAGATGGAATTTTTCAGGAATATGTTTCGAAAGCTGACACATCACATGGATTCGTATTGATATCTGACTGTCAGAGTGGGCGCTAGTTACACACTTCGAATCGAGGAGTTTCAAATATAACTTTGTGTGAGGTTAGATTTCCTAGAACGAATTCCATGTGAACTTGAACATCATTCAATTTTATACCAGAAAGGTACACTTGGTGAAACTCGATACTGTGTACCGTTTACGAAAAGTTTTGATCAGAAAGGAGTAATAACTGGTGCTGGTGAATACTATTATGAAAAACAATTTCATATTCATTGAAAATCAAAAACAATAACATCATTCTACTACTGGAGTTATTGATAGAATTCTTTGTCTAGTGGAATCTTTCCTGATGCTAACGACCTCCGAACTATCAAGAAAAATTTCGTTATCTTCCTTCTTTCCTAACATTATACCGCTGGCTACAACGATGTTTCTAGGACATTATAGGTTTATTCCTTTCGTATTGTCAGAAGATGAATGAGAAGAAATGATAAGCGACTTCCTCTGAAATCATGTGTTGAGACCATTTTGAAAAATTCATGATGATAGGTTCACCAGGACTTCACTAGTGCTTTTCCCAGATATCTCTCAAAACTCAAGAGGAAACATTGACAGTTGGAACCTAATAATGTACCTAATAAAAGAAAATGGACCGCTCTGAGATCCAAAATCGGTTTCTATTGAAATATTAACCATTCTCTGGAGAACCTTGATAGGTAATCATATTTGGGAAACTAGTTACTTCTGAAAAATGTTGAGAAGAACTCCGTATTTCAATAATGAATTGAACTGATCATAGCAGCCCAAGCCGATATGTGAAATTAACAGTTTATATGAGATGACATTTTGAATTATTTCTTCTTTCTGTCTCCGAATGCAGTTAGTTGAAAATGAAAACAAATTCGCAGTTTCCTGATGGGATCAAACTTCTAGGGGTTATCGAGCACAACAGTAGAAAACATTCGAGTGGTGGGTCCCATGCCCGTAAAAGTGTCACTACGGCACTACGGCCCCAAGACGCGTTAAAATTTAGGAAGACGATGAATTGATAATGATTCTTGTACATGATATCATCACAACAATTGTTCAAAATGTCGATGTTGTTGTTTGAAAAAATTTATAGCTGATTATTTCAAACAATTTACTGGCGCTCGTGCGTTGTTATCTATGAAAACGATAACAGAGATTGTTTCTTGTAGCTGCATTCCATATCGCCTTAGTCGTGCTATCGTATTTGTGAAGTTTGCAAGAATCCAACAAAAATTAATTGTTGCTCATGGAAA
This sequence comes from Gastrophysa polygoni, assembly GCA_963576655.1. Lineage (NCBI taxonomy): Eukaryota > Metazoa > Arthropoda > Insecta > Coleoptera > Chrysomelidae > Gastrophysa > Gastrophysa polygoni. The sequence continues at coordinate 35,490,234 of OY755083.1, forward strand.
ACTTTACCAATCTAGAATTGGCGGATATGCATTTGCCATACGGAGCAACAAGCTGCAATGCACGTTATCCCGGACGACATTATCCGGGATACAAAAAAATTATTGCTATTCATCGGCGGCTCTCCTAGACAATGCCAAACAACCAAACAACCAACATGCATGATACTGGTGTTGCTCGAACCGTGAGAACGGTCGAATTTGAAGAAGAGGTCCTTCAGCGAGTTGCAGACGAACCATCAAGTAGCACACGTCACATTGCTAAGGATATGAAAACGAGTAACGCTTCTGTCTGGCGGGTGATACACGAGCAACAACTTTATCCTCACCACTTCCAGAAAGTTTCTAGGAATGACTGCAGCTGATTATCATCCTACAGTTCAATTTTATCAATGGCTTCTTCATCAAATCGCTGCACAACCAAACGTCAATTTTCCCTAGAAAACATCAGCAACGTTGGTCTGTCAACGTATGTGCAGGCGTTGTTGATGTGCATTTGATTGGGCCATACCTTTCACCAGAACAGTTAACAGGACATATTTACGGACGTTCCTTGGAGGAAGTTCTTCCAGAACTTCTGGAAAATAAACGTCCGACAGCAAATGTGATTTCAGCATGATGGAGCGCTGGCTCACTCCGCTGTACAAGTACGTGAGGATTTGGCTCAGCAGTTTCTTGGCCTCCTAGGTCACCCGATTTAATGTCGATAGACTTTTCCCTGTGGAGACATGTGAAGTCTTCGATCTACGAAACTCCAGTAGAAACAGAGCAAGACATAATTGGACGAATTACAGCAGCATTTGAAATCATTCAAAACGAGGATCAAATTTTCAGTCAAGTCCGCCGAAATCATGTGCGACGTTCAAATTGGTGTATTCAGGATAGAGGAAGACATTCTGAACAATTGTTGTGATGATATCATATACAAAGAGCAGAAATCAAATGCTTTGTATCGTATTCAGGCAATTCATCGTCTTTCTAAATTTTAACGGCTGTAGTGCCGTAGTGACACTTTTCCGGACATGGAACCCGCGACTCAAATGTTTTTTACTGTTGCACTGAATAATCTCTAGAAGTTCGATCTCATAGTTCTGTAACACCCTGTATTTTGGCATGAAGAATTAACAATTTCGAGAATATTGGATCATTTCCGTTACTAGTCAAAATAACTTTTTCGAAGTGTCAATTCAAAGAAACATTTTCATTCCATACCTGAGAATCAGCGGGTTGTTGGGTTTCATCCTATATATTTCTGTTCATTTACTGTTCGCATGTTTGCAGTTCAGCTCCGAAATATACACTGAATCTCTTTGATCATTCAGAAAAGAGAGGAAGCCTAGATGAGCTCAGGCGAAGACGGACGTCAAAGTTGTGGAATTATTGCCTAGCGGAGTCTTTCCTGATGCTCACAACCTCAAAAATTTTGAGAATAACCCATACACCTATACACGATATTCCTCGAATATGATAGTTTTCCGTTTCATGTTGTCAGAATATGGAAAGAAAAATCCGATTATGATAGATATAAAATGTCGACATTTCCAGATTGATTTCTTTCATCATGAACTAAATCAACATTGGTGCATCACCTTGTGAATTCGTTTCCTATTTTTCTTTCAGAATTGAGCATGTCAGCTGTTTCAGAAAAGCTACCTAACTAATGATGTAGATTATAATTTTCTCTTTGGAATTATACTAGTCATTACTTTTAAAAAATACTCAGTATATCAGAAACATATCATTTCTTACAAGTTTAGATCTCAACTACTCCTAACCAGAAGTATAGCAAATTCTAATGAAACAAATTATCAGATCAGAAAAACTAATCCTCACACTTTACGAAACATAAAAAATCTCAAATGAAGGGAGATATATGAAAAAAATGAATTTTGGCCTATCATTATAATTATCTTGAAAACACCAAGAGATTTTGATCAAATTGGGAGCTAGAGGATTTTCTCAACATATTGCAGAGGTTTAAACATCATCTTGTATAATCAGAGACGTCGCATTGTTCATCAGTTATAAGCATATCAGCTTACTGAAATGTGAGAGTGGCAGAGTTCATAAGGAAGTTGCGAAATATTGCTGGTGTCAGACCGACCCTTGACGCCGATAAAATTCCATGATGTAGTTTTTCTTCACTAACCATCCATATCATCATACTGAAATGTGAAGGTGGCAGAGTTCATGATAAGAAATTTGCGAAATATTGCTAGAGGCAGACCGGCCCTGGACGCCCGGAAAATGATTGCTTGCCAGGAAAGTCCGGAAGAAGTCAATTTCAACATTCCGTTTTCCACTCATCGTACGAAACTCTCAGGCGGTGAAGTAGAAAAAATATTGTTGAACTTCATTGCCAAAGCTGGAAATCGACTTCCACTACATATAAATAGATATAAGGAAACGATGATAATGACATGAATGTTTGAAGTTTTGTTGAATTGAATACTTTCGAAAAATATTCTTCGTGAATGAAGTAGCAAATTCATGTAATACGTTATCGCATAGATAAGTATCATTTTCATTCTCACCTGTAGAATATGTCTTCATCTGAGTTTTGGATGGGAACATTATTTGCTGCAGGTTCATTCTCAATATCGATATTTCCCTCCTCTTCTTCGTCTTCATCATTTTCCTCGTCGCTATTGAATTTCTGATTATACGCACCTGTGAAATGGCAAATATTGAGATGACTATCAATTCGTTGAAGATCCTCCACCGAAACAAACGCAAAATTGACCAATACTTGTTTTTCAGCGATTGATACAAGTGTAGCCTAACATTCAACAGAATTTCCAAAAGTTCGGAGTCCTAGTGTCAACACTGATGAACATTCGACTCGCTTCCAATCAATCAAAACTTGTTGGCATTTCTTTCTTGACAATAATTGCTCAAGTAATCTTTGAGTTTTCTTGATGAAACGTGTCTTGGAACGTCACGATTTGGCGAAGGATCTATCAGAAATTTTTCCGATTCATCCAACATAATGGCAAAGTAAAACCTCGAATCGATGAAATTATAAAAAATTGTTCTTCGAGTATTTCCATGATTTCGTTTTTCGATATCTTCACAGAAGTGATAACGAAAGTTATATATTTTCAATCGATTTGTAGCTCTTGTTTTACACGATCAGAGTTTTCCCGTATATTTTTGCACCCCACTGAAAGGAGTTATTTTGGGCGTATTGCAGTAACATTCCACATGTCACTTCCACAGTGGTAGTCTTCACACTTCATGGCACACTGTTCATGATTTTCAGCATCAGCTCTCTTCATATTTATTGGAAACGCCCAATTTTACGAATCCGAATCTATCAATAGTTTGAAGCCAACTTATATTAATAAAGGCGATCAATGATCAAGATATTTCAACAGATGTTCGAGATCATTATACATTTCTCTGAGATAAAGTTCTCGAGAGGATAGAAATGTTGTGGTTAGGTTTGATGGCAATACTTCCGGGAAATTTCACCCCAACTCAGGAGTACCACAAGGATCAAACCTGGTGCCTTCACTCGTCATCATATTCATCGATAATTCATCCTCAGTGGTTCATTTTCCAGAATGCCAGCTTCATGACGATGATTTGAAGGTATTCAAGGAAATAGACTGCGTTTCACTACGAAAAGATATAAATTCGTTGTGTAGATAGAGCAATGAATTCAAATCACTATTCAATGCTGACAAATACTCAGTAATAAACGCTCAGTAATAACAATAATGCTCGGTGATTACTCTCGATTACAAAATGGCCGATGATAATCTGGAGAGGTATACACAAATTGGAGATCTTGGTATAACACATAATAATGAACTATCGTTTAGAAAACATATCAAGGATACTACCGAATATTCAATGAGATGAATACATTTATCACATTATACTACACCCTTGTAAGGCCAAAATTAGAATTCGGTGCCATATTCTGGAATGGAGAATCACAAACTACCCTCAAATAACTAGAGAAAGTTCAAAACCGGTTTCTCTAATACATATATTTCAAAAAATATAAAACAATCATATTCGATCATCCTAGTTCAGATTGAGGGTTGATGTTATTTTCTTGGATAGTAGGATGAGATCGAATATGCTATCATTTCTGTATGAAATAATGAATAATAAAATGAACTGTCCAGATATCTTGGCTCTGATACCATTCGATGTATCCCCGCCGAATTGGATTTCCTTTCATGTTATAACATGAATTTATGATGCACACAACAAAACATCCCGCACACCTTTCGCAAACATGCTTCGACTAGCAAATTATACAAATTCACTGATTGCTCTATATGACCTACAAAAGACTGAAAACACTGATTTCATAGCATCACATTCCAATCATGATATATGTTAGTACTTGTCATATGTACAGTGTTTCTCGTTAGTCCCTTCCCCCTTCTTATCTTTGGAATGATTATACATAAACAGGTGAAATTTGGCAACTGAATATTAAAAGTCTTGAACCTCCCTACAAGTGATGATATATGAAGACATCGTCAAAGATGACGTCACAAGGCCTACTGAATGGAATTTAAATTTCAATGTTCACTAATGAGCCACTCAAACTGTCATAAACACAAACAGAATTAGTATCATTGAATAGATTTTTTTAGTACCTCTTAAAAGAGGTGTCGCTTGCCGTAGAGTTCCATTTGAGATTGATGGTTACAATGACCTTGTGACGTCATCTTTGACGCTTTCGTCATCTATCATAACTAGAAGGAGAAGTTTACAAGCTTTGATATTCAGCTTCCTTATTTCACTTCATGTATAATCGTTCCAAAGATAAGAGGAGGGTAGGGGACTTTTGAGAAGCATTGTATAGTAACACTGTTTATTTTGTGTATTGAGATTCTCGAGGAGATCCTTAAAGTTCTATTGAATATTTTCATTTTCATTCTCGTACATATATTAACTGATATTAGCTGATTTTCTGTTTATTTATATCTCATGTAATCAGGCCAATAGGCTTATATAAAAAGAATAAATGAATGAATGATCATTCACATGATCGATTCGCTTATTTAAATCAATCATTGGGAAACATTTCTTCGGAATTCGAATAATCGAATCAGCTGTCAGAATGAGTGTGTAATAACCGAAATGATTTTTCCAATCATTTTTCGGAAAATAGAAAAAAAAATGAGAAAGCGAAGTTATGTCGAGTAATTTTGTCCAAGAGTAGAATCGCTGGTGGGATAAATTTCGAGTTGAAACGTAAAAGTAAGTGATGCCCTCTTTCTATACCATAAAATAGATGATTATTGGAATGAATGTGAAATCGAAATACTCCGTGTATACTCACTATCATTCATGACTCCGTAATAGAAAAACACATTCCCAACGTCTCCGTATCCCGTATAAACATTATTCCCCGGCTTCTTGATCCTCACGTCTGGATCGCGCCGGAGCAGCAATTCTCGCTCGAAATGGGCCTGTTGCGTGTGCATGTCGTTGTGTGCCAGAACGATCCTGCGCAGCCGCATGTGCATCATGCGTTGCTTCTGGCTCATGTCCATCTCTCTGGAGCCGTTGATGGGCAGCGCCACGAACCAAGCGTTACGAAAAAAGTAGCAGTACTGAAAGGAGGCATGTACTAGTAAAAACCAGAGAGTAACAACGAGAGGCGATTCCTTTGATGTTTGATGGTTCACCGCCAACACGCTGGATTTGATAGATATATTAAATAATTCAATACTCATATGCCTATGTACAAATAATCAAATGTAAATTAAAAATTCAAGAAATAGATGAATGAATCAGAAATCCACTGAGAGTAAAACTCTGTGTGTGGTAAAATGTTGACATGGAGAAATACACAATATAAATAAACATAATTTGCACATACAAATATAACACGAAACATATGGAATATCAACGAGTAAAGATCAGTACATGTTTATTCATGTAGGATTTTCAGATAGACAGTTTACATACATAACACTTTTGAACTTATTCAATTTTTACATACCTATACAGAAATTTTCATTCTTCAACAATTTCATGTAATTCCTTACTTGTTGTGGCTCAATTCAATCGTTTTCTGAATACAAAGGTGGAGGGTTCATCACTCAATTCTTGATGAAGAAAGTTGTATATTTTGAGAGAGAATGATTTTAACATCTCTGCCCTATCGCCTTGATCGTGTGACAAAATCATACTTTCTTCTGGTGTTATATGAATGTGTTGACTCTATGGCTAAGGGCTACTTGAAAAACAAATAATTGCCTTATATCTAGGGTGTTGGTCACAGAGTGAAGTAGGTCACTAGAAAATTTGTTTCCTCTTTGTAATATCAGCCTGAAAAAACTCCTTTGGGAGATCTACAGGCAATTGAGGTAAGTTCGTGATACTCCTCCCCATCCAATGTTTGAAATCGAGATGCCCAATCACTCGTTCAAATCTATACAGAATATAGCGTAACTTCTTCACCAAATATTGAACATCCCCAGATATTTCATTTTCTCAATAGGCTTCATGATGTAGTTGTTTTCAATTGTCTGGTTATAATTCAATAATAATAATAATAATAATAATAATACCTTCATTCTGAAAAAAATAGTTTACAAGTATCTATAAATGCGAATAAAGTTAGTTTGGCGATGAGTACTATTGCACTTGTTTCGCAGGAAATACAATTACAATAATGGAAACATGAAAGAGAAAGTGAAATTGTGTCGAACGAACAATAGAAGTAAATTTCATTGAATTATAGTTGAATAATATTGAATAATAAAATGGTAAAGACTGTGAACTATGTACATCTTACTAAATATGACAAGTACACAATAATTTTCGTACTCAATAAGTGAGCAACACTTGTTTCGAGGCGTGAAATCTATTATGAGTCAGCATCCAACCAATCAATATATAAAATAATATTCAATGTATGTAAAATCTGGAAAAAAAACTATCAATAAACTATGCTCACCCACGCACTTGATGCAAAATGACACATACATATATACATACACAAACATACATGACTTATAATAATATATAACCAAAAGTAATTTTAACGAGTCGAATCATAAGTCCATCCTAAGAAATCAGCGATTGTTTGTCTTGCCTGACTGAATATGAATGTTTTGAGTGTCTTTTTAAAAATGTGGAATATATCGATGCTTCTAATTATATAAGGAAGAGTGTTGAACAGTTTTGGAGCTAAGTATGTATAAGTATGTTGGATAAGTGATTTTCGGGTTAGTGGGATGACGTGGTGATCTTTTTTTCGAGTATTATAAATGTGAGTCGGTAAGATATAATTCTTCTTTTTGTAATAAGTTATGATGATGTAATAATAAAAGAGTTGACGAATATCAAGAATATTACTTTCAGAAAACAGTTTTTCTGTTGAAAAGCGTTTAGGTTTCGATAAAATAAATTCCAGAAATCTATTTTGTAACATTTCAAGTGGATGAAGATGTGTTCTGAAGGCTCCTCCCCAACAAGCTATTCCATAGCGTAAGTGGCTTTCTACGAGTGCGTGATATAGAATTTTTAGATGGTAAGGGCTCAATATATTTCTTAAGAATTTAAATTTGTAGATGATGTATCGCAACTTATTACAGATATAATTAATATGTGCATCCCATTTTAGATGAGAATCTAAAATTACACCAAGGTACTTTACTTTTTTATCAGGGAGAATTATTTGCTGATTACCCACGTTCAAATGTGAGAATGAGGGTTTGTTTGAGCTATTACAGCTGAACGGAAGGTATTGGGTTTTTTTCCAAGTTGATAGTCAGTAATTTATGCTCAAGCCAATATTTTATTGTAATGAAGTCTAGTTCAACCATATCTTTCAATTCTTGCCAACTATGTGCCTTGTAAAATATTGCCGTATCATCTGCAAATCCTATAATTTTCCCTTTACTGCTGAGAGAAAATAAACCGTTCATATATACATTGAATAAGATTGGTCCGAGGACCGTACCTTGTGGCACACCAATATCAATATTTTGCCTGCTACTAACAACTTCATCTATCTTTACACTTCGGTATCTGTCGGTGAGGCAACTCCTAAACAGATTCAGTGGAACACCCCTGACACTAATATCTTCCATTGTTTGTAATAGCATTTCATGGTCGACTGTGTCGAATGCCTTCGATAAGTCTATGAAAACACATAAGCTCGACTTATTTTCATCAAGAGCTGATGACACTTCAGATGTGAGTGCTAATATTGCATCTTGTGTTGATAATTTCTCACGAAATCCGAACTGACTGTCAGATATTAAATTATATTTTTTAACGTATGATGCAAGTCTTTTTTTGAGGATTTTCTCGAAAATCTTGGATAGGTGTGTAATCAGAGATATAGGGCGGTAGTTTGTGATAATGTCGTCATCACCCTTTCCATATAGCGGTACTACAATCGTTTGTTTAAAGGCTGTTGGCCAGTGACCTGTCTCTATGCACGTATCGAACAAATATACTAGAGGCTCCTCTATGAACTGAGAAATCAGTTTTAAGACATAGATACCATCACTACCACTGGCCTTTTTTGATTTTGAATTACTGATTACGTTTTTTATCTCGTTTTTGTCAGTTGTTGATAAGACAAATGAGTTCCGAACAGTTGTTTTTTGGGTCATGTAATTAGGATTTCTGTTGATCTTCTTAGCCATTTCCTTTCCCATTTTGGTGTATACAGAATTGAATTCGTTTGCAATTTCTTGTTTTTTTGTGAAAATATCCCCTTTCTCATTTTTTATCGATGTGATCCATCGCTTGTTCTTGTTTGTGTTTGTTATTTCTTTAATTACATTCCATAAGTCTTTGTTATCGGAAGAATTTGAGTTTATTTGATTTTTATAATATTCATATTTGGTTTTCCTTATCAGCTTTGTCAGCTTATTTTGATATGTTTTCAATTCATTTTTTAATTCTAGGTTTGTGGGATCCATTCGTGTTCGTTTAAATAGTGTATTTTTTGTGTCTATTGATTTCATCAAACCTTTTGTTATCCATGGAGCGATACTCGTGTTTTTTCTTTTATATTTTACATGAATTGTGCTCTGTTCTATTGCAGCAATTAGAGTATCTATGAATGTATCCATTGCAGAATCGAGGTTAGGTTCGTTGAGAACTTCATTCCAAAACAGTTCGCTAATGTGTTTTTTCAGATTGGTGAAATCAATATGGGTTTTGAATTTTCTACCATCGGGTTCATTGTTCCTTTGTTGAGAATCTAAAATGATTTGGAGAGCCGTCGTATAGTGATCAGTGATGTTTGTTTGTATAATGAGTGGAATGATTTTATCCAATAGGTTTGTTTCAGCTTTGATGAAAATATGGTCTATGCAGGATCCGTGTTCTCCTTGAATTCGAGTTTCATTGTTTATTGTTGATGTGTAGCCAAATTCACTAAGAGTGTTCAGATATTCATTAGATATGTCATCATTTTTGGATATATCAATATTGATATCTCCTAAAAAAATAGAGTATTGAGCTGTGTTTGGATGACTCGATTCGAAATAACTTTGTAAATGTCTGTTAAAGTTGTATGGGTCAGTGGAAGGAGGTCTATATATCGCAGCTATATCTATGTTAGTATTCCCGAATTTAACTCTCAACACTATGGTTTTGATATCATTGATTGTAACGATTTTGTGAGTATATTTGAATTTGGAGCGAATATATATCACCACGCCATCATTTTGGTTCAAGTTTCCCCCACTGTAGATCATTTCGTAACCCGGAATACAATATAGTTCTGGAGAGTGTAGAATCCATGTTTCAGTCAAAGCAATGCAATCAATTTCTGACTCTAGTTTAGAGAGAAAATTTTATTATGAATGATTTTGAAGAGATTTGGAAGAGAATTCTTGAAGCTACTGGATAATGAGTAATGTTTTTTTTTCAAACCAGTCTTGAATGTGAGCTAGATCATGTTCAGCTTCTATTTTCAAATTTCACCAATTTTCAGCTTCATACGATGAAGGTATCATCAGCAAAACTAATAATTTCCTCGCCCCTTTATTCTGTGGATAAATTATCTGAATATGATCATTAAAAACAGATGTTGTGTCGCAAGATACTATATACTATTATATATATACTATATATACTATATTATATATATACTATATACTATTGAATATATATTATAAGTTCCTGATATCAATGAATTGAGGAAGTACTTTCATCATAATTTGAACATATTACACTTGAATATAGGAAGCATACTGAAAAACATTGATGATCTAACTATATTCCTTTGAAAAATTCCTGGAAAATTTGATAATATAGTTTCAATAGGAACATTTGTGATTGAAAATTTGGAAGTTATCCATATAAATGGATACCAAACCTTATACAATGAGGGCTCCCTGAATGAAAATGATGGCGTTTTCGTATTGATAAACGAATCACTCGATTATTCTCATAATATCGGAAAAATCGCGAGAAAACATCTTCACAGCTTGAAATAATGAGAAATTAAGGAAAAATATCAGTTACCGCAATATACAGGGTGGCCCATCGAAAACGTACCGCAAGACATTCCAGGCTGGGAAAGAACTTTTCGATAAAATCCAAAAACAGGTCAAGTTTGTTTGTCAGGAAGACACATTTTGACGTAACAAGCATAGTGAAACCTTCAACCCCCTGAGTATGGGTGTAACCCCAACATTTTTCCCAAATGGAAAGGGGGGTCAAACGATACCTCTTCAGAAGAGGCTGGTCATTCCCTATACAGTGCTGCTCAGATTTTCCAAATCGATCTACCATTTCAGAAAATATGGAGCGTTGAAACTCCAACCATCATGTGGGACGAAAAATACAAAGATCGGTTCATCGCAATGAGTTCCTTCAAATGAATTCGCTATTTTTGCCGAATCGCTGTTTTTGCCGATGCACAGATTTTTTTTAGGCTCATTTTAGAGAGTAGAAAATGGATACGATTCATTTCTTCACGTTTGAATCAGGTCAAGTAGTTGCTAAATACATGTCGTGGTTGAAGTGTTCACGAAATGTTGACTTCAGGATTCATTATTATGGTGTATTCAATTGCAGACAGAGTGGAAATCATTGAGCTTTTTTTTTAAAAACGATGGATGTGGAAATCGGGTCGCGGAGTTTTTTAACCAACGGCATCCTGACAAACATCCTGACAAGTTGATAGTACGCTAAGTACAAGACAATTGGCCATTGCGACGGGAGTGTCTCGTACCAGTGTCCAACGGGTATTGAAAAAATACAAATTCAATCCTTACAAAATACGCTCAGTGCACGAACTGAATGAAGACGACTCTGATCGTCGCTTGCAATTTTGCGAAATTATGAGTGAGCGAGCGTTACACAATGGTGATTTTCTATTCAATGTGTGTTTTTCGGACGAATGTTCCTTCTTCTTCAATGGTTCAGAGAATCACCACAATTGCCGGTACTGGGCTGACACTAATCCAAGGATTCTCCACGAGACACACACGCAACACCCCCAGGAGTTTAATGTGTGGGCTGGTATTTTTGGAAATGCCATTGTAGGACCTTTTTTCCTTCCTGGAAATTCAACAGGCGATATGTACTTGGATTTACTACAAAATGCCATCGACCCAGCTCTAACAAATATCATTGAAAACGATCCCGCATATGATGAATAGGAACTGATTCACCAACAAGACGGAGCTCCTCCTCATTATTCCGACAATGTGCGCAATTATTTACATGACACATTTCCAGGACGATGGATAGGACGACGGGGCCCAATAGAACGGCCAATTTGGTCACCCGACTTGAGTCCTTCTGATTTTTTTTTGTGTGGACACATCAAAAGCGTTGTTTTCAAAACATCACCAGACACATCAGAACAGTTGCAACGAAGAATCATTAACGAATGTCGCGAAGTGCCACCCCAAATACTCCAGAATGTACGACAACGGTTTGAAAATAACTCATAACACTGTATGCAGGTTAACGGACAGCAATTCGAACATTTACTTGACTAATAAATAAGCTTTTGAGTACAATTGAACCATTCTTTACATTTTTCCGTCAAACAATATCGTTGGAATTTCAACGCTCCATATTTTCTGGATCGATTTTGAAAATGTAAGCAGCACTGTGTAGGGAATGACCAGCCCCTTCTGAAGAGGTATTGCTTGACCCCCTTCCCCATCTGAAAAAAATGTTGGGGTGACACCCCTACTTAGGGGGTTAAAGATTTTACTATGCTTGTTACGTCAAAATGTGTCCTCCTGACAAACGAACTTGACTTGTTTTCGGATTTCATCGAAAAGTTCTCTCCCAGCCTGTGATGCCTTGCGGTACATTTTCGATGGGAAACCCTGTATAGATCACCAAATTTTCACCCCATACAATTCAATAGTGGAATGACCAAATACTTACGAATGATAAAATCAAATGACTCACAAATTATTACAGGTGATGACATAAATATTGATCTGCTATCAGAAACCATAGAAGATTTTAAAAATATATTGAAGTCATTCGGGTTCATATCCTATATTATTCTTCACTCATATTCCGAACATTTTATTCACCCTGTAGTCATACTGTATCATGCCATGACCCACAGGTTGAAAGAAATACTAACAAAAAACGCTGTGTACTTCTCTGACTTATCCATTATATTGTCTTGTGCCATTGACGAATCACGCATAAAACTGAGCTCTAGTGTTTGCAAGATATTGCGGAGGATTTTAAGTTGTGAATAATGCCAAAACGAAGGATACATAGTCCAGATTCCCTGGAATATTACAGAACAAAGAAACAGAAGAAATATGATAAGCTTCGAGAAAAAATGAGGCAATTAAGAAGAGAAATACAGGAATGCTCGTCATCTGAATCGGAAACAAGTGAGTGATTTGAGTTGGTTGAAAGTTGAAACAAAAGGCATCTCTCCAGATAGCCACCTGAGTTGCATGACTCAACCTGTTTCAACTCTGGCACTTTTATTAAAGTAGCCCTATGAGTCATTGACTCGTCCATAACCGTACTTGGTGAATTCAACATATTATACAAAGGGTATAATAGTATAAGGAATATACATTTTATTTCAGGCGATGAAAATTTGGGAAATCGCAGCATTGTTACCTCTGCGGATATACATGATTCACCGGTAACTGGAAACGAACCATCTCCTAGAATACGCGAGCAGGAAGTCGACGTTGTCCCAGTAGCAACGAATGAGATATCCCTGGACGTATTCGGAGCGGACCCTGCTTCAGAAAATAAACAAGGTGACCCTATTCATGAGGGTGTCGCGTCGAGGTGGAATCACATAATAAAAAAAGGCCTGGACAAAGAAAACTTAAAAACCTTGATTGATAGGTATCCTCCTCCAGCAAATTGCGCATTGACGCCCCCAAGACTGAACGATGAAATCTCTGATGCCTTGAAAGATTCTAAAATACGGGTTGATAAATATCTCCAAAAACTCCAGAGCCAGGTTGCTGCTGGGTTAACAGCTCTTGGAGGTAATATACAGGAGGAAATCAATATAGCTGGCAATGAAAATAGACCAGGGCTGGAAAAATTGGCAGACACAGCAAAACTTTTTGCTGATATGTTTCACTCTATATCCTTACACCGAAGATTTTTGATTAACCCTGAATTGAATCCTAACCTGAGAAAGCACATCGATAACATTGATATCGATGAGTTTCTATATGGTTCTAACTTGATGGAGAAGGTGAAACAAATTCAGTCGTCCAGGTCGGCCTCTAACCAAGTAAAGGCAGCTGTGAAACCAAGGCTCCCAAATATATCAGTTCCGCCAACATCAACAAGTAGTCGAGGTAATTTAAACTGGAGGCGCCCTTATGGCCATCCCAAGATGAAAGAGCCCATGAGAGATACCAGAATCAAGAGAGATTGGAGGAAAGTGTCAGAACAGATAAGATCATCTCAGAAAAAACAAATATACAGGAATCATCAGAAATATTAGAGGTAAAAGATTTTTATGCCGGTAATATAAAAAATTTCGAACAGAATTGGAGGGAAATAGCTGATGGAAAAACAATTTCTTGGGTTCAAGGTTATAAAATACCGTTTGTCAAACGACCAATTCAAAGTAACATTTCGAATGTCACAATTTCTATTCATGAAGCAGAATTTTACTCTCTATCCATTAAAAAACTTTTGATTAAGGGGGTAATTTCCCCATGTTCTCAGGCGAAGGGTCAGTTCATTTCTCCTTACTTTTTAGTTCCGAAACCCGATGGGGACTATAGGTTTGTGTTGAATTTGAAAAAACTCAATGAATTCATCGAGGCACCACATTTCAAATTAGAAGACTACCGATCGGCCTTGAGATTAATCAGAAAGGACTGTTTCATGGCCAAGATTGATCTCAAGGACGCATTTTTCTCTGTACCAATCCACGAGAGTTCCAAGAAGTTCTTACGTTTCATATTCAATGATATATTATACGAATTCAATGCATTACCCTTCGGGTTGAATATAGCGCCATATGTTTTTACAAAATTATTTAAACCTGTTCTGAGTGAATTGAGAAAAAAAGGATTCATCTCTATAGTTTATTTAGACGATATGCTCTTATTGGGCTCCTATGAGAAAGAATGTCAGGAAAACGTACAATACACGATGAAACTACTTATCTCATTAGGATTCACGATCAATATGAACAAAAGTGAACTCACACCTTCAAAGGTGATCACATTCCTAGGATTCCTATTCGATTCAGGTAATTTAACCTTCGCACTTCCCCTAGACAAAAAAGAGAAATTATACAATAATATAGAGAAGATGAGAAATAAATCTGAGTGTAAAATCAAAGATTTTGCTGGGTTATTGGGTCAGCTAGTTTCGGCATGTCCAGTTGTGAAATATGGCTGGTTATATATTAAAAACTTTGAGAGGGAAAAATGGCTTGCCCTAGAAAGGTACCATAGCAACTACCACTGTAAAATGAAAATTACGGTAGACTTGAAGGCAGATCTTGACTGGTGGCTTTCTCATTTAGCTTCAAGCTCACAAAATATCAAACAGGATGGATATGCCTTGGAAATATTTTCTGATGCTTCACCTACAGGATGGGGAGGTTGCTGTGGTACCATAAAGGCACGGGGTTTTTGGGAAGAGAACCAAAAAAAGTGCCATATAAATTTTTTAGAATTATTAGCAGCTTTTTACAACCTGAAGTCCTTCTCAGAAGATTATAAAAATTGTAGTATATTACTTCGTATAGATAATACTACAGCAATCGCAACAATAAATAAAATGGGTAGTGTAAAATACGAACATTTGAATAAAATAGGTAGGGATATTTGGCAATGGTGCGAAAGAAGGAACATTTGCATTTTTGCTTCATATATAAGATCAAGGGAAAACACAGTAGCTGACCTCCAATCAAGATACTTGAAGATTGAAACAGAGTACGAACTCGGTAACGAATTTTTTGAAATTCTCGTGGAGGTATTGGGTGTCCCCGAGATAGATCTTTTCGCTTCTAGTCTGAATACAAAATGTGAAAAATATTTTTCTTGGGGTCCTGATCCAGGATCTGCTGGAGTAGACGCATTTACTTCTCGCTGGTCGGACTTGAAATTTTATGCATTTCCTCCTTTTTCTATAATTTCCAAAGTAATCGATAAAATAATTACAGAAAGAGCCGAGGGAATAGTGGTGGTACCAGATTGGTCCAACCAACCATGGTACCCACTGTTCAATCGATTACTTGTCTGCAAAAGAGTCATATTGGGCCCAGCAGTGAATCTACTTTTGTCTCCCTTTAGGGACCCGCACCCCAGCCACCAACATCTTACCCTGGTTGCAGGGAGACTCTCAGGCAGTCGTATGTGAAACGGAACATCTGTGAGAGTGGAATACCTTTACTATTAGCCTCACTGTGCGAGAGTACCTTGAAACAATATAATTCAGTTTACTGCAAATGGTGGAACTATTGTAAAAGCGAGCATATTCCAGATCCATACGAGTATAATTTAAATAGTCTAATAACATTTTTAAAATCACTGGTCGATAATGGCCTATCATATAGTTCAGTGAATACACATAAATCGGCATTAGCCTTGATAATTGATTTTCCAACAAAGGACGAGAGTATCTTTAGACGACTTCTGAAAGGGGTTTACAACCTCAACCCTCCAGTGCCAAAATATTCCACAACTTGGGACCCTTCACCAGTACTCAATTACTTGGAACAACAATATCCCCTCAATCAACTTTCTTTAGAACACTTATCACAAAAACTTGTCATGCTAATAGCTCTTACATCAGGGCATCGCCTTCAAACATTCTCATTGATGAAAATACAAAATATTATCGAAAAACCTAACCTGATCGAAGTTCGCATTACTGACAGAATAAAAACTTCCGGTCCTACAATACCTGCCCCTTTACTTTCCTTTCCTTATTTCGAGGAAAAACCTCAGCTTTGCGTGGCTTCGGTGATTTCTCACTATATTCAAAGAACGAAATGTCTCAGACCGGCTAATGAAGATAGACTATTTGTCACCTTCAAAAAGCCACATAAGGCAGTTACTACGCAGACTCTGAGTCGTTGGATCAGGACGGTTTTATCAAAAAGTGGTATAGATACTAATATTTTCAAAGGCTATAGCACACGGCATGCGTCAACTTCTGCAGTATCGAGGGCTGGAGTCAACATTGAAATTATCAGACAAACGGCCGGCTGGACAGAAAGGTCCCAAGTATTCAGCAGGTTTTATAACAGACCGCTAGCCGCCGATACTACGGAATTTGCACGAACATTGCTGTCAAATTCAAGGAAATAATATGAAATAAAATATAACAGAAACTTACTAAAAATATTGTATGAATTGAATATATACAAGTACATACCGTATACACATTTTTACGTGTGTTGGTTATGTCCAAGGGTTAATGGTTACTACTTATATTATTTATGTTATAATATGTTGGGTGAAAATACCAAATGAATTTGTGGTTGTAATTCAGATTATTGTTTTCCTAACCTTATTATTATTAAAACTTATTTCTTCTTTTCCTCAGAGATCGTTCATTATTACCTATTTGCTTTCAACATCTACAGGGTGAATAAAATGTTCGGAATATGAGTGAAGAATAATTAATAGATTAATCGACTTACCTGAAGGAAGATCAATCTAAATTATTCGAACTCATATTCCGAACATTTTACGGCCCGCCCACCCAATACCCTCACGATCTCTTCGCCTTCAAAAGGCACTCAACAATATAATGAATAAGTCAGAGAAGTACACAGCGTTTTTTGTTAGTATTTCTTTCAACTTGTGGGTCATGGCATGATACAGTATGACTACAGGGTGAATAAAATGTTCGGAATATGAGTTCGAATAATTTAGATTGATCTTCCTTCAGGTAAGTCGATTAATCTATTAATCAATGACGTTACACGGCCCAGTAGCGGATCTTGCCTAGGCCATTTCTCTGTGGACAAATCATTTGAGATGGATTGCAAATCATTCATTATAGTCGAAAGTATGCCAGATCACATTCCAATCGGGGTATCAATGAATTCGGGAGGAACTCAGGAACTCGAAGACCGTAAGGTTGAACATTATGAAAAAATCACGAACTATAAAAAGCTGGAACAAGAATTAGGAGAAGAACGGTGGTTAGATATATATAATCAAGTAGACATGGGAATAATGGCCCAATCATTTATAGAGAAACTCAAATATCACATTGAGAAGAATACAATTGTCAAAAAAACTAAAAATAAAAGTCGCCCCAGGGCTGAATTACATCTGAAATAATCGATATAGCGAATGAAGAGAATGAACTCTATAAAGAACTCAGACATTCCTACGAGAACATTGAACTCCGCGAAGAATACAAACAAGAGAAAAATTAATTGAGTAGACTGCAGCCGAGAAGGAATACGCAAATGGAATGATAGAACAGAACAAGAACAATATCGTTATGAAAGGTTCATGGGACAGTGTCAACGAAATATGCAACAAACAGAAAGCAAATATAAACATAAAACCAATCAAAGAAAATGATCAAATGAAAAATAATAAAATCGAAATTTCGAAAAATGAAAAGCTGAAAAATGAATGTACCACCTCCTCGAAGAACTAATCAGAAAGAATCATTGACCTAGAGAAATTCTAGACAATGAGGGAAAAATTGAATACACAATATATTTATACCCTACTAACGAATCTGAAGTGGAACGAACACTATTAGAGTTGAAGCCAAAAAACTCACCAGGCGATGATGATATCCGCTCTGAAACATTAGTACAGATAGTCAATGAAATCAGAACTCCATTGGAATTTTAAATGAATCGATGTATGGATACAGAGTGTTTTCTGAAAATTCTCAAAAAGGGGCTTATTAAACCATTATATGGAAGTGAGGATAAAACAGAAATGATAAATCATCGACCACTATCTCTGATCTTGAATGTTGTGGAAATAATAGGAAAAATACTCAAAAAAAAATACTGAATCATTTTAATGAATATGGAATCATTTCAAACAGGCAGTATGGTTTCAGGAAAGGTAAATCGACGGAAGATGCAGTACTTGCTTTAACTTCTTACATATGGGTGTCCCAATGGAAACTTTCCACCCGGATATACTGGGAAATGACAAATTATTTTCGGAAATGCTGGAACATGTCGATTTTAATTTCTAGGGGGACACATGTTAGCAATGGATTTAGTCGAGCAACTTCATCCCTCGGACGGGGGCGGCTACCCCCTTGCGAATCATCATAGGGTACGTGGGTCGAGTGATACATCATCTGAAAGCTCTCTTTATTCTCTATCCAAACCTGTATAATTCTTTCAAAATCGAATGAATGGTAATTGAAATAAGTGTTGTTGACAGGTTCAATGTAATCTGTCAATATATCACCTGTTCTTATTCAAATTCAATTCATTAACTATTTTAAGGATCAATGAGTGGACAGATAGACAATGGCAACATCCCATCCGGTCAGGGAACCCACGAAAAACGAAAACAAATTAGTCAAAACAAAGTAAGTAGCCAGGCTGGGACTATTAATTGCGAAGATCTTTCAACCAAGTATCAGGTTGATGTCGCTATTCGCGAATACAACAATACAAGCGGAAAATGCTCACCCCAATTGTGAGCGAAACGTCCAAAGGAACCTCCTCCACAGAGGTGAACCGATCCAGGCACTGAAGCCCGGAAACCATATTTCTTAGTTTTTGTTCTGTTGACTTTTTCATCGACAAAAAATACCTGTTTTTTTATGGTTTGCCTGCGTGTATGTTCTCAGAATGAATTCACAATTCGCATGATTCTTATGGAAATATCATTTGATTCGTATTCTGTGAGTAAGTTTCTTCCTGAAAATGGTTTACGCATTAGAAGAACGAATTGAGTTAGTGGAACATTACTACAAAAATGATTGTCTAAGAGCTGCAGCTAGAATTTTCAATACAAGGCATCCAGGGAAAAATGCATCTCATACCTATGTTCAAACGTTGATTGATAAATTCGGAAGAACTGGGTCTGTGGAAAACCAGAAACATCATCGAAAGTAGACTTCATCATTGTATGGAGGTAGGAGGGAATCATTTTGAGCAATTGATAAATTGAATTGAACAGGTACGATATTGATTATTCAAATTGAACCTATTACCACACTGATCTCGAGTACCAGTCATTCTATTTCGGAAAAATAATGAACGTTTGGATAGAGAATGAAGAGAGCTTTCAGATGATGTATCAATCGACTCAAGTTCGCTATGATGATTCGCAATGGGGTAGCCGCCCCTGTCAGGGGGATGAAGTTGCGTGACTAATTTCATCACTGACATGTGTCCCCCTAGAAATCAAAAACGACGTGTTTTAGCGTTTCCGAAAATAATTTGTCATTTCCCAGTAAATCCGTGTGGAAAGTTTTCGTTGGGACACCCTGTATAATGCACTCGATGAAAAAATCCACTTTATGCATATTCGTCGATCTATCGAATCACTGGTAGAGAATGATTATCTGCGAATAGAAATATGGATCAGATACAATGAGCTGACACTGAATTTCGATGAAACGAAGTACCTACTGACCGTTTTCCTAGCGATTACTTGTTCAAAGAATCCGGTGTACACGACGTGAGACAACTCTAATGTTTGAGTATTTTGAAAAATATTAACTAACCATGGCTGTGATACCAGAAACAAAAACAATGATGTCCTCAATCCTCGTTGCGAAAAACATATAGGGCAACGTAACGCATCTTACCTCAGATTGAAAATGAAACTTGCTTCAAGAAACAAGCCAAAATATGGATAATGAGAAAAAATATATCTCTTTTTGGAACTATCATAAATCAAGTATGATTCAGGCATTTATTAATGTTTATCACTCTATAAATAATCGAGTTATTTTCATTTTCATGAACCCTAAAATACAGAAGCAAATTCAGTAAATGTACCTTCATGTATATTGTTGACTAACATTTTAATGACATCATTCAATGACATTTTTAGTTATATGAGTTATTCATACTCGTGCGTTTTTTATGCGTCATGTTAATACGTGAGTCTTTATAGTATGAGAAATCATACACAAGTGGTATAGCAACTGAAAATTGGTATACATACTTCAGTGACCTATTCATCCTATGAATTCACTGGACTATTCACCATAATGATTTTGTATTATTGTATGAAATCTCATTCATCACGCCAAATGAACATATTATCATTATTATCATTATTATTATTATTATTATTATTATTATTATTATTATTATTATTATTATTAATATTAATATTATCATTATTATCATCATTATTATTATCATTAATATTATCATTATCATTACTATCATCACTATCTTCATCAATATAATTATTATTATTGTTATATAGTGAGTTGAATAGGTCCTAGCACTGTGCCTTGGGGAACTCTGCATTTAATGTTTCTTTCAAATACATTTCATTTCATATGTTCACTTTTTGTCATAAAATTTCCGAAACACTGAGAGAAATGTTAACAGATGCACACTCAACTACAATTTTGTTCAGCGGCCTTATATGGTATGTGGGCATACGTCATAATATAATTCAATGATATTTGCAACTCCATATTTTACTATATAATTTCCTTGCAGAAAGATCACTCTTTGTGATAGTAGACTGGGTCTCATCTGATGACTATCGATGCTGGTGTTCCACAAGGCTCTGTCTTTGTTTTTGCTCCACATCATCTTTGCTTAGTGGAATCTTTTATGATTCTCATGACCACCTCCGAACTTTTCAGAAAAATTCAAATATTTTTCGCCTCTCCCAACATTCCACCACTGGCTAACACGATGTTCCTCGAACATTATAGGTTTTCCATTCAAGTTGGCAATAGATAACAGATAGTTTCATCTGCAATTCTCACTTCATGATTATTAGAAAGCTCTTAAAAAATCAAGGTGAAGCAAAAAGAATCTTTTTGAAGTTCAGAACCTCTGAAATAAAACAAACTATCTACGACAAGAAGAAATGCTGAAAGGAACAGAAGTCGTTGTACAAGAAGATCTAACAAATAGTAGGTTGGACATTCTGAATGAAGCTGCTGGGAAAACATCTTCAACAAACGTCTGGACCAATGAAGGAAAAATTTTTGTGAATTACAAAAAGATGATATGTATTAAGGTACAACGTAGATTGTGGGAAGCTCAAAAATGATGAACTTGCATGATACAATATCTCTTGTATCCTTTGTACAGCTCATGGCTCTCTACGAGTCCTGGAAATTATTTTTTTTTCTATACAGTTCAATTTCAATTGATCTCAGAATATTCATATTCTTTTCTATTTTCCACTTGGATATAACGATACTCTCACACTTCACATTACCAATATACTAAGGGATTTCGAACAAGTCCATTGTTAATTTCATCTCATTTATTAATTTCATCTATTATTTTTGTATTATATTATTCCTATTACTTCGTACTTTCGTTTAGTAAACATCCAAATATTAGCATATAATGTTCGAATTCATGAATTCATCAAATAATCATGCAAAAGGAAATTGACACACAGGTTTTTTGTGATTTTCAGGAATATTTTGATCGAAGAGAGAATGTTATGAGGAAGAATATGTTAGCTATCATCCATTTCAATATTCGAAGCATCAACAGAAACTTTGATGAACTGCTTATATACCTAGAAGATATAAGTGAGGACATCGACATACTGAGGAATATCAGGAATCATGAATCGGTAAGTGAATATCCAATACCTGGATACTAAACATATCACAATAACTCAACAGTGGATGACAACGATGGCTTGATGATTTACATCAAGGAGCACATTACTGCCAATGTGGAAATGATACCTCTAACTGGAACAAAACAGATAAGTATATCAATAATGATCATTGATATTATTATCACAGCACTTTATAAATTACCTTCTATTGATACACATATATATATCTCGAAGATAACTCATCTGGGAGTAATAAAACCACATTGATATTCTTATGGGTGACATAAAATTTAACATATTGGATGAGTTTTCTGGCACAGTTAATGAATATCTCAATAAGCTAGCTGAAAATTAATACTTTTCTTATATCATCTTACCAACCAGGGTCACTTCAGTTACACAAAGTACAATTGATCATATATTTGTTCGTAAATTCAATGTCAAACGGAAGATTTCAATAAACCCTGCAGTATTCCAAACAGATATCACTGACCATCACTCTGTATATCTAGATGTATCTGAACTTATACATGAATCAATTCCAAGCTCCATTAGCACACATCATCAATACGATTTATAAAAATGGTAAAATACCACACCAATGGAAGGAGTCAATATCTATGAATCTGTTGAGCCTCATGATATCAGAAATTGTAGACCAATATCTGCGATAAGCAATATGGCAAAAATTTTTGAACAGTTCCTAAAAGATTGAATTACAAATTATCTCAACGTGAAAATGATATTAACAGACAACCAATTTGGCTTTATCGATCACTCTAATACCGAAAAAGCCGTTCTAGACTTTGTTAAGGAAAACTATTATATATAAAATCAGAAAAATGTTTAGCCGTTTTTCTAGATCAAGCCAAGGCTTTCGATATGGTTGAGCACGGAATGTTATTGGAAAAACTTTATAACTATGGTAAATGAGGCCCAACATTCACGATATTGAAAATTGAAAACAATCTGAGTGAAACCAAGGGATTTAAAATAGGATTACCACAGAGAGTAGTTCTAGGACCTACATTGTTTCTTATATATATCATTGATATCAATTCCATTGGTAACTTCGAGGGTCATATCATTTCTTATGCAGATGATACAGCCGTCATTTTCACAGGCAAAAGTTGTATTGAGGTGTATGAAAAAGCAGAAAAAGGATCAACAGATATCCATTCTTGGCTCAACCATAACCTATTGAGTTTGAATGTGAAAAAACCTAATTCATTACTTTTACTCTTCTACCAGAGTGAACAACCAGAGTAGAACATGATTTATATCCATGATAGAGATTGTACCACTCCAAGAGTTGGCGATTGTGCTGTCATAGGAAGAACAAAGGATATCAAGTATCTAGGAGTTAT
Organism: Gastrophysa polygoni; assembly: GCA_963576655.1. Classification (NCBI taxonomy): domain Eukaryota; kingdom Metazoa; phylum Arthropoda; class Insecta; order Coleoptera; family Chrysomelidae; genus Gastrophysa; species Gastrophysa polygoni. Next base: position 35,513,767 of record OY755083.1, read on the forward strand.
TGTGAATCAGCATATGAGATGGGATGAAAGGAATTTGTATCAACGTATACCTCTCCCCATGCAGAATCCGTAATGAGATACTGTATAGCTGTCTGGGGTGGTCTCAGAATGAAAATAATGAAGATACTGTTCAAGAAACATAAACTGTTATACACTGAAAACCTCTATAAAGAAACTCAATTATTGATAATAAGGCATCTTTGTGTCTATGTGTTTAACATGGGTATTTGTGAACAAGAGTTCACATCAATTGGAGAGTGAACAAAAACAAACAAGGTTTGTTACAAATCTATCCCTAAACTCACCTATATTCAATTGAACTGATGTAACTCACTACAAAATTCAACTTTCTACTTCGTTCCCTCTTCGATCAAAACATTCTACTCTCATTATTATTATTATTATTATTATACATATATTTTGGGAAGCATGGTCATATTATTATCATTGTTTTATGTCAGTTGATATCAATTCACTGAGACTGTCATTTAATTTCAATTTACCACATTTGAAAGCCTTGAGTGGACGATGAAGAGCACAACACAAGCATTGATACTGCTCAGGTGCATTCACCTGTCCACAAAGGGTTGTAAGGAAATGTGAAAATATGAACATAACTTGTATTGAAATTTGTGAATGAGCTTGTGTGAATCCTCCCCCACTCCTCCTGGAGTGGTCCTCACATCAATCTTTTTGTCCACAATCATGACAGGTGGAGCCGTCACTCCACTGAAAATCATTTTTGAAGAGCTGGAGGGGTTGTCATCCAAACTCTTGAAGTAGGGATGAAGGAGGATGGAGTTTCGCTCATATGCTATTTTGGTTCCCGACCTCACATTCAAAACAGGTTCGTGTATTAGTCAAATTGTAGTGTATTTTTTTATTTCCGATATCACACATGAACCTAGAATAGTCTGTAGTCTTCCGAACGTTATGGAAAATATATTTTTATGGTTTCGAGTATAAATTCGATGTTTATAGTCAATACTCACTTTTGCCTTGAAATAATCCTTGGAGGCATTTTCTGAAGATGAAAGTTCTTGACTGAATTTGGAACATTGCACAATATCGACTATTTTACAACCACTGGCCACTAAACTATCGCTTAAGGGTTCTTCATTGATTTTATCAAAATGAACACAAAAAGATTTCGTCATCTGAATGATTCTGATAACTTCTGTTGGTAGAGCCTGGAAAATTGGAAAAATTAGTCGATGTACATCTTAACGTTACCTTAACTCTCCTCAGGCATTCAAATAGTCAAATATTCAATGTGCAGCTGAATGTTTATTGGAACCGTTATTTTTCATAGTTTTGTTATGGTTATTAACTGTATTTGGTTGTCAGACTTATAAATATCTCTTCCGATTTTTGTGATTAGGAGAAATACTATTACTCATTCTCACTCCCACACTGTCAGGCTCGAGACCTGTCGAACATCGCTATACCAAGCATCATTCCTCAATAGAACGGCAAAGTTATGGAATTCTTTGCCTAGTGAAGTCTTTCTTGATGCTCACAACCTCCAAACTTTCAAGAAAAATTCCAACACCTTCCTACTCTCCCAAAATTCCACCGCTGACTAACACGATGTTCCTCGAACATCATAGGTTTCCCTTTCGTGTTGTCCACAGATAACAAAAAAAAACAATATTTTTTCGTGACTGTGTGTGGAAATATCGCATGTTTACAAACTTTTGGATATTTCAGTTACTGATGTCGAAAATCATCGTTGACTATGAATTAGAATTCGAAATGTCATTCATTAATTTTGGTTACTAAATGGGAATATATCGAAAATTTCTTTCCTCATATGCTCGTAATGGGATGCTGATAATTCTTCGTTACTATTTTTATACTGAATAGCGGGAAAGGTTTTTCTCCACTTCAAATCAATAATTGCATCAGTCGTTGCATTCGAATAATAAAATCTAGGAAATTTATTCGATGGTTTCGACAGTTGATCATGAATTAAATCCTGTCAGTATCAACAATTTTATTCAGAATGAAATCAGATAATTTGCTAGAATAGCATTTGCTATCGTTTGAAATACTCACATATTCTTTAACGACGGCAGGACTGTAAAGTGATTGGGGATGGTATAAAAATTTGTATATGAACAAACGATGCGCATCAATGAGCTGCCCACCATACATGCAGGATCTGCTAGTTTTGTAGTAGTCATTGTAAACGTACCTCCAGATTGTAGAAATAACCAAGTCATACTGAAAGAGAAGTCGACTAAAATGCATCTGAAGTAGGTGGTCATGAAATTTGCTATTTCAATCGATTCAAGAGCTTATAATGGACTTGCTTATAATCCTGTGATGTTTCAGTCATACACTGTGTCCAAGATAAGGATAGCCAGAATGGGTATCTCAGACACTGAGAGAGATACGAATCTGGTGGAATGGGTGGAAATATTAAAATCTGAATTTCCAGATTTTCAGTTTTTTTTTCTGACGTTAATGATGAAGTTAAGCCAAAACCGAGAACACATATTCATGTCAACTTTTGAAGTTAATTGATGAGGTAATATAGATATCCTGATGAGGACCTATTCAGAACTGTTCTCGATAACTGAGTATTTTGAACAACATGAAGGAACTGCAATAGTTAACAATCTACCACCCTTAGTTGCAGACTCATTCATGGGTAGAATTGAAAATAATATTAGGAATAAAGTCCAATATTTCTCAAGAGTCTTGATACGATACGAGGAGTTCTTGACTGAGCTGAATTCTTTATTTGAATCGATCGAATTCACTGTAGAAAAAGAATATAATGGCAGATTGCAGGACTTGTGCACAGAAATTCATAGCAAGTGAATTTCATGACATGAGAATTCCTCCGGATCCAACATTACGAAATGAGAAATTCGTGGAAATTCCTCTTGATATCAGAGTCACAAAGAAATTGGATGGTTTTTCTAAAGCGCAAGGGCTGAATGTAGCTTTGACAAAAAGAAATACGATTCATGGTTCATCAGGTAACCCTTGAGGCAAAGTCAATGTTGATGGAAAATCAGGGATATATGAAGAACATAGTGCTCATTTAAGATACAATCAACAAATCAAGTGTTGCCCAACATATTATTGAGACTAGTCATCCAATAACTAGAGATGAACTGAAACTTTTTGAACATGTTACTCACAATCGAGAATTGAATAGTTTGGAACGTATTTTCATTCATCGTGACGAGAACCAATTGATAAATCAAGACCTAGGTCCTATTGCATACACTCGATTATTTGATCGACTGCCTTGACAATCATGGAATTGTTACGGTTCGTTGAATTGCAACGGTTAATTGAACCATGATATGACTTCATGTATAAATAGGCTGACATAGAAACGGACAATCGCTCTCGTTGGTAATTTCTGGAGAATATCTCGAAAGTCACTGAGGAGTCGCTGATCAGGTCTACTGAAGATGACAACTCAGTTGCCTGCCGAAATAGGTATCTAGACTTTTCTAAATATTATTGTGGTATTGGGTATCTATTCATCCTGTATTTATGTATAGATAGCCGGATCTTGATATTATTCCAACAGCCCTTCTTCATTCTGATTTCGACAATGAGCTACACATTATGGTTTTGAAGAGTTTCTATCTTATTTTCACTCTCATCAAGTAATTTCTGGAAGATGTACCTGATTTTTTCCTAATTCTGCGAAAAAAAGTCTTGTACATCGGAATGGTTATCAAGTCATCAACCTTTTGACGTTCAACAGAGTTTTCAATCTGTGGATCTATTTATTTCTTTACCTACTACCAATATGTAATGTGAAACTTTACGACACTGGTATGAGTTTCGTAATGGGTTACTTTACTATATTAGTGTGGTGAAGTTGAAAAACTAATTTCGAAATCATCATCAGCTTCTTATAGGAATCTGTGTATATTTTTATTTGGAAATATACTAAATTTATTCGGCTTGTAGCCTTCACTTCGCTTTAAAAAATCCAACAGCTGTGAATATTTACGTATATCAACATTTTTCTTAATAGAAATGGTTCTTCTCAGGATACTTTAGTGTGTCCATGGGAAGAATCGCTTTTATTTTTCAGCTTCATCAGCAAAATAAGCTAATAGTATTTTCACTGATATCTCTTCAAATCGTCTATATTCATTTTCGTACCTTTTTCGGGATTTAGCCGGTACTAATGTTCGAATTGCTTCATTTGCCACAAGTTCTGAATCTGAATCCACATACTCTCTTGATCGGAACTCTTGTCGATAATTTTGATCTCAAATTGAAATGAACGCGTCAAACCGAGAACACAATAAATCACCGACAACGCTTGCTTGTTACATATTTTTGATGAATATCATCAATTCAAGGAATATTGGCGTTATTGGTAGTAGGTAGAATATTGTACTATATTCGTTTCGTGATTTCATATAACGATAATCGATGGGTTATCAAACTCGTTTGATAAACTTCCCATCTCATATCGTGATATGAATCTTTACGATACTTATCTTTCACTGTTATCAATTATTTTTTTGTTATTAAATCATCAATGCCTCACGTATTCCTCATATTGCATATTTATTTATTGTAGCACGCTTGTTCAATTCGATAAATGAATATTCACATAAAGATGAAAAATCCGTGTTCCAAAAATCACTCGACGATGGCTAAAAATTGACTCGGAACTCGTCATACATATCACACATATCTGGTATAAACGTCATGAACCATAATGTGTAACATATCGTCGAAATCATAAAATGGGAAGGTTTATTCAGATCTAACACGATGTTCCTCGAACATTATAGGTTTCCCTTTCGTGTTGTCCACAGATAAAAAAAAGATCTGATATCAAGATACCAAGGCTGAATCTGCAAGAAAAATGAGTTGACAATGGTGGCTCAAAGAACGGAACGTTGAGTCTCAGAATTGATAATGCTATATCAATAGCATCATAAGTTTTTCAGAAGACGTCTTCTCACTTTTGTTATAACTTCAAGCGAAGATACAAACAAAAACGAAAAATCATATCAATCATTTTTGGAAGCCATTTTGTTGGCCCTTCAATCGTGCAACTTCTCTTCCATCCAACCAAATCTGTTATCTCTTGTAGTTTCCGAGATACCCATACTGTCTGTCCCCTTCCTGGACAAAATGAATCCCGTTTGTCCCAGTATATCTGTTTCGATGGAATACCTCAGCCATTTCACGAAACAATTTTTCAAAAGTTTCAGGAACTAATAAACATACAAGGACCTTCAATTAGAGATGAATAACAATCAGGAGTCACTTCCGGTACAACCAGACGTGTGATGCCTAATTTCCATATTTCAAATGGCACCTTGTACATTTTTCACTTTTCGAACTGAAATAATTCAATTATTAGGTATGTATCACACTCTGTATTTCACAGTTGAAATGGAAGAGGAAATTTGTCACTTGTAATTCCAAATTGAAACAATAACAGTAGGCTACAAGTTGGTACGACGATAATATTTAGAAAATGTTTTTTTTATGATCATATATAGGGTATAGAGGAAACTACTCTAATGAGAATTATCATAATTATCATTATCATTATTATTATCCTAATTATTTTCATTATCATCATTATTATCATTATCACATTATTATTGTTATTACACGGATCTCTGTCATCTCGAATGTGAAATACAGATTGCTATACATCGTTAGAGAGGTTATTTTTTATGGGTTCCAGAAGGTCAGAAAAATATACGAACTGCTTTTCGAAAAAAAGATTTCAGGTAAGGATAGGTTGATGTTAATCTCCGGTTGAACCGGACAAGACTCCCGATTTTTGTATAGCTCATATTGAAGGTATGTAGATATATATTCAGCTTATGTAAATAAGTTTATGAAGATTCAAAATTTTCATCTTTCGAGAAGGCTGAGATATTCAATTGAAACAGGAAGTATACTGAGCCACCTGATACACTAGTATGTGTGATGAGGTGTGCTGTAAAGAGTTTCATTATTATTCATTCAGTAGATGAGACTCTATGATTCATTAGCTGTTGTTAGCTGAATGTTATTTTCACTCCTTGAAACCTGTTTAAACTGGAAAACAATGAATTGTTAGGCGTCAATGGATGGAGGACATGGACAACATGGAACTGGACAATAAAATACAACGGAGTTCCCAATGTTGAACATTCAATGCAGAATCTCATAAAGATTTATTATTGCTCATTTCACTATGGAATCCTTCTTCAAAAAAAAGGTCAGATGATTTTATAGCTTACCTGCATCTTCAAAATCTCCAAGAAATTCAGCATTTTCAGCAAACATCTGATTTCCATATCATCAATGTTACAGCTCAAGGATACTTCTGTTGTTTTGACTAGAGCGTTCAGTTGATGTTTCAATTTTTCATAGGCTTTATTCAATAGATCTTCAGCTACCATTCTGAATCTGGTATTGACAAGACGAACGTTTTTACCTGTTGATAAATCATTGTATAGTTACATATGAATCATTCTCCCGATGTCCGATCTTGGTCAGGCTGTGTGATAAAAATGTTCTCCACGTGTGAGTCAAATGATTTGTCATCTTATCGGGAGTGAATAATGAATGAGTAGAGTGAAGAATAATGGAGGTTTCCGTCATCATCGCCTCTCTCCTCGAGATTAGATTTTTCGAATAGGATGTCAAAACAATAGTTTTCAATAATTTCCTCAACGAATTTGATGTTCTACCCTCCAAATTGCGAAAAAAATGCAAAAAATTGTTCACTGAGTGTCTGTCTCTCCAATAGTAGACTGCTCGCCTACGTGACACATATCTGGCAGGCGTCAATCGAGAAACTTGGGGAGTCCCAGCCTGTATACATCGGATATCTCCAAACTATGGAGAGGAACATGTAGCTCACAGTCTTACTCTACTCTTCGATGCTAGAGACAGGAATTCAGAGACATGTTTCGAAGGATCTGTCCTCCATCATCAGCAATGTTGAAGAAGACGTCATCATCAGATATGTGGAAATTATATCAAAGATGAATTTTGAAAAGCGCAGTGTTCGTACTAAGTACGTGAGAAAACCGCACATGTGGATAGGGAATCAAAGAGCTTCGCACAATCTCAAAGTAATCAGGAACAATATTTCACAAGAATATCTGATCATTTATCAATATAGAATACACGTGATATGGACAGTCCAACACGCAGATGATGTACACATCATACGGTCTTCTCGAGAGCCCTGTATCATCTACAGAGGTGTGAGACGGAAACAGATCGATACAATGAATGAAGATCAAGCAAGAATTTTGAGATGAGAATCCGGAAATCAACAGAAAATCTAACTTCTATATTCACCAGGAATGCTGATAATATATTGCCCAAAGTGATTCCTATCATCCAGTCTCAATATTCATGCTCGGTATCACCACCTACAGCGTTTCTCATGGAACGACCATATGAGATCTATGACAAGAACTGCTCCACAAAGCTTTGCTTTCTATTCACACACGGCAGCAGCTCCTCATGATCCATGAAGCAAAATTCGACATGTCCTGGAGTACTGTTCTATTCAAAAAAGAGCTATTCGCATAGTACCGGATACACCGTAGGAACGTGAGCTATCTCTCTCTTTCTCACAGATATATCCATGGTCGGTGCTAATCGGAAATCTAATCTAGTCGTCTCTCATTCCACCAGGAGCGATTCCAGATAACTGAACAAGCTCAGGATATTCAACCCCTCCATTATCAGAGTCTGACATGATTTTTCTTTTCTTCATTCGAAAAACCTCTTTAATTTTCTACAAGAAATCACTTCCTTACTTTTTTCGCACATGATATGATATGAAGAATGATTTCAGTTGATTCCCCTTCGATACATCCAGAATGACATGAGAATATTCATTTGCAATATGATCAGATATCGAAACTGAATTATCTGATCCATGTAGAGAAAATATTGATATCGTCTCTCGAGTCTACAGGGTTATTCGAATCGATTGTCAATATCATTGGCAACTTTCCTCATTTTTCAAGCTGAAACATCTATCGACATATATCTGTAGTGAAGCAGTGACCGCCCGTGCAATCAGAATCTGGGTCGGCCAGGGTGTAGATCTAACTCTAGTTAGTCAACATATTTTTTTGTTTTCAGTGCAAGTGGAAAATGCGGACATGTAATGTGTAGAGTCGGCGGCTGGAATGAAATGCGATTGAAGAGCATATCCACATGATCAAAAAAATGAATTGTCCAGCAAAAACCACGAGGAGGTTAAAACATTCTTGCCAGGAAAAGAGGAAGAGGGAAGTTGTTGAAGGATCAATAACAAAGACATGGAAAAAATAACAGTCGCTGCTGAACTGGAATTAATCTCGAACAAAAATGATATCTGTTGAAAACGTAACATAAAATAAAAAAAAACATGACTTGTTTTGCATCAGAATATTCAATACACAAAAAACTGTTGTCGCTCAACAGAGAGTTGCAGGTAGATCAACACAGATTTCAACGTTGTGTAGATATTGAAATATGATTTACTGGAAAATTGAAAATTCGAGAAGATATGAATTGCGATACGAATAATTTTTACTACAGGTATGATCATTAGTGTTTGGTTTTCGTACATTGCAGTTTAATTTTTCCTAATTGAAATATGGATATGGAATAAATTACTAGAGAACCACACGAATAAATGAATGGAAATTTTAAATGAATCGTATTGGCCATAGACTTATTACCCTGAGGATAATAATTATTATCAGGATAATAAGTCTATGGTATTGGCCAATATCATCTGGCCGACCCGAGGTAAAGAGCTACGCGAGGGTTTCAACTCAACGTGGTGTTCTGACGATGGAAAAACCAGATGCCGTAATTTTCGGTGCATGTTCGCTCGGCTGGCTGACCCAAACGTTACAATTCATGAAATTTAAAGTAGATGTGTCTCTGAATTCAATGCATTAGCATTGCCATTTCTTTCATAGGTGACGTATGAAAAATGTGCCATGATACTAATACCCAATGATCTTTGTACATCAAATGATTCGAGCTTTTCACAACTGGTACGGCTCGGTCGACCCTGCCGTCCCTGACGAGCCGTCACTGTAGTGAGGTCGAAAAAAAAACAAGATTATCGCGTTCTTGGATGACCATTGTGTACTCAACATCTTCTTCATTGTCCTTTTTTTGATTATACTAGAGATCCTTATTATTCTCCATGCAATATCAACTCTCTGCAATATTATATTATAGAATTTCCTCTTCCGAATGACATTTTCTCAAATGAGGGTTGCTTTCGGCAAAATTCTCATTCACATAGTGGGCAAAATGATGATGTCACACGGAATAGCTCGATGTCAGAATATCCAAGTTTGAATATCAATATTGAAGTCTCCGAGGAATTCATCTGAAGTGAGGAAAATATTCAAGAACCCTATTCATGTTCAATGTTCATAAACAAATTCAGTCATTATATTTTGACTCCTCTAAACTATTTCATTATGTGCGCCATAAAAAAATGTTGAACGAGAAATCAGTGTTCAGTGTTGTTAAAATAATGTACTCGAATAGAACACCATATATTTACATATTCTCTCTGAGATATTGTTCTTCTGATTTCAAAAATATGTGGTTTGATAGGTCCAGGTGATTTAATATGTTCTGAACATTTTATTGAAGCTTGCTACTAACAGAAGTGCAGGCTTTGAATAATGATCGATAATAATATCAAATTGTTGACGTTTGGTGTTCATTGATATCGAAACACAGAAGTCGAAACCTCTGAATCATTTTCCTCTCCGTTATGAATTATCTTCATTACGATTTTTAACTTTTTTTCAAGCCAGAAATCAGGAAAACAAGATCTCAAAGAAAATTCAAAAATATATTCGTTGTTCAACTCAATTTCGAGATACTCATAAGAATATGTTGACTAACCCTGGTACAAGCCCATTTTGGAAACATATGGTATACCTGAAAGTCATTCGTATAGATATTGTGGTTATGTCTGCCTGTCATTGATCATTGAAGCTTTCGTTCTTCATACATATAACATCAAATATATCAAAAGACTGATGTCAATTGTATCCAGCCTATTGAATATTAGCTGCAGATTCGTATTCATGAATAGGAATGCTTCAAAGAGAATACCATGATAGAGTTTTGTGATGCAGGCAACCCTCCAAATATAAATGTGTCATACTCAATTCATCATAGTCGATGTTTTCGAAGATAGCACGCAGCATTTCTGTCGGCAGGAACATAATAGGATTCTTCCTTCTCCTGTCTGCGTGTTCTTTGGAACCAGCAGTACATTTTTCTGCATCATGGTTGAGTTTCCTTCTTTTCGATCTGGTGTAGTATCCGATACAGTCCAATTCTTGATCAGGTTCTCCGTTGATTTCTTCCAAGTTGTCCTGATTTCCGATCATGATTCAATTCTGAATCTAAAATTTTAAAATCAAATACATTTTTGAGGATTGAGTTAAAATCTGACAGTATCTAGAAATGCCAATTTTGATATCAATTGAAGTAATGAAAAAATTGACAATCGGTATGATAGTGGTATTTGGACTGTGAAAAATCGGTTTTCCTAAGGACAGGGTATTCCTCCAATTATTTATGACTCACTCATTGGCCAATCGAGAAATGAATGAATTGCAGATGGAAGTGAACTTCAAATCGGTCATTAGTTCTATTCCTATATTCATTCAAGCAGGATATCGTTGTTGATTACTATATACTATGTAACGAGATTACCTTTCTTTGGTAACTTCCATCGGTGAATTCATTATCTCTCATACCAGATTGAACATGTTCATCTTCCGTGAGGAAGAAAATACCAACATTCATTTGAGCTTCATCGTCAGAAGGGCATAACTTCTCAAAAGTTGTGTATTGTTCAGAAAGTCACACTCTGTATCTTCGAAGAAGAATATTCACGCATTAGTTCATTCTAAAGCTGCGGTTCTGATCTGTGCGCTCAATTTCGAGTGGTTCATCAATGACAAAATTATTTCGATCGAAGAACCATGTTCCAGAAGCTATGGAATGCTCTGTGGATTTGATTATGTGAAATGAAGATAAACCATCTCGAGTCCTTTTCAGGAATTCGATCATGAAAGATTCAGTCTAAACAAGCCTCAAATACTCACATCGAATGAGTATTATGTTTCTACGCCTGAAATAACTGATTTATCCTTGAACAGAAAGCTCACAGGAATGAATCTCATCACCCTCACTATTAGCAATCCTCAAGGACTGTCGATAGAATGCCTGATATCCAAGGGCTTCTACTACGCTTATTGGGATATGCAGGAGGCAAATTCGTAGAAAAGGACTCTGCATGAGCTCATATTGAATGCTATGAATTTATTAATACAGGCTGTGACTAAATAAGTGTGAGTCATTCGAAGGGTTGATTCCTCATCGAAAAAAAGATAGGATTTTCAATATGAAGAAACGACATTGGAGCATCCCATGTTGACATACAACCCCTTGATGCATATATGCATGCGTAATGTCTGAAGATATATGTTGTATGTTTTGTTACTGATGAATTAGTTTTGTGTATCCCCCTTCATTCATTTGATGCAGGTAGTAACTTCAAAATAACAATAATTCCAGTTTGCATTTATGACGATGTATCTCTGTAATCGTTCGTAAAATAATTTTCGCTGCGAACTGGTCTATTTTGGGCAGAAAATTCAAGGGACATTTTTTGTTTACAATGAAACAAGCTATCGGAGATGGTGAACAAATAATGTGACGAAAGTCAGAAATAAATTTTAGGAATTGCGTTTTCCACTCTTTACAACCATGGGGTTAACCAAATAGATTACTGGCTTAGTGTCTTTTTGGTACTAGAAGATGTCATGTTACTTTCAATACTGTTACTCTCTTAGTGCTTGTGAAAGAAATTGTTGAACAACGGGAGCTGATTCGTTCCCGAAACGTCCACCAAGATAAGTAAAGGTTTTATTCTTATTAAATATATTTGTATTTCCAATTCTTTTCAAAAACAAGGTGTCACTGACCAATAGAGAATTTCTCTTTTAGGTATCTAAAGGTTTAATTTCAAGCGTAGTGACATTTTGGGGCAGATCCCAAATCTGTCCTTACTACAAATATATTGCAATAATTTTTAATAACTTCTCCTCTATTTTTCAGAGACGAGGAGAGAAAATCCTATGAAAAGCTGAAAAAAGAAATTTTATATACCCCCTTCAAGGGACTTGAACTTGACTTGACTTAACATGGGATGCTCCAATGGAGTTTCTACATATGAAAGATCCTATCTTTTTTTCGATGAGGAATCACCTCCTTGAATGTCTCACACTCATTCAGTTACAACCTGTATAATCGATAAGTGGTGGGAGCAGAGAAAAATCTCATAAAATCAGTATAGTTGAGAATGAAGAAGAAAGAAGCACTCTGGAAGGGCTCAGGCAATCAGTACCCAACGACGCAAATTTTGAGCAACCTGCCGCTACTAGAATTTGTATTAGAGAAATAACAATGTGGAAATGACTCCGCAATGTTGACACAAAAAGTATACCTACTCCAGTAGTTATTAGAGAGTGCTTCATATCCGCAACATTGTCCTTAGCCAATAAGTTGCCAGGATGATTACCTATCAGATTCAGTCACCAATTACTCACCATCATAGACAGAGAGAGACAGAGAGAGGCATATAGAGAGAAAGAGAGAGATAGAGAGAGACATAGAGAGACAACATGCAACATCCCAGTGTGTTAATCATTAGAAATTTCATGAAATCATGGTTCGATTCTAATTTAACCCCAATTGACACCTCATAGGAGTCGCAGAAATTACCATCCTGATCACGTTGAATATTGTTTTTCTTGATGTCTTATATTACGAAGGCGTAGGAAGGCCAGCAATCTATTGTTTCTTCCAGATTCCGAGTTGTAACTTGGAATTCCGGTTCACAAGTCAGAATTCAGCGAATATGATCGATCCATCGATAATCGGAAGGAAACAAAATGCATGTAATGTCTCCTGATTATGGGTTATGAATTTGATGGAATATTTCTTCGGTCAGAATGAAATCAGGTTGTTGAAGTTTTTATTTCGAAACTTTTCACTACTCCGGTCGATTCCATTGTAATTTCCAGTTTCTCTCAGTGTATGATACATACGGTACAAGATATTGAAGTAATTTATACATATGGAATAATAACCCTTCCGTTCCAAGATATTCCTTACTAAATTTCGAAATATAATGACATTATTGTCACAACCTGGGGCTCAAACACCCTAGTTGTGAGCTAAATTTCGGGGTTCATGCTTGGCTGCGAGGGGTAGACTGACGACTACAGACCATAACTTGGTTGTAGCAAGGAAAGAGTGCAACTAAACTGAATTATTGTTTATCGTGTGTAAATCAAGTGTAGAAAAAGTGAACAGTGACATCAAATGACAGTGAACAGGTGAATTATAAAAAGGCACGAGTGACTAAAAATGACGTTAAGTTCTGAACATGATGAACCAAAGGGGGCAGCTATTTGGTGAGTTTGAATTGATATCATTTACATCCCTGGATATATTGACATTGGGGCGAATAAGAACAATAATTAGAACTGAGGCAAAATATCGAAAAGGTAACGTGTACTTACAATAGTGTCATTCCCAGAAGTACTGCGAAGGACGAGGAGATGCGTCGACGTTGGTTGACAGTGGCCATGGCGGGGGTGGCTCCTTTCCAATAACCCACAAGCTCGAAGCGACAAAAGTTGGCGTGAACGTGAAGTAACGACTAACTCCCTGACCGACCGCGCCCGCTAGTAACTAGCTCCCCGTTGTTTTCCGAATTATATTCATCGGCAATTATTGCCAGATTGCATAATCAGCAAGTCGGTGGAGTTCGATACATACCTACCTGGTTTAGTGAACTCCAGTAGGTAATATTCCGATTATTCAGTTTTGACATTTTCCCAATAAATTTTTGAGAAGCTCGATACTTGATTTCCTGTCTGTGTAATATGAGCTGAGATCGAATAACATTTGAATAGCGTTTTTGATGTGAATAATTTCGATGGATTGGGTATTGATTGACAGGAAATATACTTTGGTATTCGTATGAACTTGGTATACTGGGTGTTTCCGTTCGTGACATTATCATTCATTCCTCAGATTGTATCTTTCAATGTCATATGACTTGGCTGGTCATTCTAATCTGGTTTATTCATGCTCTATTATTCGATGTATATCATGTATATCATCATATATATTCTACAAAGAACTAGCCCTGAATGTCACAGTGGTTTTGAATCCACTTATATAAGTATGAAGATCTCCGTTCCCTTCACATGCTTCAGGGCTTCTGACGACCAAGAAGATCAGTAATAACAACGATATCAATGGATATATATTTGAGATTGCTATGTCAAACTACACTGAACGTGTCTCTACTCGAAACTCTATGTTTTCAGATGATATCATAATAGTACTCTGACGTCATTCGGATAATTATATCACCGTTTTATTAAATATGTCAAAGAATGCATTTTAGTGATATTGAGCCTATTCGATGTCCCAAATTTCAGAAATGTAGCTATAAAAACGAATGACAAGAGTTCTCGTACTGATGAGTCTGTCACTTTAGATGGTTTTAAAAATCTAGAAAGTTCCAGGAGCCAGCATACACTTGGATGTGTTACGACACTAGCTCACGGCTCCTGTATTAAAAACTTCATCCTCATGAATAGTCGCCATATAATGCTCGTTGAATAATGGCCGTTATATTCTCAGTTCATATGTCTCTGATGAGATCATTGCTACGGCCTGCGACAATTTTTGGTTGACTGAATCGTAGATTCAGAAATGAACAGGGCGACTCATTTCATATCCAACCTTCGAGGAGATGATCTTCAATGTATCACCAAAGACAACAGAATTCACGTATCCGATAAACTTTGGTACCACCAAGAATTCTTGTTCTTTCCTCAAGGAAGCATATTGTGATCGGCCCTTTCCATGGCCTGAAAAATCATACTATCAAATTGAAAATTATAAAATTTTTGGTTGTACGATTTTTATCGCATTCCTTGAGAGCTTCCAGTCTCCAAAGAACAATGATTTACCAGACGAATTCTCAGAAAAATTGCTGATCTTATCATAGATTCTTTTTCGGATTGATTCATACTTTATCTTATCCTGTCAATTTGAGCAATGATTTTCAATTGTTGAATATATATTCATGAATATTCATTGAGAACATACCTCAATTCATCTTGTTGAAATAGAACGATCATCGTTCATCTAGAAAAATTAAGCCGTTTGAGAAGAAATTCATTCCGTTGGCTCTATATCATAAAATTACCTACTGATAAAAATATGGCTACTTATATCTTCTTTTGGTAATGCCAAAAATTCATTGAGATTCTGGAAAAAAAATCACTACCACACACAAACAGAATAAAACACACAATTACTGGTATAAACATTTATTAAAATAAATTACATCTCATAATTCGATTTACTGAAGGTACCTATGATGGTTTTCATTTTGAATTTTCATTCCTCATATAGAACAGAGGTACATACAACAATATTGTACTCCATGATTATACGCAGTAAGCAATCAGTATTAGCTACTGCGGAACCCTATTGTATCTCTTTCATTTGAATGCATTATATATAGGATAGATTTGGATTCGATTGGTAAATATCTCAAAAGACTTTCATGTGAACATTCTTTTCTTAATACTTTTGAATCAATCTTTATCACCCTTTTCGATATTGACTGTTTTTTTTCACTTATTGTTATTGTTATTTGTGAAGACAATGATATCACGTAACATATTGAGCGTTGAACATCGTATATTTCACCTAAAGAAAAGACATATTAGTCACATCACGAGTGCATTCAAACTCGAGCTATGCACCTAACTTTTCATACAATTTGGGACCACAATTATCCATTTACACATATTGCAGAAAATTTTCCTTTTATGATAACAAATAAGAGCATCTATATAAGCTTCATTCTCAAAAAATATTGTGAGAACTTTCACGTGATGATTGGATGGAGTTGAGAATTTTTAGAAAAATGTGTTCTTCAACATTAAGAATAACATAGCATGTATTGAAAAACGAAGTCAATAGTCACTTCTGGTAGAGCTAGAAGCATATACATTTTGGGGTAGGTCGTTATCTATGACGGTTTGTTAGTTTTTATCTTTCCATTGAAATACTTCCGTTTTGTCTTTGAAACTGGACAATCTGTGTTTGGTGTCCAACAAATTATGGGATAAATCATCTATAACCAATAGAATAGAGCTATAAATTATCCTGACATTTCAAGAATTGTTCCTCCCCAATCTTCAAATAGATAGAAACAGTTTCGTCATTCATGGAAACATAGGGATATCAATATCTCCTAGAAGTGCTGATATTGACAGTCAACATTACTATTCGATGGAATTTCTGAATTTGCTGGACTCGATTTCAGATGTTGTGGTCAGTACCACTCGTAAAGGTGATAGCAGGCGCCGATCGTTGGTTCCTGCATGTAGAAGTGTAATTGAGTCTCGTGAGATGGTATCTATACATTTCCGGGCACAACATATCGAAACTACCGTCAATGGTTTCCTGAAATCAAAATTCAATGGCGAATAGGTCAGATTATATTTTTCCACTGAAGAGGTCACCAACGTGGTTCCGAATATTCATATAATGTGAATTTCAAGTGTAGTCATATGCTATATAATATATATCTACTAATGTCATAGAGAATTGGCAACGAGGAGTGGCGGACCTGTTTCGTTTGTATAACCTCTGTGTTCGATCTCTGATTCAGATAATGCGGTTTCATTGTGTGCGGTTTCTATGTTACTATGATTCATGTGAAATATTGTATCCTATTGTATTGTATGAAGAGTATCGGCTATACACCAGTGATGTGTGGAAATGAGATGTGTGTCTTGAAGTTAACACGAATAGTAAAAGGGCAATATTATGTAATAAAGAGAGGTTAATGGATCAGGCTGGTAAATACTATTAGACCTGACTTCAACTCGAAATCCAACGTTACAACAGTGATGTGAATATAGACTGGTGTACCAACTCCATATATCCAGCCACTAGGAAAAGGTGTAGACTTCCACCTTCTTGATAATGTTGAATTTCAATACCTGAATAAGGCTTCTCAAGATCGACACTAGATGGCGTCACCTACACTGATCCCGATAGTTATCTTAGAAACTTTGAAAAATACGATTTGAATTTGAAATTCAACATGAATGCAGGATTTGAACCATTAACTATCCATTACTGTCAGATAACCGTCAATCAGTTGAAACTGATTTGACTCCACAGGTTGTTTGACAGGTCTCTATGTATTGGAAAGAAACAATTGAAGAGTCGGAATCATGAAACAGGATCTTTCTTGAATTTTTTCCTTCCGAAGGTGATGAAATTGAAATAATTTCTCCGCATAACTTCTAAACGGTGAAAGCCACCAGATTGAAACTTTCTGCATAAATGTATATTGTTAAGAGACATTTTTTCATTACACTTCTACATTTCTCATATTGTTATAAAGGGTGCATTTAGAAGGTGGGTGATGATTTTTTTGGTACATCTTCTTTCCTTGTATTCGTTTTGGTGAAAAAATGGAAACATTCGATGGAGCGAAAAAAATTACATGAAAAAGGTAATCTTATCCAAATACAAAAAATTGAACCGTTTTCCAGATATTCGAGTTTCGGGATTCTCCGAAATTCATGTTTCAATATAATTCAATTTCGAATATAATTTAACGATCATTGTGGAACTGAAAACTGAATAGCAATAGGTACCCATTCGGAAGTTGAGAAGTTTCGAATTAAATTGTTATAAATTACACATTGTAACTTTCCAATTGTTGAGCAGTTAAGTTGATTGAACTCAGGATTGCAATTTCTCTGCAGATGTGATACTCCTCTTTCCGATTCCATCAAATGACTACCTACTCTTCTGAACTCTATTGAATTCGTTGATTCGATTGATTACCTGACTTTGTAAGGGATTGAAGGCCCTTCTGGCTCTTTGATGCAATTGAAGGACAGGACAACTTGATTGAGAATCACATGATTGGCAGTTTTCATACAACGGAGTGTTCCTTTCCAAGTTCACCCCAGTTCGTTGCAGTAAATCCGGTGTTTTATTGCTCAGTCCTGGAAAAAAAATACTATCATGAAAATGATCTAACTATAAATGGTAGAAAGAAGTGTCCCATGACAGACGGAACATTTGGCAACTATAGGAACAAACAATCAGAATGACTGCTTTGCCTTGGTAAGCTGTTGAATGAACGATATACAGGGCGTTGAAGGTGGAGTATCATCTCGGAAAATGATGATAGTGAACACGATTCATTTATTTCCAATTAATCACAAGCTTCTCATTCAGAAATTATAATGTTACCAAATTCATAATATATCATGGAACGACTGCGATATCCACACTTGAACTTGTCGTTACTGACTAATACTGCACCTATTAAATGAGCACCCTCTATTGGCGGAGCAAGGTAATTATGCAGACTCCAAGGATCACAACATTTTATTCAAAACTTGACATACCAATCGCAAACATGAAATTTTCAGGATTCACGGGCTGTGACCAATGATGATGCTGTAAATGTGAAGCATATGCCTTCTTTCCTGACGTGAGTGTTTTTTGAACAATATCGTCATTCGCCACAACAATTTTTTGAGAGACACCAACAACTAATTCTCCTGACAATTTTCATCATTGGATGGACTATCAATCAGACAATAGCAAGTGGAAGTATTACACTGGATTTGAATTGAAGTTTGTGAATTGGAAATTGGATGTAATGATTTCCACACTAATGAAGACACATATCCCGGTCAACTGCTTTCAGTCAGCTGCAATCAAATGATTCTCACACATGTACACTATTAATATTCTCAAGTATTCCCTTTCCATCCTCCAGAAACACCATCCTCCAGAAACCATTATCAGATATTGGTTTGGTGTTTCTGTGCACCAAAAGCAATCCAAAAACTTCAAACTCCACACTAGGCCACGACCAGAACACGAACGATGTTCTTATGACAATGACCTTCGATTTTTGTCTGCCATTAGCTGCCATTTTTGGTCGCATGATCTGGATTCCCTGATACAGAATAAACCACAGAGGTGTCTGTTCGACCCGATTATGTAACATCCTCCATAGGTATATTGCTGATATGAATTGAAAAACAAAATACAGAATTGATGTCCAAGGTTTTTTTCCGTGAACACTCTTTATAAGGGATATATCTAATCCATTCTTAAAATTAAAGCACTTTCACATCATATTCATTATACTTACTTTCAGAACTAATACTGTTGAATAAAGTTGATCCCACTAATTCTTCTCTGATTCTTGCTAATCGTTGAGCTGGATCATCTCCTACTAACCAATAGGTTCTCATTTCTCCTTTTCCCTGGAAAAAACATTGATTCACATTGAAGGAAGTAGTCCATTCTCGAAGTGGAGTTAGTAGATTAGAGTAGGAAAACTCAAAGTCATCTACACAATATTTAATGCTGTGGTTGGATTAATTGTAAATGGTGAAAATGGTGAGACATGTTTCGGACATATATATGTCCATCTTCAGTCTTAACAATCGGCGTAAATATGGTTAGAGATGAAAGTCAATACATTAAAGTTGAAATTTTGGAATTATATAATGAAATGGGAATCAAACCCATCTATACGAGAGCCCCATTAGGGGGGTTGGAAATTGAAAGCACTCTTCAGTTGGAAGGTTTGAAGAATCGATGTCTCACCATTTTCACCATTTACAATTAATCCAACCACAGCATTAAATATTGTGGTGATGACTTTGAGTTTTCCTACTCTAATTGATTCACATGTTTGATTTCATGATACTATCTCTTTCAACAAATATTCGCATAATTTCTTTTCGAGCTCGAAAAGTTCAGATGTGTGGCAGGAGTTCTCGAGACTCAAAATTCTAAATATTTACCTAAGGATCAGAAGAATTTTTTTTTTAGTTTTTGTATGAATTATTACAAATTACACAATTACCTTGATGGGTATGATGCCACGCTCCTCACAAGTATAACCCCCTAACCTTTGGAGGATCATATATGTAGCGTGCGATATGTGTATTCTGAAAGCATCCCCAGAACTTTCCATTCTCGAAGCCGTATTGACGGTGTCGCCAAAAAGGCAATACCTTGGCATTTTCAGTCCCACTACTCCGGCAACAACATGACCTGCATCAGAGAACATGGAAAGTTGTCTTTGAAGGAAGTCTTCATTCAAATTATAAATGGCTTCGAAAGTTTATACTGGCCCTATGAAAATATTCAACTTCTTCACAGTTTTCTTGCATAAGAAGTCTATGTATTCAGGAAAATTGAGTGAAGGATCGAGAATAATACCAAAATATTTTCTTCCGTTTGTATAGGAACTGGAGGTTCCATATTCTGATATGATCGAAGATTACATCAGATTATTGGAATTCCATAGGAATGGTATAATTGAGATACTGATAGAAAAATTCCGATATCGGAAGTGAAACACCTCACGAGGTATGCAGAATTCTTGAATGGAATGCCCACTTTGTGATACGTCATTGGATAGACAATTCCACTGGGAACTATGCAATTTGAACTACTCATTTTGTCGTATGTAATTCTGACTTCGTACAATGAACAAGTGGAACATATCTCATGTGTTTTTGATTTCATTCACTGCAACTTCACTATTATTTTTCGCATTTCATAATGAAAACCAAATCTTTACAAACTGGGGTCTGATTCTTCATGAGTCCACAATGATAGCTTCTGACACTGAACAGTGTAATCACCTTCGATCATTGAACAGACTAGATAAGTAATCCACAGCCCTGGCAATACATTTTGTTTGGAAGCAACATCTATAGTATCCATCTTTGTCTAAACAAGGATAGCAGGAGCTGATTCTCCCAGCACCAGTGCCGTGTTGTCAGAGTGGGTCGAATTTATTATTAATTCATGATGAAACCAAATTGAAAATCCGTAACAATTTCAGTAGTACTTTTCAGCATTTCTTGGTGAGAAAATGAACATCCTTATACCTCCTTCACATTGTAACGAAAAATTCGAATATATACAATCCTATGGTGATTTTTGTAACTTGCTTGTGATCAATAAACTCATTATGACCACGTCACAAGAAAAGTTCCATTCTCAACGCCATAAACAATATACTCACTTTTCAGTATACACTGTGTCTTCTTATTCTTTACAATAAATAACGTTCAATTTCGATAATGAACATTTATAACTTTGGCGATCACTGACAGTGCATGTAAATATATTTACGATTTCAAAGTTCAGTACCTACTAGTGGAAATAATTTTCAAAAAAGTAAAAAACTCGTTTTCAAGGCAAATAGATATGATTGCATATTTGAATGTAATTTTCAAATCTGAAAATGAAACTTTTTCATATCATTTTACGATATCGTCAGAAGTGAAGGAGGTTTTATCTTGAGCAGAATTCATATATTTTGACGCAAAAAAATGATGTCTGATTATTTCATTTTATGTAGATAGATTAAAATCAATAATAAATATGTGTGGACAAGTATTATGATGGAATGTTATATCAACAATGAAATCATGACTTATGTAATGATGTAGCAAATAGCAGTGTATCTTATTTAAAACAGGACTGAAATGAAAAACAAACATGGATAATCACACAAATAATGATTAATGAATAATGA
Source organism: Gastrophysa polygoni (assembly GCA_963576655.1). Classification (NCBI taxonomy): domain Eukaryota; kingdom Metazoa; phylum Arthropoda; class Insecta; order Coleoptera; family Chrysomelidae; genus Gastrophysa; species Gastrophysa polygoni. The sequence goes on from OY755083.1 coordinate 35,535,482, forward strand.
TTTTTGAATAGGATTGTTTTTGAAAACATACTTCTCACTCTAATTTCCGTTGAATCTTTCAATTTATTCGCCTCATGATAGAGTCTTACAGTGAAATATTCCTTCAAAATTAGTTTGACTAGTTCCATTGGGTGATGTTGTGAAGGGTCAGGGTCAGTGTTGTTCGAATGCATCAAAAACAGTCAACGGTATAATTCTCATTGTTGTGTCTACAAGAAGTATAGAAATATTCTAATATTTTTTATCAAAAATAATAGGCATAGCTTTGCATATTTTGACTACAAATAAGGAAGCATTCATCAGTGCTCCATATTTCACCACAAGACACTGTCGCAGCTGACCTATGGATATAATCAATATAATCTAATCAATTCAATTAAAATTTATTTCATCCATTCCATTCGGGAAAATGCTCCAAAATCTCGAATGATACGACAATGGTAACTTACCTATGAAATGACGTGTTTTGATCGTTAGGTTCAAATTGTCTTTCACACACCTCACAACGTCTCACCATCATAACAAATCACCAAAACAGGAAATAAACTGAGTTTCTGATGAATTCTGAGTACACAAAACTGAACACTAGTTGAATAATATCGATGAATCAAAACATGACAGATACCAAACAAAGCAATAATCGCCGTTGACTGTCAATATCGAATTGCGGTGTTGCAACGTTGAGCATAAAATATTCATGATACCCATGCTGGTCCTCGAGCCCCCAAGAAAGTAAAATTGCTAAGTATCAGAATGATGTAGCAATCTTCTATTAATCAGAACTGATTCAGAATCGTTCAAATTGATTATTATATTTGTGTAATGAACCACATGAATTCATAAAGGAATTCAAATATTATGGACTATTCATCACTTTTTGATGATTGGATATGACAACACTGGCGCCGATTGGGTACTAATATTATGATAATTCTGGGAATTCATGTTAGCATCAGGATATTTGTTTTGTTATCCTTCTAGTAGGTTTGTTGTTCGGAGGTAATCACACTTTGGGGCCTTACTTCGAAAAACATCAGAAATCAGATCTGAAAATAACATAGATGAAATAGGCCATCAAATGAGATATCGCGAATTAGGTCATTCTCATTCAAGAATTTTGAGGGGTGGTGTTTAAGGGTGAGGGGGTGAGTGATATGCATGATACGTCGAGAGATATTTTCCTTTCGATAAAAAATGAACGTCTATCAAATATTCAAGTATCGAGAGAACGATCGAGAAATCCAAGCTGTTTGGTTACTCCGCCTGGTTACATACCTGAATGTATACCTATCCTCAACTGGAGTTTCTCGCCCTGCCTGTGCTTTATATCGAATTTCTTAATTTTACTGAGCAAATGCAGAGCCATTGAGGCGATTTCACCGGCATGTCGATAGCCATTCTTGATGGGTAGTCCGCTAACCACCATGTAGGCATCACCAATAGTTTCAACCTGGAACTCATCATGCCTCATCAGAGAAAAAATTCTGGGAAATTGACTAGAAAAATGATCGATTGAATATCTGGCTTTTCATCTTCTCTCCCGAAAATTTGGATAGCGAATATGCTAGTCAAAAAATATGCTAGCCAGAAAGAATTCTGAGAAACTGACTAGAAGAATAGTTGATTGAATATCTGGCTTTCTCTCTTCTTTTCCGAAATTTTGGATAGCAAATATGCTTCTGGAAACCAATGAATTAAGTGATTACAGAATTTTTGACAAAAACAAAAAAAAAGATATCTGGGGTAGAAGAAGAAGAAGGTCGCAGATTCTGTAGAAAATGGGGACAAAATCCTACTACCATTCTTAAGAGTTGCATGAGACCACAATAAACTAGAGGAAAAGGAACAAGAAATGGTGTATTCATTTTTCTCACCGAATATCACTGGATATCAAATTTTATACCAGAATTTTTTTCTCGCTCACGAATATTTTCAGAAAATCAAGACTCGTCTAACAAGTCGGAAATATCCTTGAACTCTGAAAAAAATACCAATATAAAATGATTTCATGTGGTTTCACAAGTGGGAATTCTTCGACAGCCGCAAGATGGATCTCCAAGAGAAGTTTAAAGTGAGAGGATGTTTTGATCCCATAGAGAAGAAACCTTTCGGTGTTGTTTCACAAGCATGAACTATCACAGACATTTAGATGCAAAATCAATGAGTCATCCTATTGGTACCTGGTTCTAGTTCTGGGGTCTGCTAATTTGATATTTCTTGAACGCTAAAACTCTTAGATTCGATTCAGAAGAGAGATATTCGCCTAGTCGATGATACAACACCCACCAAATCATTGATCTCTCTAGAAAGGTTGGCGATATTTGCCTTTTTTATAGATACTTCCACGGTCGGTGCTCAACGGAAATGTCATCTATTATGCCACCACGTGCGATTCCTAATAGACAAACCAGACGAGCTCATACTGGTCACCCTACATTTTCAGGCTCGAGACCTATCGAACTTAGCTCTATCAAGCATCATTCATCAATGAAACAGCAAAGTTTTGAAATTATTCGCCCAACACCTTCCTTCCTTCCTTCTCTCCCAAAATTCCACCGCTGGCTAACACGATGTTCCTCGAACATTATAGGTTTCCCTTTCGTGTTGTCCACAGATAAAAAAAAAATAGAAAGATAATAACAGAAGCTTGCCAGAATTCTTTCTAACAAGAGAGTCACTGAACACGAGAAATAATCTTTCGTTTCCATACCTCAGAGAAGAAAAAATGTATGATGAAAAATCTCACTACGTAAGATCAAGACCACAGTGCAACACATTATAGGTTCTATCGAATATTGTATATTCTGGTATTCACATTCAATATATTCAGACTTTCATCAGAAGGCACAGTCATACAATATTCATAGCGGTGTAGGAAAAAACTGAACTAGAATACTTACCTTGTACACATCGTAATGTGATATAATTGAGTCGAAACAAGTGTAGAGATCATTGAGCAAATCTATGACTTGTAGAGGAGTACTAACTGCTGAAATTTCGGTAAATCCTACGATATCACTGAAATATATTGTTACGCATTCGAACGACTCCGCTTCAACTCTTTCTCCTTTCTTGAGCGAATCAGCAACTGATCTGAAAATCATGAAATTGCCGACTAGGAAAATATTAAACAGTGTCATCCAGAGCCATAGGAGTTACGTCAAATTTCACTAGCATAATGTAAGTCAATGATTCCTGAAATGATTACATCTCAAGCTATACGGAATTGAAAGTTGTGGTATTCAATATAAGGTTCTCATGGACTCTTCTATGCTTCACAAGATGCAGTTGATGTAATCAGTGAACAAAAAAACGATTGAAATTACATTTCTGCAATTTCCAGTGCTTGCAACAAATCGAATTCCATTTTATGTAGACGTTTTGGAAATGCTACCTAATGAAAGAACTTTTTTATCTGGAAGAGACATTCAATATGTGATCCATATTCAATATACATTTTTTGTTGATAGCCTCATTCGACCTGAATTACGCCACAAACACCCTATGGATTCGATAAATACTGCCGAGTAGAATACTAGAAACAGATAGAAAACTTCAGATAGGTACCTATTCACTAGAATTGTTTAGATTTTTTTCAAATCATTTGCTTGTCATCAATAGAATAGGAGCCCTTATCGGTTGATTTATTGAATCAGAATTGGAAATGATGAATGAAATTGAAGAAGTTATCTGCAAAGTATTCTTCTGCTACGAAGGCACTGCAAGCACTGAAGAATCAATGAATGAGGAAGACATAGACCATAGACATATAAATAAAAGATAGACAAAATTGTTTACACTTATCCCGATCTGACATCGTCTCCAGCAGAAATAGATGATGACAAATTTCTGCGGATTGCCCTAGATCTACTGCCTTTGTTTGATTACCGAAGATACATTGATTGTTTATCATGATTTTTTTTATGTATACCTACTCATTTTGCATGTTTGTTTTTTCAATTGAGTAGATTCGAGGTACTTCCAGAATTATTTATATTTTCTTGATCACACTCAATCACATTGATACATGAAATTTTAATGTAACTATTATGGAAGAAATTGATTGTGTTAACTATGAGTGGCGAATTCATTATCTTATATCAAAAGCCGACGTTACAGTGTTGCACTGTGTTTTGCAACTATTTGAGGCCTCTTGTAGTTACGATTGATTTCCAGTGATTTCTTCCTGCAAAACTAAAGTTATAACAGGCTACTATGGTTTGCCAGTGCGTGGTATGTAAAAAAGTTTATCGTTCTTACCCCGAATTGGTATTTCGACGGTAAGTAAGGTTATGTTTCTTTTAACGTCAGCAGTGGTGTAGTTATCGCATATTATATGAGTACATTATTGCTGGAATTATTGAATTTTATCGATGTACTAATCTATGTAGGTAATAGCGTATTATTGTTTTATGTTTCCTGTGAATCCTGAGCGCAGACAAAGGTGGATTTCTCTTTTAGATTCAAAAAACCTGCATATTATGAAATATGCTCAAATTTGCTCACATCATTTTGATCAGAGCGATATTATAATCACACAAATAAGTGGTCGAAGGCAAATAAGACCAAATGCTGAGACCCAATCGAACACCGCAGTGTTTACTGAGGCTTCATCATTCAGGTGAAAGAAATCACAACTTACTCACTCGGAAACACATCAACAATCAATAAGGATATGTAAGTATCTAAACTCCGTTGCATATTTTCTGAACACAGTGCATTCATCTTTCTTTATATTTCTTTCCGTTCGGATTTCATCATGAGGACTTCTCCAGAAAAACATCTTGGGTGAACATGAAGTTGAAGTAGTCAATTTAATATTTTTCCTGTTGATAATCTACTTCATATCGAGCTCCATTTTGTATTTGGTTTCAAAATTTTGTCTCAAACTTTCAGATCGCTAGATGTTGATTTCGGATTTCAGCCCTCAGATCTACCTGAAGTCACTGCTGAAAAAATCAGAATGTTGCTTGAAACCAAACATTTTGAACCGAAGCCCTTGCTGCCGTCTACAGAAACAACAGAGACTACTTCAGAAACGGAAACAACGGTAATCAACCGGTATGTTTTCAAATATACAGGGTGGCATATTCACAACAATTTCTCTGGGAACAGAGTTGTAGTGATTAACTTTTTTGCTCTTAAAGAATATCCTGAATCATGAGGAGCATATTACATTCATACAGCGTTATTTACGTCAAACGACAGAGAAATTCTGTGGCTGAACAGATCAATTCTTCATTTTTTGATTTTCGAGCAGAAGTCTCTATTACAGGATCATTCCAAAATTATTTTCGTGATATACAGGGTATACCGAAAACATCAAATATATCAAAATTGTGTTGTTTCAAATGGAAGTCCTTGTTTATTATACCATTCTCAGGTTCTTCCCAAAGAGCTGATTTCATTGATCCATCACACTTAGAGTCTATCAGAAATGATAACAGAGATTCTCATACGGTGTGCAAGATCTAGAAGTATAAATACAAAAACAATATTGTTTAGGAATGAATGAAAATATATATTCACCTATTATATCATTACTTGTGAATATAGTGTACCTATTCATATTCCAGTATCAAACCAAGTTAATATATATATTGTTCTCGTAGTAACAGTACGTAGTTCATTCCTCCCAAAAAACCACACGCCAGTCACGCTACTGGTGCAGATAATAGTGAACGTTCACAACATTGCCATTTTTTGAAGCTATCTCCTTCTAACTGATTCAAACATTCGAAAGTAACAAATGGTGTTCAATGAATGGAATATCATGTCTCTCCTGTATTTATATGTCTATGACATAGACACTGAATGAATTCCAAAGTGAAGATGTCCTACAAGAGAAAGAAGTATGAATATACTGAGTCTGATGACTTTCGCATTCACGGGGTTATTCAATTAGAGTTCCCACCACTAGTAACTTCCTTAATAGTCTTATTCCATTGGAATTGTGTCTTTCGTAGTAACAAAATTATCGACTTGATGAATTGTTCAATAGCAGCAATGTGAAAACCAGAAAAATACACCTAGTGACCAATGGCGTAAACGTAATTGGGATGTAATTTCCTGAACAGTGAATCCTGGTAATATTATTGTCTTGAGTTGATCATTGAATAGAGTTCCTTAGGGCAAGTTCAATCACTCCTATGATAATAGTAAGTAAGTATGATGAAGTAAGTATGATAAAGTAAGTTGTGTTACATCGAGATATTCCAGTGAATCTATATATTATGGATATTACACAACCTGGGCAGCATCCTATGGAGAAGAGCTTCAGTTTTTTTCTTCTCTTCAGTCAGTTGATTGGTCCTCTCCTGAACCAATCCCTCCAAGTTGTATGCATACTTTTCCATTATAGCCAACATATTGTCGAAAATATTCGGTTTCAGACCTTCCTAAAGTGCATCGAAGTTGTCATGAAATATCGTTCAATAAACCGATTTCCCACCTGCATCTCTTTAAGTTTCACTCTCACGTATCGGATGTCAGGCCTGAGTTCTGGTTCTTCGTTCCAGCAAGCTTTCATACATTTCGTGATGTATTCTGCTGCCCCAAAATTCTCCAAGGGTGGCCGTAAGGGACATTCTTGGTTTTCTTTCTTGACTCCTTCGATAATATCTGGAAAAGTGACCTAGTGATCCTAGTGATTGAAAAAGGTTCATATGGAAGGAGTGAATACCAGAAATGTTAATGCGAACAACTCACTCGGTATATATATATATATATATATATATATATATATATATATATATTTACATCTCACTACATCGAATCTACAGAGACAGTTATTGAGACGACCATGAGATTAGAGAGACAAAACCATGGAGAATCAGCTGACTATTGGCAAAATTTTCACCCCGCTTTGCTTTCACGTTGGGACATATAGTATTGTCTGCTGTTATCATTCTATCTATATGTAGGTACTTTGTTAGATTGTTGAGTGAAATTCTTCGATCCATGAGCATGGGCAATTAGACAGATTTATTATGTTTCGATTTCCATTTCAATATTGAGGAACTGTTGGAAATGGTCACGTCCTGATAACAATGCGATGTGACATTTGCTTCATTGTAACATGTCCAGGTGATAGTTCGTTTCAGAAATGCAATATTGACGTAACGCAGATATTTCATCAACATTAAATGTACGTTTATTACGATACATGAAACCCTAATGACACATCCATTTTTAGGTACCTGATGGATCCATATTGGTATTTCCCCAGGGGCCTTCTTTCCCGATTATTTCATACAAAATAATGGCGAAAGAGTAAACGTCTCCCTTTTGGGTTCCTCTTGCTGGCGGAGAAAGATGTCGCAATAACTCTGGAGCTCTATATACCAACCTCCTTATCTCTTTTGTTTCCCAGTTTGGATCGTCTTGATTGGCTGAAAGAAATATTTCATCAGAATACAATATTTTCAAGAGATGAAATAACATGGAATGAATAATAATGTAACGAAAATAAAAAATTAGCGGAAAACAACGATGAAGGACATTGAAGAATACCATGAAGATTAACTAACAGAATTTGGTGTGAATCAAAAACAAACTCTTCAATGTCGTCTTGAACGGAGTCATAATATTGTGTTAGTCCCTAATATCGTCGTGTTACAGAAAATGACCAGAAAAAGAGCTCATAGAATATTGTAAGAATGGGAGAAATATAACAGAAGAGAAAGTGAAAAAGGATTTGTGTGATCTCATTAACAGAGTATGTTGAATGAATTGGGGAGTATTCAAATATTCTCATATTTGAAGTAGTAGCTCTCGGAAATAGTTATTAATGTATATCGAAGGAATTATAAGAGCCTCAATTAACGACGGCAAAGTTTGCATCCCTTGGGCCTCTGGCCGGAGGCACAGAAAGTGCAGGAGGATATTGAGTCTCATTGATTCCCTTCTACATAGATATTATAATTTTTCCAAGATTGTTGAGTAGAATGTATTAGATTAATTTTTCGAAATATCAGGATATCAAATGAATCTGAATATATTATAAGTAATAATTGATGCCACATCAGCAGAAGAATTTCCAGGTGAATATCATTACCTACATTCATCAATCCTTGCGAGAGTGCATTTTTTTCAATATTTCCATACTATGGAATTTCCGGAGTGAAATGAGCTACTTTCTGAATGAAAAAAACAGTTTGGTAACTGATATTTTCATAGATGTAGGGTTTTCTACACCTAACTCCGTAGACCAGGCCAGATATTCGCTAGCAATATAATATTCGAAAGTGGTCGAATACTACCATTGGATCATATTATACGATATCCTAGAAATATTACGTGGATTTAAAAATTTTCTATGAAATTCACGTCGTTTCATTTCGAATAAGGGACTTTTGTGTCCATTCCCGGTTGAAGCAGAAGTGCTACGCCCTTGGCGATATTTCAAATGTTTGATATTTCATGTTCACTTATATGAAGTTGCAAATTCTCGGAAATTTCATTCGAATGGGAACAGGATACATGATAAACCCTGTATGAACGAGTATTGAAACTACTTTCATCAATTCAAAAGTATGTCTTGTGAATTATTGTTGGAAAAATCAAGATTATTCTTCTCACATTTTCTTCAAACATTAGGAAACTTCATGTGTTGAACATTTTTCATATAAATTATCAACGAAATACATAAGAAGAAATCTGAAACTGAAGGTTCACGTACAGCATGAATATGAAACAAAAATGAAATTGATGTTGGGACATCAACTGGAAAATTCTGTACGACTTTGATAGAGCAACATACCGTTTTCGTAGGAAAAAAGTTCTACAATGACATACATCTTGAGAATTCAGAAATTTCGTGAAATCATTTGAATGTGACATAATTTGTCACTTTTGATCATTTATATCGATTGACATTGATTTCATCTTGTGAATGATCATAATATGAAACTGCTTCAGAAATAAAAAGAAATCACTCTTGGGAGTGGTATCAAGCTAGACAACATACAAACAAACTTACTTTTGAATTCGTGAAGTCCAAAGTCCGATATTTGCAAAACCCATCGACTGTCTATTAAACAATTACTACTCCTCAAATTTCCATGAGAAATTATCTCGCTGTCGTGTAGATAGATCAATCCCTGAAATAAGCTTCCTCATCAAACTCCGGTAAAATGATTGGATGCATGAATGAGTATCAAGTCGCTCTGGTTCGAACCAGTGTGTGTTTTATTTCTTCAAGGATAAATTGAACCATATGTATCAAAATAACAGTACCCAGTGACAGTAGATAGCTATGAGTGTATTTTGGACTATGATTTTGGAAACTTCAGCCGATGACATATTTCCATAGAAAAATCATGAGTATGAAGTACGAAGCCACTAGAGACTGAAGATATTTCAAAATTCCCCTCATTGTCGGATCCCGAGAATATTTGCTCGAATTAGGAGGCTGTAAATTATCCTACGTTATGTATACAAATATATATGCAGCAATTATGGAAGGAAGCGATGAACAAAGTCACTTCTCGACTACTTAATCAACAGAAATGATGATTGCAGAATTGGAAAAATGGTTACACTAACAAAAATGTTTGGTTAGTACAGGCACAACTATATGAACTTGCTATCACAACAATATTCTATTGTTTTAATAACCAGAATAGGCTCTGACTATACTCACTATACCTTTTATAGAGGTAATTATAATTTTCCTCTGTGTATCTTTTTCGTATTCCTGATATTTTCATAAAATATTGAGGAATCAGATATAAGGTTCCGGCTATGATTGTAGAATGATGAATATATCAGGATATTAGTTACCTTCAAAATATCAGTGACAAGTGATGAAACGAACATATTGTCCAAGTTCAGATCCTTGTTCTTCAATACGTCTTCGAGACTTCCTCTTGCAGAATATGCAGTCAGAATGGCAACATTCCCATGGTCAACGCTTGCTCCGATGAATGGAATGAGATTCTCATGTCGTACTTCACGTATCTTTTCAATGAATAAAAGAATATCAGCGAACAACCCATCACATTTCACATTCTTTCATTATCACTAAACAGTTCAATCCCCCTTCAGTCAAAGATGTGAGAAAAATCGGGAATCCCCTCAATATAGTCCACTCTAAAAAAAACTCCCGCTCTTCTCAACCCACTCGAAGTTCCGACTCATGGGGTGTTGGATCACAACGTTATGCATATTTGACTATTCTGAGGAATGAACTTCCATAATTATAGCCTTGAGCATGTTTACAAAAATGTGATTTTTCGTGAATGGTGGTGAATTTGGTGTGTTTGTATTTCTCGACCTCCGGAAATTCCATCAGTTACATCACTCATATGTATTTTTCTGAGGTCACCTGGATGATTCATTGTTAGTTGATGCAATTGAATCACAATAATACTTCTCCATACAAAGATTCATTCATGCAAATGTTTGTTTCTTCAGTATCGAATTCTGACAATTCAATGTATATTTTTATTTGCAATATGTGTGTACATGTTTCAAAATGACCTCAATTTCGTAGTGAATAGTTCCATTCATCAAATTGATACAAGAAGCAGAAATCTATGCTGAATTCGAAATATCGAACTCTATTGGTCTCATGATGTCCAACCATTTACCTGACGTTGGAAAAATAGTGAATCCATTTCCAATATCCTAGTGTGGAAGAATTCCTCTCATCTCAAGTCTTAGACTATTTCTATAAATAATATTTGTATCATTGAGAGGTGAATGAATGATTCATTCGTACAGACACTATTGAACCCGTCAAAAACGAAAATCCCCCTTTAGAGGAGAGTTCACAAAGATCTACTCTGCGAAGCTAATGGCTAGACGCTAGACCATTTCTAGATGATTCCACTCAGTACTTATCACTTCATTCTTATCACTCATGTGCCCATTTTGATGTTTTTTTTTAACTTCCTGGTCATTACTAGGGATGATTATCATATCAGTTCCACTGCCTATCATCCCTATTTAGCAGCATGACCCAATGAACATTGATGTATCATTTTGCAAATGAAAGTTATCATTTATGTAATCATAACATCATCATACTTATGATGATTGATTGAGTTGACCTTGATAGTTGTATATGGCTTCCATATTCCTATCTTCATTCTCACCTGTTTGAGTTCTTTCCTGATGGACCGTGTCAAATCCACTGAGCGTTTGTGCAAGTACTTGATAGCGACGATGTTCCCTTTGTAGAGCCCAATCGTGGTGTATGCTCTTTTGGGAGATTGCTCGGAGACATCCACGATGCTGCTGGTGGGTGCATGGAAAACGCTGTGTCTGCATACCCTTATCTGCGAAATATGACGAATCAATTCCACAAGGAAACCATGCAATGTATATTGACATGGACGCATCGCTGGTGCTGAACAATTAATGATGCGATCAGAGCCGAACGCCGTCGAGCGAGTAACTTTGGATCATGCCGATGTTGCAACATCATTTATTGGAAATCCGCAGGCAAGAACATTAAAAAGAATAATGCTTTCCTCCAGAGTAATGTAGTCAGGTCTGATTTGTCGAGGTGGTTTAAATGACAATGGAGATTGCGGCAGAACAGCATATCTCTTCATGGATTCAGCATATATGTATAGGAGGATGCAGGTGTAGATAGAGTACTTTGCTGGAACCATATGTATTACAATAAATAGATTTCATGAAAATGCAGCAATTAACCCATGTATACCTCCACTACTATGTATCTAGAACAAATAGAAACATTTTTCTGAAACGTTCGTCCTAGACTAGCATAATATTCAGTCATATCTAATCCCCTACCTGCATCAATTGAGTTCTAGAAGTGACAAACATCTGAAACAGATGAACTTCCATCCACTCTGAATATTTTCACTCAGCTGAGAATGAACTTTTTGATATTGATCTTTGCTCTCTGCTGTTCCAAATATATACACCTACTCACATCTGATCAACAACCATTTTGGCTTGTCAAGGTGCGCATGAGCGGTTGGAAATTTCAGTTCTGAAGAGGTTAGTGAATGAGACCACACATCTGACAAGTTGCAGATTCACAGTTCAGTCATATTGAATTCTGTTCGAATAGGCCTACTCTTATTTTCTCGCTGAATTTTCCTAAGTATTGCTATAGCACAAGGTATACACGTAAGTTCATCTTGTCTCTTCAATTCTCAGTTCCAAAAGAATCCAGAATGTAATTCTACATTATGTGTCAAATATTATAGAAATATGAAAAGAAAAAGACATATGGATCTTGGGAAAACATTGACAACTATCTCCCATAGAAGTTTCTCAATGATGAAGTGTTTCATTCGCCTATAAGACTCTTCGAAATGACGAATATATGAAAATGAAAAACCTTCGACAAGTTGACTGGCCGGAATATTTTTCTGCAAACACTTTGTATGAGAGAATTATCGAACTCATTCCATACTGGAGCTATTCGACCTGCTATCAATGACGAAATGCAAATTCCTTTGGATCAGCAAAAGATTTATCTATGATGAATCATTCAACCTGTTTGGAACAGATGGAGTAAGTTTCTCAAAATCAATCTCCAAAACATAGCGAGTACTGATCAATACAAAATTCTATTTGCTGCAAAAAGATCCATCTCAGCAATATAATTCTATCCTTCACAACGGATTCACTGGTTTGGCGCCCATTCATAGCATATATTTTGCTGCGATATCATGCAATTTGTTCTTACTACTAATAGACTCTCTCAGAAAGAAACACATCGGACATGATTGGATAAATATTTATATTCAGTCTCAGTTATTGTAGAGATGAGTCTCAGCTGGATATTTCGTTTTTTGTATGGATTTAGAGAGAACGTAGAATAATTCATTCAGGCCACTTCATGTTGTACGTTATTAGTTTTCAGCTGCTTGACTTGGACTGAATGCTGTAACAGAAATCTTGCAACAGAGATACAGTCCCCGACCTCGCAAAATATTTCGATACCTACAATGCAGAAAACCGACCACTGAACGCTCATTTGTGTCGAAATCCCATTTCAACTGGAGCAGAATTCGATAGTGCATTTAGCAATCCAATAATATACATTACTCCCATTTGAAAGAATAATCTTCACGGTCTTAAAAAACCTTTAAATTGCAATTGGATTTCATTCATCATATATTATGTATAGAGAGGGCGGATTTACCTTTCATTAATGCATGAGGAGATGAAGAAATTCATCAAGGTATCATATATTTTCAAACAAGGTGGATTATCTAGGTACCTGAACGGTTGCAAATATTCAGTTATGAATTACTTCTCCATCAATCGTTATTGAGAAAAGCATAATTTATATACAGGGTGTTTCATAATTTATGCACAAGACTTCGAGATGTAATAGCTCGTCCAGAAATATGGAAGAGAGTTTCTATCTACTTACCCTCTGTAATGCTCAATTCTCGAGACACAGGGTGTTTGAATAGAAAGAAAATATATTTTTGCGAATATCTCTGGAACCGTTCATCACACAGAAAACAGCTTTTGTAAGCATGTTCTTCATAAGCTATATTCTTTGCTTTTTGCCTTCTCTTCAGAGTCATAATTGGTGATGATTTTGAAGGGGTAGAGGGTATTTGTTCTCTTCGATTTCTACGCCACTGGAAAAAGTACAGTTTTGAGCCGCCCATTTGAACCGTCAATGTTTTCTACAAAAAGAAAGTACTCTTGGTCATGAGCTCCATCTAAAGTGGACCGTTTTCGAGGAAAATCAACTTTCATATAGAAGAACATGGTAAATTTTTCGATATAAATAATTATTCACTAATCGAACAAAATTTATTCGAACGTTAGAACGAGTAACAAAACTGAAGGATAACTTCATGATTGTGAAATTGAAGAGGAGACAAAACTGTACTTCTTCCAGCGGCGTAGGTGTCGGGGAGAAAAACACCCACCACCCCTTCGTAATCTTCACCAATTATGACTGAAAAAAAGCATAAAGCACAAAACAGCTCATTTTGAGTATAAGATCCTTGCGTAAGCTGTTTTCTGTGCGATGAACGGTTCCACAGATATTCGCAAAAAATATATTGTTACTTCCAATTTCGACACCTTGTGTATATTTATATATAAATATGTATATATATATATATATATATATATATATATATATATATATGATTTCATATTTATAATTCATCAGTACCTGTTTTGCTCAACCCTGTGTACCCACTAATCAATGACCACCTTATTCATGTTTTCTAAATATGGAACTGAATTGTTTTGCATATTTTGAAAACGCTTTCCATCTCTCAGCTAAAGATATATTATTTGTGTATGTTTTCAATGATTCCACTCATCAATGCATTCTTACTATGAAAAATATAACACGCATTCCAGGTCCATTTGAAAAAACATGTGAGTACTCAGGTAGGATTAACTCGGTTATGGAATATCACAAAGTGATATACAAATAACGGATTGTTATATTGGAATGGAATGTTAGACACTTTCTTCATTTTCCTAAATATTAGGCAACTTTTTCATATTTTAGTAATAAATTTCGGAGATAGCAATGGTGCATGTAAACACTAAAAAAACTATCCTGTATTGACATGAAATGAGTACCCTCTATAGGTAAATTCAAACTAACCATTGTATGAAATGTTGATGTCCATTCCATATCCAAACAACACCTGCCTACTTGAATTCAAAAAAGGAAAAAAAATAAACGAAACTTATAGGAACAGAAACAAATCATGCCAAATTTGCAGCATTTAGTTTAGAAATTAGTGCAGAAAGTAGTTAATCAATGGGCATTATGTAGTACTTCTTATAGAAAAGTCTTGGGGCAGGGGTGATTACCCCCGTACCATCGTACCCGTATGCAGGGTGCCTGTTTCTGAAATTTTGCCTGGGGATCTTGATTATCTCAAGAGATACACGAAGTTAGTCAAATTAAAGCAAATTCACGGATATAATTATGTGCATTGATGATCTGGAAAGGAATGTATCATATCATATCTACCCACGCTCAAGTGAATCCTTTCATTGGGCATTTTATTCATTTTCTTGTACAATGGATTCTGAATGAGATGAACGAATATCACCAAATTTGATGAATGAATTATTATTATTATGATTATAGTTCCACAATTATTTCGGACTACATCTTTCATGAATTTCTATTCTTTCAAGAGTAATTTGCCTTTATGACACTTTAAATAGGGTGCCTGTTTCTCGAACTTATGCATGGGGACATCGGGTATCTCAAGAGATAAAAGGAGTTGGTTGAATTAGAGCATATTCAAAATCATTTCGGAATAACTGAACTTTTCGTGAATTCATTTTTCATTTTGTCAATGACAACCACTCGAGTAAGTCACTTCTAACTGAACATTTTAAATCCATTTTATAGAAAAAAAACAATCAATCACCGAATACGCAGATTTTCTATGTGATGAAAAATGTTATCATTCAGAATAAGATGATGTCAACTTCCGTTTCAAACAGATGTTCCACTGATTTCTCCAAATTTTATTCGAACAGTAGGTAAAATCTAAATCCTATTAGTCGCGTGATGAACTCTGTACCTATATGATTTGTAAAAAATGTTGTAAGAGCTTCGTCCTATATAATGAACAACTCACCATATTCTTATTGTGGCTAGACAGTTCTGTCGTTTCCGTGGGAATTATTATGACATCCTTCATATCGATCTTCCATAGCAAACACGCCAGCTTCTGTTCATAACGATAATGTCTGGAAATGACGGATTCATTCATGTGAATATGAATTGAAAGAACGTGAAAACGACTGAGATGCATGTGCAATCAGATTCGAAAATATTCCTGGAAAGTCAGTTTCACATGCAACATGCATGCCAGGTGTAGATATTGTGATTTGTGAACGAGACAAAATGAAATAGAACAAGTTCAATAAAGAACTAATATGGCGTACGAGTTTCTTAGAGTACCTACGACGACATGAGCAATGGAGTGCTCTGAACGAATGAATGCAACAACTCAATATTTTCTTTTTGGTCAAGTTTGCATAGAGATCTCACAGAAAATATAAAATATATGAAACAATATATTGAAATGATGATTATATATCCTGAATATAAGAATATTGCAGATGATGGAGTGGATTGAACTTCGATATGGCTACAGTGCAAAGCACAAATAAAGATTGATGTTGATTTGAATGATAGTATGGAGACCGAATCTGATATATTCATTGTAAGTTTGAAGCATCACAAAAAATCTCACTTCACGGCAAAAAGGACTCCAACGAGGACGATAGTCGAAACGAGTATCATGCTTGCAACTATTTTCCAATCGATTTTGTAGATGCATTTCTGTCCATGGAATCCACATTTCGGTTCTGCCCGGGGCAGTTTCCCTCCCACCCACTGGATAGGCCTGTCCAAGTTGAAATATTTGAATTCCTGCAAAGATAATCATTTTTGTCTAACCACACGGTTCCTACATACATTGATGAGTCAGGAATCGAATACACGGATATATCAGTTAGCCTGTCCTGACGCAAATTAACTGTATTCAATTTTCTTTATAATAGGGACATGTATTGAATATAGGTAAGCATATACAGGATGGGTTAGTAGAGATACCGGCTTCACTGTTTGAGATGAACGAAAATCTTGAAGATGGTTAAGACTTGAGAGCAGCACATTTCTAAATCATTTCACCTTATACAGGGTGACTCAAAGACGCGTGGCGTAACAAAGCTATACATTTTTTATGGAACATCCTGTATTTCATGACATTTTCGGATTCTCTTTGGAAAGCTGAATACATCGATTACACACTTGGGGTCTAGAGGGACTGATTACAGAGATATGAGGTATGGAAAATCGATATTTTTCAACTTCCTTTTTTGTCGAAAACATACATTATTGATCAAAACAGCTTTTATGTCCATAATATCTTAACTTTTGATTTACTATCTACTGACGATTGAATGAAATACATACAGGATAGTGCAGAATTCACAATTCCGCACCAAAGCTGGAAATTATTTTCCCCTCGATATGTGTTCGAGCGTTTTCCAAAATTTCTATTTCGAATCCTAAGGGTGGAAAGTTTCCATTGGCCCACTCTGTATGAACTATATAGGTCTATACGTCTATATAGGCTATACATATATACGACTATATATTGACCAACGCATGTCTACCATAATCGAATTGAGCAAAATTACATTCGAATGAAAGCAAATATCAAGTTGAATAACATTATAAATAAATTCTTCTATTAGCTTCGAAATTTCCTACTATTGTATATGTATAATGTATATGTACTTTGGAATGATTTTCCTCACAACTCATTCGATAATAACAATGAGAGAGAAAAAGAAATTGAACCTACGTGACTAAATGACTGAAATCGTGCGAGCTACATAACAAAAATATACGACTCACATTGATGGTATATGAAGAATCTAGAAATCAAAAACTGGGATTCTATATGCTCACGTTGAATAGATCGAATGAAAAAATTTCAACGCCATAATGGTAGATTCATCTTGAATATTCATCGAAATTCAGACATTTTACTATAGAACTGTGATGAGTACGTCAAAATAGGGAATTTGCAAAGACCAAATATATTGAATGAGAAACCCAAAATATCAGTGTCAAAACAATGTCAATAAATATACAATATATAGGGAATCGACAGGTTTTTAATGGATAGATCAACGATAATAATAATTCACATTCTCTCATTGTGGAATTGAAACTTACCGGCAAAGCTGAATTTTTATTGCTTCCATTCGAATTATATTGGAAATATCCGACAGGTTGCATACTCATTCTCAGAGTGCCATTCATTTCTTTGTCATCTAAAAGTGCTACCACGGTGAAATTACCCTCAGCGTCTCCGTTACCATCTATAAATACCTGGAAAAGTGTTGATATTATGTTCCCATAACCGAATTTTGCGCCAAACGAATTGTGAACATTCATCTGAATAATAACTCATGAAGTTATATACAGGGTGTCCCAACGAAAATTTTCCACACGGATTTACTGGGAAATAACAAATTATTTTTGGAAACGCTGAAACACATCGATTTCTTTCTAGGGAGACACATGTCAGTGATGAATTTAGTCACGCAACTTCATCCCCCTGACAGGGGCGGCTACCCCGTTGCGAATCATCATAGGGACCTTGGTTCGAGTGATACATTATCTGAAAGCTTTCGTCATTCTCTATCCAAACGTTTATTTTTTTTCAAAATCGAATGACTGGTACTTGAGATTAGTGTGGTAATAGGTTCAATTTAAATAATCAATATCGTACCTGTTCTTATCGAAATTCAATTTATTAATTGCTCGAAACGAGCCCCTCCTACCTCCATACAATGATGAAGTCTACTTTCTAAACTATTACGAACGTTTTCCAATACTTCTGGAGTTATGCTGCCGCACTCGTTTACAATTCGACCACGTAGATCCTCTAGTGACTCTGGCGGAGTGGTAAAAACTTTGCTTTTGAGATGCCCCCATAAACGGGTTGAGGTCCGGTGATCTAGCTGGCCACTCAATTGGTCCTCGTCGCCCTATCCAATGATTGATATATCGTTCATCCAAAAAGTTTCTAACCGCTACTGCATAGTGAGGTGGTGCTCCATCTTGTTGAAAATGGACGTTGTCTGCCGAATAATCTCCATCGTTTTCGATAATATCCGTTATCATGGGTTCGATGGCATTTTCAAGAAGATGTTAATACAATTGTCCATTCGAATTATCATCTATAAAAAGTGG
This sequence comes from Gastrophysa polygoni, assembly GCA_963576655.1. NCBI lineage: Eukaryota > Metazoa > Arthropoda > Insecta > Coleoptera > Chrysomelidae > Gastrophysa > Gastrophysa polygoni. Next base: position 35,554,197 of record OY755083.1, read on the forward strand.
TCCAATAATATTTTTGCCAAAAATACCACACCAAATATTCAACTTCTGCGGAGTTTGTGTGTGGACCTCACGTATTAACCTGGGATTGGTATCGCTCCAGTAGCGGCAATTGTGACGTTTCCATTGACAAAAAATGTACTCTCGTCTGAAAAACAAATATTGAAGAGCAAATTGGGATTTGTTCTCATACGCTCAGACATTTCCTCACAAAACTGTTGACGTCTGTCAAAATCGTCTTCGTTCAGTTCATGTAAAAATTTGATTTTGTATGGATGGAATCGATGTGACTTGAGAATTCTCTGGATACTCGATCGTGCTACACCTGAAGCTCCAGCCAAGCTTCGAATACTTTGAGTATGATCCATAGCCACGTGTCCCAAAACCGCTACCTCAACAGCCTCGTTCCTTATCCGACGTTCAGGATGATGTTTCTGGTTTCCCACAGACCCAGTTCTTTCGAATTTCTCAATCAATGTTTGAACATAGTTATGAGATGCATTTTTTCCTGGATGCCTTGTATTGAAAATTCTAGCTGCAGCTCTTAGACAATCATCATTTTTGTGGTAAAGTTTCACTAACTCAATTCGTTCTTCTAATGCGTAAACCATTTTCAGGAAGAAACTTAACTCACTGAATACGAATCAATCCATAAGAATCAATCCATAAGAATCATGCGAACTGTGAATTCATTCTGAGAACATACACGCAGGCGAACCATAAAAAACAGGTATTTTTTGTCTATGAAAAAGTCAACAGAACAAAAACTAAGAAATATGGTTTCCGGGCTTCAGTGCCGTGATCGGTTCACCTCTGTGGAGGAGGTTCCTTTGGACGTTTCGCTCACAATTGGGGTGAGCATCTTCCGCTTGTATTGTTGTATTCGCGAATAGCGACATCAACCTGATACTTGGTTCAAAGATCTTCGCAATTAATAGTCCCAGCCTGGCTACTTACTTTGTTTTGACTAATTTGTTTTCGTTTTTCGTGGGGTGACTGGGTTCCCTGACCGGATGGGATGTTGCCATTGTCTATCTGTTCACTCATTGACTCTTGAAATAGTTAATAAATTGAATTTGAATAAGAACAGGTAAGATATCGACTAATAACATTGAACCTGTCAACAACACTAATTTCAATTACCATTCATTCGATTTTGAAAAAATTATACACGTTTGGATAGAGAATAAAGAGAGCTTTCAGATGATGTATCACTCGACCCACGTTCCCTATGATGATTCGCAAGGGGGTAGCCATCCCCGTCCGGGGGATGAAGTTGCTCGACTGAATCCATTACTAACATGATTGTGTCCGCCTAGAAATTAAAATCGACATGTTTTAGCGTTTCCGGAAATAATTTGTCATTTCCCAGTAAATCCGGGTGGAAAGTTTTCGTTGGGACACCCGGTATAAGTGATCCATACCTAGACGAATTTATTGCATATCAATTTATTCATCCAACAAAAGTTCGATGTTCCAGAAATATGTCGACTACTGAGGTTTATTGAACTCGTCTGTTTATATTGTCTGTGTATATTCATGATTTTATAATCATTTAGTGGTGTTATATTGAACAACATGTGAAAGCCATAAAATACATCAGTGAAGTTAAATTGAATCTATAGTTTCATAAACTGATAAAGATAGTTAGCATGGTATAAATCCATATTACTCGAGATTATTATCTCAATATTGTTATGAAATTCATCATGGACCAATGAATACGAAGAGACGGAAACGTGAGAAATATTCCTTTGTTGTGGTGAATGAAACCGATCTGGAATAGTACTTGATACTTAGCGCTTTAGTATGTGATATTGTCTGAATTATACTATTTTGTAGTGGTGATATAGAGAAAAATGTTGTGATTGGTGCCTATTCAACCACAACCCTTGGTATAGTTGAGTCATCTTCAGGTATCCACAGCGGTGAATGACTTGAATGAAATGACTTGAAAATGACTTGATATTGTGGACAATATCAGGTCTTATTCAGACAAAATGATAACATTGAGAGTGTGTCAAAGAATCATCATGATCATGTGATATGAAACTGTTATCATACAAAATCTATAATCATCATGGAATATAAACTAATCTAATGTCCAGATTAGCAAGAAAATGGAAACTTATCAACTAAAGTGTTTTAAATTCAATTGCCGGTTCGTAGGTTTTCGCTGCACTTTATACATTCGAAACACTGGTGAGAAAGGAAGATGATTTATGATAATTTATCTCGTCCTAAAATGAACTTCACGAGTGTAATAACTTCATGATTCATTGTACTTCATAGTGTGCTCTGGGCTAGCGTAGATATAATATGATATACCCATGCAAAGAAAGCGTTCTACCTGAAATATAGTGAGCTATTTCTTATATCATTTTGCTGAGAAGCTCAAGTCTCAAGACTCATTTATATTCTGTTGCGATAAATCTAGTGGATTATGACCCGAAAATAATCATTCCAGAAAGTTTTTCGGGGAAGTGAGACTGACCTAGGATGCACTCGGGATAGATATCAGATATGAGAAAACTTCATTATTAGGGGATTACAGAACATATTTCTGTTGATAATGGAGATCATGTGGTACAGTTATGATTTTCAGTTATGATTTTCAGGTTGCATCATTCATAGGACAAGATGATTATCCGTACAAGCTTTCATATATTGCTTACGTCATATCCTTGTATGGAGTGATATGATCTGTTAACAATTCTGTCCAATATGGCGGTGCCATTCCTAGGATCCTCGTTATTCTGGAATACTTCCGTTAAAGCTCTGGCATAGATCATGACAGCATCATAAAGATAGGCAGCTTGTATTGGCACCTGAATTCAGGAACTGATATATATATATGAAAAATATTCTTCAAATGATGTTACTATCATTATATGAATAGAATATGATAGAATTGTCGAGTTAAAATCGCTGAAACAGAAGAATATGAAGTTACTGAAAACTCATTATTTCTCTATCTTCCTTCATTAATTTCTTCCAGCTCTTACAAAAGTCATCATGGACATCGACAATGAACAATCTTCACAATCCTCTCTACAATTTATTCACTCCACGGTTTTTTTGTTTGCCTAGTCTATCTAAATCGCTCAGTACTTGCGAAGCGCCATTGAAAAAAAAACATTCCAATGACTCGATGGTATTAATTTGGATAGGTGGTAATCTCACCCAGCTTAGGAATACTAATATATCGAATCTCAGTATTCAAAACATTTCAATGTGAATGGGGTCCACTGAAATCATCACTTATTATTGCGATCCAAAAATCAGACAAGCCAGAAAGGAATGAAGAATCTGAGTGCCAAAACACGAAGAATTAGAGGAGATTGAGGAAACAGACATGCTAACACGATCATCCTTCTTCCACAAATATATCGAAAGAGAAGAAGATGAATTCAGGAAGACGCACTGACAGAGACCTCCGATACTGTGGGAATCCAAAGATCATCTCAGCAGTTTGAAACAAGAAAGATTCAAGGTGGATGTTCATCAACATCAGTTTTTTTTTCCTGTGCACTGTTGAATCACATATGAGAAAGATAGGCTCATGAGGCAGTACTGGCAGGTTTTGTGAGAAAATCAGAGACATCTCATCACATCTTACTGGAATATATTACTGTACATCGCAAAAGAATAATATATCCATGAACTTTATTTAGAGGAGTTGCTATGAAGAAAATCGCCTCGACAGAGCAGATAATGTGTAGTCAACTGTACTACCAATATTATATACATTTGGAAGTGTCTATGGTAGTTCGATGTCTTTCTGGTGGGCCTACCACCATCTCCGGTACTAATCAGCCCTGATCAGTTCGTAAGTGAAAGAAGGAATCTAAAGCTTCACCTTGTCTCTTTCGTGGTCTAATATTCCAACGTTACAAGTGTGATTGAAATGGAATATGTCAAACAGTTAAAATATTGCGGTTAAAAACGTACATGAATATATAATATTGAAAACAATCCTGGCAATTAAAAAATAGTTAACAGCGACATTCATAGGTCATGTCTCCAATGAGATACTTACAGATATGCTGTCGAATATTTTATGATGGTAAGGAACACAAAATGGAGGTTTCGCAGACGTCGTTTTAATTTTCTCACAGATATACCTAGAAAAAAATTGATGAACATGAGTTATCCCTCGAACAATAACATCTTGAATGAGCACGACTCGAGATATGTTGAACAAATAAGCAAACTCCAGAACGAATTGAAGAATTGAATTCGATGAAAACGCCATTATATATAAAATACTTGATTTCATATGTTATTCTCACGTTGACAACTTGGGCCCAACGAATCTTGTTATTTCGCATCCCTAATCCAGGCAATCATTCTCCTATTGCCATATTGAGGATTCACATCACGTAAGGGTACACTTTCTATACCATAAAATCATTGATCAATTTGCTCATCGAAATGGAGGGAATGTTTGTTCAGATGAGTGCATGTGTCATTGATGAGTTGAAATGCTGATATATGAAGCAATATGTTGAAGCATCGAAAAAAATGTCTTTTTTATTATTCCGTGTTATTATTTCATTATAAGGGATGTCTTCGACACATATATGATATAATATAAATTTTGGAGCTCATATATCCCAAAGCAGGTGGGGTTCAAATTCATTATCACCACCATAAAAAACAATGTCAATAAGCAGGCGTCATGATATATTAGTAGGTGAGCTGTTGAAAACTTATCCTGATTTATTAGAATTAGACCCAGGCATTCGCAACTGGCACCTTATTACGTTGGCAACCACCGATGAGGGATAATAAATGCAATTCCCAATAGTTGATATCAATGATTAGATGTTGATGATGTATGTGGTGGACCTACGTGGAAAGTGCTCAGAATTATTTCTCTCAAAAACTTTCATCACTTCTGAAATAATCGAGAGAGCTCTAGAATTGCATGCATGTTCAACAACAACAATTTGTCTTTTTTTTTTCGACAGTTCTAATGTCTTGAAGTCTAGACTGGAGAGGGTAGAGAAGACACAAAAAATAACTCGAATTCAAAAGAAATATAAATTGACTATTTCCTTTCCATCTCACTACTTCTTATTGTTCTCAGATAATTATGATGTGACAGAAGATCCATTATTGTGTTATATTGGAAAATTCAGGTGAATGAATTCATTGCTGGCAAAACCGTTTCATGCCCTTTCATGAAATATATATTTTTTTGTGAACAACCTCACTACTCCATGTTTTCAGAAATTGATTGCACAACAGGTCAATTATTTTGAATCGTCATTGTGATTTCCGGAATAGTAATATAATTATATCGATCTTCGAAACGTAAAAATTGGCTCCATTCCGAACTGACTGCTCGGGAAATGTTCAACCAAATCTTCATTAGGCCGCGTGTTATTTGAGCATTAAATCAAAAACGATTTTTCAGTTTCCGAAAGATTTTAGTGAACATCATTGTGTCTGGAAACATATTTCAATTGGAATAATAACTAGAAAGTGGCAAGAGATATTGCTCTGTATAGCCTGTAAAGTGTGGAAGAACATTGTGAAAATTGGGGAGATTATTCTCAAATACGTGCCTGTTTGTAGCAAACAGTTCTTATAAATTGATTACAATGGTAATCTCACTCATTTCAAGTGAATAACATCACGATGTTGATGCATTTCTTCTCTCAAAGGGAATGGAATTCAAATACTGAAGTTCAATGCTTCTGTCCACGTGCGTTACCTTCACAGAACTTACCAGTCATCTTTCACCGAGATATTAAACATGTGATTCATTGATCAATCTGAGCATGAATGAAAGTGAGTAGAAAACAAGATGAATACCTGCCATCAATCAATGAACTTATTTTTCAGTAATATGTCAGTCAATGAATGACTGCCCGAGTTCAGAATTCCTCCACTATAGTGATGACCAGGACAGAGGAGTTGTCATGGGAAATTGAAGTGTTTTCCTTCTGCTGAAAACTCAACACTGAAGGATCATCGTCTTCATCAGAACCACTTCGGAAAGTGAGGAAGGTTTCCTGTTGTAAGGAAAAACATTCCATTCAATCCTTGTTTTTTCCGAATGGTGATCTCAGGATGCCAGCCGACCTCCTGACTATTTAGGCTTGCCAGTTCTAGCGGGGGTCTGGACTGGTCGACCAAATTATCTAGCTTTTCGTGAACCAATATGGATCTGACGAAGAAAAATTAAAAAGAAGACTGTCCAAACAGGAGCTGACAATAGCATCAGGAAAAACAGGCCAGGAATAATATCAGGCACGAATGCCAGAGATACAACCTGAAGACCGGATAGGGTCTCAGACAAATATGCCAGAGACGATACCAGAGGGCCCGAAGTTCGAACACCAGACAAGAGTCAATGGGTATGTTCAGCAAGAAAAAATATTTCATCATTCGATAGTATCTACCCTAACCAGCTTCCGGACTTGGACCGTTTTCATTCAAGAACTTCCTACGTCCCGATTCCTGCCGAGAATCCTATCAGACCGTTCCATCCAAATAACATTATATGGTGAATGCTCATAAGAGCCACGTAGTTGCACTCTATAAAGTATAGTATATGGCTAACTGCATACTAATTTATTCATGCATTGCAATGGCAATTTTGTAATATATATCCACGAAAAAGAGGGGAGAAGAGCCTTGTGATATGCCTACTTTCCTGTAGATGAAAAGACCCCCCGCCCTCAACGATTTTAAGTCATGGAAGTCATCAAGGAAACGAAAAAGCTGACAGGCTAGCCGGATACACAACTTTCTGTGGTGCTGCCAAAGCACTTGAAGAAACTCAATCGAAGAATGGATGAGAACGAAATCTCAAGAATGGTTGCAGAACCATCCAGGACTGACACAATCCAAAATGTTCATAGAAGAGCCATCAGCGAATTCCAAACACGGCCGCTTGTCATCAACATAGCAGAAGACTATATGTACGTTCTGGAACGAAGAAGAAAATTATCAATCCATGATGGTATGACCAAGCTGAGGAATTATATCTAGTCAAAAAGGTGGAGGCATACTCTGAGAAGCAGAAGTTCTTCCACAATAGATCTGAGAAGGTCTAACAATCTGAATAATGAAAGCTCGTTGGGCCCTGATTTATGAATGGCCATTCTCCTCTTTATCCCATGCTTGAGTATTGTACACTGTAGTACTGAATCCATTCAATAATTCGTGATGAAAGGGAGAACATCAAATCCTTTTTCTCTCAATAGTGAGGCCAAAAAAATAGTCACAACACAAATCAATACTTCGATTTTCTCTACACTTCTAACTCGACATAAAATATAAGATGTCCTGTTTTGTAGCTATCAATATATCGAGATCATCATGCCATTTATAATATTCGAAAACATTGCTAGGTGCCGAGGCGAGGAATGTCCAAGATGGTGTCAAATCGCTGATGATCGAGTTACATTCAAGGCTTCATCGTATCATTGACAACAGCGATGCAGAAATATAAAAGCAACAAGGTTTCATGTCCTTCCATTTTGGCATTACAAAAAGTCATCATTGAAATCATGCAAGATTTTGATATTCCTGACGATATATCAGCTGCAACTTGCTTCCGGACAAATCTAAAATCCATTATGAGAAGGAATATCGGCAGTTTTGGTTTCGCAGTGGCGGAACAAAGTACATGTTCGAGGTGCAGAAGGAACGGTATTGGTGGCGTATTTCGAAATACTCTCTGAAGAATATTCTACTTCATCCTTATGGCCGAAATAATCCATTACACGAGCGACTTGGCTATTGAGCAAAAAAATCAAAGTATTCACGAGAGAACAAGTCAACGAGTCTGTGCGGTCTGCCCAGGCGAGGAGGTTTTAGTGATGAAAATGGCTTTTTCAATTGGGATGAGAGGACCAGTCGGATCAATGAATTAGCGGAGATGACGGAAGATGTTGACGCTTACAGGACAAGCTGATTGTTGTATCAAACGTATTATACTTTCGTAACTAACGTATCAAATTATGGTAGCAAATGTATTATGAGTACCTGATGTTTTATGTAGGTTTTGGTACGTTTATGATGTTGAAAATCATTATTGAATATATCATCTGGAAATGTCCTAATCTTCAATGATACGATGAAATACTTGTTCATCTTTCAATATCGGCCCTTTCATATGGCCAATATATCCAAAAGTTCGACCAAACTGATTGCATTCAATTCAAATGGATATTAGCACTATTTGTCCCATTCCACTAGAAGCTTTGATAGATTCTGCAGTGCCAAATATAGGAAAAAATTCTGCGAATACTCAAACGGTGCGGCCTCAGGAAGAATTCTGACAGGTCTACATGTTTTTCACAATGGTGAGAAAATCGCAGTAGAAAAAAAAAGTTTCGAGTTAGTAATAGTGTTACTGGTGGAGCAATTGAAAAAATCTTGTCGTTGGTGGGTAGTAATAACGTGATGATAATGAAGTACGAAACTGAATTCAATATCACTCTTGTACAGAGTGTTTGCAAGAAAATCTCGATCACTTCAATGTTGTTTCGTCTAATGATATGGTTACGTTCGATGACTGCAAAGATATTGAGGGTTTTGTTACAAATATGTCCAATATGGTGACAAAGAATAATGTTCTGGTGTATCTCCTTGACTCTCTGTCGTACTCATTGGGCGTATCTGGAACAGAATCCTCATTCCCCTCATACTTATAATCTCTTTGCCTTTCGGCACAATGAAAATCCCTATTCGAATATGGAATGGAATCAACAAACAAAATCAACGTCTCCGAGGTTTTTTTCACGGAAACTCTATATAACGGGATTATCGAATTCATTCTATTCGGCTGATTTACACTGTATATGCCATGCATTCCAAATGCTTTTTGATTAGATTCTTTCACCGCCCTCATATGACGAAGACGATAATTCAATTGGAGAGGATGCAGACTCTTCCATTATTTTTTGGGAAAGTTATTTTCCGTTCGTGTTGAGAATATCACCGCTCCGTTCTCAACAACTCACCCGGTTTTCAACACATTTACTTCAGATAGAGAGAATCAAGCGAATTGATTTCGTTGTGACTTAATGAGCTGGAGGAGGTATAAATCGTACTATATCGAATTAAAAATTGATACTCACTTATAATTCGGATTCCTAGGATGAGAGGGAGTGAGTTTCAAAACAGATCTGAATCCCATCAGGTCACTGGCATTTCCCCAACTTTCACGTAGGAACGGATCCAGGTAATCTGCAACAATCCAAAAAGGTCGAGTGTCTCCATACTATTGAATTTTTTCGCCCTAAGGTTACTGTGAGACATTTTGATTCTGATAGAGGACATTTTTAATCCGAAGTGGCGACTGGCGAGTGAGGAGTCGAGTAATATCTAATACTGAACATTTTTCAATTCTCTATACGATACAAGAATGGTGATGTCTCCTATCACCCCTTGAAGTCTGTCGGTATCTTTTCGGCATACCCTGTAAATCATATCAAGAGCATAACGATTATCACTCACCTCTCTGAATCATTTTGATCCGTCTGTTGGGGTCGTATATCTCATCATCTACGGATATCACGATATAATCTCCGTTGTCTAACAGCTTTCGTCTCTGGAGGCATTTTATGAAATCTATTAGGGCTATGTGCTCGCCGACAAACACGTACACTAAAACAAGCTCATAGTGAATTCTCAGATGTCAATGAATCGAAAGATATCTGGAGACTAGAGGAAGTCTTTCGCAAATTTGCAATCATGAATTGAGGAATTCAGAGATATCGTCCCACACCTGACACCAAATGATATTCACTCACTACGTGTCACGAAATACAGAAAGTTGGATACATTCCATTCCCGGAATTTCAATTTCATTCATATTCAATCCGATTGGGTGCTATTTTTGTTGATTTAATAATAATAATGATAATAATACTTTATTCAAGAAGCCAAATTACCAATTGAAAATTCGTTTTCTGGTGAGTTTGAAAGAACGGGCAATTGAAAAGGTCTACATTTGCCGCCATATAACACAAGATATAATGGAGGTGATTTTCAATGCAACCTAGAGTAAAAAAAAAGAAAAATAAATCTGTATGTAACAACTTTTACAGAAGCACCCGTAGGCTTTCGCATACATGCTGGTAAGCGCATATATACCTATAAAATTTTAATGTATTTCACGAATGCTGACTATGATTAACAAAGATACATGGACTGAAATAGGACAATTATATCAATATATTGAATGAACTTATGTACTAAAATATTGAATAAACTTATATACTAGGATGAAGCAATGAGTGCGATAAATGATGATTATTGGCAAACCTATATTTTGGAATCGATACGGATTTCATTCTTGAGAAGCAATGTTTTGAGTCTTTTCTTCAGCGTGATAGTGGGCAGAGTTCTGAGTTCGGAAGGTGAAGAATTTACAACTTTACATATGATATATGAAAATGAACTTTTGAATGAGGAAGTATTGTGTCTGGGAATGGTCAATGAATCTTTATTCCTTATATTCCTTTTATTATGCTGTTTTCTTCTCAGGTTCTGTACTAACCTCACGCGAATATTCTGCATGCGTTGCAACCGATTGTTCTCATAATTTGACACACATGGTCCATACACCACATCACAGTAGTTTATATGGGAAAACACCAAAGATTCACCGAGTATAGTTTTAGTTTATTCATTATTGTAGATTAATTTTATATCCGCCATACATTTCCTAACAACATAATTGATGTGTACGTCGAATTTCAGGTCGTAGACTATATGAAGCCCAAGATTTTTGGCACATCTTGTCAATATCAATTTTGAGTTATTTATTTCAACATCTACCATATCCGTGCATTCTGTTTTAGTTTTCTGTCGACCAAATAATAAAACCTGAGATTCATCTGGGTTCATTTCCAAGCCATATTTGGTGGGGATAGCTGTCAGAGTTTGTTGGCATTTTCCATGTATTTTCTGAATCTATATCTAATAACAAGTTGCTATCTGGTGATTCTCTAACTTTTTTGACTCATGGCTGATAAATGATGTAGATAATGAGGCTGGCATGTATTCAGTACTCTTTTTGAATGATCCAGCTAATTATCATGTGTCTTGTTAATGCAAATTGCTGAATACCCATTCATCTCGAAAGTTTTCAAACTTATCTCGGTTACGTATCTGTTTGAGTCTACATCAGAGGAGTTTTCTTATGTAAGTACATAATGTAGAAATGAACGATCCTGTATTGCATTTTTTCATCTCTTGACAACAAGAATAGAAGACCAATTGTGTTCGATGATTATTGTGTTAGCCAGCGGTCGAATGTTGGGAAAGAAGGAAGATGCTTTCATGGAGACATGATATAGCATGATGGCAAGCAGCGCGGGCGTGAGTGGCTCTCTGAGTATCAAGTGTTGTAAAATTAGACCTTTTGTGCAATATTCATGATGTACTAAATGCTATAGTGTCTTCCATAAGAGTTGCTTGCAAACCAACTTCAAGAAAAAATTGAAGGAAATAGTCGATTCTCGAAGTGGAGTTAGTAGATTAGAGTAGGAAAACTCAAAGTCATCTCCACAATATTTAATGCTGTGATTGGATTAATTGTAAATGGTGAAAATGGTGAGACATGTTTCGGACATCTAATTCAAGAAAAAAGTCGTTTTTGTAGAAGGCAACAAAATAATAAGCTGCGAAAAAGAACTAACGATATACCAAGAACTTCAGGAATAGGAAACTAGTTTGTTGGAAAAAACGATCAGTGAACTCATTTATGATGGTGAGTCGAAAGACAATTACATAAAGAAGCTGAAAAGTTAGAAAAACATGTATTTGAAACAGGCACTGGATTCAGAAGAGGAGATGAACAATCTCATGGATTGCCAAAAAAAATTGACGAAAGAAATGGAAGATAAAATAAATGAACTACAAGTGGCACTTCAGCAAAAAACAGTACCTGTAAAAACTGTATCTGACATTGATACAGTAAGCACACAAACTAGATGGATTTCTATGATTCATAAAGGAACAATCGGTACAAAATCTCCTTCAAGATAACAATCTTATTGAAAAAAAATTGAAAAGAACCAGAAGATCGCAGATGTTGGACAGGATCAAGTTTCAAATGTAGCAGATGTTTCTAGTGTGAGAAATAAAATACTCATCTGTGGCGATGAATATGCTATGGGCTTCTCTAGAGTATGAAGCAAGACTTTAGAAAATAAGTATAATATCAGTGAAATAGTTACTCCCAAGACAGAACCATCAGAGCTAACAGAGGATATATCCTTCGAAACAATTGACTATGGACAAAAAGATATACTAATCATAACGTTCAAAACATAATGTGAGTTATAACAGAAGCATGCATCTCTTTCTGAATAATATCCTGGGTCTTAGTAGAACAACAAATGTGATAAAAATTATTCAATGTAACTGTCCCCTAGACAAAAAAATCATTAATATCATATACGATTGCATGAAATCTTATGAGAAATCCAACAAAAATTGTTCTCTTAGCTTCTATGCTGATCAAAATACTGAAGGGAGCAAATCTATTTTACTCAGTAAAATCAGTAAATCAATAGTTCACCTTGAGAATAGACAAATAACTGTTTTAAGAACGATACAAACAACTGCAGTGAACAATGATATATCTATTGCAAGCGAAATATGCGAGTTAACTTCCACAAATCCAAAAATTAGTAAATCAAATGAATCTTCAGAATCACTACAAGATAATCATGTCGAGAACCATTTTTTATACCCAAGACTATCCCAACTCGACTTACATCTAATATAGTCGATGATGTCAACGTCAATGTAGACGTAGATATCAATTCTATCAGTTTATGTCATGTAAATATGCAAGGATTCTCCAACAATCAAAACTCTATCGAAATATTTATGGAAAATAATAACCTAGATGTGTTATGTATCTCAGAACATTGCATAACTGGAAATGACAATCATGGAATCACTCATTTGGTAGGCTACAAACTTGCAGCAATTTATTGTAGAGATAATCACATTCATGGAGGTGTGCTAATTCTGGCGAAGAATAATTTAGAGTGTATTGAAATTGAACCTACCAAGAAATTATCTATAGAGTGCCAAATAGAGATTTCTGCAATTTTACTAAGAATAAATAATTTCAAAGTGAGCATTGTGATTGCCTATAGTCCACCGAGAGGTGATACATAAATAGTAACCAACTGCTTGTCGCAGGCCCTAGAATTTGCAAAGAACAGATCAGACTATATTATTCTGTGTGGAGACTTCAACATCAACTATATAGTTGCTAATGACCTCAAAACTAAATTACTCATCGATTTCTTCGAGTCTTTCCAACTAAAAATAAACTATCTGGGACCCACCAAAATCTTTACGAATGTCAATGGACATACAAGTCGAACATGCATTGATTATATGACAACAAATCTCCCAGTTGGAATTTATGAATTTAATATTGAATGATATTAATGGATATCAAATTATATTATACAAGAAGGTAAATCTTTGAGGAACGTATTTCATGAGTTGACAAATTATCCAGAAGTAGAGTATGCTGAGAGTATGAACACATACAAGGATAGGTTACGAAAACATAAACGTACTAATCAAATTAAAATCGATTATTTCAATGCAAAAATCATCAATGCAAACAATAAATCCAAGGTAACCTGGAATATCATAAATAATGAATTGAGTAGAAATAATAAGCATGATAGGAACATTGTACTCAATCATAATTCAGAGGTAATAAGAGATATGCACCAAATGTGAAATATTTGCTCACAATTTCTCAAAAAATGCTGTATTAATCATGAATGATCATTTTGGCCAGAATATTTCCCTACCTTGTTCTGTAAGTAGGCTTAGTAGTAGAAAATGAAGTATTGAATACTTTGACTCTGTTAAAAAATATAACATCGGCTGGACTGGATGGGTTGTCAATAGTTACAATAAAACGAATCATTGATGTGATAATCGTACCTCTCACGTACTTATTCAATCAGACCTTCCTGCAAGGGTATTTCCCAAATGAATTCAGAAGAGCGCTAGTGATACCGCTGTTTAAGAAAGGAAACCGCTGTGAAGTTGATAATTATAGACGAATCTCTCTACTCTGTTCTATGTCTAAACTCTAAACTCCTAAATAGGATAGTGAATCATTTGGAAAAAAAAATCAAATATTTTGTGAAAGCCAACATGGTTTCATGTTCGCGATCTTGTGAATCTCATCCCTAGAAGGAAGCATCTCCGCTCACCTCCAAGGATCAGCAACGGAAGGACAGCAGAAGAAGGAATGGTCTCGATCATCATCACTATCTTACTGTGAGTACCTATTTTATGTCAGACTCCCATTTATCCAATCCCGAAAACCATACCAGTGTAAATATCGATTTGAGTGAATTATATCAAGAAATATTGGTAATTTCTGAAAACAACATCATGTCCAGATCTGTATTTGACGTCAAGAACCTCTGCATTCTACCAGAATACGATGGAAATCCCAACGGACACTAAAACTTCATTAGAGTGGCCTCCACCCTACTTAATCATTATTTCGACACCACCAATGTAGCGTCTCTGCAAAATGTTCTACTTTTGCAAGGAATCATTAATAAACTATCAGGCAGAGCGAAAGAGGTCATATCAATATATGGTTGCGAAGATTGGCCCTCAATCAAGAATATCTTGATTCAAAATTTTGGCGACCAACGTGACGAAAATTCACTCACGAGAGATTTGGTCAATATGAGACAACAGAACGAATCACCGCTCCAGTTCTACGAGCGTTGCATGGGAATTTTGAACACAATTTCAAATTACCTAGATATTCATAATGACAATGCTGTCGTGAAACAAAGCAAGAAGTCCTTTTTTCAACAACAAACTCTCACTACGTTTCTGGCAGGACTCAGAGAACCTCTGGGATCAACAATTCGAGCCATGAGACCGAATAATCTTGCCACTGCAATGCAATATATTCAAGAAGAGAATAATATACGTTATTTGCAAAAAAATAACGGACCTGCCAATTCAGTACCAGACAGGAAACAAATGCCGGTACAGAGAAATTTCAGACCACCAACACAAAATTCTAATAATTGGCACACGCAACCTCGTCAAGCCTTCCCTCAAGGACCAATCAATCTTCAACAGAGAAATAACCAACCTAATCAAAAGTACTGTTTTCGGAAAAACCCAAAATGTTTGGGTCCCGAAGAATAATTCAGGGCAATTTCAACCAAAACCCACACCTTCCAAACCAATAATAGGCCGACTCAAATGAGCACGAGTACAAGAAACACAGCAGGATCATCTAATCAGTATCGAAGATCATTCCAAAATCCTCAAAACTATCCAACAGCGAATACCTCTGAAGAATTATATAACTTGCAACATCAAGAACCTGAAGAATATGAAGATCCATATCCCCAACATTATATGGAACCTGCCGAAATTCAAGAAAATGAAGACTATACCTACGAGGAATATTTGGAAGCCCCATCCAACGAGCAAAATGAAAATTTTCCGTTGGACAACAGTCGAAATCACGAGATATAGTAGAACTCCATAGTTTTTCCGACAAAAAGGAACTGCCCTACATAAATATCTCAAACCCACCACTGAAGCTTTTAATCGATAACGGAGCAACAAAATCTTTTCTGAACCCGGACATTGCTTTCAAAATCTATAAGAAGTATATAAAACATGAACCATTTGTTTCAACATCTATTTTTCAAAACTATTCCCAAGATCATAGTGCTGAAATTTCAAGTTTCACGGAATTTGAAGATGATAGAAAAATGAAATTTCATCTTTTCAAATTTCACAAAACTTTCGATGGATTGATCGGATTGGACAATCTCAAACTGTTGAAAGCTCATTTAGATTTTCCGAACTCAAGACTCATCACGCAAAATTCCAATATTCCCATCCATTATCATGAAACCGATCAGAAACAATTTTTTTTCCATACAACTAGATCCACACACTGTAACTCGCGTTAGACTCCCTGTCAACGAAACAGAAGGTCCCATCATATTACCTCAACAGGAAATTCAAGGAGCTCTTTTGCGAGAAACATTAAGTCAAGCATGCAACAAAATGGCCTGGGCAGAACTTATCAATACTAGTGACAATAAATTACAACTATCCTTATCAGAACCCATCAATACTTCGAAAATATGCCTAGACGACTATCACTTATTCACAGCGGACATACAGCCAACAGAGACACAAAACATCGACATAGAATCTTGGATTAGTACCGATCATTTGAACCCAGATGAGAAAAAACATATAATCGATTTGTGCAGGAAATATTCAGACATATTCCACAGACCTGATACGCCACTGACATTCACCAATCAAGTGAAACACCATATCAAGACAAAGGACGAGATACCTGTTTATACAAAATCCGATAGATACCCCCACGTTCATGAGTAAGAAGTCCAAAATCAAATAACATCCATTCTCGAACAACGAATTATTCGACCGAGCAATTCACCGTGGTCTTCGCCAATATGGGTCGTCCCCAAAAAACCGGACGCCTCTGGAAAGATCAAGTGGAGAATAGTGGTTGATTATAGGAAAGTCAACGAGAAAACTATTGACGACTGGTATCACCTTTCGAATATTTCGGACATTCTCGACAAGCTTGGAAGATGTCAGTACTTCACGAAGCTCGATCTAGCGAGTGGATTCCACCAGATAGAGATGGCGAAAGAAGACATCCAAAAAACTGCGTTTTATGTGGAACATGGCCACTACGAGTACGTAAGGATGCCCTTCGGACTCAAGAACGCACCGGCGACATTCAGCAGAGTGATGGACAACGTTTTAAAAGGTCTTCAAGGTCACATCTGTCTCGTCTACATGGACGATATAATTATCTATTCAACATCTCTACAGGAACATATAGTTAACCTCACAAAAGTATTCAGACGGCTTCGAGAAACCAACCTCAAATCCAGTTGGATAAATCCGAATTCTTACAGAAAGAAGTAGCCTTTTTAGGACACATCATCACGCCCGAAGGCATAAGACCGAATCCCGACAAAATCAGAGCAATTTTACGTTACCCGATACCAAGGACACCGAAAGAAATATAACGATTTTTAGGACTTATCGGATACTACCGGAAATTCATAAAGGACCTAGCCAAGATTACAAAGCCACTAACAGCCTGTTTGAAGAAAGATGCAGTAATTGAACACACAACGCAATTCATTCAATGTTTCGAAACTTGCAAAAACTTTCTGACAAATGAACCATTGCTACAGTTCCCTGACCTATCCAAGTCATTCATATATTATATGAAGATATTATTGGCCATCAATAAAGAACGACATTCAAGAATATATCGATAATTGTGAAATCTGCCAAGCAAACAAATATGATAGAAGACCAGAAAAAGCAAAATTTATGATCACCCAACTCCTACAAAACCAATGGAAATCGTTCATATAGACACCTTTCAAGCGACTGGACAAAAATTCTTGACCCTTATCGATTCATTTTCAAAGTACGGACAAGCATACCCTGTAGACGGCTCGAACGCAATAAATGTGATAAATGCACTTCTGATTTTCCTAACACATCACGGACTACCAAAAATGATTATTTATGACAACGGCACCGAATTCAGAAATGGACTCATGCGAGAATTTGTAGAAACCCACAAAATCGCCATTCACTATACAACACCAGAAAATCCCCGATAGCTTTAGAAATAGACACCCTGAACGACCAATATGAAAAAATCACACTTGCCATAGCCGATGGACTAAGCTACCCCTATTTTGATAGCCTACAAAACTTCGACCAAGGGTTACGATATCAGCTAGACGTAGTTAATCGGAAATTTCGGACCATCTACCCATCTCATCGGAGCAAGAGAGGCCTAATCAATAGTTTTGGCAGCATTGTCAAAGCAATATCAGGTAACTTGGACCAAGAAGATGCTGAAAAATACGACAATGCGATAACGTCCCTCCAAAATAACCATAATAACATAGTACAACGCCTTAATCAGCATATGTCTGTCACAACACGACTTATTCCAACAGCACAATCACCTTGATAACTCATAATCAAGAAATAATTGTCAGAGAAATCGATACAGTTCGATCGAAACTCAACAAGTTTGTGTTCGAATTCAACGACTACATGAGAACACGGAATGTCAATAGATCAAATCAGTTTATCGTTGCAACTGATATGAATTATTCATTAGCGAGTTGCTACTTGCTGATACATTCCCATTCTTTTGTTGTAGCACTTCAACAAATATCAATATTTTATTTTTCACTGTTCATTTTTGTTTTTTAGCAGTATGAAATAAAATGTTATACGTCACACGTCCGGTAAACTTTTACAGTAAAAGTGTAAAAGTTTACTTACCGGACTAGTAACGTAAATATCTATTACAATACAAATTGTTCCTTCATAATTTCCCGTTATATGAAATAACATTTGGTCACATTCCTTTTGGAATCACACCTGTATCTGTAATTCAAAAGAACGAAAGACACCCTAGATAACTTATCGACTGAGTGTGGTCATCTTCAGCTATTTAATAATAATAAACGTCCTCATTTTTTTTTCAATTCAATTTATTCAATTCAATTTTTGAGTTTAATTCATTTGTAGATTAAAAATCTCTGATAAATTGTTCTTCCACTGAATCATGACAATACTGCACTTTGAAAATCACGCTGAAAATAGTTGTTAGAATTGACAATAGTTGAATAACATTACGTATTGGATAGTTCAAACCTTCCAAGAATGAGTTTTCATAGTCAGAAAAGACTATTTTCTACTACCGGGAAAGAATGTTTTTCTTGATTTTGGATGTGAATCATTCCGATGGAAATTTTTTCATTTCAATTTGTGAGAACTTGTAAATATCGCATAATAATTTAGTTCTTTATGTTGGAGGCGTTAGGGTACCTTAGAACCTCATGTTCAAATTATGGATATCCGAACGAAATAGTTATTTGTATACCTAGGCCGCTAAAAAGTTTCAAGGACATGGTATACACACTATTTTTCGTGCAATCGTCAAAATTATCGAACTATATAATATATAATATATACATATATACTATACAAGGTGGCCCATCTAAAACGTACCGCAAGGCATTACAGGCTGGGAAAGAACTTTTCGATAAAATCCGAAAACAGGTCGAGTTTGTTTGTCAGGGGGACACATTTTGACGTAACAAGCATAGTGAAACCTTCAACCCCCTAAGTAGGGGTATCACCCCAACATTTTTTTCAAATGGGAAGGGGGTTCAAGCGATATCTCTTCAGAAGGTATTTGTCATTCCCTATACAGTGCTGCTTAGATTTTTCAAATCGATCTACCCTTCCAGAAAATATGGAGCGTTGGAACTCCAACCATCATGTGGGACGAAAAATACAAAGATCGTTTCAATTGTACTTTTTGCAATGAGTTCCTTCAAATGAATTCGCTTTTTTTGCCGAGTCGCTGTTTTTGCCGATGAACAGATTTTTTATGCTGATTTCAGAGAGTAAAAAATGAATAGGATTCTTTTCTTTACATTTGAATCAAGTTATGTAGTTGCTAGATACATGTCGTGGTGGAAGTGTTTACGAATTGTTAACTTCAAAATTTATCATTTTGGTGTATTCAATTGCAGACAGAGTGGAAATCATTGAGCTTTTTTCAAAATCGATTAATGTGAAATCAGGTCGAGAATTTTTTTAACCAACGGTATCCTGACAAATTTCGCGAAACAGGTTCAGTTCATAACAAAAAGAGAGCTTGAAAATCCAGTACTAAATGAACCCACGGAGATAGCAGTATTGGGACAAGTTGACAGTACGCTAAGTACAAGACAATTGGCCATTGCGACGGATGTGTCTCCTACCAGTGTCCAACGTGTATTGAAAAAATACGAATTCAATCCTTACAGAATACGCTTAGTCCACGAACTGAATGAAGACGACTTTGATCGTCGCTTGCAATTTTGCGGAATTATGAGTGAGCGAGCGTTACACAATGGTAATTTTCTATCCAATGTGTGTTTTTCGGACGAATTTTCCTCCTTCCTCAATGGTTCAGTGAATCGCCACAATTACCGGTACTGGGCTGAAACCTCCGAACAACAAACCCACTAGAAGGATCACAAAACAAATATTCTGAAGCTAACATGAATTACCAGAATTATCATAATATTAGTACCCAATCGTCGCCAGTGTTGTCATATCCAATCATCATCCATCCATGATATTTAAAGTCCTCTATGAATTCATGTAGTTCAATAGTTATGAATCAGTTCTGATTAATAGAAGATTGCTACATTATTCTGAGACTCAGCAATTTTACTTTCTTGGGGGCTCGAGGACCAGCATGGGTATCGTGAATACTTTTTGCTCAACGTTGCAACACCGCAATTTGATATTGACAGTCGACGGCGATCATTGCTTTGTTTGGTATCTGTCATTATTTACGTTTTGATTTATCGATATTATTCAACTTGTGTTCAGTTTTGTGTACTCAGAATTCATCAGAAACTCAGTTTATTTCCTGTTTTGGTGATTTGATATGATGGTGAGACGTTGTGAGGTGTGTTAAAGACAATTTGAACCAGCGATCAAAACACGTCATTTCATAGGTGAGTTACCATTGTCGTATCATTCGAGATTTTGGAGCATTTTCCCAAATGGAATGGATAAAAATAAATTTCAATTGAATTGATTAGATTATATTGATTATACCCATAGGTCAGCTGCGACAGTGTCTTGTCGTATAATATGTAGCACTGATGAATGCTTCCTTATTTGTAAACAAAATATGCGAAGCTGCCAAAAAATCACTGAGAATAATGATGAACTCAATTATTATTTTTGATAAAGAAAATTAGGATATCTCTATACTTCTTCTACACACAACAATGAGAAATTTACCGTTGACTGTTTTTGGAACTAGTCAAACTAATTTGGAGAAATATTTCACTGTAAGACTTCATCATGAGGGAAATAAATTGAAAGATTCAACGGAAAGTAAGAAGTATGTTAACAAAAACAATCCTATTCAAAAATCAATAAATTATTTGTGAGATTATCCATGGTTGTTTTTCATTTCAGTCCTGTTTTAAATAAGAAACACTGCTATTTGCTACATCTTCACATGATTCATGATTTTATTGTTGATATAACATTTCGTCATAATACTTGTCAACACATATTCATTATCGATTTTCATCTATCTACATGGAATGAAATAATCAGGCATCAATTTTTTGAGTCAAAATATATGAATTCTGCTAAAGATGAAACCTCCTTCATTTTTGACGATATCGTGAAATGATATAAACAAGTTTCACATATGCAATCATATGCCTTGAAAACGAGTTTTTCACTTTTTTGAAACTTATTTCCACTAGTAGGTACTGAACTTCGAAATCGTAAATATACTTACATGCACTGTCACTGATTGCCAAAGATATAAATGTTCATTATTGAAATTGAATGTTATTCATGATAAAGTATAAGTAGACAACTGTATACTGAATGGTAAGTATATTTTTTCATATGGCGTTGAGAATTGAACTTTTCTTGTGACGTGGTCATAATAAGTTTATTGATTACAAGCAAGTTACAAAAATCACCATAGGATTGTATGTATTCGAATTTCTCGTAACAATGTGAAGGAAGTATAAAGATGTTCATTTTCCCACCAAGAAATGCAAAAAGTACCACTGAAATTGTTACGGATTTTCAATTTGGTTACATCATGAATTAATAATAAATTTGACCCCCTCTGACAACACGGCACTGGTGCTGGGAGAATCAGCTCCTGCTATCCTTGTTTAGACAAAGATAGATACTATAGATGTTGCTTCCAAACAAACTGTATTGCCAGGGGTGTGGATGACTTATCTAGTCTGTTCAATGATCGAAGGCTGAAACCATGCAATCCAAGGATTGTCCACGTGACACACACGCAACACCCCCAGAAATTAAATGTGTGGACTGGTATTTTTGGAAATGCCATTGTAGGACCTCTTTTCCTTCCTGGAAATACAACAGGCAATATGTACTTGGATTCACTACAAAATGCCATCGACCCAGCTCCAACAAATATCATTGAGAACGATTCCGCATACGATGAACAGGAACTGATTTACCAACAAGACGGAGCTCCTGCTCAATATTCCCACTAGTGCGCAATTATTATTATATTATATTATCATCATATTATTATATTTACACATTTCCAGGACGATGGATAGGACGACGGGGCCCAATAGAATGGCCACCTCGGTCACGCATTTTTTTTTGCGGGGACACATCAAAAGCAACGAAGAATCATTAACGTATGTCGCGGAGTGTCACATCTCAAATGCTCCATACATTGTCGTTGGAGATTCAACGCTCCATATTTTCTGAACGATTTTTTCGAAAAGTTCTTTCTCAGCCTGTAATGCCTTGCGGTACGTTTTTGATGGCCACCCTGTATATTGCTTTGAAATCAACAGCAGTTCGATTCAATTAACAAAGTCACAGCGTTGCTATGGAAATGTTTGATTACAAACAAATAACTATGTTATTGTCGTATTTTAGAATTGTTAAATTCGGAAGTGGCATTTGGTTTGGTGGCCGTTGCTAGATTTCATTTCGCGTACTCATTCGAGAACGCGAAATGCTCTCTTCGCGTTCGGTTGCACGAAAAATAGTTTTTCAGTGAAGGTAACATGGTTGTCTTCTCAAAATGATTTTATGGAATAGACATGCAGAATGAAGGAAGCCAGCTGGTATCAGCTCATTTGAACTTCTCTCGCGTTTGCGCACACCATATACAAGTCTCAAACATGATTTTGCACTTTGTATTTCCGAGCTATACTTCTGAGTGAGATAATACCATCGACTCACATAACAATAATTTTCCATTCGATGATAGATAGTGCTTAGCACCATATGAAATTCCATGGATAGATATGCTTGTTGAATCAACTTATTTATATGTATTTTTCCAATCTCAAATCAGAGTCCAATAAAATACCAAGAATTTTCGTATGTTTCACTATGGCAAGTGTTTCATCATTGATATTCAAAATGATATCAAGCTGAGACAGATCATTTTTCGTCCCGAAAATCATTCGATAGGATTTTTTGCAGATAATATGTATATACTACTGGCTCAGCTGACATGGAATTACCGACTTTTCCATGGCAACTGACGAGCAGTGGATCTTATGTATCCCTTTCGATCTTGATGATTTCAGGATCATAACTAGCGAGTTAGTGAAAATGCAGGGGGGAAGTAAGACAATATCTCGATTTCTAGAATGAAAAATATTTCCGTGAAAGTATGTGTAGTGAGTGAATTTGATACCTAGATCTCGAATACGAATACACTCCCAACCTGTTTTGCTTCCTGATATGATTTTCAAGAAAAGTCGGTAATTACAGATGGCGAGCAGAATTTCACAAATGATAACTGAACTAGGTCGTTGGTAGCTATCTAGCTCCCGCAAATTTTAGTACACTAACATGATAATCATGGAAAATATGGGGATGTCACAATCAGAAGTGAAACATACTGGATAAAATGAATGTATTACTAATTATTATCATCATTGAATCATGTTTTTTTTGTGAACTCACCTCTTGTCCTTTCATAAGTATCAGCCACTATCTCATCCATTTGTTGGATATATTCAGGAATATAATCAGAATACAGTTTCGTATCTGTTATTGTAAGACCGTGCATCAGAGACTGTTCCTACAAGAGAAGAATCAAGAAAAATGTTACGTGCCTACGATAACAGATGATATTTCAATTATCATTTCAATCACTATTTGTGAAGCATCATATCATGGCATGAATTTCATCACATAGTTGTACAATGTACAAGGAGTGTATAAGTGTTATTATTTGAGTATAGACTGATATACTCAATTAACGCTTTTGGTGCACTAAAAATTGATTTTCCACAAGAATAAAAATGGAGTAATTTCCACCTATTGGTTCAAAAAATAATGCATTCCATGACTTCCAGTGTTCCCCATGCTAAAATAGTATATTCCGTAACAAGAGTTGTGAATTGCATACTACTCACGAAGTTGAGAGAGTCACACAAGCTTATAGCTGCAATTCCACAAGTGCAAGATTGTGTTACAACTGGAGTTGTGTACTATACTCTCTCTACGACCACAAGTACAGTGGGTGTCGTGAAGTTCGCACTTCATGTTGAACATTCTCATAGATTCGTCAGATTATATTTGAGGCATTGTAGAAAACTCACACTCATATCGCAAATTTCTCCATTCCAAACACAAACCAATCAGAATTATGGCATGAAAAGTTCTTCCATTCATTCAGAAGCGTGTTCACTGGTGGAAATGAAATGAATTCAGGAAAAATGAGATATGGACTCACGATGATTGGTTTCCCAGAACGAGTCCCAACCAGCGCGGCCACCAAGCAATTCAGGTTTTCTAATGATACTGAATACCTGAACACAAAAAACTCAATAGAAATTCAATAATATATTGATGAGCTGAATGAATATTTCAACATCGAATTTGATCGAAGTATATTCTTCTGCTGAGTAAATGATTTGCCGTACAAGGTGATATTTCTTGAATGATTATTGCTTCATTCCAACTCTATATGATACATAAGGAAAAATTATCGACGGGAAATTATCCAGTGCCAGATAGATTCTCTTTTCTATATCTGGAGAATCGTAGAACTCACTACGAATTCCTACTTCTCCATGAACTCATTCATTATCTAGTCGATTATCCTGCACCTTTAGAACAATTGAACTTTCACATTCCGAGAACAAAGTGTACTGTGAATAGATTCTCTAACTTCCTTCGTCCTGAACCAATATTCTGATAAAAAATTGTTCTATCTAATAAAATAGTGTTACACTCAACATCTAGAGAAGCTAATGTCTGCGCAATTATCAATAATAACGAAGAACTCTCATCACCTATCAATCACGAAATCGAGTAAGGAATATCATATTGATAGTGGATTTTTGATTCGATACTTCTCTCTCATATGGAGGCTTCTCTATCAACATAATCGTGCTAACTGTGCAACATTATTTCTACGAACTCGACTCGATCAATGACACCTCAATGATCGAAATGGATGAATGGAAAGTTCTAACGTTCAGTTTTCTAATGATTTTCTTCCTCATCCAGTATGTACCATGAATGAATAGAGATCGATTTTGACGATTTTGACAACCAATCAACAAACCAGGATTGTACTAGTAATACTAGTTGTCTGAAGATATTAACTGACAATAATATCGTTTCTCATTTCTTTCATTCATTGTCATACTAGTTCGGTCGATATTCAGCTGAGTTGTACTGAATCGAAAAAAAAACGGATTTTTTGTAAAATATGTCATAGGAAATTGAATTAGGCCAAATCTCATGCAAATCGGTCAAATTATGCTTCAGTTCACCTAACTGGAGGAATTATTCAAGGTTTCAATGAAGAATGAAATCTTGTATGCACCAGGAGCGATATCAGATGATAAGGCCCAGTGGGTGATATTAATTTCCAAGGACACCCTCCTGGTGATATCCCTATAAACGCACTTGGTGCATCAATGAATATTTCATACACAAATGATATTCAATGAAGATGTTTGAGTTTCCCTCAATTTTGTCATCAGTTGATTTTTTTCCATCCTTCTCTTCGTATATGAAAAATGCCCAATTCCACAAGAGAATCATGAGGGTACTGTCTGTATGTTCGAGGAGGTCATACATTCATTTTTCTATCTTCCGTGTGAAATGTTCTCTTCTCGTTTCTTAAAAATGAAGAAGCTATTTTAATTATGTCAATACATTTTCATCCGGGACAGATTTGTGATCTGACCCAAAATGTCAGTGCGCTTGAAATTTAACCTTCAGATACCTAAGTGATAAATTCTCTATTTGTTAGTGACACAATATTTCTCAAAAAGCTTAAATTGATATTTTCAATAGAAACAAAACTTTTACTTCGAATCTGCTTCCGTTTTCATCACAATTTGAATATTTCATCTTCAGCAAATTCGTTTCACACTGGAAAGTGACAGAACAAATATGTCCTGACTATAAATATATTGAAGTAATTATAATTACTTCTATATCATTTTCTAGAAACGTGGAGAGAAATTCCCACACAAAAGCTGGAAAAAAGAATCACCGGAACTGAAGTTCATTCAAAACACTCCAACGTGATATGCATACCTTGATGGCTTCTTGAACTTCTCTTCCAGACGCTGGATGCGAGCCAGACACCACGACGAAAGTGTGCCATTCGAATGTCATGAGTAAAGCCACGACACTCTTCGACACTTTGCTCGACGGCGGTAGGGTTCGGGCGAAGGTGAAGAACACCCTCTTGTCGGACACTCTCGTGTCGCTGCATTTCTGTAATGAGAAATTATAGACAAGATCTTATACAAATGCACGAAGAATGAGAAGTGATCTCTCTCATTATTTGATCTAGGTTATTCTGTGAGTAACAAATTCGAAAGCTTGCCGCGCAACATTACTTATTTTTTTATCCGCTATTAATATGTCATTCTGTTTTTTTTTTCTCGTTTATTCATTCCATATAATAGACCAACTTGATCCTAATATCGTAGGACCAATCATTCGAGCCCCAACTCGATAGGGTCGTGTCCACCACCTCCTGGCGGATTCATCAGATCAGCTCCAGGTCATGATAAATTCGCATCGTCCGGAAAGTCGGTCGAATTCAACAAAATGTTCAAAATTCCATACTGTCAGACAGACACCGAGACAGGTGAAATCACAACAAAAATTTCCGAGCGCAAAACCACCCTATGACCAATAAATTTTGATCAGAATAGGACCATAATAATCAAACTCTACATCCATTTTGGGGCCGCCATGTTGAATTTATGAGTTTTGATGGAAAAATCATAATCTCCTGCCGCGAACACCTCCAGATACCAATTCTGAATGAAATCGAACTATAATCACAAAACTCGTCCGCCATATTCTGCTCATGTCTTTAACAAAAATGCGCACTCAGACTATTGAAACTGGTTCAAATTCAACTTGAGATTATCAAGATTTGATTATAGAGGCAGATAGATGCCGGGACAAGTTGAACTGAATGAATGCTTGTAGAAACGGAATTTGTTCATAATCAAGAGTTTGGATATCATCCTAATTTCTTGCAACTCGAAATTGGTGTTAATTTCTAAATTAGTGCTAATTTCGAGTTTTACTCGAAATCAGTCTCGATGAAATGAAATGAAATGAAATGAAACTGAGAATAATGTTCTTGTGTTTTTCTGAATTATACTTATTTCTTCTTTATAGGTGCTAGTTTCGAATTTGAATTCGAGTTCAAAGTCCTGTAGAAGCTAATCATATAGAACCACGCACATCTCACCACATTTTTCCATTGGACCCGTTAAAGATTCAACAATTAAGCGTCTCAGAGTATATTCGTCGATTGCAAAATAAGCCGAAATATTCCTTAGGGATTTCAACAGGAAACAGGTCAAGGAATTCCTTATTCAATCGCATGTTCCAATCAAAAAGAGCAGACCTCTTTCTTATCATAGATTCGCGATGAAATTCAGTTAGGTTATTGAATATCATGAAAATCATTAACATGAGTAATTTCTTAAAAATTGATCAACAAGAACCTAGATACGAACGCAGCACCTTCCATTACAGAATCTGTGGTGAATTTATGGCTTGAGTGATGAAAGATCATTATAAAATCTCCTACGATAACTAGGTATAAACTTGCAATCATCGAATAATTCTGGACTGATTCAATTCAAGTGCTATAAATTATCTTCGAAACGCAGAATGATGATGAATGGAAAATAGAGGACAACATTGAGATCTGGTCATCAGTCAGAAAGAATCAGTATGTGTAGAGGGTATCCAAATAGTGCGGCGGTTTCTGATAACTGCTCATTGAGATGAGATATCGAAATGCGGGTCATACTATTCGATATGTACTCCTTGAAGGTATTCTGGAATTATTTCAGTTCATACTGGGTGTTCACAAACAGAGTGCCGCACCGAACCTACATTTTCTTCAAATAGGACACCTGTATCCAATGATATTTTCGTAGAAACCTTTCC
The DNA here is from genome assembly GCA_963576655.1 of Gastrophysa polygoni. Classification (NCBI taxonomy): domain Eukaryota; kingdom Metazoa; phylum Arthropoda; class Insecta; order Coleoptera; family Chrysomelidae; genus Gastrophysa; species Gastrophysa polygoni. The sequence continues at coordinate 35,582,295 of OY755083.1, forward strand.
ATGCTGATTACAACGATAAGATTACATAGGAAGGTAAGTAACTTCGACTGTTTTCTCCGTACCGGTCATCCAAACAGTTAGAGATATTGAAGAGCAGTTTTCTCCAAAACATTTCGATTGACCTCTGGGGTAACCTCTTCCGTGAATCAAAGTTGATCATTTTTTTTTATTATACATGATGTTTCAACTCTCCTGAAATGATGGATATCTCGTCTTTCTCAAATGGAATAACGTGAATATTTTCATAGCGATTGATGTCACATTTGATGAGCTTTCATCAGATGCAGACTCGTGAAATATCAAGCGTTTTGAACTTGATGTAAATACTAGGATTTTAATATCACCACTATATCGAATAGGTGAAAATGAATACGTATCATTTATTTACAGACAATGAGAGTAAGCGAGAAGAACTCCAACTTGATGAAAATATCAGGGTTTCATTGTATCAGTGTATAAAAAAGGTGCATACTGAATGCTTATAGATAATCGAGAATAAGATTCATATAGAACAAACATTATGGTTGTATTACTCATTACTTATAGGTGAAAGATGACTTGGAATTTTCACCTATTCGGTACATTGATAATATTGAAATCCTACCTAGTTGAAGTTCAACACGCTGTAACTTTCGTACGACAGATTTCGAGGTACTATAAGTCATCATCATATAAAAACTCATGACATCAATCGCTCTCTAACCGTTTTGAAGCTAGGCGGCTTCGAAGCGTTCCTTTATTCCACTCCAAGGCCGGTAGAGAGAAAACAGTTGAAGATAGAGCCTTCATGTCAATCGATATGATATGACATACTTATGTTTCAAAGCATGACACTCTTCTTAGAGTGATATCTCTCGAGAATATTCGAATTATAACAGAATATTTCACAAAAAATATCAAATCTCAATATATAACATAATGTTTTATGTGCTTGAGAGGAAATTTCATTCAAGTCATTCCATTTTGATCTCAGGGGTGTCTATACTGACATTTCAGCGACACCCTTGTCTTTTTATATCTCCAGAATCTTCTTGACTAATTTTGCACTGGAAAGGTCTTCAACCGAACGACAATAGTGTAGTCGAAGGTTCATCTGTTGAAATTAATGTTATCCTAGCGCCTCCTTCGGACTTTTTTTGACGGTCCGATGTTGCGAACGCAGTCTGTGAAAACATTCGTGTTGACCAATTCCAGTGATTAGGATGCCTGGTGGCTGACTCAACATTTTATTGACGGTCAAGAGTATGTTGATCTAAGAACGGAAACGTGAGGGTGAATGAGGTCTTTTTCAGACACACCGGTTGCGGCCGGTCGGACGCTGTCCGGACGGTTTTCAGAATTGTAGTGTTGTACTTGAACTAATAGTGCTTTTCATACACAACGGCGCCGGCAGGCTACCGGCCGGTTCCCGGATTCCGTCCGTCGCTGACAATACGGAAAAATATCCGACCGGGTTTTCCCCGTAGTGGTGTAAACAAATGCATTGGTTGTTTCACACACTCAACGTTCGTTCCATATATCAATCCGTTTTCAACTGCAGGGGTGTATAGTTTGAAATATAATATAAAATAGTTTGAATTGGTCAGTGACACCTTGTGTCACTGGCCAATAGAGAATTTCTCTTTTAGGTATCTAAGGATTTAATTTCAAGCGCAGTGACATTTTGGGACAGATCCTAAATCTGTCCTTACTACAAATATATTGCAATGATTTTTAATAACTTCTACTCTATTTTTTAGAAGCGAGGAGAGAAAATCCCATTAAAAGCTGAAAAATGAATATACCACGTCCTCGAAGAACTTACAGACAGTATTTGAAATTTCGGTTGCAGAAATCACTTAACGAAACGTCCGGAGAGCGTCCGGCCGGTCGCAACCGGTGTGTCTGAGAAGGGCCTAACTGGGTAATATAGCACGATGTTCTGAATATTCTACATAATTTTTTCAGTTTGTTCTTCACGATTTCGTATTGTCGAGCAACATCACTAGTCTTCCAGGGTATATCTCGGAATTCCGAGTTGCAATTTGACAGTGTTGTGCTACAATCATTATTCGTCGTTGTTCAGAATTCAGTTTTTTTTTATTTCTACGTTCCTATAATAGTATATGTTTTACGTAACAAGAGTTCTGAATCGTAATCGTGAATCGTATCCGCGCAGCGTAACTCCACGACTGCGTAATTTCATAACAACTTGAGGTGTGTACTATATTTTTTCTACCACCACAAATACAGGGAGAGTCAAACAATTTGCGCCATATGGATAACATTCCCATCATCAGTATTCACAAAATTTCATCATTTATGAAATCAATTATATCATCAAATTTCAAAATTTGTTTTTATATCAGGCCTTGCTGATTTGAGTTCAGTGGATTCATCTTCGTCCACGGTTTTTCGTCTTTTTTGTCGTGGTTTTTATGAAATGCCTCTCGTTGAGGCCTTAAAATATTTGGATCATATCTGGATTCAATTATAATATCTGACAGTCTTCGTTTGTTAGGTCCTCAGAGCCAGTATTGATTTTTGAATCAACCAATTTTGTACGATCTCTGTGATCCTTCACGTGATCGTTGATTGGTATTTGATAATATATATGTTTTATTCAAATTCAAATTCAAATAGTATACATAATAATTTCATACAGTGTGAATAAACATGAATAGGTCACCGAAGTGTGTATATCAACTATAAGTTGCTATACCACTTGTGTGTGACTTCTCATGCTATTGTGAATGTATGAATAATTTCGATCTCTACAAATGTTGAATAGTAATAATCAACAGCAGTATCAAACGGATCGTTGTTACTGAAGTGACTACTGACGCACTGACTATTATTTTGGTAGTGTGGTTGTAAGCGAGAATTGCTTGTATAGTTTTGATTTCTATTAAAGTTTTTGAGAAACCTTTGGCATTTATCAAACGCACATGTTCGATCAGGGTCAAGTGGAATCTTCCGGCTATTCCATTCGATTGTGGATGATGCGGCGAACAGAAATGACCGTGTTTCTGAATTCTATTCCGTTCTCAACTACAATGCATTTTGGTATTTCACGATGTGACAAGAATTGACTGGAATTCAAATAGTTCGCTTGTGCGTATACCTAGAAATGATATCGATACTTGTCAAAAATTTTGACAGTCCTAATGTGAATGTATCAGAATGCAATATTTTGAAAGGTTGTGAGGCATAATGTATAAGATTCTTTGCATATTCACTTTGTTGACAAAATTTGCGCCCGTTGATGTGAGTTTGAATCGCTTCATCAATGTTTGGCCAATAATATTCTGTTTCTATTCTTTGAACGGTTTCATCGATTCTACGGTGGTTCGATTTACCCTCGTGATAATTTTCGAATTCAATTTCGATTTCGTTCCTGACGGTGACATCAATTAATTCCATTTCACAGTATTTGAATCTTATTATTGGTCATTTGAAATTTTACTACAGTGCAATAAAGAACGGTTCGTATACTGTCTGCAAGTTATTTTAGGAGGTGGTTTATTTTTATCTATTACTTGTTGTGAGATCTTCCCTCTCTTCTTGCTGAACAATCATCATAGGAATTATAATTATTATCTCAATATATTTGCAGTAAGGACAGATTTGTGATCTGCTCCAAAATGTCACTGCGCTTGAAATTAAACCTCTAGAGACCTGAAAGAGAAATTCTCTATTTGTCAGTGATACCTTGATTTTTGAAAAATGTTCTGAAGACAAATATTTTCAATGGATATCGAAATTTTTACTGATCTTGATGTAATGGACGATTCGGGAACGAATCTGCTCTCGTTTTCAACACAACACGGGAAAGAAGAATTCGTTGATTCAAGCAATATTTATTTCGATCAACCAAATAAAAGTGTCATATATGCACCACAAAATATAATGTTGAAACGAGTGACATTTGATCTTGTTTCAAGAGCGAATTTGAGGTTTCAGTCAACTGAATATTCTTCGGATGAACAATATACCATGTCAAACCAATTACCTTATGTTTTATTTCAACGCAAAATTGATTCGATCCAATTCATTATTTTGTTGATCGGAGTGTGGAAAATGTTTGAATCGGCAAAATTCTATGTCACATCAACAACATGTATCTATCAATTTGATGCAGTAATTCATCTCTCCAAGTGATCATTTCGTTGATCCGAAAGTGAAGAATGTTTGAATCAACCGAATTTCTGATCATATCAAGACAATCTTTTGTTTGGATTCATACACGCTTTCGAATCAGTGAAGTAGATATTTTGTTGAATCAACTCTACTAAACGGTTGAATCAAATTTGCTCATCATTGGATCGACAAAATATGTCATTCGATCAGAGCATTATTCCGATTCAGTTTAGTTACCTCCCTTGGTCCACTGAACATAAGAATCCATTGAACAAACTGAACCAATCATCAGTGTAAGATATTATATGTTCATGGTGATTCCATCCTAATATTAAATATCTTGGCACCGTTCTCCAATTGGTATTTGTAAACAGAGCCATCTATTGACTAGTATCATGATGGTAATATGAGTATTTCATTCCAATGTACCAAATTTACGTTTGATTTCGTCATTCTTTTCTGAATTATTGTGATACTGATGTAAGAAATGATCGAAATTTCATATAGATCTATTGAGGAGGGTACATGAGGTACAGGTATTTCATAGGGTATTGAATTTGTTATGTAATAATATATTTGGGCTCATTCACCCTAATGATTGACCCATTCGCCATTAATTTTCACAGTGATGAAGTAATATTCATTTAGGTATACACTATCCAAAAAAATTAACATGCTGCAATATGATTGTCAATAATTCACTCGATACGCTCAGGATATGGAAGTTGTTGAATTTTGAAGAACAAATAATGTATTATTTCTGCATATCTTCGACCTCCATATCCGAGTAGAATCTAGTAGTTATTCACAAATCTAGCTCAGAATCAGTTTTCAAACTCATCCGAAATTCTCAGATCAATAATTTCTGATACTGATGGAAAATAATCCACATATTTCATTCCATTCGCGTATTATAATTCAGTTCATCATGATTATCAGCTGGAAGTGAGAAAGAACGTATTAGATTACTTTATATTCTTCAATCGAGCAAAATCAGTTGTCTGAATCGATCCTATATTGGAGTTGGATTTATATTACCATTTGTTCAAAGTGAATCGATGAATAATTCGTTCGATACTCATAGTCTTGGAAAGATAGATTTGATTCACTCAGTTCAAAGAAATATGTTATTGATTCGACATTATCATTTATTCAATTCGAATTGAAGATGGTTCAGTTTGATCAATATATTTTCGAATCAAGCATATATGAGAATTGTATCAAGAATCCCATTTCGTCCATGCAATAGTATGGCGTCATTCGATGAATATAACTGATGATTGAAATGAATGATATTTAATTCTTCGAATAATTTCAACCAGATATATTTGGTTGGATTAACAAATCCTTTTTTTTCCGTGAATGAATGAATGATGTTCATCTTCGTGAAGTTTGTGATGAAAACTGTAACTTCTTAGTGTGATCTCGAAAAAAATTCGTTAAAGAAGAAAATTACCAGCTTTCTCGCGGCAGTACTCTAAAAAACCAAGGAAGCCTTCCATTTCTCTTTCTCGTCCATATCTATTGACATCCGCCGAGCTTGTCGGTAATATCAGGAAGTCTATCGTTTTCTAATTCAGATTCCGATATTCTACAAAATCTCTCCATTTTCGTTTGCCCGAGACATCTATCTTTTTTGAGACTTTCATCCCCCGAATAGGGGAGGACCATGATGACTTGCTGGGCCTAATTATATTTCGATTGGAAATTTCATTTAGTAGGCTTTCCACCTCTTCTTTGTGTACGAATGGATACCTATGAAATTTGGTATGAACATGCCATATCTTCTTGATATGAAATATCTGGATATTCTTCACAAAGATTCATCTTTGAATGTTTTTCATCTTCATTCAGATTATTTGTACCAGTTTTATGAATATATATATATATATATATATATATATATATATATATATATATATTTTCCATTCATTCATTGAGAAAGGTTGGTATTTTAAATTCGTTGATTTTGTGTCTTCCATTTCCCTGGAATAGATGAAATATCATTTCACACAAATATACGTTGAAAACAAATCGAAATAATAGGAATTATTTTCTTAATTTATGAAAAAGTGAACCTTCAGGAATTTGTCTAACCTGTTTGTATAAATCACGCCAATCGTTTGACAAAGGTCTTATCCATTCATCAATTAGAGAAAATATGTACACTCATTATTCTATCAAATTCATTCACCAAAAAGAGATCGTTATTTTTCGATCACTAATATCTTCATCACATTCTCTTTTCAAAACATTATAGTTACAGGCAACACTACATTTCATTTCCACACATCCCAAGTGACAATACACAAATTCAAATCATACAAATCATATATATTATTGTATATTATCATATATATTATTGTATATATTATTGTATATTATGTATATTATTTAGACATATGTATATATTGTATATTATATTATACAAATAGCAGTCGAATGGTAGCCATAGTGTTTTGTTCAATCACTATCAAAGTCAAGAAACAGAACAGAGAATCAGTAGAAAATTATGACATCATATATCAAAACGCCATCTACTATTTTGGAAGCATCACTATACAAGTCCACCATGACAGTTTCTGCTTGGGCTACTGGAAGATTCATTCATTCAAGAATTCTTATGTGAGGTGTTTTCTATGATGTCTACATAGCTACATGAAAGATTCAGGATATTCAGATATCGATAATATAAATCTCGAGGTTTTTCACTCGGGTTTTTTGTTTCATGATTATCAAATCCCGATTGAGGTAACTCTCATCCCTCTGATCCGCGAAATTTCTATAAAGCGTTCCTTTATATTCATTTCGAGTTGGATATATACATCTAACTTGTCGTTTCTGCAATTCATCTATGGATGCATTCAATAAATAAGTGTGATGGAAAATATTGATATACACAACTAACTTGTCGTTTCTGCAATTCAGCTATCAATGCATTCAATAAATAAGTGTTATGGAAAATATTGAAAGGTATTTATAATCGAATCGAACACTGCTAGGTATCTATCGAGTTCATTTGGGTTACCGTCGAATTGCGGTACGCAATTCAAAAATTCAGACTTGAACGTTTCCGTCATCTTGATCAGATTATCCCAGGAATTGTTTGGTTATATCGAGTCGAGTCGATAGTTAGTTCCAGTCAACACGTTATTTCATTCGTGCTCCACTAAAAGTGATTTTGAGTGACTTGTTCATATCTGAGAATCGCCAAATCATCATAAGTAAGTGTTTAGATGGTTTTGTCTCCTCTCTAAGACGTTAATGTGATCTGATTATCTGATCATCACATCCTGCAGAACAAGGTCGTCTCACTAGAATCCAATATGCGACAACGTCAGCCAGCAATGAAAGTTCAAGATATGCAAGTTGAAATATTGAAAAGACTCAAGAGAGAGAGAAATGTAATTATATTGGGCCTTCCGGAACAAAAAACTCTCAATGAACACATAGCAGGATCCGAAATGATCGTTGATAAGATTGCACCAGAAAATGATAATCTAAATAAAATCTGCATACCGGATCGGGAAACTAAGGCATGGTAAGAAGCCCCGTCCACTCAAACTATGTCTCAATTCTCCCGACGAAGCCCTCCTGATATTACGAAATAAATCAAAAATTTCCAAACGTTACCCTGACCTTACTATCAAATCCGATTCAACACCTGCTCAATCCAAGTTCCTTTCCAACTTACGAATCCAGTTGGACCTAATAATCAGAAACGGCGGAAAAGACATCACGATTAAGTACATCAACAGAATACCAAAAATTATTTCCTTGAATAGTAATTCAATTGATAAAAATACCGTATCCAAGAGAGATCGGGAAGAGGAAAACTCTCTCAGGCGTCAAGATGGATTGAAAATGTCTTGTATATCAGAGGTCGCAACTATCAACAACCAATAGCAATCATCGAAGATAATATTTTGGAACTGCCATGGTTACGAAAATCTCGATGAATTCATGCTCACAAATAAAGACTTCTTGGTACTATGTCTGTGTGAAACATGGCAGATCTTTGAACTGGCAGATTTGGGCACCCTGAGAGTTATCAGTTCATCGGCTGTCAAAGAAAAATCGTAGAGCTAGTGGTGGTATATGTATATATTATGAGAAAAAACTCGAAGTAATAATTCTCGACATATCCCCATGGTGGATAGTCTGTCATTTTTCTGACCAAACTATAAAATTCGTAATGTGCTCTGTATATTTCAAACCTTCTTTAGATCTTGTTCAGGTATTGAATAGTTTTCAAGTAGTACTCAATGAAATATTCGAGAAATATCATGATGTTCCTCTTATCTTTTGGCGGCGATTTCAATTGCAGGGTCGCCAACCTCAATGCAATACCGGTAGAACTACTTGGAAATACCGATCTGTTCGAACACAGACTGAGTATGGATATGGTATTGAATACACGAGGGCGTTATATTCTTGAATTCATGCAGACCAATTCATTATCTTTACTCTTGATAGACCTGCACAATATACTTATATTTCGCACAATGGTAAATCCGTCATGGACCTAGTATTCATCACCAATACTACACTCGATCTCATATGTAATTTGCAAGTTCTCTACCAAGATCTGATATCAGATCATTTTCCTGTTGCTATAACCATCTCGTATAACTTCGAAGCTGAACTAGATGAAAAGAAACCTATTCATTCCTCTGATCCACCAATGCTGAAATGGAACGACTCTCTCAAACTCAACTACAAACTGGCATTACGGAATTCTTGCAAAGCCCATTATAACCCTGAAATACAAAAATCACATGAAAACTTTTGTTCCGCCATTTATGAAACTTCCAGCATCTTGAAACTCACGAAGCAACATCATTACTCCTCACATTCCGTTAAGAGAAATAATATGCCTCAGTTCGACTATGAGTGCATTGAATCTAAGCATAACCTGAAGAACCAATTGAAAGCGCTCAAAACTGAGAATTTTGCTCTTGAAATTAAAAAAAAACTTTTTGGACTCGAAACGCTCACATGAAAGATTACTCAAATGCAAAAACAGACATTTCATCAAGAATTACTCAATACTTTGAATAACTGCAATAAACCTAAAACTTTTTGGTCCACCATCAAATCATTCCAACCAAAAAAATCTGCAAAAACTCTGAGCATACAAACTTGGGAAGATTTTTACTCCAGAATTTATCCCCCGCCTCTAGTAGATAATTCACGTTTCTTTGATGCCCGTCATCCCTATCTCGACGCAACAATAACCTCCTCAGAAATACACTCAGTCATAAACTCATGTAAAAACAACAAATCACCAGGTTCTGACTCCAATACTTATGAGATCTTGAAAAATCTTCCAAACAACTGGATACTCTACTTGACATGCTTATCCAACGATATCCTAGAATCCACACTTTTTCCTAGCAGTTGAAATGAAATTATTTTATCCATGGTGCCCAAAAAAGGCCCTACAGAAGACCCTACGAATAACAGAGGTATCGCACTTGTTAACTGACCTGCAAAGATTTTCACTCATGTTCTGCTGAGACGACTGAACACTTGGAATGAAGACAATACCATTTTGCCAGAGATACAGTCTGGGTTTCGCAAAGACATGGGTTGCCTGGACAATGTTTTCATTTTGACCTCCGTGATACATTTACATCTGAGGTTGCAGTATTTGTTGACTATAAAAGAGCGTTTGACTCTGTCAATCACTCATTACTCTGGTCAAAACTCTTCTCTATGGGGATCAGTTCGAGAATAATTTCTATATTCAGAAACATCTACAACAACGCACGAATGAGAGTCAAGGCTACCGAAGGACTTACCAAATCCTTCAACGTTACGACTGGTGTTCTCCAAGGCGAATCGCAGAGCCCGTTACTGTTTGCTTCATTTCTCTCTGACATTGAAGCTTTCTTTCATGCAAACGGTGCTAACGGAATCAACATTGATTACAAAAATGATCTGATGCTTCTATACGCGGACGACCTCGTAATTTTATCCGATTCAGAAGTGGATCTTGGTCGAAAACTCAAAATACTTGAGCGTTACAGTGAAAATAACTTTTTACCCGTCACTGAGCAAAAAACTAAAATTTTGTGTTTTTCGAGGGGCAACTACCAATCTGATAATATTCATATAGAAATAATACCATTGCAATAGTGAGGAAGTTTGTTTATTTAAGAGTAACATTCTCTTCTTCGTCTTTTTTTCGCGATATGGCGTACACATCAGCTGATAAGGGAAAGCAAGCTGTAGGTGCTGTTTTTTCTGTTATGGCGAAAACTTAAATGAATTCCTGGAGAGCTAGAGAGAAATTATTGGAAACCCTTGTTCTTAGCGTTATGACACACTGTGTTCCTGTTTGGAGATTACGTTTCGATGATATTCTGGAGAGAGTACAACTCAACTTCTTCAAAAAAATCCTGTCCATATCGGTGAACACTCCTGGCTATGCCATAAGGGTTGAAGTAGGTGGAGTGAAAATTCTGTACAACATTTTCAAGCAAGTTCTTAATTGGCTTATCGAAATACTAGAAATGAGAGATGATCGACTTCCCAAAATATGTTTCAAGAGATCAGTCAGCCTCAACAAAACTTCAGGCATGAAATATAATTGGGCTCTTCAAGTCAAACAGCAGCTGGAATATGTGAACTTCAATTCACCCTTGGATGAAATCACAGGTACCCAACTCAGACAAAAAAAGAAGTCGATGCTCTCTCGATATGTCTCAATTGAAAGATGATGACCAATCATTATTATTTCGATCCACATTCCTCCCAATCAGCCAGTGCTTCACACTTTCGAATCAAACACAAAACTACCTGCATATGAAGGTTCCGCTTCAAGTCATCAGGTCTATTGCGCAACTCAGGCTATGCAGTACCTTCGCAATGGAATTTCCTTATCGTGGTTCAGCTTATAACATCAATCCAAGAGAACTATGCTCAGTGTGCAATCAGAACGAGCAGGAAACAATTGAACATATCCTGTTCGAGTGTCCTATTTACTCTACCATGCGACCTCCTAATACATCATCCTTAGATAACATCAATAACTTGATTGATACTCTCAATAATATTACGCCCTCCTCTGCTAAAACTCTATCATCACATATATGTAATATATTGCTTCGCTCATTAATTATGAATGAGTGAATAGGTCTTTCCTCTTCCATCTGATAATTGAGTGTTGTAAAACTGTGCACGCTATTACGCTAAACCAGAATTAATATTTTTGTTCATATTTTTTACTATCTTGAAATTGGTATATTTAGTTTAATTGCAAGGATATGTATTATATTATATTTCTTGAGTTCGACCTACTCCTTGTTTATAAAACAAGGAAACAATAAATAGAGAATATTCCCGAGAATATTCATTGAATGTTCAATAGACGAACTAATTGTAGTTACATTGAAAGGTTCAGTACTTTGGCATCTCTCATCATGAAACAACTACTGTATTTGCAATTTTCGTCTCCTCCTGGGTCGTTGGTCTCGCAGATGTCTGTTCCAAAACTTGATGATTCATCAATATGGCATGAGTCCTCTTCGGGTTTGCGAGTTGAGTTCCTTGATTCGAGTCGAGAGCCACGCTGGTTCAAACAACTCCACGATACGAATCGACACTTCAAATTTCTGGTAAATCATTGGAACGAAATTATCCCGTTCGATACGGTACAATCCAGATATCCTACCGACTGTACCTTCGATCATTGAACAGACTAGATAAGTAATCCACACCCCTGGCAATACAGTTTGTTTGGAAGCAACATCTATAGTATCTATCTTTGTCTAAACAAGGATAGCAGAACCTGATTCTCCCAGCACCAGTGCCGTGTTGTCAGAGGGGGTCGAATTTATTATTAATTCATGATGAAACCAAATTGAAAATTCGTAACAATTTCAGTGGTACTTTTTAGCATTTCTTGGTGGGAAAATGAACATCTTTATACTTCCTTCACATTGTTACGAGAAATTCGAATACATACAATCCTATGGTGATTTTTGTAACTTGCTTGTAATCAATAAACTTATTATGACCACGTCACAAGAAAAGTTCAATTCTCAACGCCATATGAAACAATATACTTACTATTCAGTATACGGTTGTCTACTTATACTTTATCATAAATAACGTTCAATTTCAATAATGAACATTTATATCTTTGGCGATCAGTGACAGTGCATGTAAGTATATTTACGATTTCGAAGTTCAGTACCTACTAGTGGAAATAATTTTCAAAAAAGTGAAAAACTCGTTTTCAAGGCAAATAGATATGATTGCATATTTGAATGTAATTTTCAAATCTGAAGATGAAACTTGTTTATATCATTTTACGATATCGTCAAAAATGGAGGAGCTTTCATCTTGAGCAGAATTCATATATTTTGACGCAAAAAATTGATGTCTGATTATTTCATTTCATGTAGATAGATGAAAATCGATGATGAATATGTGTTGACAAGTATTATGACAGAATGTTATATCAACAATAAAATCATAAATCATGTGAAGAAGTAGCAAATAGCAGTGTTTCTTATTTAAAACAGGACTGAAATGAAAAACAACCATGGATAATCACACAAATAATTTATTGATTTTTGAATAGGATTGTCTTTGTTAACATACTTCTTACTCTAACTTCCGTTGAATCTTTCAATTTATTTGCCTCATGATGAAGTCTTACAGTGAAATATTCCTCCAAATTAGTTTGACTAGTTCCAAAAACAGTCAACGGAAAATTTCTCATTGTTTTGTGTAGAAGAAGTATAGAAATATCCTTATATTTTTTAGCAAAAATGTTAATTGAGTTCATCATTATTCTCAGTGATTTTTCAGCAGCTTCGCATATTTTGGCTACAAATAAGGAAGCATTTATCAGTGCTACATATTTTACCACAAGACACTGTCGCAGCTGGGTATGGGTATAATCAATATAATCTAATCAATTCAATTTAAATTCATTTTTATCCATTCCATTTGGGAAAATGCTTCAAAATCTCGAATGATACGACAATGGTAACTCGCCTATGAAATGACGTGTTTTGATCGCCGGTTCAAATTGTCTTTAACACACCTCACAACGTCTCACCATTATATCAAATCACCAAAACAGGAAATAAACTGAGTTTCTGATGAATTCTGAGTACACAAAACTGAAGACAAGTTGAATAATATCGATAAATCAAAACGTGAATAATGACCGATACCAAACAAAGCAATAATCGCCGTCGACTGTCAATATCAGATTGCGGTGTTGCAACGTTGAGCAAAAAGTATTCACGATACCCATGCTGGTCCTCGAGCCCCCAACAAAGTAAAATTGCTAAGTCTCAGAATAATGTAGCAGTCTTCTATTAATCGGAACTGATTCATGATCGTCATGACCCAAATTCATTATTATATTTGTGCATTGAACTACATGAATTCATAAGAGACTTTAAATATTATGGACTATTCATCACTCTTTGATGATTGGATATGACAACACTGGCGACGATTGGGTACTAATATTATGATAATTCTGGGAATTCATGTAAGCATCAGAATATTTGTTTTGTGATCCTTCCAGTGGGTTTGTTGTTCGGAGGACTGTACCAATAGAGGTATTGCAGCTGACGTCACAAGATGGCTGTCAACAGCTGATAGGGCTACAAATAGAGCATTTATTCGTGTGTGAAGTATTGTTTTTTTCGTATTTTTTTGTGATAATCACTGATTTTTATGAACTTTGTTTTAGTACTTATGATATCTGTTGAAATTAGGTAAAATCTCTCTTTTGGCGAAAAATTGAACGGTTTTCCTTGAGATGTCATTATTTCCAGGATTAGGGTATGCAGCTTATTCAATATTTGGGGTATGAAGAAGAAGTGAAAGACATACTTTCCGTGAGTGATTGGATCTGGATTTCGTTGGAGGGACAGATCCACATACCTAGATCACGTCATACATCTGTACACATCACATATATCTACCTCTACCACATGTGGATAGGTGATCTATCTATGCCTTTACATGAACTTTTATTGTGCCTACATATGAAAATTATATCCAGATGAAATTCAGAAGGTTCCTAAGAATGTGATACTGCATTACTTGCTCTTTGATGTAAACCGTTCCATAAAATAGGCCAAATCAGTGCTGGTGCAAAAATCGTTCCATACTGTGCAGGAAGTATTTGAAGTATTCCTCAAATGAAAATTTGTTATGATGTATTTTGTCATACATGTATGATATATTTCATATGTTACTGTAAATTATTTTAATGAATCATCTTGGTATTAGGTATATGCAAATATCAATACTATCTCTTTTGATATTATTCATTGGAGTGAGTAGGTTACCATTTTTTTTGTTGGAGTATAGTGATTAGGAAGAATTATATTCTTTGGACGTTCAAGCATCATATACATATGGTATGTTATTGCTTATTATTGTACAATAATCAGTTTATATCAATATCCTATATTTGTTGAGTTTTGCTATACTTATATTTCTTCTATTAGGTACTCAAAACAATCTTCAACGGAAATCCGATAGAAAATTATGAATTTATTCCTCCGAGAGTACTTAGTACAATAATGAATGAAACTGTCATGTGAAATGTTCGAATAGGTATATCAATATTGAATAAATTCATTCAGTTCACTCAAATAATATGCTCAATACATTAATGCAAGCAATTTCGTATTCAAGTTTAACCCTTCCAAATTGAAATCAGTTTGCGCTGACTTTTCATAGTTTCTGTCTTCCAACTAGAATATATATTCGGAGAAATATCTCAGAGTTAGGAATGTGACTTTTGATTCAACCCTACTCCTCAGTTGTCTTTCAATTGATATTAATCAATGGTATCCTCCTGACTGTATCTCTTCAGTTTTTGTTTAATATCCCATATTTTGTCATTTAACAATGGCGAGGTTGACCTGAAAAATGTTTAGTCATGGACTCACATGTAATGAGTTTCTCCAGTTCATTACCTATAAAGATATGTGCAGAGGAAACAAAGTGATTGCTTCATCTGTGAAATCATCAGTATGAAGAGCTGCAAACTACCTAGCACGTCTCTCCTCTGGCAGTACAGGTTCAATCTCCCTTTGTAAGTTTCAGATTGAAGGGAATAAAAAAATCACATCCTCATCGTTTACAACAGCCCATTTCAGCACAAAACCTCATAATCCATTTATGAATAAAAAAATAAACCTATTCAGCAACATGTACATCCTGAGAAATGGTATATTCAAACCAGGAAATCAATGCATATAACACACTTAGAGACTCTTGCACTCACTTCGCAATGAACCAATAATCATGATTACGTCAGGAACAAACCCCTAACATATCCATTATCTCCAGAAAATATCATTCAAGACACATGTATTCTAATGGTTTGTTTGTCCACCCATCAGCTTTTCGACAGCTGTTCGACACAGGTGAGTTAATCTTCTTCTACGATGCGTAGAACTCCTCAATACTTTATAAGCATATGTTTTTCAGGATTTTTTTCATCTTTGATTTGTATTTTTCTTGGGTAGGGATGATATGGTATATGGTAATGCATTATACAGGTCCATGCATAAGACTCTCGATTTATTTATCCTTTTGCGAGAGTGTGGTAGCTTATCCTGACCTCGTGTATTATGGGAATGGATGTCCCTATGTGAGGAGAATTTATTTATGAATGCCAACTAACGAAAGGAATCATTCTAGAAAATTCGTACCGGAATTGATAGCTATAGAAAAAAATGTGTTGAAGTTTGTACTTGGCGGATATAGTTCTCAACTGTAAAACAGGAATACCTATCGTCAGCCTCACGAAAAATATCGTTTCAAAACACGTTCATCAAACGAACAACTTTCAATATCATCTTGTCTATTTGACCTCACATATAATGAGTATAATACCCATTTTTTGTACTCATGTACAATTGTACATGAGTCGTCATATAAAAAAAGAGAGACAACGTAACCTAGATCTCAACCTTATATCATAATGTTGACTAAGTAATCACAAAAATTCTTTTATAGAGTAATAACTTCCTTTGAAATGAGTTACCAAGGAACAGGATTTCATCTCGGGTGGTAGTTTATAGTAAATTTGAATGCCAACGTCATTCGGGGATCTATAGAGAATAGAGATTTTGAGAAAGGGACATAGAAGTCATCTTTTATTCTGGTATCCACATTGTGAATTCCAGAGTTCTTCATAAATCATATGAAACAAAACAAAATTTTTTATCTTTTGAAAACACGCAGAGGAATGTTATGAGGGAAGACAGATTTTGAAATTTTCTTGTAAGTCTGGGGGTCGTTAGCATCAGGTAAGACTTCACTCAATGAATAGTTCCACAACTTTGACGTTTTATTGATGAATGCTGCTTGATAGAGCTATTCGACAGGTCTCGAGCTTGACAATGCAAATCTATGATGGGGTTAATCAGCCTGAACTCTGGTTTGTCCAAGGATCCGTTCAGGAACTTGCTTAGAGTGAACTCAACCTACTCTGCTTCCGAAAAGAGTAATGATGTTTCTGACATCTATAACAAGTTGATATACTGTTGTATATTCTAACAATTATTATCCAGATCTGAGTCAAATAGAAATATTACATATTTATGCAAACACAGTATCAACAAATATTGACACATTGAAGATAACCTCAAAACAAATAACCTCGCGTCGTGACACTTGACATTTATTCAGGCAGGTTTATAAGCGGGTACTCTGAGTACGAGGTCCGTATATACAAGGTTGTCTCATTTTTTCCTGGCCAATAGCAGTGCGCCTTCGGATGACGTCACTCGTTCACCCGGAGCAGCCTGGCGATTGCCAGGCGGCTATCATTATTGATAAATTACACTTTTTTCAATTGAAGGTTAGAATTGGGAATCTCTTTTGACATTATTCGCTGATTTTGATATCCTTATTTGGGGTAAGATTTGATTCTCCAGATTGCCAATTTTAGGTTGATTTCCAGCGAACGAATAAGCCAACCTTTGTAATAAGGCTAGTATTTATATCATATCATGTAATTTTATGATGAGTAGTGAAATTGGTTCGATATGGTATGAGGTGGATGCTCAAATGGAACTGCACTGAATATATTATTGTGACTATTCGAATTCCAAAAACCTCTGCAATTCTGGGAAAAATGATCGGAAACAGTAGCAGACAAAGTAAAAACAAATTCCAGTCCAAGAACTAGTGGAGAGTGCATCGGGGAAGATAAGAGGATACCAAATATAGATTTATTTCTTACACGATGATGATTTGTAATCAATTTCCAAGCAAATATTTCGATGATGTCTGAATTCGAATTCAAATATTCAATTATAAATAAATGACAGTTGTGACACAATACCCACAGAAATCAAATTCTGATAACATGGGGAAACAGTGTCGACATATTTTCACTCTCCGCTACCCGCGTTCTCCTCGCCCAAATGCCCCCTTATGAGATATATGTATTTATGTACCTTGCTCTGAGTAGCCATTATCGGTATATTTCTAATGAGGTGATCATAGCAGCCTAGCAGTGGAATCGCTCGTGATGGCATAATAGACGATATTTCCGTTGAGCTCCGATCATGGAAATGTCTATAAAAACGGAGAAGGATAGAGAGAGATCACCCATCTTTCTACGATGTTCTAGTGACGTCAATGAATTCGTGAGTGTAGTGAGACTGGGCGAATAACTGAATCACCCACTAAACGACTCTCTGAATATAATCCGAGAGCTTCATGTTTGAGAGCTGAACTCCAAAAAAAAACACTCCTCCAGAATTTGCGCTTTGGAGGAGCTGCTGGGGAGTGAAGTATTTCTTCGAACCATGTTTTTCAGAAGTAGGTCATGAATATTGACGACTTCAAAGGAAAAGTGGTACCTGACATGGTACACACGCATGAAAGTATCGAATATATCTTATGTTTCATGATTTTCAGATAGATCTTCACGAATCTCAAGAAGGGAGATCCAAAATGAACATGAATCTCCATCTAAATATCCCAGTTAAAGCTCGGATTTTTAGGTCAAAATTCCGAGTTATAGCAAAGAATTTTTGAGGCTACAATTCTAACTAGTAAACCGAAATTTCAGAAGAACAATAATTTCCATTTTTAATATCCTTTCCAGGGCTTCGTATAATATAAAGCTATAGATGATCTAAGTTTCGAATACACTAATGAGCAAATAATTCACTGAATATCTTTTCTCACCGAATGCCCCACGTGTACTTGATTTACTTGCAGGATTTTCTAATCTACATGATGAGTATTCTTGAATCCCTGTTCACGTAAAATTCAGACACTTTCGGAAAAAAGCTTCACGGGTGTTTCGTAAAGCTCCATAAATCTCTTGTTTGGGAGCCATTCCAATGCGTTCATTTATTCCGTAGATATTATGTACTGTGTGAGTTTTACTCGTTCAATATATCTGAAATATTTTGGTAAAACATCTCCCGAAATGAAATATCAACTTCAGCCTGAATATTATATTATATTTCAAGCGACTACGATTGATGAGAAAAATCCA
Organism: Gastrophysa polygoni; assembly: GCA_963576655.1. NCBI lineage: Eukaryota > Metazoa > Arthropoda > Insecta > Coleoptera > Chrysomelidae > Gastrophysa > Gastrophysa polygoni. The sequence continues at coordinate 35,600,929 of OY755083.1, forward strand.
CAATTATTCTATCAGTTTTCTGTTTTGAGCACACATCAGACTCTCTTATTGTATTATTGAATTGAACTCGATTATTCTGTTGAAATTCCATCATGATTCCTTTCTCGTTTGAAATTATAATATTCAATTATATTACTCATACAATGGGATACTCATGTAATTGAGTATTTCAATGAACAATAATCACCAGATTTCCAATTTTGATTTATGGAAAAAAAATGATGAAACCTAACTGTAGTTTTACTAGCTCTATTCATGAAATTTGAAATCGCATCATCATTATTATGATTTCGAATTCTAACAGCTCTTTTCATTCTGAATTCAGCGATTCAGTTCACATTTTGGTTAAACTTGTTTCGAGTGCAGTTCTGATGATTGAAGATACTAATGGAAGAGCTTCGACTTGAACTAAACATATCGATATTAAGTTCATCGAAGATAAAAATGGCAGTAAAGTTTATCACATCCAAGGAGAGAATCAGTTAGCTGACATTTTCACCAAACCCCTACAATGTCCCAGATTCCAGAAGTTGAAGAATGATTTGGGAATGAAATTAGAAGATTTCCGAAAATAATTATTTTGGGGAAGTGTTGAGAAAAAAAATATGTTTCATTTGTTTCTTTGATCATGAATCCTTGGATATGCATTTCGCAAGTTCAGCATCTGTTTGTTATACATAGAAAATATAGTCATTCGATTTGATTGAATTACTTCTTTTATACCACCAATCATCTTCTGCTGGTTATATTGTTATACAGGGTGTTCCGTTGATCATGTTACAAACTTGTAGGGTAGATAAAACACACGAAAATAAGAAAAAAAGTTCATGTGAACATGGGTCCGGAAACGCTTCTTCAGGGAGCTAGGGCCCTTCGAAGATGACCTCCAAAAACTACTTTTCGTTTTATAGCTTCGGTACTACTGCAGCTATCGCAACCAATTTCGGGACATGAAATCTAGTTCGTAGGTTCATCAATTCGAGCCTTCCGGATTTTGTCACCTTTAACCAGGGGCGTACAAACCAGGGGGGTATTTGGGCAAATTTGACCCTACTTCTCTTAGGCTTCAATTTCTTACCATTTTTATATCTGATTATGATTCTCCAATGCCTATTACATAAAAAAGGTACTCTTGTAAAAATCGCTATCTGTCACCGTTTTCTCCGAAAATGGCTAAATCCAATCAATAATAAATTATTGGTCTTAAACCAATTATTACGTTGAAATATGAAAATGAGGTTCAGTACAGATAGTGAGCATTATTAGTTAGTCAATTCTTCGACACAATATTTTATTGACAGATATTTGACAACTATCTGTACTGAACCTCATTCTCATATTTCAACGTAATAATTGGTATAAGACCAATAATTTATTATTGATTGGATTAGCCATTTTCGGAGGAAACGGTGACAGATAGCGATTTTTACAAGAGTACTTTTTTTATGTAATAGGCATTGGAGAATCATAATCAGATATAAAAATGGTAAGAAATTGAAGCCTAAGAGAAGTAGGGTCAAATTTGCCCAAATACCCCCCTGGTTTGTACGCCCCTGGTTAAAGGTGACAAAATCCGGGAGGCTCAAATTGATGAACCTACGAACTAGATTTCATGTCCCGAAATTGGTTGCGATAGCTGCAGTAGTACCGAAGCTATAAAACGAAAAGTAGTTTTTGGAGGTCATCTTCGAAGGGCCCCAGCTCCCTGAAGAAGCGTTTTCGGACCTATGTTCACATGAACTTTTTTTCTTATTTTTGTGTGTTTCATCTACCCTAGAAGTTTGTAACATAATCAACGGAACACCCTGTATATCATATTGCTATTTGAAATCGAAAATGTACGTAATATTGAAATAAATCTCGTGATACTCAGTACACTATAGCTACTTCTTCGATATAATGACAAATCGAACAGAAGAAATCCTACTGGAGAAACACCCCCAGAAAAAGACAAGCAGTGGAATTCATATATAACGCATCAAAGAAGACAACCAGATGATATGTTTGCCCAATGGAAACGAAATAAGGTCGATTTGACATTGTAATCGTTCTCTGAAGAAAAAACGCTCGCACCGGTCGATTTCCATTTCGAAGGGGGAATTTTGCGCATGTTTTCAACTTTTTCACTTCAAACCTCTCGAAGGGGTAAGCTCCAACCCTTGAATTTCTAATGGGATAAGGGGTCAAGTGATACATCATTTTGAAGGTAATCGAAATCTCTCACCAACACTTCTTCGTTTTTGGAATTCAATGCAGTAGTTCTCAAGAAAACACGTTTTTGGAAATAATCGGGTAGTGATGGAAAGTAACGCTTTTTTCCTTTTCTCACTATTTCTCATTTTGTAGTTAGGACGATGTTCATCTAAGAAGTGCATTATGTATTTTTTAAAATCCTGTCCTATCCAACATTACATAAAGAATCATTCATTTCAATGTCAGTTCATTGGGCCACCCTGTATTTACATGAATGCACAGTGCTAGTTGGCCAATGGTTGAAACATTTTGAAATAGAGACACACCCAAACAGGTGTCTTAGATGGGACGCAATGAAAGCAACACAACATATCAATTCGAAGTGGAAAACCACGGCGAGCAGTGCAAGATTCAACTTCGGTGTATGACTGTATGCTGAAAATGATTATGTTGGTATCTTTGTCGTTCGATGTATTCAGGCATGTAGACACAGGCATAACCATTTTGTATATTGGTTACCGACGGGTGGTCCACCAATCGATTACAACTTGTGAGAGAGCAAGTGGTTTCTAATTAACACTGACTATTCGCGCTCTAACATGTATTGACATTTTTCTTGTTTACATCGATGTAATTGAAAATTAACGTTCTGGGAGAGAGATTCGTGAGGCTTGAATGGTATTATGGGGGAGTTCTCGCTTTTCCATCACTTTGTTTACGATCGTGATATTTGTCTTGATGGAAGAGTTAACTTTACTCGATAGAAATACAGTATTTTGTTTACAAAGGTTTTGCATATTTTGCTTTTATATGGAAATGCAACAAAAAGTCGTGATCTTCAAGATGCTGTTAGTTTATTGCCTTCCGTGCCCTCACCCTTTATTGAAGCAAATGGTTACGTTAACAATATTTGTTGAGATATCCTATCAAAATCACTTCATGAATTTCATTATACTTCAACATGGATTTGGAAGATCGTGAAGATGAAGAAACTGTGAATACATTATTGTAGCTTATTTCCTAGCGCTCATGAACATATTTGAATGAATTCAGGATGGAGAGGAGAGGTTAGGTTCATGAAAATATACATAACAAGAGAGGCAACCGTGTGTTTTCGGAAGATAGCGGTGATAATTCAGCTTCCTGTTCAATTATATCAAAAGCGAAATAATTCTTCAGATATTTTCGAAAACGTTTGGAGAGATGGAACGGTTGGTACCATCATGGTCCACCACATCGTCTCATGAAAATTTCCTGAAAATTTACAGGATGATCATAATGACATTTTTCGATTATCTTGAAATTGAGATTGACCAAGATTTTTTTCTCAAATGTTACACCCCGTGTTTCTTCATAAACTTGGATTAGGGTGTTGAATAGCTTGATTTTTTTCAATCTCTTATACACAAAATATTTTCGAGGTAACCAAATCTCCCGAACAAAGTGAAAATGAAGTTGATTTCAATCGAGAAATGTTTTTGAAATAGCTATGATATGCATATGAATTTTTTCATTAGAAGAAATGATTTCATATGGTATATACGTTGATCGAACGTCAGTGAAATGCGCAATGCGCACATTGACAAACCTCTGTACAGCACGAATATATCAGTATAGATATAGTATCAGATGACGATAACATGTTTCGAATAAGACCGACAAAATCTGGATACAGATTCATCACCTCATTTCGAGGTGAAAAGTTAATGCACCTCTTCTGAGATTCGGGGTGTCAAAAGTACGGAAAAATCAAGATTATTACATTTTATTGTCTCCAAAACTCCTGGAAAAATTTCAAACTTGGTACAGTAATCAAGGTCAATTTTTTCAAAAACCAGTGGCGTCGTTACGATGGTATGAGGCCATACTTTTCTTCCTATTCTCTTTAGACAAGTTAATGGACAAGTGATTGTTCGATATCAGTAAGACTCATCAATACTCATGACATTTCATATGCCTGAATGTAAAGGTTCCTGAGATATTTGCGTAGAACTGAAGATATGTCGTGTTTTATAGTTTCATGTGCGCAATAATAGCTTGATGCAAATTTCTTACAACATGCAGGAATGATTGTCGACCTCTCGAACATTCTCTAATGTTGGGAGTATTCAAAATATGGTTATAATGGTAAGTCAGAATAAGACCGACAAACTCATATTTTTTCTTCGACATTTCATTTCATCGAATCGATGTCGTGAATTCACCGATATGTGACCATACTAACACTATCTTGCCTAATGATTGTATTGGAAGATCAACTGAAGAACAAACCCAGCCTGAAATTCCCAATACACCACTCATAAAAGAAGTCTCTTAGATAAGAGTTGATGCCTGAAATAATATTTGCGAAAAATTGAAATCAAGTCAAATTATCCAATCTTTTTAGAATTTCATCCTCAATTCTCATGAATGTGTGATAGATGTAATTCTTCTTTCATCAACACATGAATTACACACAAGATTTAGAATTAGAAAGAAACGTAGCATTTTTCATTGTTTCCAGTAGAAACAAACTGACATTATTAGTGTATCCAATAAACCGTTTCATTCGAGTAGATATTAATACAAGGTAATTATTTTTCTTTATCAGAAACATGTAGATTGGATGATATTTTCGTAGATGATTCAGTCAAAAATGACTTTGATTATGATACTCCAATATGAAATTCAACAAATCAAAAGTAGGTACCTAATTTCAATTACTTGTGTTGGGGTATTGTTCGATAATATGCATGCATCTAAAAATTAAACTATGATACTAAATTTATGACTAACGTTTGGCAAACATTGAAAGTAAGAAAATGCCAAGAATTAAATGAAAATTTATCATCCATGCGATATACTCGTATTTGTGTGGATATTGAGTGAGAATATGGAGTGGAGAGTTCCCAATATATCCATGAAAAATATCTAGTTCATTTTGAAAATCACTACAGGTTGATTCTCGGTGGATGGCACATAACACGTTTCTGGCGAACCAGTCGACGGATCACTTCAAAAATTTGACGAAAAGCTTATTGTGACATTCTCTACCAAACTAAAATATTTTCTACAATGCCAGTTCCATTATGAAGTAGTAGCAACTTTGATATTTTAAATGGAACACCCTGTATATACTTTTATTTTCAGAATCACCAACAATTTCCCAATAAGTTTCAAAGGACAATTCCAAAAAAATGCTGGTCTGCATAATAAACATGGTCTCCCCCAAATTTCCAAAACGACCCGTTGTCTGGTTCATCATAAACGTCTGATGATGTGCCATCCACCTTGGATCAGCCTGTATATACTGGGATATTGATGAACCATATCTAGTAGTGAGTATCATACATGAATATCGATACAACATTGAGTACTGATGTGAGCTGTAGAATCAAAACAAATTTATCACCATATATTCAAGGTACATACATATACATGACGGCTTATATTTATACAATATAATTATTGAGATGTTGGGGGAGAATATGGAGTGGCCATTGGAAATCGATCTTCCCAATATATCTAGGAAATATAACTATTATATACCGAGCATCACTATGCTGTGACATTGATGGATCATATTAATTAATGTCATTTTAAGAATGTCAAACAATATAGATATTCGATGTAAGGAGCATATACATATCTCAAATTATTTCCAGAACTATATGATTGTGTCTTTTTCATACGATATTGGGTGATAATATGTAATGGATATTGAGATTAATGAATATTTCCAATATATTTAGGAAATATTCCATGTCGAACCTCACTGTGCTGGAATATTGATGGATTATTCATGAGCCCTACCTACAGTTCACAGAGGAAACCTACCTAACTGCAAACGTGCACTACAATCCATAGGTAAGACTTCATTGATTCTGAAATTTCTCTTTCTGTCATAAGGGTGTGGATCTTGATTCCTAATTCAGAATGGTAGGTCCCTCTCCTTGATTTTTTATACACGATCCTAATATATCTCCTCCTTCTAAGATATATCTTCTAATGTAACCGAGTTAATAATGAAGAATTGATCCATCGAAACATGTATTTGACGTTGAAGGTAATTTTTCTGGTGGAGTGAAACTGTAAGGGCCGATTTCATAATGAAATACTAAAAGCTCTTTTTCCTAAATGATCCTTTTAGTTAAAGTTCCATTTGAATGCAATTTTAAGAAACTACTATTTCATAACCACTTGAGATTGGTAATTTTACTAAATGACCCTTTAACGAAGATTGGTTATGTTGGTATACCTGGAAAGAGGTATATTTGCATCAGTTACTGCGGCTTTAGGCACTATTTGCACAGAATTGGTGATCTCTAATTTTCAAATCACTATCTGGAACTGTTTGTGTGTTCAGACCAAAAAACTGTTTTCTTGTTCTGAAAATTTCAGCATCATCTCCCGGTGAATCTATTTTTATCAGTGTGCAATCTATTGCATACATTTTGATGTATTGTCTGTTCAATGAAGCAATTGCATTTTACACCTTGCTGATAATTCTGCATGCTGAAGAAGTTGAAACACCACTGAAATCAGCAACTGCCTTCTGCATACATCCTAGTGCATAAAATCTCAGAGTGAGGAGAACTTTATTCACTGGTTTAATGCTTAAACCCCTGTAAAAATTACATTTATGAAATGAATGATGCCACACACTATTGAAACGCCTACCTGTTAGTTGGTGTCCCTATCAAATGCTCAATAGCTTCTGAAAGTGAATGAAAAGTAGGTTTCGTAATCCTGAATCTAGCGAAAAAATCCAAGTCGTCTAATTTCTCCAAGTTGTTAACTCGTTCTCTATAAATTTTTCTACGTCTCACGAAAACATAGTCGTCGTCAGAATCACTCGAACTGGATGAAGTTGGATAGTTCATGTTTATAAAATGAAAATGTAATCTCAAACTCAATATAAACTTAACAGCACAAAACTGCCAACACAATAGTCATATGTGAGTTTAGGTGGATAAGTTAGAAACAGAAGATGAAAAATGAGTAGAATGACATTTCTTATTTTGCGACAAAAGAGACCTTTAAGCCTGTAAATACGGAAAATTGAGCATTCAACTAAAGTACCCTTTAAAGGTACCTTCAACCATAAATTTGTTTTATGAAATCGATATCGAACTTAAATTGTCCTTTAACATTCAAAGGAGTATTTAATTTGATTATGAAATCGGCCCTAAGTCACCTTCCTCTTCATACCTCACCTCCACGATGGGTAATAGATCGTGTATAGTATATTGTGCTTCTTAGATCTTTCTTAATTGTGACATTTTGAGGACTCAGAAGTAATGTAAATAACTAATCGGAAACGCACAAAGCAAATGCAAATTTATTGAGTATCAAAATGCAAATTTAAAAATTCTTGGAGAGGAATATTGGAATGACAAATATTTCATAACAAAACATCCTGAATTGGGACATTTCAGTTACCACAAGCAACTATCTACTCCGATACCGGTACTTGTACGTGGATTATGTTAAAAGATTCCCGCAGATACAAACTTCCGGTAATTTCTTATCTGTCCTAATTCTATGTTTTTTTCTCGTACACAAATATTCACACAATTATTATTCTCGAGGAAATTTCCAGTGATAATTGGATATCTCAAATTCGGGATACAATTTGAACAATGCTCTTCTTGGCAATCATCCTCAACTGTTAACGGTCTTGAAATTTTCCTTCATCAAGATGGGCGTTACTCAGACGTTCATGAATAACTAGGTGACAGGTGTTTTCGAAAATTTGATTCCAATCATGAGTGGATATTTTCCACCCACATGAATGATTTGGGATAATATTTCAGAAGCTTTGCCGCTGATCCTAGGAAGTATAGTTGCTACTCCGACAGTTATTCAGACAGTTTGTCTTTCTGAGATTTTTTGAGCGTATAACTTTATACAATACTAAACATACTATACAATACAGGGATGGGATGAAGTATGGAACCAAGTAAATATCTTTTGAACGAAAAGAACGATATTTATGAACATTTGCAGGTGAATTCAATGGAACAAAATACATCTGATGTTCATTTTTTTGTGGATAATATACTTCTGGTTCAACCAGAAATGCCATCAACTTCTTCAATTTGAATGGGACACCCAAAATATTTTCACAGATTTTCAAAGAGTTTGTCATTTTGAATTCATACATACTGAGTTTAGTGTAAAAGAAATGTGAAAATGAGGAATATAGCACTTTGATCGACCTCCTTCGAGTTTTTTTGCATTAGTTTTTTGCATGTTGTTTGTATGCATAGTAATGAATGAATGTACAATTTACAAATTGTACAATTTAGAATGGTTCAATTATAAGTGAAAAAGAGCGTGATGAAATTTCAACGATGATCGGTTATGGTGATTGTGAAATTTATTTTCGTCAATTAAAATTTGACACTTGGTGAACAAAAGAGTATTCGCCTATTCATTCTGATACTCATCTGATACAATAACTATCAATACTGGCGTTCCACAAGGCTCTGTCGTGGCACCAACTTCATTTTCACTTCACATCAATAATTTGTTGTGTGTGTGATGTGACCTCCAGCCCAGTACATAGTTTCGTGAATGATAGTACACTTCATTCCGCCTTTTTCTCCTCCGCCCCTATATCATCCAATGAGGCCAGAGGTGTAAGACGAAGGCAGGTCGATGCTTTGAATGATGATCTGGCATAACTTCTGAAATGGGTATTCGAAGATCTAGTACAGTTCAATGCAACAAAAACTCAGGCTTTTGTATCATCACCACGAAGGCAGATCACACAATGGACAATATGATAATGTCAGGTACCACTCTTCCTATGGAGTCGTCAAAATCCATGCTTGGTATCACCACTAACAGCGCTTTCTCATGGTACGATCATGTGAGATCCATTGCGAAAATTGCGTCACAAAAACTTCCTTCTTGTTTACATGTTCGGAGTTCAGCCCCAAACATACGATGAAGCTCTTAGATTACATTTGCCTTGTCGGTGATAGAACACTCACCAAATAATTGACCTCTCTATAACATCGTAGAAAGGTGGTCGATCTTTCCCTTTCTCACGGTCGGTGCTCAACGGAAATCTCGCTCATTATGCCACCACAAGCGATTTCTGTTAGACAAACCAGACGAGCTCAGGCTGGTCACCCTTTCACTGTCAGGCTCGAGACCTGTCGAACAATGCTATACCAAGCATCATTCATCAATAGAACGGCAAAATTGTGGAATTCCTTGTCTAGTTGAGTCTCTACTCGTGACTGAAACCTTCGAACCTTCCAGAAAAAATCCGACAGCTTCCTTATTCCTTCCCAAAATTCCACCGCTGGCTAGTACCATGTTCCTCGAAGATTATAGGTTTTCCTTCCGTTTTGTCATAAAAGTTTGAATATACCAATTTATTCTCAGGTAAGAGATGAATTCAATTTTCATCTCAAAAATCTACATAGATAGGTCTAGGAATCTATTCGATTGTTGATTGGTTTGTTCTGGGAAAAGAAGTGAAAGGGAGAATGAACATTATTTATCATACAGGGTTTACTATTTGAAAAAAATATATTATATACTCAGGCGAAGCGACAACGTCGTAATGCCTGAAATATTTCAGGAAGATTTAACATGTCCACTTATGCATACTACATGATTTTCAGAGAGATTTGTCTTTGGTTCATCAGAAGCGTATAATTAGCGCTCATCGTGAAAAGCCCTGTGTGGCGATGATATTTGGTACGTGGAGGATTGATAAGGTGATTACGGTGACATGAAATCGATGCACGCACATACCATTATCATATCAGTTTTAATGAAGTGATCAATTATTACTGAATACTGGAAGAGAGATACACCACTGATCTGATTAGAATGTAGATCAATTTTCACGAAAAGCGGAATTCACAACCCAGCGGGTCTCCGCATATATATTTTACCTACTAGACAGTGTTATGACTGCTGTGAACAGTTCTTCGGAGTTGTTGAAAAAACTAGCATTCGCGGCTATCACACAGAACACAATTTCAACATTGAATCAACACCACGCGGTGTCTATATCGATACATGCCATCTTGGTGTGGAATCAACACAGCAAAAACATTGTGGAAATTGAATTCACAAGGTGAGAAATGAACACACTTTTATTTACATTGCATATCATTACTTTTTATCGATAATCAAGAATTCTACTATGCGACCAGAAAAAAAATTATATATCTGATCTTTACCACTTTGGTGAATTTGGAATGTACCGAATCTAAGGAACTTACCCTTCGAAATGAACTGCTCATAAGACGTACATTTCTATTTATTAGTATTCACTTTTGAATGATGCGATATCCTATTTTTGAAAATAGTGATGTTTTGCTTGATATTTCCATTTCACTGTTGCCGAATTCGTATGATGTGATGGATACAAAATTCTATCGATGTGAACACACAGGCAACGTTCGTCGCGTTGAGTATTGTTGAAAATCCTAGCTCCACGCCCGATAGAGAGAAGATTGTCAAAAGAATTATAGATAATTTATTAGTATTGTCATTTCATTATTTTCCATTGATATTCTGTTGATTGCTTATTAGTCCTTATTGACGAGTCTATCAGGGCAGCAGACGGTGTCTTAACAAAGTCCTGCACAAGTATAAAACTCATCTGACAGAGAAACAACGGAAGCAAAGAAGAACTCTTCATGATGTCGCCAAATTGATTCGTGCGGTATTACTTCAATCATTTGCGAATTGAATACAACACCAGACTTGACCAGAAATGAGAAACGGAATGAAATAGTTTCCCTGAGTTATCGCTATGCAAGTGAGAGTTTACACCAGGCAGATTTCAGATTGTGCAGATCCGATATATTCTTCAGGGACCGCAGCTTAATGATAGATCATTTGCATTGCATTCGAAAGGGCCACTTGCCAAAAAGATTGATTTAGCAGTCTCGATCCCACATGACTAGTAGGAAGTCCACTATTAGATATGTGACTAGATCATTTCAATCACGCAGCAGTATCAGACCTCAGAAACGTTGAGATTTAAATTTCTACTGATGAAGTAAGTTTCTTCATCTTCAAGATGATATGAAATCTTCCATTACAACACCAATAACCATCGATGAACTTCAAAAAATAGTGACTATATTATCAGTGACGCAATAATCGAGAAGTTGGAACAAGACATGTTGATTGTATAGATTTGATCTCCGAAGAAAATCAGGACCAACCACCTTACCTTACCAAAGCAGCCTCGAGCTCGAGCCAACTGGATCACTGAAGCTTTCAGGTATATCTTTGGATACATCCGGAGTGAATCGAAAAATACATTGCATGAATTCCACGACACATCTGATGAAAAATATATTTTCAAATAAAATCATATCATAATTTACCACGTTCTTGAAAAGTATGAAAGAATTAATCCTACCCACATATTCATAACTACATACAGATCGCCCCGAAAATAGCTATAGAATAAAACAAAAAACGGGTGGGTAAGGACTAAAGACAGTATATACATATCATACATATACAGAGCGATGAGTTGTGAATCAGGTATATTATTCAAGCATCATTTACTGCATACGACTAGGAGTTACTTTATGCTCATTAGTACGTTTTGATGAAGTAGTATAGGATTTCCTTTTTCAGATTAATATTCTGTTTTTTTTTTAGTCTTTCGTTGAGTAAAATCAAATTACCAATTTTCACAAATGGAAACCCTTATGTACTCCATTCCATATTTGGATGAAGATTTGCATTACGATTTTAACGATGAGGTTATGTCGGAAGACTACGATGATTGAATATTATGTTACAAATATGCCCAGAGGAATCCATTCGAATGAACTGTCAATTTTGGTTTCACTAAAATACGTATCATTCTGCATATTCATGATCCTATCCTGATCCGAAAAGGCACTCAAGTCCAACTATCTAGCTTTCAAGGAGATATTATCGGAGTCAGTGATGAGTCAGACTTTTCATTTGAGCACGCGCTGTGTATAATTTTTCGAAAAACGAAATCTACATGTCTTGAGTTATTTTCCGCTGGTTTCCAGCGCGTTGCTGATCTTGGCAATATCGTCCGAGTACTAATAGTAGTTATACGAACCAACATTTATTTTTATATATCAGAACGGTGTCCACGAACGTCATCTATTTGAAGAAACCAGCCCTGTATTGGGGCGAACACAAGAAATATTCAAATCCATCAAGCCATTTTTGTGTTTTTCCAGACTGACGCACAGTGATCCATTTTCATTTCCTTTATTACATAGATATCGAATCCATTGACTACTTTATGGAAGCAGGGTGCCGCATTTGGGAAAACTGAATAAACTACGTGTCCAGGTTTTTGTCCACCATTGCATACAAATGATGTAGGAGAGATGTAATCGATGCGAATTCGTTATGGTCGAGTATATTGAATTACTGTCCACCAATAATACTGTTCACCTCCTCATCATTGCATATAACAGGGCGCTTATGAAATCAGTTGAAATTTCATTCAGAAGTCGTAAGATCTTTCGCAACACTCAGAGTAGATCAATATGATGTTAGAACGGGAAAATCGAGAAGTATACAGCTAAGAGAAAAAAAGGGAAAGAAATATGTATATGTTGCTTCATCCTGCATCATTAAAGGAGACCCCGAATAGTGAATATTTCCAATAATTTTGAAATATAGTCAGCAGGTCGGTCAGAAATTTTGTATCTCCAAATAATCTTCTGGATTCAATAGACTTTCTGTCACTAATTTGTCCATCCATTGTCCACTAATTTGTGTTATCCATTTGTATATTATACACTACAGGTATTTTGAATTCACTTAGGAATTCAATAGCATCGGATGTATTGGACTTCTCTTCATTCGATATCAACGGAGATAATCGAATTTGCGCTAATAATTGGACATCTTGTATTCATACAAACTCTGCTTGTATATTATGACCTGCAGATGAGTCTTTGATTTTGTATTTTGGAATTTTCCTCTCAATACAATAGCAATAAAGATGTTGGACTTTGCGCTACTGATTGGATACCATGTAGATACGTCTATTATGTACATCATGGCCTGCAGGTGGGTCAATAGTATAGTCATCTGATATTCTCTTCGGTACGAGTTCGTGGAAATAAATTTGTAATTAAAGAAAAATGAATGTTGGCATAATCAGAATTTGGAAAAAATTGTTCTGTGGTTCTAGGTTTACGTAAAGCTAGCCAACGCCGATGGTTTTTTCTATCGAATGAAGAGTAATGAATGTGGCAATTGATTAGAATTGAATCACTAATAATTCAAGCCACTATTAGTATTACGCGAATTCAAATCATGCAATCGGTTTTGTAAGGTTTATGGAAGTAGAAACTATGAGCCTTCACTTCAGCTAATCTATATTATCACCCCTTGTTAGTAACAGGGTACCCAACGTCACCCAAGTGAACTGAAGAGTTCGGAATAGCTGTGTCACGTAGGCCAGAGTTGAAATGATGTCTGTTTGTATATTCTGTATCCATTGGTTTTATTCCTTCATTTTTCTACATTGCACAGTGTTTCTCACTTCCGATGGAAGCACGTATACCTTCCATAATCATCGAGGTAGAATTCTGGAACTTGCAGGAGCGAGAGGAATACCAAGAGTACACTTGATGACCAAGTGAGGTCATCTTCCAGCTATGGGACCAACAAAATTTCCAGAAAATGATATTAGGAGGCAAGATAGCTCGCCAATCTCTTCGGATTCGGAATCAAGATATCAAATTTCCTGAAGGTTTTTTTCTCCTGAATGTTTCTCAGTTCAGAAAATTCTAATTCTGTCACGCTTCTCATGGAAGCACTCCTGTATCTTCCGTAATTATTGCGGTAGATATCTCAGATTTGCACGGATCAGGAAGATAACAAAAATATACTCAGTGATCGAATAGGGCATCAAACCATTGAAATTAGAATTTTCCGAACTGAGAACTGAGAACAGGGTAAAATGTATCTACAGGGATATCCTTGAAAGCACCGGAAAGGAAATGATGTGAAATATACCGATTTTGGTCGTGGGAATTGTACGCGAGTCATCCTGGAAACTTTTCGAACGAAATGGATATGGTCTTGCTCAGTAATTATCGACATTTAGTATTTGGCCACGACCTATTGTTACTCACGTAAGATATCATTGGCAGATTCCAGGCGGCAGCGACGAGTGCCTCCGACGAGCAGGTGTCGTCGGGGCCGATGAATGCGATCGTGCCGTCGTCGCGCATCTCCGTCATGGACCGGATGGCTTGTGCAGCCAGCGACGACTTGCTCCGAGCGAGGCCGAGCGCGGGATGGTTGGTGCCGATGTCCGCGGCCACGTAGATCAGCCGACGGCCAGGCAACAGATCTGCAGAAAATGATATTTCCTCAAGGGGGACGAATGAAATGAAAATATACTGTACAAGGTGATTCACCTAAAAATTCAAGAACAAGAATGGTGCATCAGCATGACTCCAGACAAGATGCCTGCAAGATTTAAGAGCAATCCGAGTGAATTCACAGTGAAATCCGCAAAATCAGGCACTGAAAGCAAACCTTTCAAAATACAGACCGACACTCATTTTTGCATGACCTTCCGGCATTACCAACTTGATGACAATTCACTTAACAGTGAGCAAGAAACATCCTTGGAAGGTTTCATGAGGTGAGGATTCGACGTTACTGGGAAATATCTTTCATAAGTTATTATGACATAATAATTCATAACATGACACCACACTAGTACATCTCGAAAAATCACGACAACCTCGTTTCAAATTGTGAGTTTTGTGACTACTACCTACTACTCTTGGGTATATTAGTGTATATAATCAAAGCTACTACTTTTTTGAAATACTAACATAACCGTTACGTTCTTAGATATGTTCATTATACCTCATACAGTTCAGGACGGTTACGTTGCTGATAGATACTCATCCTGATATTGATTTAGAAGAGGAAATGTTCTAATACTTTGACAGAACAAGAACGGAACATTTTGAGAATAGATTTCGAGAAAAGTACGTTCGACATTATCTCTGGATCTATGAAGTTCCATCCATTTTGTCCGCCGTATGACGATTGACGACTTTCCTGTGATTGGTTCTGTCTTTTATTATTTGTGTGTTAAATCCGATGGTGGGTATCTCTTGTGTTCATTTTATATGTGGAGTATATATCCAAATTTTTTTGAAAACAAGGTGTCACTGACAAATAGAGAATGTCTCTTTTAGGTATCTAAAGTTTTAATTTCAAGCGCAGTGACATTTTGGGGCATATCACAAAATCCGTCCTCACTACAAATATATTGAAATAATTTTCAATAATTTTTTAGAAACGACGAAAGAAAATCCCACAAAAGGCTGGAAAATGAATGTACCACCTCCTCGAAAAACTTACAGACAATTTTCCTGGTAACAATCTAAATTTTGACTTTCATCTCAGAGACTTGTGATAGTTTGTCGGAATTAGGAAACTTACTTCAAAATTATATTATTGTTGGCACTCGAACGCTCTCATAGCTTTCATCATACTCGCATGAGCGGTTGAGAATCATGAATACAGTACAAAATAAATGCTGTAACAACATTCAAGAACGGTTAGAAATAATGCATATTTATCCTTCATTAAGTGTTTTCGTTCGATTCCCTCAGTGTGCTTTTATGGATTTTGGCCTTTAATATACCAAGCATTGGTTCTTTCAGACAATCTGCATTTCATTGCATTCACTGAAAAAAAAGCTGAGATGATGACAAATTCATGCCTGAGTATGAAGAGGTTCATAAACATCATCACATTCTCAAACAGTACATGAGAGCTTTTGATGGGATTTTCTCTCCTCGTTTCTAAAAAATAGAGTAGAAGTTATTAAAAATTATTGCAATATTTTGTAGTAAGGACAGATTTAGGATCTGTCCCAAAATGTCACTGCGCTTGAAATTAAACCTTTAGATACCTAAAAGAGAAATTCTCTATTGGTCAGTGACACCTTGTTTTTGAAAAAATTTGGAAATACAAATATATTTAATAATAATAAAACCTCTACTTATCTTGGTGGACGTTTCGGGTTACGAATCTGCTCCCGTTCTTAACACAATTGAAATATTTTTCTTCGTAAACTTTTTTCGATGTTTCCGATTTTGACACTGAAAAGTGACAATTTGGCAGACGGAAGAATTCTGGTTACAAGGTGTTTTCATTAATTGATATCGAATTTTCCATTTTCATATTCAAGTTTCAGAAGTGGATGCCAAGTTCTATCTATATCAACTGAACAAGAAGCAATATTATTGTCTCCGTTCAGGAGAATGCAAGCAGACTCTTTGATTTTCCGTTTTTGATTGTTGTCTTCTTTTCTTATGATCTTAATATAAAGAGAAGATATACTGACAAGTCAAAATTAGCTGGGCATGTCCTTACTGAGAATGGACAACATATGGCCGATTGGAGTAATATTAAGATCATAAAAAAAGAAGACAACAACCAAAAACGGAAAATCAAAGAGTCTGCTTGCATTCTCCTGAACGGAGACAATAATATTGCTTCTTGTTCAGTTGATATAGATAGAACTTGGCATCCACTTCTGAAACTTGAATATGAAAATGGAAAATTCGATATCAATTAATGAAAACACCTTGTAACCAGAATTCTTCCGTCTGCCAAATTGTCACTTTTCAGTGTCAAAATCGGAAACATCGAAAAAAGTTTACGAAGAAAAATATTTCAATTGTGTTGAGAACGGGAGCAGATTCGTTCCCGAAACGTCCACCAAGATAAGTAGAGGTTTTATTATTATCAAATATATTTGTATTTCCAAATTTTTTCAAAAACAAGGTGTCACTGACCAATAGAGAATTTCTCTTTTAGGTATCTAAAGGTTTAATTTCAAGCGCAGTGACATTTTGGGACAGATCCTAAATCTGTCCTTACTACAAATATATTGCAATAATTTTTAATAACTTCTACTCTATTTTTCAAAAACGAGGAGAGAAAATCCCATCAAAAGCTGAAAAATGAATGTACCACCTCCTCGAAGAACTTACAGACAGTATTTAGTACATGAGAGCTTTAGAAATGTGGAATATCAACAAAAGTATCACGTTGTATTGAAAAAGTCGACGACAAAGGATACTTGCCGGTAAATGTTATGATTGAGGGTGTTTCATGGGAAAATAACACGCCTACACTTGGGAAATATTGGAAATGAAAGACAGAAATAAGCACTCCTTACACGAAGATGAACGTGATCAGCATACAATAACAATAGTAACATACGAAGTATTCATTGTTCTTCGGTCTCGTCCTTTTCGGTTTCTGATGACGATGCGAGCATCTACTTTCTCTGCGGATTTCAGAAAAGATATATAGGTTCCTCATCTAAATGACGAAGAGATGAAAAATTGAGTTTGCAGAAGCACCACAAGCCCGATTCTGCCTCTGTAATTGAATATGCATTCTCAGTGAAACGAATAATCATTCCAACACAACAGGAAAATACTTCAAGCCAATCACAATTCATTGACTCCAAAGAGCAGTTATTCTGACATATTCTCATAGCTATCTCAGTTATAATTGAATTTCATTCATCATTTTGTTGATAATATGTGAAAGCTTCAAACGTAGTATCTCATTCATTCCGTTGTTTGTCGAACATTCATAGGGTATCATGGAAAACATTCAAAAATCATCTCAAAATAGGTATATAGTATATTCAGCATGAGAGAATATAACGTAGGAAGGAATTAGTTTTTTATTAAAGAAATTAAAAAAATTTATTTCCATCAGGTGAGCCGTGCCAACTGATGTGGTTGATTTGAATCGGAAAATCTATACCGAAATTGGAAGAAACGGAAAGGACACTAGTTTGACGAACTCATCATCTGATGATGTGATACAGGGAATGGATCGTGCAATGAATGATGTTTCCATTCATTTTTATTGTTTGAACTGCCGAAAGTTTCAGGATTCGTCACGAAATCGAAACTGATAACAGATTGCCTTTCTACATATGGAAGACCATGAAGTGAATGATAGATAACGAGCTCAAGTTCAGAGGAAACCAACATACACAATCCAATGTCTAAAGTTTGGATCGAATCATTCCATGTCTATATACGAAGTACGGAGATACCGATCGAACTCAAAACTTATACAATACCAATGTATCTTCTATCATGATGAAAAAGAAGGCAGAGACTATTTATTCTGAGAAACACACGACACACATGATCCAGAAACAAATATAAAAAAATTATTGATTTTGAAAATTTGAAAAAATTAGTGCAACATCATTCCCTATTGTAAATAGTGGAAATCATTCATACTCGAAGTCGCCCAGTATTTCTCGAAAGATATGAAAACAGACAGGTCGACTTTTTTTTGATTTCCGAGTATGTTGAATAGTAAGAGAATTCCAGAATGAATTCAAGACACTATTTGAAACATTCCAACCTGATTTCGACACTATTTGATTTATATTAACGTAATTTCAACACAATGATGGTAGGTACCTACCAATTAAGAAGCTAGAGCCAGTCCATCAATTTGTCATCGATACCATACACACTCAGTTTTGCAATCACTAGTCCAAGATTTATAGATCGAAAGATAAAAATAGAGTCATCCATTAACATTTTGTATGAGCAATATTGCAATAGTTAGTGGTATCCTCAATGAAACCTTTTTTGGATATTTGTCTTATTTCTTGAACTTGGGAGTAACCTAGGTCGAGAGTTTAATGGGAGATTGAACATAAAGGACTACTAGAGTGAATGCACTTCTTTAGAGATAGGTAAAGGTGAGCTCAGTGATACTCTTCGCTCATTATATCTTCATTATATTTATATCATATCAATATTGGCAATATCATGATGATTGAACAAGTGATAATTTTTCTCAGTCAAGATCTCAGACTGTATTGTCTCCGTGAACTTTGGATTTTTTTTGGAAAGCTGAATGGTGTCAATGGCAAGGCATGATGACTGTTACTAAAAATTACTAATATTATGTATTTATTCAATGAAACGTGAATCACGGACTACGAAGCACGCCATTATTCTCTTGTTAATAGCGAGATTGATGATTATTTCGTTCAAATAAAACTAGAAAATACGGAAGTACGCCATTATATGTGGAACAACAATCAGAGCGAATGACGTCACCTTTGGTTGAATGAGTGAAAGAATCGACCTGTTCTCTGTGATTCTATTCACGATACAATTTTTTGCATACCGAATATTGAATAGGTTGGTTGTATTGAATCGGAAGTGAAATAACGCGTGTCATGAAACAAGGATTCACTATCAGCATGGTGAACAGTGCTAATTCGCCTGAAATTGATGTAATGCTGGGAGAGTTTTTAGCATCATATGAAAACTTGTGCGCAGCAGTATTTAGAAACGTCATGTATCAATGTGAGAACATTGAAAATATTATCATTATTTTCCATATACCATTGTGAATTGAATTGTATTTGAAATTTCATTGAAATAACTATTGAGACAATAGTGGTGTAAGGTGAAACATTATCTAATGGAAGATTGTTTCCATAATAAATTCAGGTCTTAAACAAGATACATACTATTTTCAGTATGTATCCTCTCATGTGTGGAAGATGATGTTTCCCCTCACCGCCTGATGCGACACCACCGCATCGACCTTCGATCATTGAACAGACTAGATAAGTAATCCACAGCCCTGGCAATACAGTTTGTTTGGAAGCAACATCTATAGTATCTATCTTTGTCTAAACAAGGATAGCAGAAACTGATTCTCCCAGCACCAGTGCCGTGTTGTCAGAGGGGTCGAATTTATAATTAATTCATGATGAAACCAAATTGAAAATCCGTAACAATTTCAGTAGTACTTTTCAGCATTTCTTGGTGGGAAAATGAACAATGACAAGACACTGTCGCAGCTGACCTATGGGTATAATCGATATAATCTAATCAATTCAATTTAAATTCATTCCCTTTGGGAAGATGCTTCAAAATCTCGAATGATACGACAATGGTAACTCACCTATGAAATGACGTGTTTTGATCGCCGGTTCAAATTGTCTTTAACACACCTCACAACGTCTCACCATTATATCAAATCACCAAAACAGGAAATAAACTGAGTTTCTGAGGAATTCTGAGTACACAAAACTAAACACAAGTTGAATAATATCGATAAATCAAAACGTAAATAATGACAGATACCAAACAAAGCAATAATCACCGTTGACTGTCAATATCAAATGGCGGTGTTGCAACGTTGAGCAAAAAGTATTCATGATACCCATGCTGGTCCTCGAGCCCCCAAGAAAGTAAAATTGCTGAGTCTCAGAATAATGTAGCAATCTTCTATTAATCAGAACTGATTCATAATCGTCATGACCCAAATTTATTATTATATTTGTGCATTGAACTACATGAATTCATAAAGGACTAAATATTTTGGACTGTTTATCACTATTTGATGATGGGATATGACAACACTGGCGACGATTGGGTACTAATATTATGATAATTCTGGGAATTCATGTTAGCTTCAGAATATTTGTTTTGTGATCCTTCTAGTGGGTTTGTTGTTCGGAGGCATCGACAGAGATGCTGTGAAATGGGTAACTCCCATTTTTCAGTATTCGGTCGATGCTTCTGGTCATAGCCCCATACCGAGTTTCCTCTTGTCCAACCCAAACCACCCTTTCCAGTTTCAAAGAAAATCTAGTGATGCAGAAGTGGAATACCTCTCCATTCGGATTTCCGGGCGAGGGCTGCTCGATGTTCATGTGGTTGTCCAAA
Organism: Gastrophysa polygoni; assembly: GCA_963576655.1. NCBI lineage: Eukaryota > Metazoa > Arthropoda > Insecta > Coleoptera > Chrysomelidae > Gastrophysa > Gastrophysa polygoni. The sequence goes on from OY755083.1 coordinate 35,621,874, forward strand.
AAAGATCTTTCGTTTCATCGGGAGGAAGAACTAGAACATGAGGAACTCGATGTGATGTGGTTCGAGATCTAAAATCACAAACACACAACATCCCTCTTTTGTCTTCATCACCAAACGAACCAAGTCCTAGTGATCTCTTCGAATTCCATGGGTTCACAGTTATCGCCTATCATGAGTTACATATTCATGGAAGATTTCGAAAAAAATATTGTGGAGGATACAATAAACGGAACCTTGGTGGAGACATGTAGATGATATTTTCATTATATTCAATATCTAAGGAAATCAACCGTGTTGGTGTTTTTGTACTAGATTTTCAGATCCCCATTTCAGAATTCTTGTCAGATCTCCATTTGAAGCATCGACCTGTCTTCATCATGCGCATCTGGCCTCGTTGGATGATATAGGGGGCTCTAGAGGAGAATGCGGAATGAAGTGTACTATCATCCGCAAAGCTATGAACTGGGCTGGAGGTCACATCCAACGAATCATTGATGTGGAGCAAGAAAGAAGTTGGTGCCAAGACAGAGCCTTTTGGAACACCAGCATTGATCGTCATTGTATCAGACTAAACCTTGTCTACCACCACGTAGAGTGATCTATCTGCAAGGAAACTCGATAGTGAAAGACACAGTTGGGACGGCAAACCATAAGTTTCGCTAACAGGCCTCGGAGCCAAACTTGGTAGAATTCTTCAGAGATATCTAAGGCTACAGCCAGAGAATCCCCATGTTTTCCGGTTGACACATGCCACTTATGTGTCACTTAGGCAAGCAGGTCTCCAGTTGACCTCTGATGATGGAAGCCATTTTTCCGGTCGTTCATGATTCTTGAGCTCTCTATATATCGGATGAGCTTGGTGTTTTTCAATAACTTCAGAGATCACAGATAGTAGTGCATTCGGTCTATAGTTGTTTGGAAGGGTTTTCTTGCCCTTTTTTAGAATCGGTTGGACCCTAGCACTCTTCTAGTTAATTGTTACTTGTCAGTGTCGAAACTAGCTCAACATTGAAAAAATTTCACGAAGATAATCATAATTCGTTCCCGAAACGTCCACTGAGATAAGTAGAAGTTTTATTCTTATTAAATATATATGTATTTCCGAATTTTCTAAAAAAAACAAGGTGTCACTGACAAATAGAGAATTTATGTTTAAGGTATCTGAAGATTTAATCTCGAGCGCAGTCACATTTTGGGGCTAATCACAAATCTGTCCTTACTACAAATATATCGAATATATCGAGCTGGGACACGAATTTTGCAAATAATTGTTGAAAGAGATTGTATCATGAAATGGAACATGTGAATTGATTCATTTTCCAGCTTTTTGTGTGATTTTCTCTCCTCGTTCCTAAAAAATTTAGTAGAAGTTATCGAAAATCATTTCAATATATTTGTAGTGAGGACAGATTTGTGATATGCCCCAAAATATCACTTTGCTCGAGATTGAAGACCTAAGAGAGAAATTCTCTATTCGTTAGTGACACCTTGTTTTTTGAAGAATTTGGAAATATAACTTCATATAATGAGAATAAAAAACTTCTACTAATTAGTGAACGTTGCGGGAACGAAAACACTGGGTTCGACTCTTTTCAGTGTCGAACCCAGTGTCGTTCCCGAAACATCCACTTAGATAAGTAGAAGTTCTTTATTCTCATCGAATATATTTATATTCAAAAATTTTTCAGAGAAACAATGAGTCACTGACTAATAGAGAATTTCTCTTTCAGGTCTCTGAAGATTTAATTTCAAGCGCAGTGATAATTTGAGGCAGATCACGAATCTGTCCTTACTACAAATATATTGAAATAATTTCCAAAAACTTCTACTTTATTTATCAGAAAGGTGGAGTATCCCTCTCTATGAAACTCGTCTTCATCGAACAGAACTATCCAGCAGTTGAAATAAGTATCATGGGGAATTTCAATGTCTACAATTCGGACGACGTAGACGTCAGGCTGAAGCCTTCGCTATCACCTATGGTCTTGAGCAACTAATCAGTGAACTCACTCGAATTCCTGATATCAACAATCATCATGCCAATACGCTCGACCAACAACCCGGAACCGCACGAGGTGCACCACTAGGAAACTCAGACCACACACTCCCACTACAACACCCCCCCCCCCCCACGCACTGTTTGGCATTATAATTCAGCCAACTGAGATAGACTACGCGTGGTTCTTATGGAAATTATTATGCTGGAAATGGAAACTTACTGGTAAACCATGGTTAACCAAAACCTGTTCTAGGGCTTGAAGCAAGCAGCATACCGTCGTTGGACCAAATCACCAACCACTGGCGAATCATGGTTCACTAAAGCCTATTCTAGGGGTTGAAGCAAACAAAACACCATCGTTGGCGCAACAACCCATTCCCAGAAAGTAGAGCTAAATACGTTGGAGCTAGAAATGCATGCAATCAAATGATAGATGTGTCTAAAGAGGCACACACCACCAAGATATGATCAAAGCTTATCGAGTGCTCAAATGATTCCTTCTCGCTTAGGACATCTGCCAAGGCAATCGAGAGGAATGCTTCCAGCTCATTTTCTCCCCTCGCCAACCACCACAAGAAGAAGCCAACACCGCTGCCAAATAGTTCACAGGAAATCCTACATTGGATCTATAAGACCTTCTCAGTATCGTCATCCATAACCAAAATCAGAAATTGTTTTCAATTAGGCATATTCTGCCTGGCCACGATGTCCAGAAGGCTATGAGGCCAGACGGAATTACACCTATTGTTCTTAAGAAGTGTGCCACCAGTTCTGTGTAGGTTTTTCACCCTTTCATACAAACATGGTATATTTACTTCTGACTGAAAGATAGCTAAGAACCAACCGATTCCAAGAAAGGGCAAGAAAACCCTCCATCGCAACTACATACCAATTGCACTACTATCTGTGATCTCTGAAGTAATGGAAAAATCAAACAACATCTAGCTCATTCGATATCTAGAGAGCTCAATAATCGTGGACCACTGGCAAAACGGCTTTCGTCATCAAAGATCAATGGATCTGCTCGCCGACATGATACATGAGTGGCAGGTGTCAATTGGAAAACATGGACAATCCCCGGCTGTGGTATCGGATATCACCAAAGCGTTTGACAGAGTTTCACACTGACTGCACAACACTTTTCCACTCTGGAATTCAAATTCAATGACACGAAATAACTAAATCATTCAATGAGCGTTACAAGGGACGTTCATCAAGGAGTGTTGACGTTTTGTAAACTGAATCGTGACATCACTATCGACGCCATGACACTAACCAGCGTTTGGTACGAATTTCAAATCTGAAAACTGAAATGTGAGTTCATGATACCTCATACATTTTCACCTAGCTTTGATATAGATATCTTTCCACGGAATTTCTTCTTTTACTCTCCATTTACTCACAGTACTCATTTTTCAAACTTATTTCAATTTTGGCAATTTCGATTCAGCGCGACATTTTATTTTTTCACGTTTATCCTATTGTAAATATTTCCTATTCATTGAATCTTCTACGGTTTTTTTCATCACATCATTTCTCATTATTCGCTAGCCTTCTGGAATTCGGAACATGAAAGAACGAAATTGATAACCTTCATGGGTTTGGATTACATTTTTTTGAATCCTCTCACACTCTACTAAATAATTCACTTCGATGTCATAAATCCTCAGCGACTAAACAGTTTTGTCTCTTTGAAGAGATATTTGTTTGAGGAAAGAGGAATATCTGTGGAACATCTGAGCACCTCTTGAAAATTTAATGTTTATTCATATCTGAGTTCTTGTACATCTCTACCAATTCCATGAGACTGTTTCATGAAATTACGAATATTCTGATCCACTGGGATATTAGATCCGGTCCAAGCTTCCAGAAAACATAGTCGACACGGTTATAGTTATGATGGCTCTCTTTGGTTATGAGTTTCATCCATATGAATCACAGATGAGTTTCGACAAAAGCGTCACACCGTTTTAATGACCAGAATTTACAAAATTGGTCTTGTAACTATAGGAATTTCTGTAACCCAAATTTTTATCGATGACAAAAGACAAGGAAAATAGTGAAAGACTACTTACTAACTTCTATGACTAGGTAATGAAATGCCGGAATTGGGCACCATTCACTTCCATGCAGTAAAGAACGCTGGTGTGTGGATAGCGGATATAGAATTCGAGGACGCATTCTCATCAGACGCATTTGGAGAGTATTCATTTCTTTGTTAATTTCTGGTTCAAAAAATGGGACGGAACATGTTTCCGTACCTTAGTCAAGCGTAAATTTTTAAGAACGTTGAAACTGTGTCCTTCAAAGAAGAGGTGCTAGTTCTGGGGCACATTATTCAAGAACAAACAAGAGACGAAATTCTGTCTGGCCCCATAGCTTCCTTGACATTGAGACATTGAGTGCGTTGACGAAAGAAAATTTTATATGGCATAATTATGGTAATCGATTTTTAGCGATATTGTATAGGAGGTCTTGGCCTTGATTCGCCTCAAACATTTCGGCGGAAGTGATTCTTGTGGTGGTAACTAAGGTTCTATCATCCTCGATGAGGGAAGGAGATGGGCAGGATGTGAAATTTCATACCTCAGTCTAGCGTCAATTTTTAAGAACGTTGAAACTGTCCTTCAAAGAAGAGGTGCTAGTTCTGGGGCACATTATTCAAGAACAAGAGACGGAATTCTGTCTGGCCCCATATCTTTCTTGCCATTGAGGCCTAGTCAAGGCCATTGTGCCTAATTTTGCGCTGACGAAAGATAATTTTATATGGCATATGGTAATTGATTGTAGCGATATTGTATAGGAGGTCTTGTCCTTGATTCGCCTCAAACATTTTGGCAGAAGTTATTCTTGTGGTGTTGTAACTGAGGTGCTATCATCCTTGATGAGGGAAGGAGATGGGCAGGATGTGAAATTTCCGCAAATTGCCTTGGCAAAAAACCAGAAGTAACAAAAACCGAGACCATTCAACCAAGAGTGGAAATTCATAAATATTTGATATCACTTATGTATTTGTATTCTGACAGTTCTGTATCTGAATCCAGTATCGTCTATCGAAATGATTATGCTCACAGAAAACATGGAAACTCAAATAATAATTACTGTATTGAGTGCGTTTTAGGTAGCTGTGACGGTACGTTACAATTGGTAAGTGAAGAATAATGAAAACATAATCTCCTTGGGCCTGATTGATCATCTGAATATGGACTTGACTAGTACCATTTCAACTGTTTGATAAACATACACATTGATAAACACGCTACTCAATATTCAGCAGATATCTAGATACCTGTAGATATTCAAGAATATATTCCAAGAAATAGAAATTGACAGACAAAGGAAGTTCAAGACTTGTGAAAGAAAGATTGATGAATATTATATCAAAATGTCATTCAAGTTCGGTCGATCAATATAGGAACTTTTCCTCTGTGGTGGTACTCAGGTAGTTAATTTTTAATGCATGATGAGCTACACTTTTCGTATCATTTGTCGTTCTCATCAGCATCATTCAATGAATACACTCACCTTTGACGGAGATAATCAGATCATGATTTATCATTCACAAATATATGACACCAAGAAATAGAATTTATTTGGAATTGAAACTTGGGAAACAAATAAAAAACTTCCCACTACCCTACTGTCACTTACTGTGTGGTCAAAATAGCTATTTATGCATCAAGTGCGTTAGAAGGGTGGCCCGAAGGATGGATGTCATACGATGGGCGCTATCATCTATTAACGTTCGTGGTGCACACAATATTTTATTTTTTACTGAAAACTAATATATTTCCCCCAGTTGAGCAACTGCACCTGATGCATTATTCAACTGATTTGCATGAGATCTGATTTCATTGAGTTGTCTGACACTGACAGTCGTGGATATTTTGATTCAAATCTCGATCAACGTTGTATGAAGATGGGTGCCTGAATGAATAATTTGAACGAAATGGATCTCAGGGACAATATTATTGTTGAGGAAAATGTTGAAATGGTGGAAAATTGTTTGAAAAACTACAAAATCATCATTTATTGTTGATTCTTGTAGCATATCTTGAAAGATACTAAGGAGTCGCTCTTTCACTTTTCAGGTCTACCTAAGATGGCACCCCAGTTGACAAAATACGTTTTGGGTTTTCATTCTGTATTTGAAAGCAATTTGACGACACCAAACATTCATATATTTAATTTATGATGGATTTGAATGCACAATCCTTTCATGATCCATAACTAAAATAATTTTCATTCTAAACTGCTGTTCTGTGTGGATATCAGGTATTGAAATGATCAGTGTAATGCATCCGCTCTCACAAGATAGATTGTGGATAATTCTTGATTTCACAATAGATTTGTACGAGTTGAAAATCAGCCCCCTATAGAATTTCTGAGTGAACTCCATAACAATATAGGTTTAGAAACGAAACAGACCAAAATATCATTGTTGTGTACCCTACTTAAGTTTAGTGAACTATATTGTTGACAGTTCCGTCCGATTCCGTGTTCCGATTCATAGTTAATTGTCACTCGTCAGTTGTTATACTTACCGCCGAATAGCTATATATAACCTAAGTGCCATGTGTGTAAGTCTGCACAAATTTACTAAAATAAATGCTTAAAAGTGTCTAGTATTTATTTCGATTAGCAACCAAAATACATAACATTTTGGCGACGATTGATAAAAGAAAGAACCTACCTACGTCTGAAGTCAAGTCATCATTGTCCAGTAGTGAAAAATGCCACTAACAGGAAATATAGAGGCATTTGAGCCGAAAGAAACAGAAATAACTAGTTACCTTGAAAGAATGGAGCAGTTATTCATATGTAATGACATCCAGGAGGAAAAAAAGGTATCTTTGTTCTTGACATTGATAGGAGGAGTAGCGTATAATGTCTTGAAAGATTTACTTTCACCGATTCTCCCCAGTAGTCAGTCTTACCTGGAGTTGAAAAATGTACTATTGAGTCATTATAGTCCAAAACGTCTTGTCATAGCAGAGCGCTATAAGTTTTACACTACCAAACAAGAGTCTAATGAAGATATAAAGGCTTTCAGTGCTAAATTACAGAGTCTTGCTAAATATTGCCAGTTTGGTACCTTCTTGAATGAAGCATGTCGTGACAAATTAGTATGTGGACTGCGGTCAGAGAGCATAAAACGTAAGCTACTTTCAGAAGAAAACCTCACGTTTGATAAGGCATACCAGACAGCTGTTGCCATGGAGTTGGCTGAAGGCCAATTGAAAGTCATGTCCTCAGAATCAGAGGCGATAAATAAGTTTAGTCAAAATCGTAAGTCAAGTAATAGGGCAAAAAGTCACAGTAAGTCCAGTCAAAGTCAGTCAAATCAGGTCTCAAGTCAGTCTAGCCAGGCCTCGAGTCAGTCTTACCAAGATAGAAGAAAGTTTGGTAATCAAGCTACTACAAAAAAGTGTAGGAGATGTCTACGAGAGCATACCAATCCCAATAACTGTCCAGCAGTAAATTGGAAGTGTTATGCATGTGACCAAACAGGTCATACAGCTAAGTCCATCATGTGTAAAAACAGAGTCTATTCAGTGGATGCTGAGCATGAGCATGAAGAGTGTGATGCTGAAGAAGAAGATGAACCACTAGAACTGGGGTTCCTGAACACAGTTGATGTTAAAGAATCCATATGTAAGTCTGTTTTATTGGGTTCTCTCAACAAATTGAATGATACTGAGAGTCTGAAAATCAGTCTACCAGTTGAGGGTAAGCAGTTGTTGATGGAAGTTGATTCGGGTGCGTGTAAGGCTGTTTTAAGCCATCGCATTGAAGGTAAAGAGTACCCTGTATCATTTGTATCAAGCACATTAACATCTGTTGAGCAAAAATATTCAAATTTAGAGCGTGAAGCACTTGCTATAATGTTCGGTATTAGAAAGTTCCACAAATATATATTCGGAAGAAAATTTATATTAGTAAGTGACCATGAGCCATTAAAATTCATTTTCAATCGTAAGAAAGGCATTCCTGTTACAGCCGCAGCGCGAATAACACGATGGGCAATAACGCTTTCAGGTTATGATTATGAAATTGAGTACAAGAAAGGTTGTCTAGTTGCTAATGCGGATGGATTGTCTAGGTTGCCTATCCCAAGTAATACCGGGATTTCAGATTGTATTTTCTCATTTAATTTAGCTAATGATGTCCCCTTAAATAGTAGAGAAATAGCAAATGCATCTAAAAAGGATATAACAATAGCAAAAGTAATGGAGATGACTATATGTGGATGGCCAAATTCAATTGATTCAGTTGATATTAAGCCTTATTTTCAAAGAAGACACGAGCTATCGATTGAACAAAATTGTTTGTTATTTGGAAGTAAAGTCGTTATTCCTACTGCACTGAGGGAAAATATATTGAATCTTTTTCATGAACAGCATGTAGGAATAGTTCGATCTAAAATGTTGATACGGTCTTATTGCTGGTGGCCAAATATTAATAATGACATCGAGAAATTTATAAGTACTTGTGAAATCTGTCAGGAAAATCAAAACTTCTCAAATAATGCTTCACTCTTGCCGTGGCCTACAGCACCTAATAACTTTTATCGTGTTAACATAGATTTCTTTCATAAATATAATCATACCTTCTTAATTTTGGTAGATAACAGGTCAAAATGGATCGACGTGAAATTAATGTCTAATGGAACCACTGCTAAAGAGACCATTTTAAAATTAAGAGAGATATTTTGTATATTTGGTCTGCCAGTCGAACTTGTGTCAGACAATGGGCCTCCGTTCAATTCATCAGAATTCCACATGTTCTGTCAAGCTAACGGTATAAAAATTGTCAAGTCACCCCCATACCATCCCCAAAGTAACGGCCTAGCCGAACGAGGTGTTCAAACAGTTAAGAAGTCTTTAGATAAAAATATATTTTCTAGTGGAGGAAAAGATCTAACTGAAACTGTTATTCAAAGTAGGTTGACGAACTTCCTTTTCACCTATAGAATGACGCCTTGTACATCAACATCAGTCTCACCAGCTGAGATGCTATTCAAAAAGCGACCAAGATCTCGTTTTGACTTGATTAAGCCTGCATTCAATAACAGTAATTCTAATTACACAGACAAAATTGTTAGAAACACAAAGTTATATTCACTTAATGAGCAGGTTTATGTAAAAAATGTTAAGAGTAAGCTTTGGGAAAAAGGAAAAATTGTAAAAGTTTTGAGTTACTGTACATATTTAGTAAACGTTGGAGATATCTTGAAACATGTCCATGCTGATAGCCTTCGCTCCAATCCAAATATTGTACCAAATATTCAAGATGAATTATATAGGGGAACCCGTAATGAAACTAGTGAATCAAAATGTGTTTTGCCTAATGTAAATGCTTCACCAGATATTGTAAGACCTGTGAATGAAGTTATGGCTGGTACTAATGAAAATAAGTCAAGTCCAGAGTTACCACCTACGAGTGCTACAACTTCAAGTATTGCTCCACCTGAGACTGTTTCCATAACTCCACGCACAAGTCGTTCTGGAAGAATAATCAAACCGCCCGCCAAATTGGACTTGTAATGTTTTAACATTTTTTAGTAGGAGGAGAATGTTGTGTACCCTACTTAAGTTTAGTGAACTATATTGTTGACAGTTCCGTCCGATTCCGTGTTCCGATTCATAGTTAATTGTCACTCGTCAGTTGTTATACTTACCGCCGAATAGCTATATATAACCTAAGTGCCATGTGTGTAAGTCTGCACAAATTTACTAAAATAAATGCTTAAAAGTGTCTAGTATTTATTTCGATTAGCAACCAAAATACATAACAATCATCATGCACTGAATGAGGTACCTATATAAAAAAACTCCTCGAACAGCAAATGGCTGATTTCATAGTACTATATAATTATTTTCATTCCCTTCACTCAAATCAGACTAAGGGTACATGCACAGAACACAATCGGATTGAAGATACAAATGAAAGACAGGAACAGGGAACAGCAAGGACATCAAGCGTCATACGGCAAACAAAATGGAGGAAACTTTATAGATTCATAGAAAAGGAGAGATGTACTCCTCTCGAAATTCATTCTAACAATTTTACGTTTCTATTCTGTAATAGTGGTGGAACATTTCCTGTGAAAACAGTAATGATAAGTACCTATCAGCAACGTAACCATCCTGATCTGTAGAGGGTATGATCGACATATTTAAGAACTCATTACTTATCTCAGTATTTCGTAACAAAATCCTCTCAAAAAAGCAAAAGAGACGTAACAGTGAATTCATTCGTCTGAACGTGCTTGAGATGTCACAAAACTCTCAAAATTCGATATGAGGTTGTTGAGGTTTTCTGTATGTGTAGTTACGAAATGATTACGTGGGATTATCACGTCATATAACTCATGAAGGAACGTCATAATGTTGTCAACTTTATGAAGCCACCCGAGGATGTTTCTTGCTTACTGGGCCTGTATTATAGTGTCCTGGACTAACATTATTTCCGCTGGACTACTCGATTAACCTAAAGAGTAAAAAGATTGTTCGAACCAGAAGCCCGCTGAAAACAAACTACCCACCTTTATCCCCGTTGACAGCTTCCACGGCCAAGGGCAGCGCTCCCAAGACCACCTGGGCCTGCCTGTAGGCGCCCAAAAACCCGATGGTAATGGACTCGCTGAAATTATGCGCACCTGTGCCGGTTAGATACCCGTACAAGACGGAGTAGTTGGAGGAGTCCCGCAGGGGTTCCTCGTCCGGTCGTAGCGACGGCCATTTGCACGTCACCTCCGGTTCGAGCGACGAAATGGCGGAATCGTTGTAGATTCCTCGAGAGGTCGACGTTATCGCGAGGAGAAGCGTGAGGAAGGTCGTTTTTGGTGATGACATTCTGGCGTAGCTGCAGTTGGTCTATAAGATTGGTGAAAAGAGAAAAAGATTTATTGAAATGAACAGCTCTCTCTCCATGAAAATATCGATAAATGGAATCAATGAACGATGTAGCAGAATTTTACAACACGACTTCCAATATGAAGATATGATATCCTATCTGAATTTCACATCTATGAAAGAAACATTTTTTTTTTGTTGCAAACGCTATTTGCGGCTGAGTCGAGTTGTTTTATTTGTGATCGAATATATTTTTCTCTCGCTCTTGGCGTGATTATGACTACAATCAGATCAGCAACACCTTCCTTCTCTCCCAAAATTCCACCGCTGGCTAACACGATGTTCCTCGAACATTGTAGGTTTCCCATTCGTGTTGTCCACAGATGAAAAAAAGATTGGGGATCGCGTTCTACATGCTGCTTCAACGCGACCTTTTCAGATCTATTCTTTTCGACCCTCGATATCGTTATTTTCATCCCAGTCATTGTTAAGAGACTCCATAGGCTAGTTTCCAGTTCCCATATATCTGAGAGCTCTTAGTTTTTCTCGAAAGATCTTCACAGATTTTGAAGTGAATGTACTACCACTTCCTCTTATTCTTGGAAAAATTGGCACAATGCTAGTTTCTTATCAAAAGACTATAGGCTCGTGTTCAGATCCTCCATGTATCTGTGAGTTCTTGATTTTTTCTGACAGACCTTCACAGTTGCAAAGCAAATAATATACTGCTGTTTCGCTACGCTGCTGCTGTTTCGCTGTTTCGCTATCTCGCTGTTTCGCTGCTGTACTGCTAGCTTTCTAACTTTCTGGTTCAATAAAACCTGTTCTATGGTCGTCATTTCCAAGCAAGCACCATATAAATCATAGGTGCATCTAAAGAGGCATACCTATAAGACCAAGATAAGATCAAGGCTCATCGAGAGCCCAAATGGTTCCTGTTCGGTTCGAATCTCCACTAAGTCAATCGAGAGAAATTTCACTTCTAGCTCATTTCTTTCCCTCACCAAGGACATCAGTGACAACACCAAGAGAAGAAACAAAAACTTCTGCATGTTTGCAGATAATTTACTTTCGATAAACGAGGCCTTTCTGAAATCGCTAACATCTAAAACCATATGCATCAAGTTTACTTCCGTCAACGCACAATCTCTGCTCGGCCTCAATGCCGAGGAGGTTATGTGGCCGAACAGAATATCGCCTTTTAATTTCAAAAAATGGGTCCCAGAACTAGCACCAATTATTTGTAGGCTGTTCATTCTTCCATCCAACGTTGGTGTATCTCCTTGTAACTGAAAGTTAGCTCCAGTCTATCCAATTTCAAAAGAGGCACCAACTTTGTTCTCGCTCCACATCGATGATTTGTTGAATGTAACCTCCTGCCAGTCCATAGCTTTGCGGATGATACTACACTTCATACCGCCTTCTCCTCTAGAGCCCCTATATCATCCAATGAGGTGTGAGACGGAGACAGGTCGATGCTTTGGATGATGATCTGAAAAGAATTCTGAAATATAGATCTGCAAATCTAGTAGATTTCAATGCAACAAAAACTCTAGCTTGTATCTTCACCAGGAAATCAGATCACACAATGTCCAATATTATGATCAGGTACCACTGTTTTCATGCAATCGTCAATATCTTGGTATCGGTATCACCACTAACATCTCTCTCTCTCTCCAATGGGACGATCATCATGTGAGGTCCAGTGCGAAAATTGCTCCACAAAAAGATTACTTCAGACCCCAGCAACTGCGCACGATCTACAAAGAGCGAATTGGACCTGCTGAAGCTCTTGGGCTCTATTCAAAAGAGAGTTATCCTTCCACTCGGTGATACTTTACCCACGAATTCATTGACATTTCCAGCACATCGCAGGAATGTGGGCGATCTCTCCCTCTTTTGAACATATTCCTACGGTCTGTGCTCAACGGAAATCTCGTCTATCATGCCATCAGTTTAAGCTGGTAATCCATATGCATTGTCGGGCTCGAAACATGTCAAACTTGTCATCACCAAACATCATTCATCAATAGAAGGGAAAATTCATGGAATTATTTCCCGAGTGAAGTATTTTCTGATGCTCACGACCTCAAGACTCTCAAGGAAAATTCCCATACCTTCTTCCTCTCCTAAAATTCCACCGTCGGCTGAAACGATGTTCCCCGAACATTAGAGGTTATCCTTTCGTGTTATCGAGTGATGAAAAAAAAAAGGTTCATGAGTTGCTTTCCTGGGTGATATTCTCCATTTTTCATCATCAATTTGACATTCATTATATTAATGATTCAACTGAATTAAACTTTCTTCCATTAACCGATCCATCTAAAATTTGGTATGGATATAAATACGCGACATTTTTATTCAATATGCACAGCTCTCGACATTCCAACTTCCTAATTATATTCGGATTGTACGGGTCTTTTGATGAAAATATTCTCATGTATGCATATACAGAATGTTCCAATTTCAGCCTTCCATACCTCAGAAAAAAAGACACTATTGAGTTTCCTCTCAGAAAGATCATTCTAGTGGTCATAGATTTTTTGATACAATGACTATCAATACTAATGTGCCACGAGTCTGATTATTATAGGATTCCATTCCGTGTTGTCAAGAAATTCGAAAAATTAATACCTCTATAACCATTAAAAATCATTATACATTGTATTCGAATAGCAAATCAATTGTTTTATACACTTTTTCCATGAAGTAACTTGTTGAGTACTTTCTATCCTTATAACTTTTGAAATGTTCTGATTTCTTTCTCAATAATAGTTCAAGAATCTCTAAAAGAAATGTATTATCTTCCAAAATGAGCATGAGCACCATTTTGGCAGATTTTTTCAATCGAATAGGAATTCAAATTCTTTTCGAATGAGTGATCGAAAAATGTGTGAAATTTTGCAGAAAAACTAATGACACCGAACCAACTTTCTTTATTAGGGAACACAGGATGCTCAAGAATGAAGTTGAGTATGTATCTGAATATTTTTCAGTACCCAGAATTTTTTCCTCAATGAAAATCATTCTTCATCATTACTCATGAGATCATGATCATATGGATCTGTAAGTATTCACCAAGGGTCAATTTTTATTGAGACAAAATTCTTATGATCAAAATAACATTGAGGCACTCATGTTTTTTTCGGGCTGTGCTTTGGATTGATTAGAATCGGTACATATTCATTTGAAGTGATCCTCAATGATGAACTGTCATTAGTTTTTCCTCACAATTCCACAGTAGTATATTTTTTGATCACTCATTCGGTAAGGATCAAAATCAATTCGGACCTGTACAAATATATTTGAAGTGATCATGATTCTATAGTAGAATCCGTCATTATTTCTTGTAAGACTCAAAAAGAAAATGCACCTCTTGTTGGATATGCATTTCAAATCCCTACACATAAAAGAAGAGTCTATAGAAAAAGATTGAATATTAATAATGTTACATGGGTGGTAATTCCTTAACGTGGACACACTGTTCATTTTTTGGTCTAATGAGAATCTTTCATGACACCCACCCCTATAGGGGTGGGTAGTTCTAGATCCTCACCGAGTAAAACCCCTCCTCCTCTTGTTCTGCTCTTCACATAGGTATCATGTTTGCATTCCTTCAAGGTGAGAGTAATCTTTAGTGCTCGCTTTTCATTTCATCTCATCTCCTGCTTTCTTCTTCCTTCGTTTCTACTAACCTTCTCATCACTACGTATGAACTTCTCTTCTCGTATCTCCAGATGTTACCGAGCTCATTATTCTCAGGTTGAAGTTCCAGTCAGTTCTCTACAGTGTAGTGCAGGAAATACACAAACAAACTGATTGTATCACCACTCAGGGTGACATTACCAGTACAACGCAAGAAGTCCAAAATTCATAAGAAACCCAGTCCTTCGACTAGATAGATCAACACTCTACCAAATGAAATCAAAAGCATCATTTCCTATAACTCTGAAAATACGATTGAGAAATATTTTTTTTTCAAATTCTCCTATTCTGTAGATGAGTCAGTGACTTGCCCTCTCCCATTATAATAATCAAGTAGATTCTGTACATATTTATATTTTACACATATCCAAGCAAGCAATCAATGGGTGATGATGCACATGCATTGTACACTATACTGCAACTTTTTATTATTTTTTTTTCTATTATAATCATCACAAATATTTTGAGAAATTGTATGTATGTATAATGTTTTCTTAAATTCATGTTCAATGACTGACATGTTGCAAATGTACTAATGTATATAAAGTAGTCAAATAAACTATCATGGTCTGCTCCCACCTGGTACAGGTGGACAGTGTATGTCCTGTATCATCTACTTTGCCACAGAAGGAACATCTGTCACTATCAGCTCCTCTTCGATCATCGAAATATTCATGAGAGCAACCATGTCCCCAAAGGGCTTGAGTAAGATTATAGTCATCCTCCTAATAGAGTTATCCATTTTGCAAAATAGCAGATGGAACCCACATTGGGTCATTCTGCTATTTCGCTATTTTGCTTTTTTACATGGTAGTCACTGATGGAAGATGCCAAAGAGTAGATGAAGAGTTCGTTAGAGCTTGTTAATAGTCGAAGGGATACATTGATATGCTATATTCAATATTATCAACCGCCATTTTGTCATGGATGAAAATGTAGTTCCTAGTAGTTCCTAGTAGTTCTGAGTACCACTGGAACAAAAGAATTCCGAACCGTTCGAGGGAGTGGTGATTCATCGACACATTGTACTTTTCGGTGTATTTAGTTCTCAACACAGACCTACAACTATACCTTTCAGTGGTCTAGTTCTAATTATTCTACAAGAACCGATTTGATACACTGCTTCTGCATGTAATACTCTAGTAGACTGAACAGGAAGTGATGAAATTACTGATTTCCCTTGGTGTACCTCAAATTGAGCAAGAAGGAAATGTAGCATGTGAAGCTGGACCTGGATTGAAAAAGTATGTGTACCAATCTCAAGAAAGATATCACAGGATGATTGGATGGTTGAGAGGCAATGAACTGTTGTGTTCAAACTCATGGTCGAGTTCAAAAAAGCGGAAGCTGATACTAAACATGTGAGTACTGTAGTTCCCCGTAGATATTGGATACGCCTTATTATCATTATCATTATTATTATATTAGCAGAATGCATAAAACATCCTGTATCTCGGATATTATCGGCCGAAGACCCATCAAGTATATCACTTCACTGACCCCTTTCCACAGCTGAAGTATTTACCCTATATAGAATCTCCGTTTCCAAAAACACCCCAAACATTCACAATTTCCCCTGAAGTAGGTATTTAGATGTTTCTATCTGAATTGTATTATCTCAACCCAACAAACTTGTTCTTACTTTCCTGAAATTTCACGGAATTTGTTCGATCATGGAAATATTCAGATACTCTCTGTGTGATACCACTTCAGTTTTTACGTTTAATTACATCTTGTCACAACAAATTCAGTACAATCTCGAAATATAATTTACACATCAAATACAGCTATGAGCTACGTTGCTACCTACCGATAATACAGACGACCGCAAATGAAGCATTTTAATTATACCCACAATAAGGCACAAGGGTTGTGTCGGAATTTTTCAATCCTTCAGAGATTTCATCAAATTCAGGATGATGATAAGATGTTATATAGGCTTTCCTACATTTTTTGAGAGCTCATTTTCTCATTACTAAAGATGACAAAAGGCAATATAATAATAATATAATAACGAACAAAGGAAGGAGAAGCAATAGGATGCGATGAAGAACCAGTCACATATTTCAAATTTATCGAACTACCTGAACAACATATTAATAAAATTTACGATACGGGTCAAATTCCATCGGACTGGTTCCTAGTCTACGTTTATAACACTTCCCAAAAAGTGCAGAGAATATCGCCTTAAAAGCTTGAAGAGTCAGACACTGAGAGTGTTCTTGAGAATTATTCATGCTAGAATAAGAACAAAATTAGAACAACGTCTAGGTAGCACAAGAGGGCCCTCTTCGCAATGCAGGTCTTGGTCCAAAAATGTCTTGATCAACAAAAATATGTATATGCCTGCTTCATCAACTATCTTTACTGAAATCAAACAGCGAATATTAAGCATGAAGACATGACTGGTCAGGACATTGTAATCACTAAGGGAGTTATACAGGGTTGCATCCTTTCACCACTGCTGTTCAATTTATTCTCTGAAGAAATACTTGTAGAGGCACTGGGAGAACACAATAAAGGCATCAAAATTAATGTACCATGAGTACCAATCAGTGATCTCCGCTATGCAGATTATACTGATGATATCGAAGACTCACAGATGATGCTCAAAGGGATAACTACAATAAGCAACCACTTTGGACTTGAGATCAATAGAAAGAAAAACAAATTCCATCGAGAGAGTACACCACCACAAATATTTAGGATACACAATAAATGATGAATGGGACCCTGATTTGAAGATTGAGATCAGAATTGAAATTGCAAGATCAACATTCATAAAAATGAGAATGCTCTTGAGTAACCTCGACCCAAGCATTGGTACATGATGGAGAGCCGAGAAATGTTACGTGCTGTCTACGTTGCTTGAGAAAATAAAAGGCTCTTGAAATATGGCTTTATACACGCATACCAAGAATACCATGGACTGAAAGACTAACCAAAACGGAAGTATTGAGAAAAATGAATGGAAATCTGGAATTGCCTGCTACCGTTGAGAAAAGAAAAGCTTCCTACCTAAGCCATGTGTTTCGTAATGAAAAGTATGCTTTATTGCAACTGATCATGGAGGGAAAGATGGAAGGAAGAAGAGGATTGGGCAGAAAGAAACAATCCTAGCTGAAAAACTTGCGTGAGTGGTTCCAAATACCAGAAGCTTCAACTATATTTCATGCGGCGCAGAACAGATAAACCTATCACATGATGGTTGCCAACCTTTGGTAGAAGACGGCACAGAGAGAAGAAGATCAACATTTCTACTCATCTTCGTGACGTGAACGATTCGAAAAAACATTCTGCTACCGTTTTCAACACAATTGCATGGAATGATATTTTTCTTCGTACAGTTCGTGATTGTCGTTTCTGACAATAAACACTGACAAGTTGTCAGACGAGGTGACCAGATGTTTTTTCATCAGTTGATCTTGAATTCACCATTTTCATATTCAATATTGAGAAGTGAATGACAAGTTCTATTTCCATCAAATATACTTGAAGCAATATGAGAAGCCTCGAAGTATTGAAAAAAGAGAAAAGCTCGTTTCTTATTCTCATGTTAGTCATTCAAAGAATTGTCTCATATGAATATGAAAAGGTGGAGATACTTTTGATACATTTAACCATTGTCACTTCCCACATAACCACTGACGACCCATAAAAATCTATAATGTTCGTAGAACATCAATCATGAAATGTCCGTCCATACTTATGGATAATGAATTTCTATTTTCATTTCCAGAAACGTGGAGAGAAATCTGTAGAAATCAATATATCACCTCCCCGATCGACCAGGCAGTATTCGGTAATATTTTCAATCGTCACTGAGCATTATAAACAAACATGATAACAAATATGAAATTTCAGAAAGATATGATATTATATATTATCTATTAGATGCACCCTTGCCTCATCGATTAAGCGGTTATTGAAACGAACAAGAAAAAGAAAAAGTTATCGATTCGCCTGGATGTGCAGCAAAGAAAGGTACAGTTTTGCCAACAGTTAGCTGATCACTGCTGGTTGCCTCTGTTTCGTTTGCTGTTTTCATTGGTTGGATTTCTCCGCCTTTCTCTAGGAGCGAACCATAGGGTCTATTTGAAATTTGTTCCATTTATCTATCAGTACAGCCATGGCTGAACAGGATAACTTCGAACAAAGTTTCAAAATACCTCCTTCACTTGATGGGCTGAACCGGCTGAACCAGCTAGAATTATTTACCAATTTTTGATGTTCAAACAAAGTGAAACTGAGTCTTTTTGTTTCATCACACTTATAGATCAATGAAGTTTGCTAAAAAATGGAGTTGAGTGAATATTCTCACACTATCAAGTCGATTCGAATGAAAATAACTGATAATAGCATATTTCTCAATACAATGGCATGACACATTAGAAATTATTTCGATAATGCCAACAGTCATTCGATGTTCCATCGTTGCGTCAATTTCTTATGGTCCTTTCAATACCTCTTGCTCTCTGAGCTCGATATAGTAGAAAATTGATAATATCATATCTTTGCAATGACATGACTTTGTCCCACGTCATTTTATCAATGATTTTTTATATGTTCGGCAGAAGAGTTTTGGGCCAATCCCAATCTGTCCTTTTCAATGAAACATAAGATTGCGGATGTCGGTACAGTTTTGGTTGAATAGGAGCCATGCGAATCAAAACAATCTGAAGTCTGAAGTAGTTATCATGTCAGGACATATCGAAATTTCTTGAGTAGCCTTGCGAACAAAAATTAGAGCTGGAAAGTTGGTGAATTGAATTGTATCATGAACTGAATTGAATTTGTATAAATTTAGTGAAAAAATCCGATAATTCATTGGAATAGATTGGCTAGAATATAACTTTGAATTTTTCAGTGATCATTTCTGCGAGAATGATCTCTTGAACATGAGAATATTCATGAAGAAGCAACGAGGCAACATAATGGTCTCACAAAAATACTGGGAAGCCTCATTACTCAGCTCAATTAGCTAGCTGATCAGCTCAATAATGATTTAGATAATCAGAAATGAATCTGTTTACGAGTCTGAGCATACAGATTCTCAATCATTCTCCGACTTCTTTTTTTTATGCGTGTCTCGATCCTCCCACGATCCACATTCCACATGGAGTCATTTTCGAATAACGGAATCAGCATACTAGAAGGGAAAGAGAAGTAGAAATACTATATTCACCCAATGAATTATCACTGGGTACCTCATAATATTCTTCCAATTACACGTTAAAAACAAGTGGTTGCCCAAAATATTTGAATATGCTTTTCTTGGTCGGTTAGATTAAAATGATAAAACAATAATAGGCACGGGTTTCGCTACGGTATGTGAGCTGATGTGATGTGACAGAGGCGTTGAGTCCTATTATAGAGGGTTGGTTTCATTAATATGTACCCCCTTTTATTATGTTTGTTTTCCACGGAATGAAAATATTAATATGATATCATGAATCATGTCAAATCATATTGTTTCATGCATGTTCCGTTTATCTTCACAGTGTTGTCATATCTCAAAAAACTACATCTGAATATAAAAAATCACTTGTACCAATCATACGATATGTATGTATATTTGGCACCGAAATTCATTTTTTGACAATACGAAAGGAATCCTTCAATGTTCGTTGATTATCGTGCTAGTCAGCAGTGGAATAATGGGAGAGATGGTATGTTTCGATCCTAACAATGTATGGATTACCAGCCTGAACTCGTCTAATTCGTATACTTCCATTATTTTTTCTGTTGGGAGGAATGAAACACGCATGAAAAATCTGCAACTGTTTTTATGGGATGAGAAAACAAAAATGAGTTGTACTAATCGCTTCAAAAAAATTCAATCGGGCATTCGACTGTGTCGATCATGATAAATTATTGAATGAACTTAACGCTTACGGATAGAGGGACGTTTCTCGAAACTGGATATCATCAATTTTGAGAAATCGCACGCAATATGTGGGCATGAATCATTAAAATGGGAATGAATCAGAAAATGATTGATCTTTAAGAGCAGAAGTCAAAGTAGGAGTCGTACAGGCTCTATTCTCGGCCTTATACTATTTTCGTTGTGTATGTGAATGGGATCACTACAATATCTCTTAGAGCACATTTCACATTTTATGCCGATGATATATCTCTGATCATTCCAAATCAATCTAAATAATGAAATAAAATAATGAAATGAAATGAATGCGAATCCATATACAGAGTGTCCGTGGAAATTTGGGAAACCCCTCAGATTGAGATAGGATTTTGAAAAATAATACTGCAGGATCCTATATTTTCTTTCCTACAGGCCTTCATTACGTGGTGAGGAGCCCCTGAGGACGCCAAAGTAATGAATATAATTCAATGGATATTCAATATGTGGGATACTAGTAAGTACCCCATGAAATAGTGTCCTAGAAACATATTTAGCTCTCTTAATTCATTAAGGATGGACTGTAAACAGGAACAGTTGTGTAGATGTCTGTTTTACTGAGGTTCTCAAGGTAGTTGTTCGTGTTCTGAGACTGAGTGAGGCATTCAGTGTGGATTATATTTATTTAGGATATATCTAAAAAAGGACCTTGAGAACCTCGGCGGAACAGACATCTACACAACTGTTCCTGTTCAACTTGGCACCCTACGTTGGGCGCCAATTCAATTGCCAGTTCAAACTGGCAATTAGGGCTAATTGTCAGTTTGAACTGGCATTTATGGCTAATTGCTAGTTTGAACTGACGATTAAGGCTAATTACCAGTTTGAACTGACCATTAGGGCTAATTGCCAGTTTGAACTGGCATTTATGGCTAATTGCCAGTTAAAACTGACTGACAAATATGGCTGATTGTCAATTCAAACTGGCGATTATAAAAGGAGTCATCATGTCCGTTCAGCGATTTCGTGGAAATGTTTTATTATATCAAATATATCCAACTACTTTCCGGGGCCCTGGTCAAGTAACCAAATTTCCCTATGATAATTGAGCCAATGTCGATAATTCAAACGTTTTTGCGAATAGTAATTCATAAAGGTCTACAAATAAATGTCATAATGAAATGTTTTTCTTATAGAAAGAAGCTGGCATATCCATGATTTCATTAGTAATATTAAAGAAGTTTTCTAACGACCATCTATGAAAACAGCGAACAGCACACTGTTCTGTTGGCACACTATGGCAGTTGGAGAATGTAATGCAAGTATCAAAATATTTCAAAATTACACGCTCGCAGTTAATGTAATGATATTTCACCACGAATTTCACTGCTGGTATCATCACATGATATGTATTTAGATCAAAATATTACAAAAAATTGATAAATCCACTACATCACTCACTCAAAACATATAACCTCAGAACATACCAGAGGTGCATACAGGTACATGAAAGTTATTCACACTCATATGAAACTCCTATTTCGAAAATTATCGTCTACACAAGGTAATTCTTTGAGTTGCATTATACCTGGCGACAATGAACCGTGAGTGAAACTTGGAATAATACGGAACATAATTCAAATATTTATGGTCGTAGGAATAATAGACTACATGACTCGTTGGAAAGTGCACTTCTTGGATTCGTTCCCTCATCCACGCTACTAGTGCGAAATATGCCACTTACCACACTTGTTATGTGATGAACTATTAGGACTCCATTGTCGGTCTGTTGCCAAGCAACGTGCTTTCACGAACTGTTGTAAAGTTATTTTGATTGTAGATGGCCTTAGAGTATGATAACATATGATAATAAACCTATAAACATCTACTTTGATTACTTCATTTGTCACCACGATAAAATAGTTCTCATTTATCCAAACATTGTGAGAACTTGGTTGAAAATCTAACCCATTTCACCAGCCTGGTTGGTTGGACTAATTGAAAATATTTCGTGAAGGAAGGTCTCCGAAAGTAACTTAGAAGAAACCAGCAGATTTGATAATTCCTTAGTAACTACTCAGTAGTTCCTTTGTTGCACGTACAGGTGAAGAGATCTTTCGGAGGAAGTCTTTGGTCTACGAAACTCCAGTAGAAACAGAGCAAAACTCAATTGTACGAATAACAGCAGCATTCGAAATCAAATTTTTAGTCAAGTCCGCCAAAATCATGTGCGACGTTTAAATCGGTGTATTGAGGTTGGAGGAAGACATTCTGAACAATTGTTGTGATGATATCATGTACAAAAGGCAGAAATCAAATAAATTATATCCTATTGGGGCAATGCATCGTCTTTCTGAATTTTAACGCGTCTTAGGGCCGTAGTGCCGATGTTCGGTGCCGTAGTGACCCTTTTCCGGACATGGGACCCACTATTCAAATGTTCTCTACTGTTGCACTGAATAACTTCTAAAAGTTTGATCCCATAGTTCTGTAACACCCTGTATATATCATTGAAAATATATTTGTATACCCAATGATTTAGGAAACAAGGTCTCACTGAAAAATAGAGAATTTCAGGTATCTGAAGGATAAATTCCAAGCACAGTGACATTTTGAGGCAGATCACAAATCTGTCCCTACTACCAATATATTGAAATGATACTTGTAGCTTCCATTTTTATTTTTAGAATCGTGGAGAGAAAATCCTATGAAATATAGAAGAACATAGTATTGAGATTTGTTTCAAATGAGGTAGGAACCACTCGAACCCCTATTCTATCAAAAGAATCTCGATATCTCAAAAAAATCACGAGAGAATAATAGAACAGCTTACCATTTCATTTGTTCAACTTCGGATAACTCTCGACAACTTTGATTCTTCCTTTATAGTTCATAATTTTCTAAAAAATCTATCATAGATAATTCGGTCTCAATAAACTCCGGAGTGATTCAAATAGATTGCAGAAGTTATGAAGTTGTTCGCTAGTTGTAAGTACGTATTGCAGGTCTTCAGGCGAGCGAAAAGCAGACGCGGACCGTCTCAAACTGGGAACGCGCTGGAACTGAAATCTGAAGGATCATTCAGCACCGGAAAATTCGTTGACTCCGTAATGTTCTCCTCATTGGGAAGTTTTCGCGCAAGCTCTTCATAGTCCCTATTGGCGGGACGCAACAGAATGTCCCGACTCACATTCCGAAGGGATATCCGGAAAGGATGGTTTTGTTTCTTCCTCAAGAATAACCCCTGACATATTCATGATATTGTCATTATTCACATACGAAAAATTGCAACAAGTTGATATCTGGTGAAATTTCAGGTCTCATAATTTTCAGTTCTCATTTATACTCTGATTTCCATTTCCCCACCAAACTGTAGATCAAATGAACATTTTCAACTTGTTCATCCAGTCTTTTGTTAAATACTAGCGTATTAATCATTATACATTGAATAATATTCAGAAAGTCAATTGAAAACTTTTGTTCAACTCTGATTTCAATACGTTATGTTGAATAATTCCGTACCAGTGGAATGGGAGCAAGATGATTTTGATGCCAGATCAGACCTCCCCTTCGCAATGTCGTAGAGCGAACTGAAGCAGGTGAATTTATGCTGTACATCTGAGAGCGCATGGGATCTGCTGAAGAGAATATACCGAAGAGTTGGACCAGCTTGTAAAGCAACCTAACTGAAACGTTAATTTCTGTATAAAATCAAAAATTACAATATTCGAACAATTTCATGGACGCTGTTGACAAACTGAGGCATATGTCGAAATGAACGCAGATTTCCTCATTTTTGTGATGCTCAGTCTTACAAAAATTTCAGGGTAGCTATAGAAAGCGGAGTCGCTCTTCCTCAGCCCTTAGGAACTGGAGGTGAGAATCATAGAGGAAGCTGGAAGCTGAAAGTCGTACAAAAGATGGCAAATCCAGAGATTTCATACATCAAACAATAGAAAACATCAATACCGCAAATTCAACAGAGGAAGAGATAGCAAATCAAAATTACGATGTCGAAAATACTGCAAAGATAATCATAAAAGAGAAATTTGTTGCACATTCAATAACAATAATATTCCAAGAGAGTCTACATTCGGAATTGAAGAATGCCTTTCAGTATCGTTCCCAGAGGAAACTAGGAATGTTCTTTGGTGCCGTGACTCAGGAAGTGTCTCTCATGTGCATTGATGAAGAAAATTTGGTGAAATCATACCAGACAATACTCAAACTAGCTTCAGATGATCAAACTAAAACTATTGATAATGAAGGTTCAGTGAAAGCTCAGTTCCAAAACAATAATATGGTGAACTCCACTGAAACTCTCCTCGTACACAAATTGACAACAAATTTGTTATCAGTTGAAAAGAATGAAGACTATAGTGTTACTTCCACAAAAGACTCTGCAACAGATTCATAATAAATGGTGATTTCAAAAGCTAGGTATCAAGTCAAACGAGGAACTTTCTGATTTTGAAGAGTCAAATATCAAACTTTGAAGCAAGATTTGAAAGCA
The DNA here is from genome assembly GCA_963576655.1 of Gastrophysa polygoni. Taxonomy (NCBI): domain Eukaryota; kingdom Metazoa; phylum Arthropoda; class Insecta; order Coleoptera; family Chrysomelidae; genus Gastrophysa; species Gastrophysa polygoni. Next base: position 35,646,809 of record OY755083.1, read on the forward strand.
GCTGCTAGAAACAAGAGGTTGATAGGACTGAAATTCAATACTTCTGAGGCACTAGGGGATTGCGGAATATGTATCAAGAAAAAGACAATAAGTCTACCTTCACCCTCCAGACAGAAAACAAAAAAATTGGACCTGCTAGAAATAGTGTATTCCGATATTTTTCACCCAATGGATGATGGATGTAAATATTCCGTATCTTTCATCGATGTTTATTTTTTTCAGAGTTTATTTTTTCAAACAAAGAAGTGAGGTAATGGATGGTCACACTCCTTTTAAGAAATTTGTAGGACATGCCCTGTCGGTACGTTAATTTCAAATATTCATCATTCTTCCTTGATCAGAATCAAAATATATAAAATTCGAAAGCCGAGCAAGAGAAGGCATTCTTGTTGGATACTCAGGAGAATATAGAGCTCAGCGCATTTGAAATGCAGTTCGAAGAAAGATGATTATCACCAGAAATGTCAAATTCAGTAATGAATTTTTCAATAATCAATCTGGAGGAAACATGAAAGAGCTGAAATCACTTATAGATGAAGAAAACATCTCCACACTTTCCATTAGGATCACGCAAGATCAAACTTTTGATTATCAAGATTCTGTCTCAACAGAAGAAATCGGTGATAGCGGCTGAATTTGCTCAACCTGAGACACATGATATAAATTATCAGAAGCCGTCCGAAGGAAGTCGGAACCCATATTGTTGACTGTTAAAAATATTATTTTTGGTGAGATAACTATTTAACCTTGACTTATGACATTTTTCGAAAACCTTCAAAAAGAGGTATGGCACAACCCCTTCTCCCTATGCAATTTTTGAAGGTTGTTCATCCCCAATCGGGTGTGAAAAAAGCTGAAATCACAAGCTACAAATCAGAGTGAAAAGTTTCCATTGGCCCACCCTGTATAAACATTGATTCATGCCAATAGTTTCGGAAACTCTTTCCCACACATTCAAGTTCGAGTAGATAGACCGTTAATAAATCACTAGATCCAAGTTCTGGGATGACACCGAGAAAAGAAAAACAGATACCGTTCAATAGTGATTCGAACTCGAATTCAAAATTATATTCATGGAAATAATAATCGAAACTTCGAACAATACGAAATTTCAAAGGTTTGTTAGAGTATTGGTCTATTTGGTGTATGAGGAGACATGAATCATTTGATTTTTTTTTCTTCAATTTTCTTCAAGAGATGTATAAAAATCAATATTCAATCAGATATTTTCCAAATAATCCTGATAATATTAATTGTCTATACAACTACGTGGGTAGTTTGAAACTATTACAGTCACAGGACCTATGTTTATAAAATTTGATGATTCTATGAATCGAATAAATTCTATGATATGCTTATAATGATCAATATCAATGACTCAGAAATTTAAATTGATCAAATTGACATGAATCGAACAATTTTTTTGATTCCCATTTTCCACATAAACTCTTAACCACGTCAATGACTTGGTGAGAGACCTCAATCATTTATATCCTCTATTTGATAGTTATCTATTTCTCAGCTGGATATGAATTGGACATGACAAAATACATGAGATTCAGTTCATCTGGTATCGAAGTAGTCGAAATGAGGTCGCAGGCATTAAGTTAGGAGAGTTAGTTAGTAAGTGTTCTATTTTGTTCAATTTCAGTTTTCTTCTTCTTCAACTGAATGTCTTGTGGCTTGCCATATTTTGTTGATTTTCTTTTATGATGGCCATTTCAATGTCCAGCGATGAGATAAAGGTGGTTTCATCTTCAGGAGAGAGAGTTGCATGTTTTGCAGATATGTAATAATAATAATAATAATAATAATAACGTTTATTGTGCATAAAAAAAATTAAATTTTACACACAAAGGGAAAAAGGGTTAGCCATAAGCTATCTTCCACCCTTCCCAAAATTGACATGTATTTTCATGGTATAATTAAATTAAATGCATTGAATGAATAATGAATAATAATAATGAATAGAAAGTAAAAATAGAAAAAGAGAAAAAAACGAGGAAAAAGAAAAAACTCATTATGTTGTCTAAGGCTACCGACTAAGGACAAACAATAACATTATTCACACCCGAGTTATTTGGAAATATACGAATTGTGAAAAGATGATGATCTATAGACAATGAAAAATTTCTTCATTAGGAAATAGTCAGTTGTGATTTCAAAACTTTTTTAAATTGGGTAATTGAAAGATCCAGTAAAGGTTGTATCTGATTCAAGTATGAAGGGGCCAAAAATGAAAAGCATCCTTCGAATTTCGAGGTATTATGAAAGGGAATATTGGAAGAATCATTCCTGATATTTACCAAATGAAGATCGGATCTCCTGGTTATCAAACTATATAGGTACCTAGGAGTTTGAGTTTGTAGCAACCTGTACACAAATATACTAGTAAGATATTGAACTCTGGCTTTGACATTTAATTCTTCCATAATTATTAGATAAGGACTTATGTGCTCTCCGAATGGTATACAACATATAAATCGCATGCAAGCGTTCTGAATACGTTGCAATTTATTCTTGTTATACTGTGGTAAGAAGTTGTAGTACACTGAACAGCAGTAATCGATATGAGGATAAATCAGAGTTTTGACTAATCTTAGTCTCATTTCTGTAGAGAGCTGGTATTTGAATTTATATAGATTCTTAAGTTTGAAAAAAGATGTTCTGAATATTTTTTCCACATGTTTATCGAAAGAAAGAGAGGAATCAATAATAACGCCAAGATTTTTTGTAGAATCGGCCCATTCGATGTCAACATTATTCAGTGAGAGCCTATGTTGATTTATTATTTCTGTTCTCTGTCTTAGTGGTCCAAAGCATAGTGCGACTGTTTTACTAGGATTTATTCTCAGACCATGGTTTTCGGAGTAATTTAACGTATTTTTTAAGTCTTGGTTGATATGTGAAATACAATTTTCTGTTTCATCGGCCTTGCCAGATAAATAAATTTGAAAATCATCTGCATAGAGATGGGCTTGGCAAAATGATAATGAGGACGGGTAATCGAATATAAAAATCGAAAACATCAAGGGCCCCAGAATACTTCCTTGTGGAACTCCTAATTTAGTTTCTTTCAATGATGAGTACGAGAGATTTTGATCGAGTTTGACTCTTTGAGCCCGTCCTGTGAGATAACTCGTCATCCATCTCAGTGATATCTCATCGAATCCAATGTAATTCAGTTTACTGATAAGTAATTCAAAATTGACCAAATCAAATGCTTTACTTTGATCGAGCATAACTAGAAGAGAGACAGCTGATTTGTCATTAGCTTTTTCGATGTCATCGATCACTTTAAGTAAGGCAGTCTGTGTTCCATGTTTTTGGCGAAACCCCGACTGCACATCAGGAAGTATTTTATTTTCATCCAGAAATTTTTTAATTTGACGAGAGGCATTTTTTTCGAACACTTTAGATAACGAGGGCAGAATGCTTATTGGACGCAGGTCATTATATGATATAGGTGTACTATTTTTAGGTATAGGTATTACATTTGCCATTTTCCAAACGTCGGGAAAAACGCCTTGGTTCAAAGATTCATTGAGAATATGTTTGATTTCTTCAATACAATGTGGTATCACGATGGATATCATTTTAATGTTTATGTTATCGATACCCATAGCGTTCGATTTGATTTCACATATAGCAGTAAGAATGTCTTCGTTTTTTATGTCTGCAAAGGAAAAGTGAGATTCATAGTTCAATTTGTTTTTATCATAAAATGCCAAAGTATCTTCGTTAATTATCGAATCGCCTGCCACATTTAGGAAAAATTCATTTATTTCTGCAGGGTGGCGCAAATTAGTAGGTAAATTGTTGTTTTTTGAGCAGGACTTAGTGGTGACTCCCCATTCAGCAAGATTTTTCCAAGTCATTTTGCTATTATTCCTGTTTTTTTCAGGATAAATTGTATATACGCGTTTTTTTCGCTTCTCAATGCGTTATTCACGTAATTACGTAGCTCGACGTAATACTGTCTTGCCGCTGAAGTTTTATCACTCAAATATTTAGCATGTGCTTTGTCTCTAGCGCGCATCATAAGTTTAAGATTATATGTTATATAAGGAAGTGTTTTATGTCTTCTATTTATTGTGCAAATGGGTGCATGTTTATCAAATAAACTAGTAATGAGTTCATTGAGAAGGGAAACCTTGGAATTTATGTCGTGCAAATTAACAATCTCGCCCCAAGGCAATGTCTGCTTTTTCATTCCTGGGATGTTACGTGGGGATCCATAGAGGAGTACATTGCTTGCTTTTCGATTACAGGGAAGTAACTAGATCTGCAATCCTCTAAATTTGTTCACTAGTGATCTATAATGCAACTTTGTGAATGAGAAAATGAGAAATGAAAATGAGAAAGCTTGCTAGAGTTGCAGTTGAAATTGAGCAGTATAGTAGTTCAGGGAAGCAACGTTATTCGTATCGGAAATGATGCAACAACTTTGTCTATCGTTCTCGATCCATCTGTGTATATAATGACACTGTTTCTGTAATTTTCTAGCCCAAATATGAATAAATCCTTATAGGTCAAGGCTGATGTCCCATCTCTTCTTCATAAAAATAAGTTGATATTCAAATGTGGGATCAATTGTTGAGAAAAAAGCGTCATAGATTCAAGATTGAATTGATTTTGAAGCGTCATTGATCCACAGACAAACAACAGAAACATAGAGTTGAATGAGATATTCAGAGTGCCCTCCCTCCATTTCAATGTAACTACGACATCTTCGCCGCAAGGACTGTCGAACTCTTTCCAAAACACCCTCATTGTCTAGGTCCGAAACCGTTAATTTGTGGACATATGGTTACTGAGGCTTCTCTGCATACTTTTGGCCATCTACCCTTCATTTCATTTACTTGACACTTTTCCAACACCCTGCAAGGAAGGGATTAGGGACACGTATTGATTCAATATTGTGTACTCATCAATCGAGCATTTCTCACAGGCTTCAAGGTAACATATTCGTTGTCTGGTGGTGATATGGAATGGTCTGGAAATAATTTGGAAAGTATATGAGGTATTCTAAAGACTTCTCTTCAGATCGTGAGGCAGAATGGATGTATCGCATCGATATGTATCGCATGTATCGATATGTTTGGAGCTCAGCCCCCAAACATACGCTTAAGCTCTTAGATTCAATTCAGAAGAGAGCTATTCGCCTAGTCGATGATACAACACTCACCGAATCATTGACCTCTCTAGATCATCGTAGAAAGGTCGGCGATCTATGCCTTTTTTATAGGTACTTTCATGGTCGGTGCTCAACGGAGATATCATCTATTATGCCACCATGCGCGATTCCTAGTAGACAAACCAGACGAGCTCAAGCTGGTCACCCCTACACTGTCAGGCTCGAGACCCGTCGAACATCGCTATTCCAAGCATCATTCATCAATAGAACGGCAAAGTTGTGGAATTATTTGCCTAGTGAAGTCTTTCCTGATGCTCACAACCTCCAAACATTCAAGAAAAATTCCAACACCTTCCTTCTTTCCCAAAATTCCACCGCTGGCTAACACGATGTTCCTCGAACATCATAGGTTTCCCTTTCGTGTTGTCCACAGATAAAAGAAAAATCTATTGTATATCTACCCTCAACCCAAGAGGCATGTATACATTGGAAAATCCACTATAGTTACTTGTTCAATGATATCAGATTTCATGTATGATCAAATGATGACAACAAATTAATATTGCAAGGTATCAGTTATATCAAGACGAGTGAAGTGACTGAAAATGTTATTGTGGTATATAGAAATAGAATGCATCCTTTCAAAATATGTTTCACAATAGCCGTCTGCTGCACATTTCAAAGGATTCTCCCGCTGAAATTGAAAATAATAATGAGTTCGATGTAAAATGAAAATCGTTTCGTCTGTATCAGAGTTCCACTGAAAGTCTGTTCGTGAATGGTTTCTGAATCGTTCAAAATATATGAAAGCATACTTGAGGCAAATTACCATTTTCAGAAGAATCCATTCAAATAGTTCTACACTTGGTTCTATAGTATAGATTCTGGAGAAATGAATTACTTAACTTACGAAAGGAAACCCTATAATGTTCGAGGATCATCGTGTTAGCCAGTGGTGGAATTTTGGGAGGGGAAGGAAGGTGTTGGAATTTTTCTTGAAAGTTCAAACATCCAGGAAGAATTCACTACTAGGCAAAGAATTCCACAAATTGCCGATATATTAATGAACGATGGTTGGTATTGCGACGTTCGATAGATCTCGAGCCTGAGCTCGTTTGTTTTGTTTACTAAGATTAGGTCTAGGATTAGGATATTCCATTGAGTACCGTAGTAAAGTAGTCTTCCTTTGACCATGATGAAAATGATCGATCATTTCGGTTGCATGCATGAGTACATGAACTACACTTTATGAACATATAACTAATTATGACCGAAAAAAATTGAAGGTACCATTTCATCAATTCATCATCATTCAATCATTCATTTCGTCATGTTCATTACTTGGTACTGACTTTGTACAGACAGAACTTCGATTCGTTTGATTGAGATCTCGTGAACCTCAAGAAATATAAGGTTGGTCAAATTCTGGCAGAATTGAGTAATCTAGTGCTTGTTAAAATGCGGCCTTCACAGTTGAAAAATACCGGAAACTTCTGGTTTTAATTTTGTCTTTGGCTCATTTGGAGAGGTATATATTTGTGAATCATTGTCAATGTATCACTTCCACTCCTCCAAACAATGGTGCGTTATGATAACTTTTGAGATCGAACACGTTTCCTCTTCGAGCTCCATCATCAGCTCCATTTTTTCTGATACGACTCTGAAATTTTCAATTCGTATCATGGTACTATTCAGTTCTTCAAGATTGATGACGCATAATAAATATCTGAAGAAATATCAGAGATGAGAACAATGGCCTCTTGAAGTGGAAATATTCTTTCTTGTCTGTGATTATTTGATTTGTCTGCATATCACTCGTTTCAAGAGCGTAAAATGATGATACATTCAGATGAAAAAAAAATGTTCAAATCAGAAATTCCACTTATATAATACTCCACTTCTTCTCCTATCAAAGCAAGGGACTTTCGATTCCTTTTTTCAACGTTCTTAGATTATCTGAATGTATTATCATTCCACACTCCCATGAATATCTTAATTCTAACCAAATGCTCGATTGAACTGAGTGCATCTGATATAAATCAATGACGAAAATCATGAGAGAGGAAGAGATAGTAAGATGCATTTTCTTCAGGAAGCTATATTTTTTATACCTAGCTGATAATTTTTCATTAGGTTTCAACAGATCATCTCAGGGATCCGAATGGTGCCAAATTCCTGCCCAGTCCATAGCTTTGCGAATGATAGTACACTTCATTCATTATTATCCCACCACGAGAGATTCAAGGTAGACAAAAACCAGACAGACTGGAGTTTAGACTGGTCATTCCTACATTGTCTGGCTTGATACTTGTCGAACTTTTCTCTACCAAGCAGCATTGATCAATGAAATCTACAAAATTTCAAGAAAAAATCCACTACCTTTCCTTCTCTCCCAATATTTCACTGGCCTATGCGATAATCATCGACCATCATAGGTGTTCCTTTCATGTTTTCAAAATATAAATGAGGAGAATTATGAGTCGTATTTGAAAAAATTAAGTTCAGGATGGTGGACCAGAGGATGGATTTCAAATGTGACAACACCATTGTGTAGGGTGAAAAAGTTCCAATGATGAACTGACAAATATTTTGTAATATTTCCTCAAATCCAGAAAAAAAAATATTTTTCCTATGACCTCCCATTGAAAAAGCGCTTTCAACGTTTTTTGTTCTTGAGAGAGTAGCCCATTCCACTATGTGGCAACAGTAAAGTCGAAAGTGTGGAAATATGGAAGAGAGCACTCTCGTGTTTGATATTTCACCTGAAATTTCACTGCTGGTAGCAACACATACAGGAACTAATAGCATTCAGAGGATGTTTCCTTTCCAGGAGGAACTGAAACCAAAAGAATTCGATGTAATGTGGCTGCAGATCGATAACCACAAACAGACAAAGTTCATCTGCTGCCTTTATCTATCACCAAACGAACCTGGTGATCTCTTCGAATTCCTCTCTCTGAAACTTAATTTCATCCAACAGAATCACCCAGAAGCTGAAATCATTATCATGGTACATTTCAATATCCACAACTCCACCTGGCTCAAATTCTCAAACGAAACGGATGACGCAGGACGTCTGGCTGAGGCTTTCGATCTCACATTTGGTATTGAGCAACTGATAAATTAACCCACTCAGATCCCTGATATCAGCAATCATTATACCAATACGCTCGACCAATTCCTAACTAACAATCCGGAACCGTATGGAGTGAAAGTATGTGCACAACTAGGAAACTCAGACAACACAATCATCTCCACGATATGTCCTCACATCACTCCGCGAACCAGTCCAACACCCCCACGCACTGTTTGGCATCACAATTCAGCCGACTGGGATAGCCTTCGCATGTTTTTTCCTGAGTTTCCTTGGAGGATAATGTGTTTTGAATCGGGAGATCCTACGCAATGTGCTGAAGATATTTCTGACAGCATCATGCTTGATACTTACATACCACATAATCACCAACCACTGTGGAACCATGGTTCAATGGAACCTGTTCTAGGGTCGTCGCTCTGAAGCAAGCAGCATACCGTCGTATGATGATACAACACTCACCAAATCATTGACCTCTCTAGGACATCGTAGAAAGGTCGGTGATCACTGCCCTTTTCATAGATACTCCCACGGTCGGTGCTCAACGGAAATATCATCTGGTATGCCACCACGCGCGATTCCTAGTAGACAAACCAGACGAGCTCATACTGGTCACCCCTACACTGTCAGGCTCGAGACCTGTCGAACATCGCAATACCAAGCATCATTCATCAATAGAACGGAATCAATAGAAGTTGTGGAATTCTTTGCCTAGTGAAGTCTTCTCTGATGCTAACAACCTCCAAACTTCCAAGAAAATTCCACCGCTGGCTAACTATGTTCCTCGAACATCATAGGTTTTCCTTTCCTGTTGTCAACAGATGAAAAAAAAATATTCAGATTGATTTCGTATTATAGTTTTTCGGAAAATGAATCCACTACATCATGCATGGCAACATCGAAAAATAAGCTGCGGATATCATCGATGTATATCGATAATTATTGATATCTATATATTGATGATCATTGATCGATATGGATGATATCGCTATCATATATACCATCGATAAATCGAAAAATTCACCCAGCCTCAGACATAACATTGTTGATTCAGTTTAGTGAAGTTGGTTAGCAAAGATGACCCGTATATCCAAATCCATTGCTCAACTTCATTCAATCTATCTGCGCCCAGATTTATTTTCATGAAATTGACATAGGTATTGTCATCAAAGCATCTAAAGGGTGGGTCACCACTAAGGTATTCTCTTTCCTGTCTGCTGTATTTTTTGGTTCGAGTGGTAATTGTGGACAATGAGCGAAACTAACTGAGAATGAAAGGTCTCATAAACACTTATAAACGCTCATAATTCGAATAATAATGGCCGTAGGAAAAGCAGTGTACATAACTCGTTAGAAAGTGTATTTCAATCACTCGTTACATTTTCGCACTCACCACTAAGCGGCTCGTGCTAAATATCTACTCGTGCAAAATAGGTAATATACTATCTATCTAGTGATAATAATAAGTAAAGTAATCTCCAAACTCAAAAGTAACAAGCAGCAACATCACTATCGTTATATAAAACATAACATTTTCAGTAAAAAATTACATTCAGTTTTTATCGATTTCGTAACCGATTCCTGTGGAAAGAAGCGTAAGAAAGCGTAAACGCTAAGAAGCTCGAATTTTATTGTATGAGATTGCTATTTAATGAGATCTTCCTGGACATCTTCTACAACTTCTCCAGCATAAGTGCTGAGGGATGCGAATCAGTTTTTGGCCAACTTCATCTTCTGCATCGTTGTAAGTAATGATTGAATCGTCAGTCAATATTTGCACATGACTCTCGACGTTTTCTTATACGAGTGTAGAAAAACTCGAAGTCATTTCCACAATATATACAAATCATGAGAAACATATTTTGGACATATACAGGGTGTCTCACGGTCGATAATACTCAGAAGTATACGGAAAAGGGGATATTCGAATCATTCTGGAAATTTGGCTCATTCAGTAACCGCTCGTGAGCTAACGAAATATTTTCAGCGACGCATATCTGCTGCGAATGAGACATCCCGTGTTATATTCAATTTTCAGATTCGTAATTACTTTCTGAATCTTCTCGACTGATCCTTCCCTATACCTATATCTCTGAAGTTTTGGAGATGATGATTATTTTTCAAATTTCTTGTTCAATACATAGCTCTAATTTGATGTTTATGGATGCGGTATCTGGGATCGAGGAAACTTGAAATTTTGGGCGTAGCATACCAAGGTCCTGTGTATTAGTTGTGTATGGAGGAGTTTGATCAACATTATACATTGTCGCTGAAACTGATTTCATCGAAAGATACAAACGTGATAATAATATAGTGTCAATAATATATCGTGTTCGTATACCCGGTTCCGGAGATGGAACCAAGTTTCAGAACGAATCGTAGTCTAGTATATTTCTGACATGATTTAGAGTTACATTGGGCAAGATATGCGTAAATCTTTTATCATCAACTCACTAACAACATTCAGGTGTTATCTCCGGAACCTTCTGTACTATTGGTATATGAAGATGATGTATCATTCGAAAGAGATTTTGTTTATCTTTCAGGTTATTTGATGCGAGTGTTCTCTCTGAAAAACACTTCTCACCATTTCTTATCTAGTGGAAGAACCTCGAGTTTTAGCGACCTTGTATAAAATAAATCAAACTCTGCCGTTACAGAACTGATATACAATACACAGGAGCTTGGTATGCTAAGTCCAAGTTTTCACGAATACGAATACCGCAGTGATAAACATTGAATTTCAGCTATATGATTCGAACAAATGAAATGGTAAATAATTATCGACTCAAAAATCATTAGATGAGTATAGGGAAGTATAGACAAAGAGATGCGGAAAGTAATCACGAATCCAAAAATGCAATAATTTACAGGGTGTTTTATTGGAAAAATCAATAATCAGGCGATTTTTAGAAGTAGCCAAATTTTCAGAACGATGTCCCATTATTCGTATATGTTCAAGGAACCGTTGACTGTGAGACATCCTAGTATACACAATGTTCTAAACCGCATATAAGAAGTTTTCTGGGTTCCAATGAAAATATCTGGAGAGCCATAATCGATGATTTGCTGATTAATGAAAATGCTCTCAAGATGGTGGCACTTCCGGATATATACCAACGGATATACACGGAAGTAGACACCAACTCCGTTATTTCAAATAGATTGCTATATTTTTTATTGCGTTAAGATTCTCTAGGTTTTTTTAGCATGATCTTCACCAGCCCACCCTATACCTAAGTCTAGTCGTTTCCGAAATATTCGGACTTGAAGAAAAAAAATTGAGCATGCATCGTTGAAAATCGATACCTCAGTCATTTTTTAATGTATCGGAATTGTTTTCGAGCAAAACCAGAAGTGCCATCTTGAAAACATTCTCATTGATCAGCAAGTTATCGATTATGGCTCTCCAGAAATTTTCAAAGTGCTATCAGTATTTTTAACTCAGAAAACTTCTGATATCCGCTCTAAATGAAACAGTCTGTGTCCTCAGCCTCGAATACATGTTTCTCATAATTTGACGCATCATTTTTACATACATATTCAGAGACTTCGAGTTTTTCTACTCTCATCTACAAACTCCACTATATTTTTTTTAGATCGTATTTTAACTTTTGGGGACGACTGGTTCGGAACCACTGCTCTGGAGCCTGTCTATCTAAATATCATTATATGTTCGCCTGCTTAGGGCAAACATATAATGATATTTATAAAATCATTGGGCTTGGATCAGTCTGTCTCGACTTCTTTGATCAGCTCTTTCAGTTGAATTTCATTCAGTCGACTATATCCATTGGTGCTTGATAATCGGAGTAAATTGCAATTATTTTCCCTACGAACTCTTGCTTTATTAACGTTTCCGCGCGTATCGTGGTAATTTCCGCTTGGAAAATATTTGCTACGACCTGAAAATAACATGAAAGAAAATATATTTGTCATTAATTCCTGCAGACAGGAAGTCCCATTTACTATTTGGCTGATCCTTGTAGGATTTGAACTCGAGGGGACAAGCATATCATGAAAAAAAAAACTTTCGATGAAGCCTTTTTGGAGGCAGGTGCTTTTCATTGGTTGAATGAAATAGGTAATATCATGACATTGTAGATAGATTCTCATTCTCACGTGTATATTGTACTCTGACCGAAGAGTTAAGTATCGAAATCAAAAAGATTCAAAATGATCGATAGAATGGCTAGCGCGATCACCTGATCTTACATCATAATATTTCTTTTAATGGGGATATGTGTAGAGTATTCCGTACAGAACTGATGATCTGATTCAAATGTCTTGAAAGAACGAATAAAGCTTGCGATTAGGTCGTACATACGAAGGCGTAGAAAGGCCAACAGCAATATATTTTCCAAAACAATTGGAATTGCCACTTTGAAGTGACAATTGCCACTTCAAAGTTGCAATTGTCGAGAAATATATTGTTGTTGGTCCTTCTACGTCTTCGTACGTCCACGCCAGATATGTCAGATAATGTAAGAAGACAGTTTTATCGAAGATTAGGAGATGTTCGCGCGGTGACCATTTTGAACATCTACTTCATTGACATCCATAGTTCTTGTTAGTGTTTCACATTTCTTCGCGTTTTGCTTTACATTTTAGTTTTTTCAGTTTGTATGGTAGTGAATTTCGGTAACCACAGGATTACATTTTATTATATCTTAATTATTTCAATTAACTTGAGAACGATAACATTTTTGAATTCCAAACGATATATTACAGCCCTATACTCACTATAGGGTATAAGGGGTTGAAGGTAGGAATCGCATTTTCACGTTGAAGAATGACAGTTCATAATTAACGTATTCATTTGAATTCGACATGTTTCGGGATTTTTTATAAATATGCGCAGTAACTGAAAAAATGGATTCATTCCGTTCGCCTTCTGCACGCTGTATATTGTTATTATTATAATTTTTTTATTTTCAAGCAACGAGGTGGGAAAATACCGAGAAATATAGAAGGATGAATATGAACCTATTGCATTACGATAATTTCAGAAACATTTTATACACGAGCGAGTGGTTCAATACCCTCCTTGAAAACAGGCTTTTTTCCACTTTCCTTTTTTCAATTTCCCATTTTTGATAAGGAAAATATGAGAAACTGGAAAAAGTAAAAGTTGAATGATATAATTCATAATTTTGATTCCGATACATTTTTTATTTTGCAGATATGGGCATGAACTTCGTTTCAAATGGAACAATATTGTTGAAGAATGAATCAAATCATGAATAGGATTATCCTGTATTCTGGGTTAGTTGACATTGAAAAGATCTGTCAGTAATGAATAAAATAAAAAATTGTTATGGTATTCAACCTTCAGTTTTATCAATATACTTTATTTCAACTACTGTTTTTGTTGCCACTGAACTCATTTCAACTGGTTATGGGCCCAATTCTGCTGTAGTAGAGATATTTTATATTTTAAATAGTAACAATATTTTTGAGCAGAGGAGAGATAAATCATGGGATCTCGAAGGTAGTGATAGACAAATTGGAAGGTCAATCAAATTGGGTTGATTGGTAGTTCCAAGTTAAGATCCAATTACAAGCGTGTGAGTGTATACAGGTTGTTGATGGTACACTAGGATATCCTGTGGGAATAACTAATGATGCTTGGTAGAAATGAGTAGGTAGATTATATTTTCATTATCTGGCCACATAACCGTATAGAACTAGATAATTAGTTTTCTAAATTATGTAAACAATATTGAACCCACAATCTAATTTACTTCAGTAATCCTCTGAAATACACTTTTATCAAATTTCATTTAATTCGTTTCACTCATTTCTGAACAGCATACAGAAATGTGTTTTTTATGTGAACATTTTGGCACATGAATAAATTGGGTCCTCACAACTTATTTTGACCTCTTTAATACGTGGTAGCTCTGTGTCCCAGCAATTTTGGGACACCCAGTATTTATATTTCAATATAGGACCCAGCCAAAAATCCAGCGGCAGTAAATGGTCATATTTAACCAAGACTAAGCTGCCATTGCGAAGCTGGCCTTGACTTGACTTCTACTTGTTCCTAACTCGTAGCTCAAAAACGTTTTCTTTTTCCAATCGTTTCCATATATATTGACATGTTTGTTGGTATAGTTGATAACGATTAAGTGAGTAGGGGTTAGCGAGGAAAAATTATTGGGATCTGACGAAATTAGACATATCCGTCGCAAATTTGAAATAGCCTCTATTTGCACTACGATAGTTTCCAACAATTCTTCAAAAGTGAAAGTTATATGGCCTATAACCCTTTTGAGACGATGTTTGAAAGTTTTGACGCAGTCTTCCCACAGACCTCCCAGATACGGCGAATGGCAACGTAGAAAGTTCCATGGTATTTCTTCACGTATATATTGTTCGTTTTCATGAGAAAGTGTTCTCCTTCTTGATATGAAACGGCAAAGTGGCATGATAAAATTCTCTGTAGTCAAACTAAAAACAAAGTCTATATGTAGAAAAACAAACGAATAAACTCACATAGCATTTCGTGACTTCACATCCCCGATCTTTCTTGCCTTTCATCAAAAATGGTCCAGCATAATCGACACCAACTACCTGGAAAGGTTTGTTCGGAGAAACTCGATCTTTCGGCAAATTTCCCATCATAGCTATGTTTCTACTTCCAATCGTCCAAAAGTTATCTCTCACAGAAGAGAGCAATTGTTGGGGTTCTACATGAAATAATCTCAAATAATAATATGTCAATATCAATTTGGTCAATGAGTGCTGACCACAGAGGATAATAGGGTGTTTTTCATATTGAATGTTTCAGTCGGCCTCCAGGTCAGATGTGGAAAATGAATGGAATGGAAAATCATCAGTGATAGAACCCAAATAACAGTTGACTTACCACGCATACCTGGTGAATTATCTTCATATTGTATTTATTGTCTGGCCAGTTGGTGTTCTCCAATTTGAGCCACTCTGGTCCAAACCACCATAATTCAGACATGATTAGTTGTTCAAAAAATGTCCTTTGGATACTAAGTAGGCTGGGTTATCCTTTGTAGGCACATGTCTCCAAAAGTAGGAACTAGTGATAGCTTGTACCTCAGACACATGATTCGTTTCGAAAGTCTTCAAAGAATGTGAATCACTATTCATCCATGCCAGAACTATGGTTCAATCAGACCAAAAGTAACAGCTGCTGAAAGGAATATCAATTGAAATATTCACCTTTTGAAATAACTCTGACAGCAATAGAGCGTCCAATAATTGGAGTTTTGGAATCGTCAGAGACTCAATATGGATGAGCCTAGATTTTGAACTTAGCAAATGTACAGCTGTTTTTTACCCTTGTGATCTATACTATCAATATCAAGTTTATACCAGCTCCGTATGCACTTTCGGATGCATCAGAGAATCCATGAAGCTGTACATGTATACATCCACAGAATTAGGATGTACTACTATACGAGGTATTTGTGAATGGTTTACCAAACGTGAATCACTGCATTAATTCAATGCAACCACTTCCCAATACTTTTTTGACTTTTATGCATAGGCTACAAACGTCCTGTTATTAAATCGTGAACATGAAAATCCTCTCGTCTTATTTTTGCTATGCTGGGTGTAGACATTTCGCATGCCTTGGCAAATTTAAAAAGGCA
The DNA here is from genome assembly GCA_963576655.1 of Gastrophysa polygoni. Taxonomy (NCBI): domain Eukaryota; kingdom Metazoa; phylum Arthropoda; class Insecta; order Coleoptera; family Chrysomelidae; genus Gastrophysa; species Gastrophysa polygoni. Next base: position 35,662,671 of record OY755083.1, read on the forward strand.
TCTGATACTCAAAAATGAAGCTGAAGCTCGACCATAGGTGAGGGTCTTCATGCAAAAGGTTTTCAGTTCCTCTGATGGATCTGATCTCCAGAATATTTTATGTTTCTACCGTTCAGTTGGCTTGATCAATACCTTACGATACATTTCCGCTATGTCAGCGGATACGACAAAAGCATGCTTTCGAAATCTTGTCTTTCTTTCCGTTTCAATGGCACAACTAATTGTAAGTCATTGAGTGAGAAACCTAAACTACTAGGAACAGAACCATTGAAGACAACTCTGAGTTTGGTCGTTGAACTGTCCTCTCGCAAAACACCATGCTGGGGCATGAAATTTTCTGAAAGGATACACTTTGAATTCGATTGCGACTCTGTAACCTCACCCATATGACCGAGGCATCAATATTCCTCCATGAACTCTACACATCTTCTTTTCAGAACCTAATTTTTTTTAAGCCTCTGTTTCAGTAGATCATATTATGAATTAAAGTAGAATATAGTATAATAATATAATGCCTGATATTTGATATCACAGATATATATATGATATATATATGATAGTGGAAGCCTTGACGTTTCAAGAATATTCATTCAGCTGTGACGATTTCTCAACTCTCTGATTATACAAGGAACAATAAACATTCGTCATAATTCGTCAGAAGTAACTTCTGAATTACGGAATCTAACGGAATTCAGATCACCACAGAAACAGGAAATCAGACCACTTGTTCTAGCTCCGCTGTTTCAAATAGACTGATTTACTGGTTATTCATCTGATGATTGACCTCTGAATGCAGACTTCAGTCGCTCTATGGAAATGTGTTTCATGCCGACTCCTGTTACATACTTTGTTCTCAACGAGTTCTCAATAATATTACTCTCCTTTTGTGACTATAACTTTGTGATGGCTTGCATATCATTACTATAATCAACCCTTCAATTCGTAGGAATGGTAATGTATCGAAATTGTTTATCATAAGACCTGTATTTTGTAGAAACCGTTTCCTTTAGGAGCTGTTTTTTGTCGGAATTGGATCTATAATTCATCGGATCCGAAACAAAGCAAGAATCTGCGTTGCAGTGGGACAACCAAACTAGTCGGGCCGATTTAGCAGAAGTCGTACAAAGATGGTGCTCGAAGATCGAACACTCTCCAGTGACGTCATATGAGACAGTGGCGACAATAGTCTCTGCACAACCGAGCATTTCATGTATGAATATTAGAAGAAAAATACGATATTGAAAGAAGGTCATGTGCACACATTTTTTTTATATGTGGACAACACGAATGGGAAACCTATAATATTCGTGGAACATGGTGTTAGCCAGCGGTGGAATTTTGGGAGAGAAGGAAGGTGTTGGAATTTTCCATTTCAGATTGATTTTTATATAGTAGATGAAAGAAAGGAAATTCAAGAATATAGCAAAAACACGATATACAAGGATCATCAGTCGCGAGTTTAATGTGAGCTTCTTTTACTGAAATCCAAATTGTTGTTGCATTAGAATATTATTCACAGCTAGGTATCTCAACATTTGGATTTCAATATTTTCAATAAGGTCGGTAAATGTGCAATAGGACGATAGTTATAAGGGTCCAATGAATTTCTCCCTTTATAAATAGAATAATCAGAGAAGTTTTCAGTTTATAAATAGGAATAATCAGTGAGTAATCAGTGAAGTGAAGTGAAGTGAAATTCTGGATGAGCACCCTCTCTGAATGATTCATCAATCAGAATCACCAGTACCGATCAGTCAGGAAGATTCTGAGGAACATTTACAGATATTTAGTCAATCTCGGATGTATTTTTTTCATTTATTCCCTTGATTTCAGTTCAATGATATCAGTATTGGTGAAAGAATTACACCGTATGGTCATAGTCAATACGGTGAATCATCATACCATCATTCTAGTGGACGTTGTAACACTATTGTGAATGCATATTGTGCCACTCTGTCTAGTGCACGTTGTAACGCTATAGTGAATGCATATTCCAATATTACGTCTAGTGTTTCCGTTACGCCATAGTGAATGAGGTATCTCGTAATTCTCGTATATCAAATATATTAGAGGTACACAAATTCATTCCCACCGCAATATCGTAATGTCTGGGTAACATTAGAAAATTTTGTTTTATGATTCAGGTGGAAATTGCTACGCGGTTGCTGGAATGCTATGTCCCAGTGACTGTGAAAAGTCATGAACGTGTGGGGATTGTTAACACGATGTACTGAAACAATAATAATAAAACACACTCGTTTACGATATATTTCGACCATGATGTTGATACAGACTGGTGTCGCAACTCCCTATCTCCAGCCAGGGAAATGAGTTGTAGACTTCTGCCTACTTGATGATGTCGAATTGAAATACCTTACTAAGGCTTCCCAAGATCTAAACTAGATGGCGTCATCTCTGCTGATCTCTGGTCTTAGAAATTCTGGAAATCACGATTTGAATTTGATATTCAATATGCATTCAAAAATTCAACCGTTAGCTTTCCATCACTGTCATATATCCGTCATCATCAGTTAATCGTCAGTTTGATTTCATAGGATCGACGATCGTATCGCCATCTATACTCAAGCAGCGTGGACTTAGTAAGGTTGTTTGTAATGTCTACATGTTTTTGAAAAAACCAATTGAAGAGTTAATTTACCTTCTTATATCCACCTTGATTTCGACATGAAATGAAAGCAATTATACACAATTACGCACAATGGAGGAAAGGCAACTTAACACGACGACGTCTCTCGGCGAGCTTTTTGGTAGCTAGCCTGGTTTCGCTGCCTGAACCCTGTCGGTGAACTCTCATGAACCCCTCTGGGAATTCCACCCATTTCGGTGGCAGAGTCGCTGAGCACGAAAACTCAGTTGGAAAACGAAATCTGGGTACGCGGGCAGATGCTGAAGCGGTGGCGTCAGTAGCTCACCAGGGAGACAGAGTGGTACCCATACACGAGGTCGGCTACAGAGCCTTGGAGGTGGGGACGGAAGGAACTGCATGGTACGAGGAGGACCACAGGAAAAGCGTCTACCCACTTCTCATCGGCGTTACACATGCGTTCCGCATTCAGATGCCGATGAAGGCGTTCGGTTCGACCAGTCCGTTAGCCTGTGGGTGGTAGGCCGTTATGTGCGTGAGCCGTACGCTGGTGAGGGTTGCCAGAGCGCGAAACAGATGGGATTCAAACTGACGTCCCCTGTCGGTGGAAACTTGTACTGGACAACCGAAACGCGAGATCCACGTCACGAAGAAAGCTCTGGCAACGGACCCTGTAGGTATGTCGACGAAAGGCGTGAATTCTGGCCACCGCGTAAAACGGTTGATAGCCGTGAGGAAATATCTTCAACATCCCGAGTGAGGAAGGGGCCGATGAGATCGATATGCAAGTGAGTAAAACGAACAGGAGTGGCTGCGAAGGTACCCAGAGGCGTAGCCACGTGACGGATAACTTCGCAGCGTTGGCACTGTTCGCAAGCTCACGGCAATCCTTGCGCGATCCATGCCAGCGAATAGCTGAGCGGAGGCGTTGCGGGCGGCATTACTCAGAGGATGGAGCGCGGTAAAGGCTGCCCGGCGGAAGGGCGCTGTGATATAGATATGGTCGTGGACGGTCGCCAGAGGTGTCGCAGTAGATGGAGACGTAAAGGCCGGGAACGGGACAGCGTGTGAGCTTCGGAACCGAAGTAGGCGAAAGCAGGTAATCTGTGAGATCCGGATCAGCGACTGCTGCGTAGTCAAAAGCCGTAGAGATAGCCGCGGTGCGCGACATGGTGTTGGCAATGATGTTGTCTGCACCGGAAACATGGCGAATATCCGTAGGAAATTGACTGATTTTGTCCAGATAGCGAAGTTGCCGAGGTCAATAGGCATCCAGCTTCTGTTTGAAAGAAAATATGAGTAGTTTGTGAACAGAAAAAAAATCACGAAGACTCTGCCGTCGAGCATATGGCAGAAATACCGCGTGGAACGATACACTGCGTGAAGTTCACGGTGGTATTTGGGCGCAAGGAATGTGAGGTTATGCCTCAACTGAACACAGCTGACCCAATGAATATGCGAAAAATTTGCTAATTTTGCAAGAAAAAAATAGTTATATCGTTGGAAGCTGCGAACAGCGAGAAAAAAGTTATTTGCTGGCGAGAAAGAAGTGAGGTTAGAGCCATGGATGAAAAACAAATAAAGAGCCTTCTAGAAATTTTTTTTGCCCACCACTTTGTTCCATTTGAGAATACTGTTGAGAAAGAATTGAGTGAACTGAAAAAATTTATGCAATTCTTATCAGACAACTTTGAAGATCAAAAAACTCAGTTCGGAAGAATACTTGGAGACGTTAAACAGCTCAAACAGGTGAACCAAAGATTAAACGGAAGAGTGGGAACATTGGAGGAAAAACTAAACCAAATGGTGCAGAGAGAAAAGGAGAGGAGTATAGTTGTTTCTGGAATACCAAAACAAAACTAAGAACCGAGTGAAACAATAAAGACGGTGATCGGACTATAAAACTTAAATAAAAGACGGAGATTTACAGGAAATATATAGACTGAATAATACGAATGAAGATTCACCAATACTTCTTAAATTAAAAACAAATATGAAGAAAAATGAATTAACTACAAAAATTAGGGAAGAAAAGGAAATTCAATTAAATGAATGCGGTCTAACTGGAGGAAGAGGAAACATATACTCTGATGAAGACAAAACAGAACAAACTGTTGTTTTGAAAGGTGAGAGAAATAAGAGAGGGAAAAATATCATAGAGCGTATATCTCGAATGGCAAAGTATATCTAAGGAAACAAGAAACTGTTAGACCACTGAGAATTAGAAGTGAGTTAGAACTGGATTGGAGAAAGAAAGCGACTGAAAATCTGAATACACTAAATATCAACATAAGGAGTCTGAGAAATAAAACCAATGATCTCAAAGACACATTATTAACCAGTAAAAATCAATACAGATTATAATAATCATCGAAACCTGGATCTATCCAAATGAAAAAAACTATTCCAACATCACATCATATACAGCGGTACATGACTGTCGGACAACTAAAGGAGAAAGAACAAGCATCTATGTGAGATATGGAATGAACCATTTACTAAACACCAAAGACAAAATATCTGCAGACGATTATAACATAGTCTCCATTCACTCTCTTCAATAAGAAATACTAACTATATATTCAGTCTATCGACCACCAAAAAACGAAAAATGCAATGTCATCTTACCACAAATAGATTGAATATTTGAACAGCAAAAAAGACAGTGCATTGTTGTAGGGGATATGAACCTGGACCTGCTAAAGAGCTGACATAGGAAATCCTTCACGATGACAGACAACTGCACTCCTGGATTTGAACAGGAAAGAGCTGAAATTGGTGGTGGGTCCCCTGACAGGGCACTGCCACTTGAATAAACATCTCAACACGATAGAAATTGTAGAAGATCCTGAATGTAGATGGTGCCTTGAGGACGAAGAGACTTCCACTCACATCCTCACTGAGTGCCTGGTGGTGGTAGGAAAATATATCCTGAACCCAGAGGATTTGAAAGAGATTCGGCCAAGAAAAATGGTATCTTTCGCCCGCGAAATTGGCCTTCTCCATGGCTGACTTGCAATCCCAGGAGTTGTGAGTGCACAATTGGCCCGAAGAGGTGGCCCAAGTGCATCAAGTACTAGACCGTCCACTATCTTACATTACATTACATTACATTACGAGCTCACAAACCATTGACGAATATGAACAAATCATTGCAATGAACGGATTTCACGTAAAAACGCACTCAATCAAAAAAATGCCACCCGAACCACGAACAATATTGCGTCTATATTAGATCACGTAATTACAAACAAGAATATAATATGCACTATGAAGTTAGAAGATCACAATGTATCAGACCACAAAATTATATATATAGACATCAAAAAATCAGGATAAAAAATATCAAACGAGAAATCACAAAAACCTATCTTGAAAAAACAACATGGCATAATATAACGAAGAAAGGGCTGAATAGAAATGAGGTGAACACAAACAACTTACGCAACTAATCAACGAAACAAAAGAATTATGTACAAAAACGAAATAAAAATACAGAATAACAACACTTGAATAACAAATGAATATATACAAAAAATGGAACAAAGAGACAAACTCTATGTAAGATGGAAGAGAGTTAACAAGAAAAAAAGAGTTAAATGAATTAAGAATAAAATTACAGAAAATACATGCAGACACGAAATTAACACAGACACAAGGAGACAGCAGGAAAACTTGGAAAATAGTTAACGAACTAAGATGGAAACCAATTTGAAAATGACAAAGAAATTGCAGAAAAAATGAATAAACACTTTGCATCAAAAATAAAACACACTCCTGGAATGAAGTACAAAGAAGATGAAGTGGAACAGAGTATAACTTTGAAGAAGACTGACCTGACATGAGTGAAGAGAATACTAAAAGATATGAAAAACCACTCTGCACCGAGAATGGATGGATTAACAAAGAAAGACATAGAAACACTCATAGACATTATAGGACCAACATTAGTTAAACAATAGAAAATGGCTGTTTTCCAGATGAACTCAAATTATCCAAAATAATACCTGTATATAAAAAAGGTGAACATGACAACCTAAGTAACTATAGACCAATATCACTGTTAAGCATATTCAGCAAACTACTAGAAAAAAAAATGAAATGAAAGACTCGTAAAATTATAGACACAACAATCAAATTTGATAAAAGTCAGTATGGATTTCAAAAACGGAGTAGCACACTTGGAGCAACGGTAGATTTACTGAAATACATCACGAGCGAGCTCAATGAGAACAGATATGTGGTTACAGTGTTTATTGGCTTACAAGAAGCATTTGACACTGTGGATATGGCTTTACTGCTGAAAAAATTACAGAACATGGGATTTTGTGGAAAATGTCATAAACTCATACTCCACGGGAAGAAGGCAACAAACCTATATTAATGGGGAAATGAGTGATGAAGAAAGCGTCGAAGTAGGAATAGCACAAGGGTCAGTCCTGGGCCCTCTACAAATACTACAAATACTGCGATGACACATCTTATTCGAACTTGAACAAAACATAAACAGTGATCTTGAGAGGTAGTATCAGTGACTGTGCTACGATAAATCAACTATAAATATGGAAAAGACTGTTTACACGGTTTTACTTCAAGTGGGGAAAAAACAGATGGATCCTGAAATATAAATGAATGACTGAGCACTGAGAAATGAACAATATAAATACCTAGGCCTTATAGTGACTGAAAATTCAACATGGAATGTCCATACAGACAGTTTCCTAAAAAAAGTAGCCCCAATGCTGGGTGCAATACGACAATGCAACCATATGCTAAGCAAAACTGCTAGATATCTCTAATATAATAGTTTTATTGAGCCCCATATATGATACCTTATACCATGTTATGGAAATTCTTGTTGAAGTGATAAACAAACTGCAGAGATCACAAAATAGAGCGATAAAAACCATATTTGCAAAAACTAGAATATATCAAGTGACACTTCATATAAAGAATACCCATTTCTCAAACTAGATAGACTAAAAAACTTTGAACAAGCTGAACTTATTTATAAAGGACTGAGAAATAACTTTGCTGGGACAAGAAAACGACAGGATTCTCCTGTTTATTGAAGTGTATGTATAATGATGTATGTATAATGATGTACCAGAGACAATATTTGGAGGATGTGAGAAAGTTGTGTACCACAAGAAATTTTCCAAGGAACAGAAACAATAATTGATTGATCAGTGTTGTAAATACCTAAATCAAATTTATCATCATTGAATCTGTTACTATACATTCAAAGCTAAGGCCTTGGTGCCAGATTTGTTGTAATCTGATTAGAGGTCAGAAATAAATGTTTTTTCCAACAAATTGGGAAGCATTCAGTATGTGCGAAAAGAAACCAATTAGGAATTCTTGGTTGCACGACCTCGCCGACACAGGAGTTTGACGCGTCGGTGGCAAGCGCGAGTTCTGCCGCTGATTCAGGATGCACAAGCATGGTGGCTTCAGCGACGCTGACTATGCAGGCGTCGAAAGCAGCGATGCGCGCAGGTGTCAAATCAACAAACGCGGCGCCTTTGGTGTTGGGTGCACGGAGAGCGTCGTCGAGAGGTGCATGCAGGGAAGCCGTGTTCGCAAGGAAATATCAGTAGAACGTGAACATCGTAGTTCCTTAGTAGTAGTAGTAGTAGAAGTGGTAGTAGTAGTAGTAGTAGTAGTAGTAGTAGTAGTAGTAGTAGTGTGCTGCGGGTATTCTAAAATCGCTCGGAAGTGCTGCAGAAAGGTGGTGTCCTCCGAGGAGGCATTTGGTTTGTTTGATGAGAACGCCATGTTCGGACAACCGCTGGAACACGATGTGAAGGTGCTCTTCATGCTCGGCAGGAGATCGAGAAGCGATGCGCACGTGGTCGATGTGGCACGTACAGAATGGTAATGGAGTCAACCAGAAAGGCGTTGAAATCGGCGACGTTGTGCACCGGGTAGCAGTCGGGAACCGGTGGCCACAATGAGCTCGTACGACGTATGTCGTTGGTCTTCCAAGTACTCGCGATGGTGGGAAAACGCACAAGTCGAAACCATCGCAAAATCGATTAATTTCACTCGGGAAAGAAAAAAAATCAATATATTCATGAAATTCGATGGTATCCTCGGTATCCTGGGAAAATTTGACTTCCAAATTGTATACCCAAATTTTTTTCATGCCAAACGATGTTATTAGTTAATTAATAAAATTTACCTCTTCAATATACAGGAAGATTTAATCAGTGAGTTGTCCCCACCGAATTGAATATAAACCAATTGAAAAGAAATGATAATGATAATAAGAAGGAAAGAAAGAATACTCCATGATTGTTAAACAATGCACGCCTATGAAGGCAACATCGACATTGCAATATACGTATATTTCCCGAAATTTCGCTCCTTCCTTGTGTTGATCAAACAAAAAACCTTGGCTTGATAATGGATTACTTAATTAAAATCACCTCCCACACCTTGCTGATCCTGGAGCATGGATACTCCAATCTCAAAGCAATATGACTTGAATACGCAAAGCTGGTAGCGTGTGTTGAAGATCGCTCCTTGAAAAAGTTCGAATTATAGTGTCCAAATATCGAGATTACTGGTTTGGCTTACACCGTTGCAACCGTTAAATCATACTTGAAATAGTGGAACTATCAATTCCGAAGTGCAATCATAAACAATCTACAGAATCAGTGACTCCAAAAATGTCTGCCTGCTACAAGTGCGGTGAAAGGCCAGCAGCTAAAAATAAAATCACATGTGGATGCTGTTCGAATCTTCCATTGGGAGTGTGCTAACATTAGCGAATCCAAAATACCGAATTATAATTCTGGTAATTTGATATGGTTATGTTCGTCTTGTAGCACGAAACTTGACATCAGAACCAACAAGTCAGTTGCTAGTGGAAGTCAGAATACTAATACGGCCATTCTCAATGATATACAAGCTACGGTACAATCTATTTCACACCAGCAAGCTGAATTTTTCAGAAGTTTGAATGACATCAAGGCGGATGTTGAATCATTGAAAACTGGAAAAATATCAGTTCTATTCAATTTACTGATAAGAATGGAGCGAGAAACTCCAAAATAATCATCTCCTTCAGTGAAGTTGGACATAAAGAAAGGTTTCTTAGCAATAGGAAAGTAAAAAATGATTTTTCGACTCGTAATTTGGATAACTCTTTGAAATCTTTATCGAAAGAACACAATTCTATTTACGTTAATGAATTTCTTACTAATGACAATAAAATTTTGCTAGCCAAAGCTGAGGCATATAAAGGTAAAAATAACATCAAATTTTCAAGGGTAAAACATTGTAATATTTATATGAGAAAGCGGGAGGGTAGTGAGGTTATCCATATTACAAATGAGGAAGACTTTCGGAAAGTTATTTAATGTTCATGATTTCCTACTATTAGACTCAGATACTATTGTTTTGTGCAATTCATGTGGATTGTTGTTGCGAAGGATGATGATGGCGGGCAGTTTCTGCCTTATCTATATTTTTATTTTCTCTCTCTCTCTCTCTCTCTGTTCTTTCTCTCTCTCTCACCTTTTTTCTATTTTTTCAGTTTAATGATATCGTTTGAGTTTGCTGTTTACGATATTCGATCAATCTTACCTAAACTTGCTTCTTTCAGGGAATACATCGGGAAGTGCAATTATGACTTGGTATTCTTCCATTGTACAAATTGAGAGGCGTAATACTCTTGAACAACTATGGATAGCATTTTCCTACCATAAAAACAAATTTTGTGCAGGCGTTATCTATCGTCTACATGTTTCAATATCTGAATATTTGAATGAATTTGAGGAAATAATGTTGGAAATATCTACCAAATATGATAATGTCTTGTGTGGTGGGGACTTCAAACTAGATATGATGGAGCTTGACATTTCCAACCAAACGAAATTCACTTCTATTCTGGAGAGTTTGAGCTTGACTCAAGTGATTGATAAACCAACTAGAACCTCTCACAGTGGCTCAACTCTGCTAGATATATTTATCTGCCCAGACCATTACGAAATTTCAGCAACAGATGTTTTTGATTTTGATGACTTATCAGATCATCATTTGGCACATGGCGAAATTATCATAAATGGTAATGATGCACAGGCAAAATATGTTACTTATAGAGATTTTAAACAGTTCGATATGGGTTCATTTCTGACAGACTTACGTGCTTGTAATTTCACCGATATTCTTTACATAGATGATGTTAATGAGAAAGTGAATATATTTGATAAAATGATCAAAAATACATTTAACAAACACGCTCCTATGACAACATCGCGCATTACAAATAAAATTGCGCCATGGCTAACTGAAAATCTCAAACAAATTCTTAAAATGAAACGAAATGCTCTCTCAAGATATAGATCCAGTAGGAGTCCTCAGAACTGGGAATCTTACAAAAGGCTTAGAAACTATTGTAATATGGCGATAATAACGGAGAAAATGAATTTTATAAGAGATTCCACGCTTCACGGAATAGGTACGCGACCTATTTGGAAAGCTCTAAACGACCTAAATCTGAAAACTAAACACGATAAAAATGCGAGTTCATTTAGTTCTTTCGACCCAAATGAAAATTAATAATTATTTCGTCAACTCAATCCCTGCTATTACTCCAAATTCCATTGCTATGAATTCCTATGACAATAACATCCATCCCAATTCGGGTACTTTTTATTTTGAACTAGTTAATTATGAGGTCGTTGAAGAGGTAGCCCTCAACCTGAAATCTAATGCTTAAGGCTACGATGCTGGAATCAATTTGAAAATGCTTCTAATATCTATATCTGTCATACTTCCGTATATTACCCACATTATTAACTACTGCATTGAAACGTCTACATTTCCAGAAATTTTCTCGCCCATTCCCAAAGTCAAAAATCCTACTGTGTTAAGTGATCATAGACCTATAAGTATTTTACCTACTTTGTCGAAGATAATAGAAAAAATGACAGAAAACCAAATTAGATCGTACCTAGATTAAAACAACTTACTACCTCAATATCAGTCTGGATTTAGACCACAACATAGTTGTACATCGGCCCTACTTAACGTGTGTGATGATGTCCTGAAAGCATTTGATAGAATCGATCATAAACTCTTATTAGCAGTACTTCACTATTTTGGTTTCAGCAATACTGCCGTTTTGCTCTTGAAACGCTATCTAAGTGATCGCAAACAAATTGTGAAATTAGAGGAGAATCAATCTGATACACTTGATATTATCAGAGGTTTACCGCAAGGATCCATATTAGGACCACTCTTATTCACTTTATATACTAGTAAAATGTCCGATTTTCTCAATGATTGTTCCTGCCATTTCTATGCCGATGATACGCAAATATACTACTCTTTTAAAGAAGCATCCACGATCAAAGCTGCTGAAAGGATCAACTCGGATTTAGAAAACATTGCCCGCGCATCGTCGGATCACTGTCTAACCATCGATGCTAATGAAACCAAGGGTCTCCTATTTGAAAATAAAGCCAAAAGGGCAAGTGTTGGTGATCGTCTGAATGTAAATATGGAAAACAGTCCTGTAGATTTTGTTGCATCAGCGCGTAACTTTGGCCTGCTGGTAGATAATAACCTAAGATTTGATGGTCACGTAACTAAATGTCTACATTTATGAATTTGAAACTAATCTACAGTTTCAGGCATATTTTGAACAAAAAGATTAAAAAACTCTCATGCGATACACTTGTATTAAGCCATTTAAACTTCGCCTATGTTGTTTTTCAGCAATGTCTAACTCAATTTCACATTCATAGAATACAGCGTATACAAAATAGCTGTGCAAGATTAATTCATGGCATCAGAAGAAATTGTCCCGTTTCACATGAAATTGAGGAAATAGGTTGGCTCCATATGAAGGAAAGATGGCTTTTGAACTATAGTTGTTTCATACATAATGTTATAGTGAACAGTCAGTGAATTCACTGCCTGTGAAATCTAAATACTAATACGATACTCCTTTTGAGACCATTTCTTAAAACAAAGTGAACTTCAAACATGGTACTCATTTGTCAGGAACATTTGGAAATTTCAATTTCTATTTGAGAAAAACTGATTATTCCCTTTTATGTACAGTTATGAATAAAACTTTTCGGAGTAATTTATAGTTATTGAACTACAGAAAGAAACATTTAGCGGGCGTTCTGATTCATTATGCCCTCCATAACGCCTTAGGACGTTATGGGTCTGTTAATAGCAACCGTTGCCGAGGTATTATACAGGGTGTCCTTAAAAGGTCTTTACAAAAAGCTACCACATATTCTTCAGACCAAAACAATTCGATACAAGCAAACTTACCTCAGTAAAAAGTTGCTTAGTTTGGGCGCTAGACGGCTCTGAAGTTGAAATTTTCAAATCGATTTTGCTTCATAACTTTTGAACGGCTCATGAGATTTTTTTCAAATTTGGTACGTTGGCATAGACTCATCGGGCAATGAAACTCATATCATAATCATAATGAATATCATTCCATGGGCGTAGAACTTGATTTTTTCAGTAAATAAACATCTAAAACTCCTACGCCAATGGAAAAAAATTAGTTTCAATATGAAATCTGAATTATTCAACTCATTCACTACAAAAAAGGTACTCTTGACAAAAGTCGATTCCTCTCATGGTTTCGACAAAATTTTAATTTTAGTGATTTAGAGCATAATTAATAATAAAACGATTAACAGATATTTCATAAAAATTGTTCAAAATGTTCACCATTTTCACGTATACAAAGATTTATACGACGCAAAAAGTTGAAATGTACTCTTTGCATAACTTCTTCATCGCCTGTAAGATTATTCGTCGCCTGTTGGATACGTTGCCATAATTGTTCTACAGTATTCACAGGGGTCTTGTAAACCGTAGACTTGAGATAACCCCATACAAAATAATCCATCGGTGTTAAGTCTGGAGAACGTGGTGGCCAATTCACGGGTGCATCATTACCTCTACCTATCCATCTGTCTGGGTACTGTTGGTTTAAAAAATTCCTAACATCCACCGAAAAATGTGGTGGAGCTCCATCGTGCATAAACCACATATCTACCCGATGTTGGAGTGGTAAATCTTCCAACAAATTTGGCAACGTATTTCGTAGATGTTGTAAATACATGTCTCCTGTTAATCTTTGTGGAAGTATGACAGGACCAATTATAAAATTTCCTATTATTCCAGCCCAAACGTTGATTTTGAATTCGTGTTGAAAATGGTTTATTTTAATGGAATGAGGATTTTCAATTGCATAAACGTGTTCATTATGAAAATTAGTTATTCCTCTTCTCGTGAAACAGGCTTCATCAGTGAACAAAATATTCTTTCCAAAGTTCAGATTCATTTCTCTTTGCAAATCAATGAACCTACAAAACATCAGACGACTTTGTGAATCATGGATTAATAAATCTTGAACTGGCGTCTTGTGGTATGGGTATAATAATTGTTCTCTTAGTACTTCATGAACGGCATTCCTAGAAACTTCTAGTTCATTACTTATCCGTCTAGTACTCAATTCTGGATTTTCTTCAATACGGTCTAAAATTCCTACTTCGACTTCGGGAATCCTTACATAACGCTGTCTTCCATAATCACCAGTTCTAGGAGCAAAATGACCGGTCTCCCGAAGACGTCTCTCAACTACAGCAAAGGTTGGGTGGCTTGGTACGCGACGATTTGGAAACCTTGCCGAATACACCCTCACACTCTCTCGACCATTTCCTTGACAATATCCGAATACCAATAACATATCGGTGTATTCTTCATTGGTGTATTGTACGGCCATGATAAATCAGAAAAGTCCGATATCAACAATCAACGTCAATAAAACTCGACAAATCAACACAGATGAAACTATGGAAACCAAGAATGTGAATATCACTGTTTTCGAGCAGATAATAATAGTCTTCAGAAAAAAAAACCAGTGCTACTTATTTTCAATAGAAATAACCTATGCAAAAAGTACATTTCAACTTTTCGCGTCGTATAAATCTTTGTATACGTGAAAATGGTGAACATTTTGAACAATTTTTATGAAATATCTGTTAATCGTTTTATTATTAATTATGCTCTAAATCACTAAAATTAAAATTTTGTCGAAACCATGAGAGGAATCGACTTTTGTCAAGAGTACCTTTTTTGTAGTGAATGAGTTGAATAATTTAGATTTCATATTGAAACTAATTTTTTTCCATTGGCGTAGGAGTTTTAGATGTTTATTTACTGAAAAAATCAAGTTCTACGCCCATGGAATGATATTCATTATGATTATGATATGAGTTTCATTGCCCGATGAGTCTATGCCAACGTACCAAATTTGAAAAAAATCTCATGAGCCGTTCAAAAGTTATGAAGCAAAATCGATTTGAAAATTTCAACTTCAGAGCCGTCTAGCGCCCAAACTAAGCAACTTTTTACTGAGGTAAGTTTGCTTGTATCGAATTGTTTTGGTCTGAAGAATATGTGGTAGCTTTTTGTAAAGACTTTTTAAGGACACCCTGTAGAGCAGTAATTGACAAGTGAGAAATAAATATGTATATATTTTTAAATAACCTCAGTAGGTTATGATATCCGATATAGCATGTAGAATATTTCAAATGAAACATGAGGATCAGTGGCCCCTGTTTTACGAAACTTAATACCAACGCCAAAACGGCCTCAAAATTTGTTGACAGAGATATCTTGTTGGACATCCTAGATCACAATAAAGGATCACTCCGACTTTTCAGAAGAATACATTCATCTCAACTTGCTCTTGTCACTTCATTATTACACAACGGAAATAAACTATCATATCAACATAGGCTCATCTGCAGCCAACACAAAAGATAAATGATTTTCACATTATGTCCAAAATAATTTCAAGATTAGAGTGGAAAAATCTATATCACTCATTTTGTGGGTTTCGTAGTGAGTGAAAGAATTTATAGGTTAAGTGAATGAAAATTCTCAGAAACATCTCAATTTCTCCAATATAATCGTCGAGTTGTTTTACAAAGACCCACGTGCCCTTTCACTACTAACACATATTCGATTATCCAAATATCATCGTTTTATTTCGACGAGAATGTCACCTCATGGTCATGTGACAAAATTATGATAATTATTATTGGTCATCTCAGGAGAACCAATCGTATTGTCATGTATAGGATCTTGAATTAGTCGATCGAAATTAATTCATGAAATATGGTTGGGTGAACCTCTCCGACTTTCTTTCTTCTAATGGGTACTGAGAAAATATATGTTTTATGATGAGAGTTGAACAACTCAAAAAATTCTTCGGAATATCAAATCCCTTAATATTATGAATTTCACTTGAATATTGAGCATTTTTATGAAAATGTCCCCAAAGCAACCATCTTATCGTTTCACGAAGAAATTTGAGGACTTGTCCTCAAACTAACCAATTCCTTGAGGACGGACCCCAAATTCAACAAATGTCCCCAAACTAACCATTGAGTCTCCGAAAACGTCACCATACTCCACGATTCACATACATATATATATATATATATATATATATTTGGTTGAATGGAAGAGCAAGAACTGGCTGAGTCACTTGTGACCCAGTCAGAAATTGAATCTCACCATTTGATAATAGGACTGATGATTTTCTCGCTTTTTCGTACATTGTTATTTCTTTGCCTATCAATAAATTCGATTATCATAATTTTTTATTATATAGAAGATATACAAATGTATGTTCTCATGCATGGAAATGATATTTGCCATAATTTTCATAATCAAACTCAAATACAAAATTCATAGTCAAGACCATACCATAATTCAATAACTTGAGAATGCAACTGTGAGTATGTGAAATTTTCACTGAAAGAGGTGTGTTTCTCTGTATTTTTGTTATAATACATTATCCAGTGCAAACTAGCGCTATTAGAATATTCTTTCATCAAACGTGCGCACATACGCGTGTTGACACCATGAGTAGTATACAGTGTAGAAAAGCCAAATGGAATAAATTCGATAATGAATAAATGAGAGCGTGTTGGGAAAAACGCTTGGACACGTCGATTTGTATTTTCAGATGCGCATTTTTCTCAAGAAAATAAATAATTGTATAGGGTGTGTCATGTGACAGTAGCCGATACCAGCTTTCTTACTTCAATTACAACCCCCTGTTTATTTTTAGTTTTTTTGGCTTCTTCACAAAATAATAGACATAATTCATGTACAATGTCCCATACCTATCTTCAACTTTCTCGGAAATATTAAGAGTTTTCAGAATTAACAATAGAAAAAGAAAATTATTTCATTTCACAAATTCGCTACATTACACTTAATACTTATTACCCATTCAGCTCTTAATATTGAGAAAATAAGCCAAAATCATCAATGCGTTCCTTTTTACTGATATGAAATAAAAAAAAATACAGAAACAGTTTTGTTTATTTTCGTATGAAACTCATAGCCTTAGCAACTTGGTGTCTGTCTGCATGACAGTAGTTATCAGTTTCAGTACTATTGTCGTTTGAATTTCGTCAACTGTCCGTAATAATATCAGAAAAATGGCTCATTTAACAGGAATGCACAAAATAACCATTCTACAAATGATTGGTTATGGAGATAACACGCACGGACACAAATGGAAGTTTCTCGCTTATTTCACGAAAAATGTCCAAATTTGCCGCCTATATCCCAAGAAACAATTAGCAAAATAGAAAAACAGTTTCGCGAGGTTGGCCATGTGAGACAAATAAAAAAAGTACCTGCCAATGCAGTGAGTGATGATACGAAATTGGATGTTATGCTTGAGTTTCAATAAAACCCACATAATTCTTGTCGACTGTTCATTCACATAAGCCTCACATCAATTTCTCGTAAATAAAACGGAAAGAAAAATGCATCGCTATAAAATGATGCCAACTCAGGAGCTAATGGAAGACGATTCCGACAGGAGAACGTATTTTCGTGAACAAATGATGGAAATGTTAGATACCAATATGATCCAATTAGAAGATGTTTTGTTTTCTGATGAGAACACATTTACACTTCACGGTCATGTTAATCGTCAAAATTTCCGCTATTGGTCTAATGAGAATCTTCACTGGTTGAGAGAGGAACATACGCAATATCCAGAGAAAGTTATTGTTGGACAGGAATTGTTGGAAATCATTTCGTAGGTCCTTCTCTCATTGATGGCAGTTTGAATGGAGATGAATATTTAGAACTGCTCCAAAATAATGTCGTGCCAACTTTGACAAACCTATATCCTGATCCAGCAAACCCACAAATTCCTGCCAATATACTAGATATGCCAATATAAAATATACCAGCAAGATGGAGCACCGCCCTATTACCAAATCAATGTCCGGCAGTACCTGAACCAAAATTTTCCAAATCGGTGGATAGGGAGGCGCGGATCGATAGAATGGCCAGCACGATCTCCTGATCTGACGCCATTAGACTTCTTTTTGTGTGGATATGTCGAAATTATTATATACCAAACTAAACCACTCAACTTAGATGACTCGAAAAGACGAATCACGCTTGCGATTAGATCAGTCACGCCTGAGATGTTGAGTAACGTTAGACATTTCTTTACCAGATTAGCATGTTGCCAAGACGTTCACGGCGAGCATTTTGAACATCTCTTACATTGAAATAAATGTTTCTTTCGTTTTTTCACATTATATGTGAAATAAAATAATTTTCTTTTTTCAATGGTAATTTTTGTAATACATCTGAAAACACTTAATATTTCCGAAACAGTTGAAGATAGGTATGGGACACTGTACATGAATTAGGTCTAGAATTTTCTGAAGAATTCAAAAAACTAATAATGAACAGGGGGTTGTATTCAAAATGAGAAAGTTGGTATCGGCCACTGTCACATGACACACCCTATTAAAATATTTTTTTTTTGAGAAAAAATGCGAATCCGAAAATACAGATCGACGTGTCCGAGCGTTTCTCCCAAAACGCTCTCATTTATTCGTTATCGAATTTATTCCATTTGGCTGTTCCACACTGTATAGGAAATGAGTTGAAATTAGGTATAAGAATAACATGAGATGGTCATTTTTCATATTTTTACATTATTCTATTCGGAAACTGATAATGCGCATGTCCCTAATTTTTCTCCATTCTGACAGGTTCTGACTTTCCTTTGCCGTCCCTTTCAAGTCCAACCTAGAATTGGCTGAATGATAGAAATATCAGGCTAATGGCAGTGATGTTGAATTATTGAATTCATTGGTATATGCAAAGACGCATAATAGAGATAACACATGATAGCTTCAGAAGTCATTGTCAGAAAAGCCATGATTTCATTTATTCATTCTTATTTCTGATTTTATTTATCGATTGATAATTCTTTCGTCTAATTTACTATCAGGGATTTTCCTTATAGGAAACAAATAATCTCTGAAAATGTCAGCAGCTCTTAGTCTAAAAGGAGATACTACAAAGAGAGTGAATCAAAGTAATGTCCCCAAATTCCATCACCTAATTTGAAAACCCTTCATTCTGATCCACTTGTACTTGTGTGGAAAATCAGGCAAGTGACAGAGGAGATTGAATACAAATTCATTACACATTGACTAGTAACTCGTAGATAGAATAAATTGCCATCGAAGCGTAAATATGGAAACGGCGCCGAATTGTTTTCACCGTGGAAAGCGAACATGTGAAGGTATTCATTATGAGCTTTGAGGTCAGGGGCGGCTCAACCTCAACTCGGACGAAAAGTTAAATGAGGCGAATAGAGATATTGCTATACATATCCAGAACCATTTCTGATACAAAATTTTGTCGCTATTTAATAATTGGATGATACAAATATTCACCGTCAAGTTATTGTTCAGTACTACTCTTACTATTCACTATCACTTATTACTAGTTATTACTACCCAGTTAGCACAAATACGTCTTATGGTAGTTTTCAAAATGTTCAGTATGGACAATCAGGACGTTTCAAGGACGGCCGACGTTCCTAATCAGGATGTTTTGGGGATGTCCATCATAGTGCAGAATAGGACCAATTCGGAACCTATAAGATGAATGTTTCGGGGACATTCATGGAATAGTGACCACTTAATTTTCCTACAATGTATGTTCCTACGTACATATTATGATGATGATTCATTGGTAGGAATATGTAAAAAAGTGGTGATGTACGAGATACGTTCATCAGGTTCATTAAATCAACCCATGTTTTTTTTGGTCAGTAATCCTAGCGCTCTCAAGATTGAATAAAATCGTTTACTTGTTTGCTGCTTATCGGCTTCTTTCTACACCTGTGAACAAAATGAATGTTTTTTCAATTTTGTTTATTTCATGAACGACTGTTTTTCAGTGTCCATAGCCAACTTGGATATACATTTCCATTATGGTATGTTGAAAAATTCCAATTCTTCAGATCAATTAGTTGTGTGAGAAGAAATGAATCAAAAAATATTTCTCCACAATCAGGAATCGTTGAGAAAATTAGAACACGTGTTTTCTAAGAAAACGCCTTCAGATATGTCGAAGGAAATATCGAGAGAAAATTGTTGGAGATTCTGAAAATATTATTATACCTATACAAGATGTTCCATTTGAAATATCGAAGTTGCCACAACTTTTTGGTAGAAGCGGCAACACCACATTATTGAAATTATTTCAGAAAGATCAAGAACCAATCACCCTGTATATTGAAGGAATCGAACTGTATTCATTAGGCACTGATAATGCACAACCCGAATTTCTGTAGGTAAATAGGTTGTAATTAGATTTGTTTCCTAGTTTTCAGTTTTTTTGGTTTTTAGTTTTGGTTTTTCATGAGCTCAGGTGGAAGAATAACTTAAGCTAAATCTCCGCCTCATTTGTTCACTATTTAGGATACAATTCATTCTTCACATATATGTATATTCCTGCATGTTTCTGTCAGTATTTTTTGGTGAACAAATGAAGACCATTATCATTTATATTATAATGAATGAATGAAATCTTTATTGGTAGGATACATCCTAATATACAATACAATTTCTTTAAGCTTGATATTAAAAATAAATAAAGATAAATGTCTAAATATAATTAACTTTAGGGTTATATGAAAAAATTATAATAATAGTATGCAATAATAATAGTAATAGTAATATATACAGACATACATTACACTTCCCTAGTAACAATCAATGAGGTGAAAAATATAGTAACAATAAAAATAGAAAATAGTGATCCAATGACATATGACAGATAACAATCATTTCCCAGCATAATATTAAGAATCAGTTTTAATATTTGAGATTAAGATATTCTTAAATTCATTCACTGATTTCGACTCTTTGATTGAGGTTGGTAATTTATTGAACTCATTGATGCCTTTATGAAAGAGTGATTTCCTAGAAGAGGCCATATTCAGCTTTGGTATATAGAGATAATTGTTACCTCTTGTATAATGATCGTGTATAGTAGAATTGTATGTAATGAATTCCTCGAAATATGCAGGTAGTTGATTATTCAATATTTTATAAATAATTATCATTGAACGCAGGTAGAGTCGTTGCTTTACAGTCAGCCATTGTAATGCTTCAAGCATCAGGGATATATTGGTCATACGGTTACATCTAAGGATGATACGCATTCCACGATTCTGAAATTTTTGTAGTGCTGATACTTTATTTGCATCAAATAAATACAGGATACTCGCACAATAATCGAAGTTTGGTTGTATTATAGAATTGTACACTGTTATTTTTGAATGCGTTGACAATCGCTGGGAAATTCTTGAAAAGAAGTATAATTTTTTTGCAATTTTTTGGACTTTTGGACTAAATATTTGAACTCGGTGACAAATTCAATTTGGCTATTGTCAATAGATATATCATGATGATTGAGGTTGATGTTTTTGTATTTGTATGAGGTTGTAAGGATCATTGCCTTAGTTTTGTCTATATTAAGTTTAAGTCTATCAGAGGTCAAGTAAATCTGAATCTGCTGCAGTGAGTAATTCATTTTGTTTATGGCATCATCCAAGTTGTTACTAGAAATTGACAACAGAGTATCATCTGCGAATAGATTGACAAAATCACATGAATGGAATTGATTTATATCGTTAATGTGAATTAAAAACATAAGTGGCCCCAGAACACTCCCTTGAGGTACCCCATAATCATTTGCAATAGGTGTAGATAAAACTTCATTAATTTTAGTCACTTGTTTCCGTTCACTCAAGTAATCTATAAACCAATCCAGAACTGTCCCATCCATGCCAATTTTTTTCATTTTTTTAATAAGTATGGTGCGGTCGATTGTTTCAAATGATCTCTTTGAGTCCAGAAATACAGCTACAATGTACTCACCCTTATCGATAGACTGTTTCCATTTTGAAATTGTCAACTGTGAAGCTGTTTCGCATGAATGATTTTGTCTGAAACCCGATTGATTTGTTATTAGTATTTTATTCGCATTCAGATAGTCTGACAATTGCCTGTACACCACAAGTTCAAGAAGTTTTTCAGCGCTGGGTAGGGTGTTAATTGGGCGGAATTCCCATGATTTATTTGTATTAGATACTTTTTGGATAGGTACAAGTACACTTGACTTCAGTTGGTTGGGGAATTTTCCATACGTCAGTGAAATATTGATCAGATGCAGTAGAGCATGACCAATCACATCATATGTTTGTTTGATAAATTTACTATCCATTATTTCCCTAGATGACTTATTATCGATAGAATTTATTATTTCTGTGAGGTCCTTCAATTCAATTTGTTTGAACTCTAGTGATCTACTTTCAATGTCGTGTTGTTGCCGGTCATCAATAGTGACATTATCTATAGTATTTATTATATCCCTAATGCTGTCCACATAATAATTATTGAAATATTCAGCAATTTCATCATCCTTTGTCACTACCCTCAAGGTATTATCTTTCCTAAAATAAATACCATTTATAAAACATGATTCATTAGATTTTGTACTTACCAAGGTTTTTAAGGTTTTCCACATTACATAAGGATTATTTTTATTCATATCTATTTTGTCATAATAATATTCTTTTTCTTTATTCCTCAATAAGCTTGCATATTCATTCCTCAAAATCTTGTATGCCTCCCATTCTTCCTCACTTTTACTATTTTTAAATAATTTATAAGCTGAATCTCTTTCTCTCCCTTTCATTTTTAGTTCTGGTGCTATCATGTTGACTGTTTGTTCACATTTGGTTTTCAAATCTACATAAAATATATCCACATCTACACAATCTAATAAAAAGTTACATGATATTAATTCAAGATTTATTTTATTTATATTAGCAACACCTAGATTTCTATATTTTTTAGACTTATTTATTGAAGAAGTAAAGTTTTTCCCCGAGAAATCCACCGAAATTACTGAATGATCCGATATATTACCAACATCATGCACTTTTGTTGAAACGTCAAAATTAGTGAGTACATGATCAATAAGAGTTGCAGAACTAGCAGTATGTCGTGTGGGCTCATTAACACTTTGTTGAATGCCATACATATTCAATATGTTAGCAATTTTAGTTGAATAGTATGACTTTAGAAACATCTCCAAATAAAACATCACAGATATTTTCGAAGTCATTAATAAACTGCGAGTGGCTGGCGCTTGGCGAGTGATATAAACATCCCACTACCATTTTTATTCCATTGTGATTTATTTTAATAACTTTGCACCAGTAATTTCTTTCGAGTACAAACGATTTGTAAATTGAGAAGCTTATATCACATCTAATATATAATAATACCCCTCCAGTGTGCCTGGATGCTGAGTTACACCTTATTGTGTTATAGTTTGGAATAGATATTTCTGTATTTTCTATATCGTCAGTTGTACGGCTTTCACTAAACAGCATTATCTTAGGATTACAAGGTACTATACTGATCAGAACCTGAGCTTTATTAGCAATGAAACTCTGTATGTTACTGTATATCAGATCAGAATTGAAAATTGAAATCATATTAGGATGACTCACATGTTTTTTTGTCTGTTTAGTGTTTTGCTTACTATTTTAGGAATATTATTAACGAATCTAATTGTCTTAGAATCATCCCCTTGTGCCACTAGATCATCCAATCTGCTTTTCACCAACAAATAGTATTCTCTCTGTTTCAATGTTTGATCACCAAATATGCGAATACCTCTAGCTACTTTACTTCTATTCTTCAGCACTTCTATAGCGGAGTCCCTGTTGGGCAATACCACTTTCAATAGTCGTATCTTATTTAGCTGTACTTTGCCTACTCTGAAGACTTTTATGTTGGACATATCAATATTGAAGTCTTTTAGTAAACTTTTGACATTCACCATATCCTCTTCCTTATGCTTCTGCACATTACTATGTACAGGTTCCTTAACATTTGCTATCATTATATTGGATTCTCTTTTTTGTCTTTCTATCATTTCCACTACGATTTCTTCATAACTTTCATCCACTATTTGTTGCCTATTATTCTTACTGCTGTTACTAGTTTTAGTGTCAGTTACAAATGACTCAAAGTTATTCTTCAATTCCTTCAACTCATCATTTACAAGAACTTTATCAAGTTTGGTTTCAAAGTCAACCAGTTTATTTTCCAGGAATTCAATTTACTTATGCAATACTGGAAGCATTCGCAACCCTTCTTGACACCACTCACAGAAAAATTTCAGAGTTCGCTTAGATTTCAGCTGAATACATCTTACTTCGGAAGCAGTTAGATCTGAGCAGCCCAAGTGTAGTTGTTTTCTGCACCCATGACATTCGCAGATTTGATCATCTGTAATTTTTTTATCACACTTGATGCACAACATTTTGGATCCTTATCACCCGTACGCCACTGGCAATAAAGAAATAAATCTTCCGATCGCCTTGTCTTCACCTTATCAGTAGGACTTTTCTTTGCACTTTTTTGTTTTTATACCTCGAGGAAAAAACCAGGTTTTAAGTTGCATTAAACATTATTGCACCTGAAATTCAGGACAGAAACAACATATAAATTTCATCTTTTAATTCGACGTTTTCACCAAGAACTTTGCCTTTAACTTGGAGCAATAACACACTTATGCTTCACTTTCAAATGCCATAAACATTTATTTAATATCATTATTATTGGAATGCACCAAGGAATATGGAATGACCAAAGTATCGAATAATGGCCAGTAGGCAGTAGATAATCAGTTGGGTTCATGATAATAAGGACGGCCAGTAAGGTATCTCGGAAACTACAAGAGAAACTGGCGAAAAGTTGCGCAATTGAAGAGTCAACAAAATGACTTTCAAAAATTTATTTGTTATTTACGAAAAACTGCATTACCAGAAATTCAATTTTATATTTCTTCTGACGTTACCTACTAATGAAGTTATAACAATACTGGAGAATTATCTTCATTGCAACTTTTGATGTTTATTGATATGGCATTATCGATTCTGTGATCTTACCTTCAGATGTTGAGCAACTATCATGAACTCAGTTCTTTCAAATACTCAATGATATTTTTATATTAGATTTGAATTTTCCATTGTGTTTCCGACGATACACATTATTGTTTTGACGCGTTTTGAGCTTATTATGGCCATCATCATCGAGGTATTTTTGGAATATGTACAGATATCGTTGAGATATCAGGTCCTTATTGAAAAAAATGAAGTTGATGATGGTCGCTCAAACACGGAACGTTGGATCTGTGGTTGGATTCATATTGCCAAATCAATTATTATCAAAAGTTGCCGTGAAAAGATGTTACTTCAGTTTTTATGAACTGTGTTTCAAAAAAAGGTAGCCCCGTTGCTAGAAAACGTAGAACACTGCAAAATAACTTGGGTTTCCTTACTGAAAAAATTTCGTAACAGCATCCGTATTCAAGATAGAAGAAGAAGAAGAAGAAGAAGAAGAAGAAGAAGAAGAAGAAGAGGAGGAGGAAGAAGAAGAAGAAGAAGAATATTTATTCAACTACGTTACGTAATATAATGCTGGTAGCGAGTCATTTATGACTTACTTTATGAATTACTTTGAATGAAGTACTTTATGAATCACTAATTACAAAACGTCATCAACAACATCAATCAATCACACACACAAAAAATTCGTGTAATCAAATGAATAATATCAACATTACAAATCAAAGAGGAGTAGTGACATGTTCATTAGTACAAAAAGAGTTCTGAATTCATCGACAGAATAGAAGCATTGTCGAAGCAAATATTTTTTCAGTTTCCTCTTGAAAGTGTTCGGACTGAGCTCTTTGAAATCTTGAGGTATTTTTTTTGGATGAGTGAAGACCATAACTAGGAGTGAAACAGTGAAAAGTATCTGGTTCTTAGTACATTTGTGGTAGTGATAGTGTCTTTCAATTGGCGAAGAGCAAATAGAGAACCCGAGAGTTTTTTCTCCAGATGTGAGGACCAGTTAAGTCTGTTGCCTAATGTAATGCCTAGTAATTCAGCCTGATTTGTTTCGCAATCGGAAATAACTTGATTATTAACATAATCTGGAGTTTTTGTGTCTTTTCGTCATTGAGTTTCAGCTTATCAGAGCACTATTAGTGATCTTGTCGAAATGAAACTGTAACATGTCATTATTATTATCTGACAAAATGAAAGAGAACCAATTTATACGGGAACATATAGCTACACAGGTCATTCACATAGACTACAAACAAGAGAGGACCCAAAACAGATCCTTGTGGAACTCCATGCTTGATAGTTTGAAAATTTGAGATGGTACTGTCGACCATTATTGCTTGTTGACGATTTGTTATATAGGATCTCATTAATTGAAGCGGGGTACCTCCTCAATGTGTTTGTAAGCAATGAAATCATTAGGATTTTTTGTTGCATCTGCCATTTTCCCAACTCAACTCAATAATTCCTCAGCGATCTCGAATCATCAGAGAAACATAAAATGTCATGATCATTATCAATGAAGAAAGCATTGATTTTTCAAACTTTGTTAGATATTCCTTGTATATTAATGTGCAACATACTCACTAGCCTTCCTTGATTTGCACTTTCAATGATATTCAAACACTGTAAAGTACAGATCTATAATGCTATGTCTATCACTTGCTTCCGTTGAAAATACCACAGATGTGGCAGACGAATTAGTACATATTGATACAGGGTGTTGAAAAAAAGATTGTATGTACATTTTTCCCGTCATGTCGGAACTACTGGCAACATTGTAATGAAATTTGTTTTCGAAAGTGACACATCGCATGAATCACTACTATTTACTCTGTACCGTTCTCGGAATATTTCGGTTCATTATGAAGTAATAACTGGTGCTGCTTGAAAGTAAGTATCATAAAAAACAATCACTTGTTTACGGAAGCGTAGATGGGCCGATATTATTTTATTTTCATTTTCCGCTTGAATTCCGAGTTGCAACTCGAAATATTATTAAATTCCGAATTACATTTCAGAATTCCACTAATTGCAACTCGGAATTCAGAAATATTCCGAGTTGCAACTAGGAGTTTGAGCGAAAAATAAAAATGAAATAATATTGGCCCTTCTACGCTGCCGTAGCTGTTCATTGAAAACCAGAAACAATAAAATTATTATTATGCCAGATTTATTATTTCAACAAAGGATCACAAAAAGGAAATAGATTTGATTTAATACATGAAATATTCAATCAGTTAAAGTTTTCAAAATGTCCTTAGCTGCGAAAGTTTACGGGTCATATTTATGCGATTCCATACTTTAGAACTACACAGTTCGGTCGTATCGTGAATTCATGTCAAGAGTTGCATGACAGAATAACTCACTTTAATGACCTCATAGCTGATCCCCGTTCAGAAAGTCGATGCATTCTCCAGAAAAAATATAGAATTGTGCAGTATTGTGCAATTCTGCAGTGCAATTGTCGTATTATGTTCTGAATTTATTAAAATTTTCTTCATGTGTTCCTTCGTTCCATTGATAACTTCAGCTCAAGAATAATATTATTTTAATGGTTTTCAGAAAAAGAGTTATAGTTTTGTATGACACTCACTTCATACCAGCTCTCCACTCATCATTTCACAATTTTCAAATCGAAATGATCCAAGAATTCGTGTAGAATTGAATGATGTTCATATAAAGAGTTTGAAAGTACTCGGTGAGAACACAGTTTATTTAATATAATGTATATTTTGGCAAGAACCACGTAAATAGCATGCACCCGCTATGATGATTCCAAAACATTCATAAATTTCATAATGTTGCCGATAGTTATAATCGTAGAAAAAAAGGTCTCCATATTTTTTTTCAATACCCTGTATCTTTTACTGAGTAATGCGGACTTGCAGTAATGTGAAATATATAAATATAAAGTGCCTCACAAATTGGGCCACACTCAAGTATATTTCATTGTATTTTTGATATGCCGAGAGTTATTTTTCATATCAGTGTAGTATTTTCATCTGAGATATAGAGTGTTTCGAATTTTTCCTTCATATATTTTTTTCTCCGAAATACTTTTCTTTGTCCCCATTCAACTATCTCTCTATCTCTCACCTTCACCAACATAACAGTATATTATTCAAGTCGAGCATTTCGGCAACAGCTCTTCTGTTCTATTTTCGATAACACATAACGAGTCATTCTGTTCAGAATGACATCTCATGATGAAAGCAATTCATCCGTCTATGACTGGAAAAAATTCTATGCTGAATATTTCTTGTTATGAAATGTTGATGTGCAACTAAGTTCCAATTGAAAATTCATCAAATTAATTGGATTTTCCACTATGGAAAATGAATGGGCAAATGTGTGAAGTGATTACGGAAACCCAAGCACAATGCCTCCAAAAAACTTTTGTCGACAGGACGTACCAAATCGGTCTGAAACAAAAAAATAACAGAGGTTACACATAGAAAATCAGGAGGTTTAAGAACCGGACTTCGTCCACAAGCCAAACTATACAATTGAAATGCTGTTGAAAACAGAAGGTCTTGCGGAGACTATTCACCTCTGCTGTGATCTCAGGTCGTCGACAAGTTGATAAAGGCGCAATGCTACATGCTTGTAGCGTCTCGATTCAAGGTTGTCCTGATATACATTGACCACCTACATACATACTTTATCCCAACCCTGTATAGGTCGTCCTGAGGATAATTATATATATATATATATATATGTATGGGTATTCTGCTGGGAATAATTAATATATATATATATATATATATATATATATATATATATATATATATATATATGGTTCAAGAACGTACCATTTCCAGATATATAAACTTTTTTCTTCCTAAAAACAATTACGATGTATAAATCAGATATCAATCATCAACTCACAATATTGTTCGATTATATTCCATCACCTATACCATATCTTGCTTGGTCCTTGATGGAGCAGGTGTGTGAGGAATCTCAAGTGGTTCAGTAATATAAGTCATATAAATCTCTCTATATATATATATATATACAATCTATATATATCTATATATATCTATATATATCTATATATATATATATATATATATATATATATATATATAACAAAAGGCGAAAAACGTATCCAAAGAGTGAATGTTATAATCTACACAGAAAATTAGCCATATAGATATAGCATACAGTTAGTAAAAGCCAAACGAAATAAATTCATCATTTCGGTTATTTCATGTACATATTTAGGAAATATCCCAAAACACGTCAAACTGACATTATTAAACGTCATAATGTGATCCCTACCTTCATCCCCCATCGAATGACAGGTACAACCCCCAATTTTTCAAATGTGAAAATGTAAAAAAGTATATAGGCTTGTGATAAATCGTTTCAGATGCCTCTCCATCTTCTATTCAGAAACGTTATCGTTTTCAAGTTCATCGCAAGAATTATTTCATGCAACAACTGTTATTATATGCATTTCCTTTTATTCAACGAATTTCAAACATTATAATACTGACAACTCAAATGACAATTTATGTTCAATCACCAAACAATTTGCGAAGACTAAAACGCCTCAAAACGACCAACTAACGCTGCCACGAAAGCTCTTCAAAGTATTTTCAATGAATACCATCCAAAAAGCACATTGCTATGGTTTTTGCTTTCTTATTGTCAAGACCTGAAGTGGAAATGAGTTTTGATTTCACATAATTTCATTTTATTTAATTTCACTTGTGAATTACATACAATAAACTTGAAAACGATAACATTTTCGAATAGGTGATGGAGAGACCTTTCAAACGATATATCACAAGCCTATATAGTCTCCGTTGAAAAAAAATGGGCTTGTACCTGTCATTTTATAATTCAAATGTGACGTGTTTCGGGATTTTTTTATTAATTTGTACACTTACCAAAGTAATGAATTCATTCCATTTGGCTTTTACACACTGTATGGCGTATATATCATAGTATAATGACATGGCGTTTGATAACGGAATGATGGACTAGTGGTCTCACCAAAAGATCATCATACCTATGGTCCTTCACGCTTTCTTGGTATATGGTTGCCAAAAATGAACATTCAGATCAAAAAATCTGCGAAAATAAGTCACAGGAGCAATAACCATAGTCCGAGAGCAGCTCTACAGGTGATGCCGATACAGAAAGTAGATATCTAATAAGGCTTTTCAAAAAAGCAACAAACATTGCCTAAAGATTGCACCAGACATTATTCAAATTTGCAAGCCGCAAATCTGATCAGATACCTGAAGTTTTTGGAAAAGTTTTCAAGTCCAAACTAACAGACATTATGCCACCTAGTTTGCTGATTATGATAATGTATTATGATTATGTATTGTTCCTGCTTTGAGAATCAAATTGATTATATATGTCAAAGGTTTCACTGAATTGGGAAACATTTCCTTATTTTTTATATTTTTTATAGTTTTGATATAATTTCGACAATATATCCAATATATCCAATATATCCAAATAATATGTTCTAATATCTTTTTGATCATATGAAACGTCTAGGAATTCTATCATGCCAGATTTTTTCAGGTCTATACAGATAGAAATAATAATAATAATTGATGAAGAGGAAAAGTGAAATATCTGTATAGATAGATAGCGAACTGAAAATGAACTATAATTCAGCCATAGAGGGGTTACGAAGTACACTCAGTGAGTCTAAAGATATATTTCTCAGATATAGTATATCTTATCGGGTGAACTCGGGTTGTTCGATGAGAAACTGTCGACTTTCAGGTTGACAATCGCTAGACTTGAATTTGATAGTTGAATTTGAATTTGACAGTCTAGAATTTGAACAAGACAAATTCAACTGATATCAACACAAACATCGAAGGTAATCCGGCAAGACAATTTAGTGAATAACAAAAAGTACATATTGTCACCAGATTGATGAGTGCATCGCAACTGTATTAGTAGGCAAGTAGGCATACGGCATAGGCATAGGCAAGTAGGTATACGTATTAACAATTCGACTAATTTCAGCTTCCGTGAACTCACCGAATCGACTTATTGTCAGTGCCTAAAACTCGGTCTAAAAATACAATGTCAAACTATTTATTTTGACTACCAACACTGCGATAATTGATTTACAAAGTCATCCAGGATTCAGGAACCAGAAATCCTTTAAATATCGTGAGTTCAACGGATTTTATTGTTTGTAATGAAATCAATGCAGGCACGTTCATTTATAGGAGAAGGGTCATGGAGAATTTAATTGGAAATGCTCGAAGTTTCATGAAAAAAGTTTCCTTTATTTGCAATTCAATTTCAGGTCTCAATGGGAAGCCGTGTGTGGTAGACTCATACATTCACGATAGCTGTCCTCAATGTAGATGTCAACAATCAACGGAAACATAATGAACGCAAGAAAATTAATGAGTGTTCAGCAACCAACAGTAAGTTTCTTCAAGTAACTTCTGGGTGCGTAGCGCGAGGCCCAACTCTCATGACACCCAATTCTCACAAAACCCAACCTATCACGAGGATTGCCGAAAAGCGCAGCGTTGCCAGATAATGTAAAACTTTCATACGACATGAGATTATCAGCATGCCCAATTCTTACGATGCCCAAATCTCACGATGCCCACTTTTCACAGATTCTCGTGAAGTCTTACTCTTTCTCTCTATGAATATATGTAGAGAGTTAAACATGAAACAATAACACTGATATAATGATTGCAACCTAAGAAGCGGGCAGTCTTACTCCACCCACAGATAAGGAAATGTTGTGATTCACACATATTCATTCACAATTTGTGAATGAATATTCACACATATTCATTCACACTTTGTGAATATGTTTTTTTTTGGAAAATATTATATATATATATATATATATATTGTATATATACAGGGTGTGCCTAAAAGGTGTGGAAAAAAAGCTACCACAAGTTCCTGAGGCGTAAATGACGATCTAACTCAACTCACCTCAGTCCAAAAGTGGATGATTTCAAAAGTTCAATTTGATTTTCATTTTTTATAAATATTTTTTTCAATAATTGGTGTATTGTCACAATATTCGGCTTGGGGGGTTTTTGCTGATTGAGAAATTAGAATTTGCTATAATTTTTATTGTAAAGTTAAGAGGGCGCCACCTGCAGAACCTTGCACAAATTTAACTTTTTGGAGCCACCCCATATTCAATTTTTAAATGAAAATTCGGATTGTTCAACGTATTTTACATAAAAAATGTATACGTGGTAAGAGTTGATTTGAGCAGCTGTTTATGAGATATCTGGATTTTAAAAATTCACTTCGTAAATGGCCAGGTCTAAATCATTATATTAATAAAATTGAACACATTTGAAGCGTAGGCGGTGATCGAATCTAAAAAACAAGTCAAGACAATTGTCAAACAAATAATAAAGTTCTTTTTGTCATGGCCGCAATGTATACCAACGAAGAAATGACCGATATGTTATTGGTTTTTGGATATTGCCAGGGAAATGGTTCAGAATCTAGCAAAGTGTACAGTGAAAGATTTCCTAATCGTCACTTACCAAACCATAAAACCTTCGCGGCAGTTGAAAGACGTCTTCGTGAAACGGGTAGGTTTGCACCTGTTTCTATTAATTATGGCCGTGCACGTACGGCAAGAACTCCAGAGGTTGAGGAAGAAATTTCAAATAGGATTGAAGAAAATCCTAAACTCAGCAGCAGACGATTGGGCTTAGAGCTAGGGGTATGTAAAAATACTGTAAATAGGACGACCAGAGAATAACTACTGCACCTATTTCATGTTCAACGGGTACAAGATCTTTTACCCCCATGATTTTGAAGCACTCCTAGCTTTCTGCGGGTTCATCCAAGAACACAGAAATCAAGATAGGAACTTTACACGAAGAATTTCATTCACAGATGAAACCTGTTTCACGCGGAGTGGCATTACTAATTTGCACAATGAACATGTCTATGCTGAAGAAAATCCCCATGCGACTAAAGTAACCCATTATCAGCATGAGTTTAAGGTCAATGTGTGGGCAGGAATCATAGACACTTTCATACTTGGTCCTGTCATTCTACCACCTCGACTAAATGGCGAAAATTATTTGGAACTTCTGGGAAACGAATTACCAAACCTATTAGATCCCCTACCCTTGGAACTTCACAGGGTAATGTGGTTTATGGATGACGGTGCTCCTCCGCATTTTTCAATTAACGTACGTAAATATTTGAATGAACAGTATTCAAATAGATGGATAGATAGAGGCAATGACGCACCTGCAAATTGGCCAGCTCGGTCCCCTGATTTGACACCGATGGATTATTTTTTATGGGGAGCTTTGAAAACACTGTATTCTAGGCCAGTAAATACAGAAGATGATTTAAGGAGACGTATTCAAACTGAAATTGACGCTTTAAGAAATGATGACGGAATGCTCCAAAGTGTTCGATTCAACTTTTTAAAACGTATTATTCTTGGTACACACGAAAATAGAGGTCATTTTGAACATTTGTTAAAGGAAATCTTTCTAATTAAATTAAATTGAACTTTTGTTGTTGATAAATCTCCTATTCCTATTCCTAATGACTATTTTAACTAGAGAATAAAATTACCAACACATGTATGTACCTACTTCTTAGTTTTTAATGACGTTATATTATCCAAAAATGTTAGTCCATTAAGTTCATAGTCCATCAAGTTACCTTTGAAAGTTTCCAGCTCCATAACAACGCCGCGTCGTTCTTTTGTCTAACAGTGATGATCTTGACAACACATGTCAAAAATACATTTAGTGTAAATAAGTTTCGCGCAAAAATGGCACGTTTAACTAATACTGAGCGTATTGAAATTTTAATGATCATAGGATTCGGTGAAAGAAGACGAAGTTGTGACCAAGTAGTGAATATTTTCAATGAATTGCATCCGAATCGGGAACCAAGTTCTAAATCAACCGTTTCAAAAACATTGCAGCGTTTTCATGAAACTGGAGATGTCAAAGATCGACCAAAAAGTGGAAGACCAGTAAGCGTTACAAATGAAGAAAATGCTTTGAATGTCATGTTAGATGTGGTGGAAAATCCAATAAATTCGGCACAACAGAGGGCTTTGAATCATAACATGAGTCGATATTCCATTCAAAAAATTTTCAAACTGCAAAAATTCCATCCATATAAAATTCATTTGGTACAAGAATTGAGTGAAGACGATTTTGATCGTAGAATCGAGTTCTGTGAAGTTATTATGGATAAATTAAGCGAAAATGTCAACTTTGGCAACCACATATTGTTTTCTGACGAATCTACATTTTGTTTAAACGGGCACGTAAATCGACACAACTGTAGGTATTGGTCAGACCAAAATCCACATTGGATGGAGGAAGTTCACACTCAACGGCCACAAAAAGTAAATGTCTGGTGTGGCATTATTGGTGGACACGTCATAGGACCCTATTTTATAAACGGAATTTGAACTCTGAACGATATTTATCACTTTTACAACAGCATATTATTCCAGAGCTTAGACGATTATTCCCGAATAATAACAATCCAATTTGCCGGCAGAACAAATATGGTTTCAACAAGATGGGGCTCCTCCACATTTTGGACGTATGGTACGCGCATATCTAGATGAAACTTTTCCTAATAAATGGATTGGACGCAGGGGAGCAATTGAATGGCCAGCTAGGTCTCCCGATATGACCCCACTTGACTTTTTTCTATGGGGTCACATAAAAAATGTAGTGTACAAAAATAGGCCGCCAAATATCGAAGAGTTGCAAGAAAGAATAAGGCATGAAATTTCTACCATTCCTCCTCACATGATTTTAGATTCACTACAAAATTTTGTTCAGCGAGTTCATTACTGTCAGGAGGTAAATGGTAAACACTTTGAGCACCTTATTAAATAGAATTTCAAAGAAAAATCTGTTGTTTATTAAAACTTGTTTTCTCTCTTTTCTCCTGTCTTAACTATTGTTTTCATAAAATTTTAAATATCCTGGACATTCATTGAAAAATACATTTTATCGTTTTAATTGCATTTTAATCAACCCTGAACAATTATGCTTTTTTATTTTCTGTAAAAAAATTGAAATTACATTTTAATCATGATATCCACATACTCCACCTCTTGTGATCATTTCGTGCTTTTTCTTTAATAAATTTGAGAGTAGTAAAAAGTTATTTTCAAAATTCGATATCTCGAAATCGGTTGAATTTAGGAAATGATGCGCTTTATCAATTTTGTTCAGATTTCGATTAGAATTGAAATGTGAATAATATACAGGTGTCCCATTAGAGAAAAAGCAACTTTGTTTCGTCCTGACTTTTTGACTCATCCTGTATACTCAATTTTTCATTAGCTCAATGGATTTTGAAAAACCCTACAACTTTTGTATCCTAACAACATTTTTCGCTAGCTATCTTACTTTAGGAAATAATCGACCGTTTCCATACATATCAGCGACCCTGTATATCTCTTATAAGTACATTCCAATGGAAGTTCATTGCGTCCTTCTCATCAAAGTTCATTTTATCATGTTACTCAATTTAGGTTCACCTTAAATTCAAAATGTACAGATGTATGAATGAATCCGATGACAATGCAATTTTGGAGTTGAATTCAGAATCTGAACCGGGTTTTGGATATAATCAATATCCTTTCCCTTTTAGAGAAGAGATTCAAAATATTTGACAACACCGGTATAATAGGAGATGGACTCTACTTGCGGAGTAACTCTGGCGCGACTTCGCGTCACGAGGTCGCGCGGTACAGTCCTCTCTGTCTAACACACCTACACAGGGTGATTAACAACGAATCGTATAATGTATGGTCAAGGGTGGAAATATCATCTATAGGATATGATAGGAATTTTGCTAAGGCACAGGGTTTTTTCATATATTGACACCCCTTCATCGTTTTTATTTGTCGTTTTTGAAAATAAAGTCTCAAATAAGAGAGATAAAGTGGGTGTCAATATATATAAAAAACCTTGTACCTAACTAGATAGAGATATTCTACAGAAAATACTGATGCTGACTTCTTTTGAAAGCAGGTATAATAACCTTATGTGTAATAACACATGTTGCTTTGGGTGATTTTTGGTGATTTCTGATCCATATAGACATGAACATGGAAGAACATGATTGATGATTCATTCTGAATCATCCTGTATATCTCATTATCTCTCTGTCCTCTTTTTCTCTCTCTTTCATTCTGAATTCCTCACAGTGGACTATAAGGGGATGTATTATGTATTTTCATTTTCCAATCGACATCGGTATTCGACGGTTCGTCAGTGTTTTCCATATCGTCACGTATATTCCTGAAGCGGAATACCGAACTCTTCCAGAATGTGAGTAGGTGATTTCCATTCGCTATTTTGTACCGAAACGTATTCTGAATTAGGTCTAGGAGAAATAATTTTGTGCCGGCCAAATACGTCGATGAAGAGTGGGGATTGTGGTGAAAATTGTTTCACCAAAAGAAGGTGTTTTTTAACAACTTCGTTGACACGAAGGGCGATCTATTTTCGTCTCCTCAACATTTTGCGCTGGCTCATTGTGTGTCCAGCGATTTCAAAATGTCGAAAGGAATTGCGGCAACCTTCAAGTGAGTTGAAACTGTGGGCAACATAATCGTTTTCTCATTATTCCTTGTCAAAATACTAGGACTAGACATCTCTTTTTCGGGCAGAGATACGGCGGAGTGGAGCAATTGCTTCGCCAAAATCGAAAGCCGGGAGGGTTGGCATTCATCAAAAGGGATGGGCGATATATTTGGTCACCAAAAAAAGTTACTTCGAGAAGCCGGATTATCGGATCATATTCCGGTCTCTCAGTAAACTGAGAGATTTCATTGCTGGAAATCATATATGGAACTTGGCGGTTCCTAGATTATGTTGTGGTAGAGATAGGAAGAATTGGAAAGTTATCAAACCTATGATAAGTTTCTTATTCCGCAATACTAAATGTCTCCTACATTTTTATGAGTGATTTCATTAATCTATAGAGTGGTTAAGATAGGGCTACCGGCGAACCTTCCACTAAAAAAAAAGGTAGCCCACCCATGTCAGAGCCGATGAGGTTTTCTAAATGAACTCAAATGATCTTACCTATTTTCTTGCAGAGAAATAAATGTGGGCTCTGACAAGGCAATACCTCATGGGTGGGTGTGTAAGTTTGCCATTGAATTAGTTGTGCTGAAACAGTGATTTTCGCGATTATTCCATTTCTCATTTTACATAGATCACGCTCGAGGCCATGATTAGATATTAAATGTATGCAACTCTCAATACATACAAATTCCGGCCGAAGAAGGCAAATTATCAAAACAACCAAACCAGAAAGGTATTCTGTTCCCAATGCTTCATTCGATAAGTATCAGATGATTGTGAACCTATATTGTTTTTTTGCAATTTGCAATTGAACTCAAATGATCTCATTTCCTTGTAAGGAAATCGATTTGGGCTCTGAGAAGTACATCCACTTCACATCCACCTCATGAGTGTAATTAATTATTTGTGCCGAAACATTATTTGGCAAGATGATTCTATTTCTCATTTTACATCCACAACGTTGATATCACTATTATACCAATATGAGATCAATTAATGTATGCAACTCCCAATGCATTTGAGTGCTTGTTTGGTTGCCTGTGAAAGCGAACAAAGATATATAAAATCTGTGGGATTCACCGAAGGATAATTCTTACCCATCTGGACATACTCAGATACAAGCCACCTTCTTGGCCTCTGGCCTAGTAGAGTTCGATCAGTTGTTGGTTCGAGTACCGAAAATCGAAGGAATATGTATAAAAAAATCATGATTTTTGTGTATAGAATTTTGTGAGAGATTCAGATTTTGATGAAATCCTAATAAGAATTACTAATGAATGGTATCTATAATAGTCCATACGTATGGATAGCCGATAGTTTTCATTATTATAACAATATATATTTATATGTAAGTAACAGACAACAGAATTAAGTCGATTAGAATTCAGAATCACCAAATTTGTAATAAGTAGCCTTGCCCTATCGTCACCCAACATATAAGCACCCCTATTGTGTCCTCCCGGAATGTCATCAATCATCGACCTGACGATCGACACCGCTTCGGTCAAAAGTGCCGCCGAGACAAAGAAAAACAATATACCTATTTGTATATTTACTCCGTGAATTCGTGGTCTCGTGAATGTGAATCTCTAATTTCTCTGGGATATTTTTATTCGCAATACAATTTATAGGTATACAGGACGTTATTTTTACCCTTCGATCATTGAACAGATTTGTTGTTACGAGTTTTTACCTCTCTCACCACTGGTATATCGTATACCAGTAGAGCTGAAGGAATGGTCAAATAAGAGAAAAACTACTAGTTTTGACGCTTAGCATTGATATATGAATCTCCTGAGGGATTCAACAAGAAACCATTCTTCCTCAGCTGGATTCTGGAGTTGAAAAGCTACTTCCTTGACCTATTGGAGTTCGTTCAGTTTCATCTGCAATCGATTCTTTCGCCAAATCTGAAACTTTCCAATTGAAATAAAAGCATCACGTTACCCTAAAAGGAGGGAAACTAGCGCACGCCACCGACGAGCGCATTCGGAAGTATTCGGAATTTGGCCGCTCACTCCTGGCTGCCATCTTCACATAGGTCTGTTTTCCACTATTTACCTTTTGGAATCTTGTGATAAAATTGAACTGTTCAAAGAATATTTCGTGTGACTTGTGTATTTGTTGATAATCTACCATTAACAAGTACGCAATTTTGTGTTGAAAATTTGTTAAAACGAAATTCTTTCTTCAGATGGGACACTATTCTGTAACAGGCATGAGTTGCATTTTAGCTGGGATACCTACTATAAATCATAAACGGTAAAAGAATGAAAATATTGATAAGTACCAAATGTATTCTTCGTTTCTGATGGCATAACAGAAAATGTTTCAACCATATTTTGAGTATGGGCACTATGAAGAGGGTTATTCTCAATCTGTACATCGTTATCATAATGAAACGATTGATAGTGACGTATGTCAACCATCTTAGATTCTTGATATTGGAAACAGGTAGAAATAATAAAAGAACGTAATGAAGGCAAACACCCCTTACTTCACGATCATGTAGCATACAATGAACAGATAGTCGCACCTTCCCTTCACAAAAAAATCACTCGGAAATACATTATGCTCCCATAAGATCCTAAGGCAGTAGGTTTGGCTTCGATCATTGAACAGAATAGACAAGTAATCCACAGCCCTGGCAATACAGCATGATACAAGGCAATACAGTATGTTGGGTTTGTTGTTCGAAGAGGTTTGGTGATGATTTTGTTTTTAAATGTTGGTTATGCTGCCAGTTTTCATCAGTGTGCTGGCAACACTGAAGGAAATTCTCATTTTGTGTTCCCACTTTCGTTCGAAAAAAAATATGAATATAAAATTCTAAAAGCTTTGGAGTTTGAAGTATAAAATAAATACGAGGATACTAACATACATAATTTGATCATGAGTTCAAATCAGTATGAATCGGAGTTATTGAAGGAATGGTTGATCGAAATGCAAGATAATGAAGCAAGTTATATTGAACCAATTTTAGATGAAAAGTGCACTATCCTTATAAAAGAACTATGTAACATTCTGAAACAAGATGTCTATGTTTTCATTTATGCTGTGAATATTCTGCAGAAGTATATCATCAAAAAATCTAAAAATGAAGAAGAAATACAAGACTCTGCACTTTCAACTGTAATGGCTATTTTTATATCCAGCAAATATGTGGGCGATCAAGATCTGAAAATCTCTAGTATCGAAGCAGTTCTGAAAAAAATAACTGGTCAACAGTATGACTCCAAAAAAATCAGATTATCTGAACTAGAATTCTTAAATAAACTAGAAAACAATTTACCCATCCAAAACGATGTAGACGATTTGAATACCTTTATTGTAGAGTTCGAAAGGGAATGCAAAATCAAAGCTTCAATATTGCCATTGTGTTTAGATATTCTGGAAATGTTGTATTTAACTAAGAAGCAATGGTTTGGCCATCTCAGAAGTATATATGCTAGTAATGATGAAGGTTTGGAGGTATTCAAAAAGTTAATGAGATGCAGGTTCTACTTGCCTATTGGGATACTGGTGTATGTTTTCAAACAAACCTCATACAATCACAGTTTCGATGTAGACTATATATCAACTGACTTGGCTAATCGTACCCAAATACATGTAGACCATATCAGTGCCTTGGTATCAACAATTGGAAATGTATTTGATGAAATAAGGCCAGGTGTATAAAAAAACTATAATTCGAAATATGAAGTAATATGGTACACTTTTTCTTATCACAATAATTGATGTTCAAATAAATAATAATGCATAAATCAAGACAACCATTTCACAATATAGTAGTTCTTTTTCCCTACTCTTATTAGAGTTACATTATTTTTAAGTCTGTGTACGCTCATGTTCAACACCTCATTGAAGTTAGTTGCCTTCTGTTGATTTATGTAGAAGCCACCTGCCGAAATGATTCTGACAGCATCCTCTGAAAAACATAAAAATCAGTAACTGTAACAGTAACTCTGAAATCAGTTTGAAATACAATGAATGAAGACAATGTACTTCCATCAATATCCTGATTTTGTACAGAAGCATACAGTGCTTCTCAAAAGTTCCCTCACCCCCTCTCATCTTTGGAATGATTATACATTAACTGAATTTTGGAAACTGATCATTAAAGATTGTAAACTTCC
The DNA here is from genome assembly GCA_963576655.1 of Gastrophysa polygoni. Lineage (NCBI taxonomy): Eukaryota > Metazoa > Arthropoda > Insecta > Coleoptera > Chrysomelidae > Gastrophysa > Gastrophysa polygoni. The sequence continues at coordinate 35,703,327 of OY755083.1, forward strand.
CTACCAGTGATGATAGATTACAAAATCGTCAAAGATAACGTTACAAGCCCATTGTGACCAATAATTTCAAATTGAACTCTACAGCAACAGACACCTCTTTTGAAAGGTATCAAAAAAAATTATTCAATGATACTAATTTTGTTTGTGTTCAAGGCAGTTTTGGCAACTCGCTTTCAAAAAAAGCAAAGCTTTGATGAATTAAATCAGTGAATACTAAAATTCGAAATTCAAGTTATGTCAAATAAGCCTATTCAGTAATATTCAGTTTCCAAAAGTAAAAGAGAGTTTTTGTTTAAAGCTTATTCTGGTTTCTTCTGGTGCCTAGCACCACAGAAACTTTGATAAGCATCTCCGAAACTGAATTCGCGAGAATCATGAACAAACAGATAACACTTTTCAAACATGAAATTCCCAAATAGAGATGAACATACGTTTTCTGTATGTATTAATTTGTTAAGAACTGAAACATTTATTTGAAATAGTTTGGAGAGAAATTTTCATTATTAATACTTTATATAAAACAAAAAATGCATTTTACAAAATTTTGTTTTCCTCGTATATACAATTTGGGTTATTGAAATGGAATATTCTTTGCGAATATTGTCTCTGAATCATAGAGTACATGGAGTTTCGGTCTGGTGGTTGCAAGTAATGAATGCATGATAGAAGAAATATAATTATGTCTATTGCGTATGCAAAAAAATAACCAGAGAATTATTCCAAATACTCAAAGGTGTCTACCCATATGCGGATAATGCTAAAAAACGATTTGTTGTTTACCTCTATTTCGGTTTCGAAAGCTGACAACAGAGACAGGTCACCTAATACGTGATTGTCGCGAATTCATTTGATTTTGTTGGGAAGTGAAATATTCGAAGAGATTTCGATATGAGTGGAAATTCGTTCGAAAAACAATTTGATTCCTTTCCGACCAGTTGTTTTCACATTCCGAATCTTTGTTATTGAATAGATTCTAGTGCTTGGTCACCCCCAAATTAAGTGCCTCAATTTATGTAGAGTAGTTTATTGTCTAAAAAGTTCTCAAACAAGTTGAATAAAAATTTTGTTTCAAGATCAATTGGGAATATCAACATGGCACCCTACGAAACCCTATGGTACCCGTTGGTGTACATTGTTCTTGTGTGAGTTACTTCAGTAACCTAGTCTTTTCTTTCTCAATGTTTTCCCCATCACTCAAATGTCTCCCACGAATCAAGATATTGCACTGCGCCAGTAGGAGGGTGGTTCATCATCATTAATGAAATCGATATCAAAAATTCACGAACTCAAGTGATGTGGGCGGGCGCATTGTCATAATGCAAGATCCACGATTTACACCGCGCCAAATCGGAGCGCACAAGGAAAACACGAACTTTCAACCACTTCAAGACTTCAACATACAATTGTCCGTTAACTGTTTGGCCTGGAAGGGCAAATTCAAAGTGGACAAACCCGCGACAATGTAAATAACAATGAACATCGTACTAGTATTGATTCTTCATCTTTTCGATTTTTTCTTCTCTGGTCGCCCTTTTGTTTCCCATCCCTTTATGATTTCAATTCAAGATCGTATTCGTAACTGCAAGAATTCTCTCCATGGACAGTATTCAAGTCCTGAATAATAAGAGTTTTTCCAAGTGTCCTCAGAAATTTTATGACGATTCGAGATTATCAGGAGTTTCCATCGCTGCGGAGAGAAATGTGTGTATGTTCTCAAAAAATGACGGGACACTTCAACAAGTATGGAAGGGGACAAGTGTTTATCAGAAAATGAATGCGCCCCCTTATCCCATGCAAGGGAATGCTTCCAACTTCAACTTAAATTTGAAGGGGCATCACAGCATACCTCATTTTGAAGGTCTTTGTAACCTCTACACGTCGGTGTTTTTTTTTTCAATTGATCGACCCGTTGTCGAGATATTTAGGAAAATTGGTTTACTGCTGCGTACCATTGAAATGAAAACTGTAACTATTTTTTGCTTCTATTTACTTCTAATACGCCTCGAAAGGTATGCAAAAAATTGGAATAAAAGACATTGAATTGTTTACCATAGTTACCAGTTGTGTGATTGAGCACTGAATTGAAAATGGTTCGCAGTGTAGCTGAAAAAGTCGAAATAGTATTTATTTACGGCGCCGAGAAACGATGTGCTCGATGAACTGCTAAAATATTCAACAAAAGGCACCCAGATACTCTCATCGGTATGTCATCAATATGATCACCAAATTCACTCAGACAGGATATGTTGCAAATTTAAGTCATGATGCCAAGAGTTTTGACTGACGCCACTCAAATTTAAGTGTTAGGTTATATTGGTATGAGGTATAATACTTCGTCCACAAAATTACAAAAATTAATGAATTCCATCCATTTGAAATAAAAATCTGTCAAGAGTTGAGTACAGATGATTTTGACAGACAAATTCAGTTTTGTGAACAAATAACAATATCGATTCTTTCAAAAATATCTGCTTTTCTGATGAGTGTTCTTTTTATTTGAATGGATTTGTCAACAAACATAATTGCAGATATAGGAATAATAAAAATGATCATGTGTTTGTCGAAGGGTATACCCAGGCATTGTTCATCAATTGAAATTTGAATGGTGAGGTGTTTTTGCAAATGTCATAAAATACGATCAATCCGCTAATTACAGAAGCACTTGAAAATCAACTGGACAGAGATGGAAATACCGTTCTTGACGAAAATGAGTAATACATTCAACAAGATGGAGCTCCCCCCACAATATGTGCTTCCGGGCCGCCAATGGTTAGACAACGTATTTCCCAGTGAATGGAGAGACCGAAGAGGACCTATAGAGTGGCTAGCCAGGTCCCTGGATTTAGCACCATGTGATTTAAAATCAGTTGTTTACACGCCCCGCCACAAAATTCACAAGAGCTTCAACACAGGATTAGTGGAGAATGTCAAGCACTTCGACCAGAAGTGTTTGAAAATGTGCGCCACGCATTTGAACAGAGTTTTGGCAATAATAGACAACATTTTGAGCAATTATTGAAGTGACAGTAGTGTAAGATATTATAATGAGAATAAACAGTTACAGTTTTTATTTCAATGGTACACAGCAGCAGACAGATTTTCCTAAATATGTCGACAACGGATCAAATGAAAAAAAAGAAACATCGACGTGTAGAGACCTTCATGAGGTATGACTATATCGCATTCCTCCATACACATACCTCTTCACATTTAGGATCTTGAAGTTGGTAGCATCCCCTTGCATACAGATTTCGAGATAATATACAGGGTATTCTATTGAAAAATGTTGACATATCAGATTATGACATTTACCGAAATAATTCTGAATTTTCGACTAAAAGCTCGGATGAATCAGAAGAAATTGTAGAAGAGGTGAAAAATATGCGGGAAACCTTGAACACTCCTATTCATGTATCCCACAACTCACGTATTGTCGGAAAACAACCGGCTCTCATCGACAAATCCAGCACGCTCTGCCCGGCCTCTGGCAGCAGCTCGACCACCGTGGCGCCGCCAAACACCGCCGCGACGTCGCGGGCGTGCATCTCGCCGAGCGCCTCGACACTGCCCTCGTAGAGGGCCTCGCTGGCGCGCTGCGCCTTCCGAAGGCCGTCTTCGCCGTGTACCAGTAGCGTTACCTGCTCGGCCAGACGTTTCTGCGGCAGCCGCAGCTCTGGCTGCTCGCGGTGCCTCCGCAGCAGGTCGGAGATGCTGCCGAGAGAGTCGAACGTGAACAGCTTGAGGAACTTGGCGACCTCGGAGTCGGGCTGCCTCATCCAGAACTGGTAGAAGGTGAAGGGAGAGGTGCGCTCGGCCGAGAGCCATACGGCGTTTCCGGCGGATTTGCCGAATTTGTCGCCCATTTCAGTCGTCACCAGGGGGAGCGTCAGACCTATTGATTGTACAATGACACAATTATAATAACAATAATAATAATAAAGATATCAATAATGATAGTTGATCAATAGTTTCCAACTTACAGAGTCATTTACAAATAAGATACATTAAAAAAATAGTAGCATTATTTGAATAAAAAAAGGTATTATAAATTATATACAAGTTGAAGTAATGGTAATTCAAAGATGTACACGAGAATTAGTTTTTCCTACGAGCGTACGCACTGAGTGCGAAAAAGAAAAACTACTCTATTTATATGTATTACAATAGCTGTAGACTATTTCCTACAATGTGAGATTCCGTTGCTATTATCTTGTTGCCCATGAGCCATGTTGCTATTCTCTCTCTAAAGTGTATTCTCTTCAACCTATTGAATGTTATATTTGCTTTTTGTATTGCAGCTCAAAACAAAAAAAGAGAACTAGTTTTTTTGAGTGCTGATGAATAATAATCTATAATATGAATGAACCAACTGGACTGCAATCACTTTGTGAAATGTCAATAATTGTTTTGTTATTAATTGTTCAATTATTATATCATCAATAATTAATTTCATTCTCTATTATTCTTTATTGGTATTCAATTTTTACCAAATTCGTTTGATATATGATAATAGCCAATATCATCCAATGATTTTCCATTCATTCCATGCCAAATGATCAAGAAATAATGGGTATCATCAGTGAAAACTATTTTTTTTTGTAAACAAATATATGCTAAATGCTAGATCATGAAATTTGAACATAATAAAAATCGCAATGACCCCAAAACAGTGTTACCTGTTACTCCATGTTTCACAAAAAAAAAATCATCTATTCATTCATCATCAGTCATCATCAGGACACTTCTGGTTCAGGAGAACAATCTGCCAAATATGTGATTTTCAAAATTGTAACAAATAAGATGAATAATAAATATGTAATGCATGTACCAAGCTAACAAAAAATAATTTTTTCTACAACCGCTCAACAAAGTAGCCTTTGACGCATTCAAATCCCATCACAAAGTTGACGTTTTTCGAGGAATGTCATTCTGTGACAGCATTTGCGATCGTGAGCGAAAATACTGAAAAATGCTCGCATCCGCTGCTGCACCGTATAGGTAGGTACCAACCTATTGTTGATAAGCCCATTCTTGAATGATGGAAAATAGTGATAGTGAACTATCAAACACGCCTTCTGATATAGCAGAAAGTACAAAAGTTGTAACTTTGCATCTCCTACCGGAGAAATCAAAGAAGGAATATAAATAAAAATATGATGAATTCCTTAACTGGTGCCACTCCAAGAAGGTGACAGTATTCAGAAAACGTGTTACTGGCTTATTTCGGGCAGAATCAAAGACTCTGAAGTCATCAACACTATGATCTATATATTTGTTTATACGTGCATGTTTGAATGCCAAAAATAATATCTAAATCAATAAGTAGGTATCCTAAACTCATCGCATTTCAACATTTCAACATTTCAACAATCTGTTTCAGAAGAACAGTATCTTCATTTATTGTTTCAATTACATATATTTATTGGGCAGTATTATACATTGGGTAGTTACATGACTCATGGTTCTGCAGCGCAGCGTACCACGCGGGCTTGATTCGCGGTCGAGCGTGGCTTTTTTTCCTATTCAACAGTCATTTTCCATCATTTTTCTTTGGAAATATGGAAATTAAGTCTATATTTTTGGTGAATGAAATGAGTTTATGAAAAATCTTGTCTGTATTTCGAACAGAAAGTGTCATTGCTACTCTCGTAAGATAACCTCGTTCCGCTCCGCGTCGGTAACTCTCTTTGTCGGGCGGCAATGTATCACTATATCTAAATACACAAATAGCTAATATTCGCACATAATACCAAAATTGAAGATATTTCACAAATGAATCTGAATATTTGAGAAAACCGGAGATTACCAAGCACAGGATGTACTAAATAATTTACTTACCACAAACTTGTTTATCGCAGGCTTTACTAATCAATTCATGTCCAGACATTATATTTCCCATTTGGTCATTTCCACCTATCTGGAACAAAATAATAATGAGGTCCAGAATTTTGTAAATGTAGGTTTTCATTCGACAATAACAAGATCATCAATTATTTTTTATATATATATGTATATATATATATATATATATATATATATATCAAAAATGTGTACCGAGCTTTCTGGGGGTGATTGATAGACCATTGAAAAATAAGTGTAGTTTGATGATTAAACTCATGGCCCAAATCTCGCGATGAATAAAATCAATCTGCTGATATCATGTAACTACAAAAACTCAAATATCTCACGAACGGCTCAATTTTTTGTATTTGAATAAGAGTACCTTTTTCATCGCTCCATCGAATGCTCCTGTTTTTTCACCGAAAATAATACAGGGAAAAAAGTTTTCTACAAAAAATCATGACTCGCCCTCTGAAAACACCCTTTATAACAATATCAGAAATGTGGAAGTGTGACGAAAAGATGTATTTTGACAACATACATTCATGCACAAAATTTCAATCGGGTGGCTTTCATCGTTCAGAAGTTATGCGGAGAAATTATTTTAATTTTATCAACTTTGGAAGGATATATCTCCCTTAATATTTATCTTGGGCCATGAGTTGAATCATCAAACTACCACCCCCAGAAAGCTCGGTACACATTTTTGACTCACCCTGTATATATATATATATATATATATAATAGATTTTTTTATTTATTTGGAATGACAATGATTGTACGAATGCTCAGAAACTGATTTAGAGTGCAAGAAGGGTGTAAAATTATGTAGTATATATAGATATAGCGACATGTAACGAAAATATATGGCGACATCTATCCCGTTTGTGAAACTGAATAAAACATGTCAACAACAAACGGATGACAGATAGCGCCATCTATTTTCGTTACATATCGCTACTCCTCGTCTGCTGGTATAGCACAAATACTAGTGTGGTATTAAATTTCGAGAATGTAGTTATAAAAACGGCTGTAATCAAGTAGCTTTCTAGAACTCAAAATCAAAATCAATCCATATTAAATGTTTACAGTGTTCCTCATGGTACACGTCCATTAGAGGGTTTCGTGGTTCAAAGAAAGTTAGCATCCTAAGTATCCGAAATTCAGGGTTTTCAGTCCATACCACCAAGGTCATACCACTTCCGATTATACCTGATGCCGCCATCAAATTTCATGTTTTAACTGAACCATCTTGCGAAAATTCCATGATGAGTTTCATCAACTGTTTCTCAAATATCTTGATCCTCTTCAAAATTTACAAAAATATTGTCTTATATTCAACGCGCGTCTTTTGCCCATTTTCGACTGCGGTAAGCGCTTCTGGGGTAGACAGAAACACAGGAACGATACTTTAGAAATCCACATTACCAACTTATTTATTGCATACAGGGTATTCAAAACTATTTTGATGTGATTTTTGGCGAACTGAAATGTGACAATCTGTATTAATCAAAATATCAAGTAACGACTAAACTTATAGACGTTTCAATATTTTTCTCACTAGAATAGATGTAATATGGTCTCTTGAACATGATCTGATGGATGTCTGATTTTATAGCACCCATTCCATCCCTCTCTCACCCCCTTATGGAAATAATCAAAATATTCACTACACTAGGTGGATTCTATTCTCCTATTCATAATCTTATGGTTGACTGATTATGTAGCATCCATTCCACCCCCTTAAAGAAATAATCGAAATATCAACTTGTATTCACTAGGATGTACAAAAATTTTCATTTTCATTTTCTCCGTACGGGTCTTGCATTGAATGTTTTTGACAAAACAATACTAGGCCACTGCATTCCCTTGAAATAAGAATTATTCTTAAGATTCTCATTCATTTTTCAAATAAAAATCGTTTTACGTCAGGAATAATTCCTTAAAAATCTGATGCAGTGTGGAAATGTTAGTGCATCGACTGGAAGCAAATTAAGAGAACCAAAAATGAATAATAATCCAAAAAATCTGTTTTTCTTGTCAGATGCTCTGTTCTTGATTAAATTTACCGATTAATAATTTTTGAGAACATAAATCTAGTTATCCTCAAATAAATGTCAATGAAAACGATAGATGTTGACTCAAAGTAAGCTGATGGTTTTAGAAACCATCACTGCGCGTTAATTATTTCATTTGTTGGTGTGTTATAAGAGTTTTTTTAGCTATCCGTTGTTTTTCTGAATATCATGGTGAATAAAGCGAATGCGGAAATGGCGGCAATGCCCTACATATATGGCCTGCTCGCTCATGGTAATGCTTCAAAAGCCAGATGCATTCCTCAGAAAAGATATCCCAATCGTGCCTTACCAGATCCAGAGCCGTATTTTTTTGAAATATTCCTCACCGACATAGAGAAACTGGTAGTTTCAAGAAAAGTACTCCGGAAGGTAGACCTCTAAGTGTCAGAACTCCTGAAATTGAGGACAGGTGGTGCAAGAAATCAAAGTACATCCTGAGACGAATAAGAGGAAGATTCCTAGAACTTCGAATATTTGTCATCAAATTGTTTGGCGTATTTTGGTTGATATATTGTTATAACCATACCATATTCAAGGAAATTTTCCACAACATTGAACTTTTGTCACTTTCTCACACAGATTTTGATTTTCAGACAAAGCAATTTTTTTTGGAATGCTATTCAAAATGTCCATAACAATGTTGATTATCTAATAAGAGCGTTGATGGTCGGTTTTTTGATCACTTTATTGAAGAAGAACTACGTGAGTTGCTTGAAGATGTGCCAATTGCGTAGATTTCAGTATAATTGTCCAAAAATTTAATTACAGATTATCCCAATTGTTGGATAGGTAGGGAGGACTACAGCAATGGCCAGCAAGATACCCCGATTGCAACAGTTTGAATTTCTTTTTATAGGGGCACATTAGAACTCTAGTTTTTAAATCTCAAGGTTAATCTTTAGTACTATTTGTTGTTAGTCTCACCTGAAATGTGCAACTATAATTCTTGAATAAATGGAGCCAATCATAGGCTTGGAATAACTGATAACTGAACTCTGTGAAACTCATGCCAGCTGCAGAGTTGAGCCTTGTTTGTACACTTGTTCTTGAGAGAAGTGTTCCCATTCTCAGGTTCCGCCCTGTACCACCTATCAATTCAACAGCACTTATATTGTTATACCAGTCCTCGTTGTTTACTATCCTTGAATAACAATTTTTATGATACAATATACTCTATGGCAGTTTGAATTTCAGAATGGTATGCAGAAAACCATAAAATGGTATCTGTATAAAAAGGTGGATATTGAAATAAAAAGTTTCTTCTCTTTCTCAAGTTCAAATTATGAGAAATTCAAGGCATCTTAAGATAAATGCATTCAGTTAAGGAGAATGTACCTAACAGGTTTCAAAGTTGCTGCTTCCTTCCATAAGAACTTATCATGATTTGAAAAAACTGTTTCAATATTTTTTCGAATACCATTCACATTATCATCTACAAAAACTTTAGAAATTTTTTCACGCTCAGTTCTTCTACCACTTGGATCACCAATCTTAGCAGTAGCACCTCCTACCTAAAATGTATAGAAATTTGTTCAACTGAATTCTGATTTTCATTGAAATGGCACTCACTAAAGCAATAGTATGATGTCCTCCTCTTTGCCAATGCAATAAATTCAATAAAACTAACAAATTTCCCACATGTAAACTATCTGCTGTAGGGTCGAATCCTGCATAAACAGTTTGTGGACCAGAATTCAGTAAATCGGTAACTGAGATTCTACAAGAAAAATACACAAATTATGAAACGAAATGAGAATCAGGATCAACAATTTCTGCTATAATGAGAGACCCCAACTTCCAAAATGCCTTGGACTTTAATATAATTTTCCATATGATTATTAATTTTGGATGAAATAAAAATTCATGTGATCAATATTCTTACGCTGCATTTTCTGGAAATATATCCTGAAACATGCCACGTTCTTTGAGTTTCAATATATTCCTACTAGAAAAACATCTCCGGCAATATGTTTTGTACAGATTGATATGATGTACACTAATTTTTATCAACATTTTCACGATTTTTTAATACAAAAGCAAAGAGGTTATAAGCTTCTTCTACAGTCTACAGTCTTTGTTGGCTTTTGGCAAAGAGGACCCCTCTTCTGTGCTTTTGGCTTCTGGCATTGATTGTGATAAGCGTATTCGCGAAAATCACGAACCAATAGATGGCGCTGCAGAAATGTCAAAATTTTAAATAGAGGTGATCAACAAACATTTGATATAAGTTTTCAGTGTAAATTAATCATCTTAAGATTGATATTTTAGGAAATGAATTATCAAATCAAAAAATATAAAAGAGTGCTATTGATTATTCAACGTTTATAGATCGCAAAACAGGTATTTTACATGAGTTCACAGGTTTAATAATGTTTCATATAAGGTCAATGGAGTAGCACCTCATTTCATGTATTATTTATATACTGAAACATATCTAATTGCATCAGTAAAGTGAAATGAATTGTGATAATTGAATAACTTCTTTATTGATTTATCCTCTTATTATTACTTCAAGTTTTCAGTGTAAATTAATCATCTTAAGATTGATATTTCAGGAAAGAAATTATCAAATCAAAAAATTTAAAAGGGTGCTATTGATTATTCAACGTTTATAGATCGCAAAACAGGTAGTTTACATGAGTTCACAGGTTTGATAATGTTTTATAGGCTTTTTACATCACCTCTACAAGGTCAATGGAGTAGCACCTCATTTCATGTATTATTTTCGTTTTCGTTTCGTTTCGATTTCGTTTTCACGGTCTTCTGAACTTGCTGCATCTCTTGTGAAAACAGTAACTAGCACATCATCTCATAAATATATTCGAAATAATGAAAATTTACTCGAAACCAATCTGAAGGATATGCTGCACAATGCTAAATCGGTTTGTTGTTCACCTCTATTACTAGTTCCGAAACTGACACCAGAGGTCAGCCACTTCGTGATTTTCGCGAATACGTCACCTAGTGTTTTTTTAATCATGATACTATAAATATCATGTTTTTTAATAAACGTACCAGGGGGCCGTATTCTCGACAAGTGAGCTTTCGGACGTACACGCATCAAAACGAATGATTCATGTGCGAGTACTTTCCCGAAGTGGTATTCTTGAAGACCATTCGTGTCTTGGGACGTATACGGTAGAAAACGAGCGATCTGAACATCCGGCATCACTGTTACATTTCACGAATGACATAAATTTGACCGTTCTGTGAAATTGAATATATGTCTAGATGAAAGTTACCCGCGTTATTAGTTGTTAAGTTAAATTGTAAATATTTTATCAATGAATATGTCCCAATGTAAGAAAAAAACTCAGATAACGGACAGCCAGAAGAATATTCTCATTGAATATTTGAAAAAAAAAATCCAGATCTTCAATCTGGCAAATTCTCGAACCATTTCACTTACAAAGATATAGGTACCATTCTAAACAGTATGCCAGGTGCAAGTAGAGATTGGAAGGGATGGAGAAAGGTAAAATTAGGTCCCATTGATCCATTTCGTCTAATCATTTACTTGTCATTAAAGGCATACCAGGGGAACAGGTGGCGGACCCCCAATCGAAAAGGAATTCTCCAAAATAGAAGAAGTTATCTTGGAAATTGTTAAAGTGGTTTCACTTGAGGGCCATAAGGAAACAGATGAATCAGCAGTCCACTTTAATTTTGAAGATGATATTCATTCAGGATTATTTGATGATCAACAGAATAATATTTCAATAATAGAAGTGCCATTGATAGAAAATGAAGAACAGGTACTACTGAAAAACCCATTCCGAAGAAAAAAATCTTCTACTCTAAGACAAACTACTGGAAGGAAAAAATTCAATAACTGGAAAGGATTACCAGTGCAAAAGAAAGAGAAGCAAATGCTTCAGAGAGAAAAGCTAATGCTGAGGAAAGAACTGCTTCTGCCAATGAAAGAATTGCAACTGCATCAGAAACAATTGCAGAAAGTATACTGTGATCTTGACTGTGATACAAATTCCTCTTGAATATTATTTATTGTATGTTATTGATTATTATTTTCTGTTTTGGTAGTTTCTTGTTTATATAGTATTGGGAATGATATTTTTGTTCTGAGGAAAATATGTTTTATTTTTTTGTGTCATATGTGTCAAGTTTTGTTCACTGCATTTGTAAGGTTTATTCTTCCTTGTTATTTGTTTGAAAGTTGATTTTTTCTATACTTTTCTTTCTTTGGAATAAATATATCCCAAAATTAATTTATTTTCATTGAAATAAATAAAATGTCAATAGACATATAAACATTTATTGCATAATTTCAAGATAATATATACATATCACCCAGCTTCTAGATTCCGTATTATGGTGGATCGTAATCTCCTACCTGCTAATATAAGAAAAGATGACTCCCAGTCACTTCCAAGTTGGTAGGCAACAAGAAATATTATTAACTTTATACTTCATCAAGAATGACACATCCAGCAGTACACTTCAAACATCAACAAAACGAACGAATCATACAAAACGAATGATATAAAGCGCTCGCTGTAAACACTCGCTTCCAAAACGTACACGTCTCGGTGTTCGCGGGTCAAGAATACCAAACCGAACGAAACACTCGGAGTGCGCATACGCATCAGAAGTTCACTTCTCCAGAATACGGGCCCAGAGTGAACTGACTGGGACTGCCCAGTCCTTCGATCATTGAACAGTCAGATGCTGAGATTTTCGGAAATAGCCGAATGATTCGTGACGTATTTGAAAAACTTTTTACTTGAAAATTGCTTATTATTCCATTTGAATATTAGATCTTATTGAATGAATAAGAACAAGTTCTAAATACCTTTTTACATTAATGTCAACTTCTCATTCTTCTCCAGGTTCATTTGGGTCCATTCGATGATCCATGTTATCTACCACTACACCCCTGACGGACCACCCATATCATGGACTCTTACGATCATCGTGAAAAAGCTCGAGTAAAAATAAATAAAATGTAATGAAATTCATCCAGTCAGATCAGTGAGATTCAGCTATATAGTGAAAAATGATATTTAATGAGTCAATGGTACTATATAAAGGAGTTGTGATTGAAATTGATTTGAATTTTCGTTCAAATAACTAATAACAAATAACAATTGATAGTGACAGTACCTATCAAAGTATATATATATTATTCTGTCCACATACCAAACCTTGGAAACATCAAACAAAAGATATGTAATATAGAAATGTATCAAGTTTTCATGTAACATTCTCCGCATCCAAAGGAAAATGATGATCAATCACTTGAAGTTGGTAATGAACATAGTTTCGCTACTGGTCTAACAAGAGTTCATTTATTAGTCTCGACTTTTGCTACCCTAACAACTCCGTCACGTCCACGTTTCTTCTATTCGACCCATTACCCATTGATTTCTGGGTGCTTTTTCATCTACTATGATGACTACATCGCCTACTTTGAGTGAGTCCACTTTGTCGTGCCATTTTTGTCTTCTCAACAGACTTGGTCTATACTCTATAACCCATCGCCTCCAGAAGGAATTCGCTAAGGCTTCAGCGATGCGCCACTGTTTTCTAGTTAAATTCGTGATTTCTTGGTATGGTCTAACTTCCCCAGGCCTTAGGAGCAGAAAATCAGAAAATGGTTAGGGGTGATTGCTTCTGGCTCATTTGGGTCGATTGAAATATTAGCAAGGGTCTTGAATTTATTATATATTCTGCTTCAACCAACAGAGTATTCAAGACTTCCTCTTTCGGATTCACGGATTTCAGACTGAACTTGAGAGCTCCTTTCACAGAACGAACCATCCGCTCCCATTTTTTAACCATAAGAGGGGCCCCAGGTGGGTTAAACTTCCAGGCCACACCTCAAAGAAAGTTCCTCAGCTAATTTCTTGTATTCCAAAGATTTCTCGTTCCGCTCCGACGAAATTTGTCCCGTTATCAGTGATGAACTCCTTAGGTTGACCTCTCCTTCCCATGAAACGACGTATAGCAAGGATCGTTGAGCTCGTGTCTAAAGAAGCGGCTACTTCAATGTGAACTGCTCTGATGGTTAAACAGAACATCATATCTTTTTTCAGTCCTTCGGCCAATGGACACTGTCATCGGTCCAAAGAAATCGATTCCAACATAGGTAAATGGGAAAATAAATGGTTCTAGACGATTCGATGGCAACATACCCATTTCTGGACTTACAGGTTTGGATTTTCTGATCCGACAGATTTTGCAGTTCCTAAAAGCTCTTTTAACTGCCACTCGACTGTTCAGCACCCAATATTTCAATCTCAGACTATTCATCACAGTCTCCAAGCCTATATGCCCTGATTTTTGGTGGTAGTCGTCTATCAATAATTCGGTAAACCTATGCCTTGAATCAAGTACCAAAGGGTTTCTGCATTCGTATGATATATTCAGTGTTTCATCCTCAGGAATCCTTCCACCTAAGCGAATACATTCATCTTCATCCAAGAAAACTGAGAGCTTATACAGTCGACTACGCTTTGGAAGTTTTATTTTTTGTTTCAACAGCACGTACTCCTCCTGGAATGTTTCGATCTGGCATTTTCTCACCCACAACTTTTTTGCATTATCTATCACTTCTGCAGTAAGTATCAACTTTTCTGGTCTATTTTGTTTCGGGATTTTGACTACTTCTTTGAAATGTACAATCCAAGCAGAAGCCCTCACAAGTCGATTCAATTTCGAGAATCGTGTAATATCTGGAAACATCATTTCAAAAGGAAGAGGACTGTTCTTTAAAATCATACAACTTTTTACTTCTTAGTTGCACTTGGGTTCTTCTGGCCAGTTTGAAGATTTCAGGAAATCCGGTCCATTCAACCACATACCATCCGCTCTAAGATTGATCGATTTGATTTCTTTGGTAGCTTGATCTGCAACGTTGAGTTCTGATGGTAGCCAATGCCATTGTGAAATATTGGATTCTTCATGGATTTCACCTAGACGACAAGATACGAAAACAGGGAATCTTCTTGTGACAGATCTGATCTGTTGTAGAACTACCAAGGAATCAGTCCAAAAGTGTACATCTTTGATCTCATATTCCAGTTCTTCAGTGATAGTTTTTGCTACTCTGCATGCGAGTAACTGCAGCTTGAAGCTCTAATTTCGGGATAGTCTGTTGATTTATTGGCGCTACCTTGAATTTCGCAGTGACAAAAGAAGTATGAACTCGTTCTCTCAGTACCGTTCTCAAATAAGCTACAGCTGCGTAAGCTTTGTCGCTTGCATCGCAAAATACATGCAAGTCTACCCTTTCCACACGATCTAGACTTGGAAAGTAATAGCGAGGTATCTTCACAGGAACTACTTCTGCTATATTATTTATCCACTTCTTCCACGATGAGTAGAGGTCTTCAGTTATTTCCTGGTCCCAGCTGATGTTAATTTTCCATATATTTTGCATGAGTATTCTAGCCTTCACCATGAGTGGAGCAAGAAAACAAAGTGGGTCAAAAACAGACATGACCACCCTCAACACTTCTCTTTCCGTTGGGACTTTCGCACCACTCAGTATTTCTGTAGAAATTTTCTTCAAATTCAAGGAAAGTACAAATTCATCCTTTTCTGGACACCATGTTAGGCCAAGAACTCTTTCAAATTTGTCAGTGTCTATTTTCACCTCATTTTGGGATTGTGCACGTAGATGTTTGGGGATTGAATGCAGAACTATGGAGGAATTGCTCATCCATTTAATCATCTCATAACCTGCTTGTTTATGTACGTGGATTACATTTCTGACTCTGGTGATTACTTCATCTATTGTACAGCACGAATCTAAGAAGTCATCTACGTAGTGTTGTTTCTCCATTGCTCGTAAAGTTCCGGGGAAATCGATTTCGAATAAAGAAACATTCTTATTTTTCACAAACTGTGCAATGGATGGAGATGAAACTGCTTCAACCGCTTTTTTATCTTCTACAGATTTAATCTTCTGTTTCTGCATCTTTACTCCGAAATCTTCCAGATAAAAACTCTCTCTCACCATGTGATGAAGCTCCTCGTCTCCAATATGACGACAACAAAGGTTAACATGTGAAAATGCATTGATACTTCCATCGTGTATCGGTCCATGTACTGACCATCCTAGTTTAGATTGTGACATAATTGGCTGGTTGATTCTAGGTTGAATGACATGTCTTGGCACAATGAGACCACAATGATCTTGTCCAATTAACAATTCGGGTCTTGCAGACTTGATACCATGGAGGATGTTGCGGTCTAGGTATGGAAATTGCTTGGAGAGTTCATCGACATCGATATCTTGCTTTGGTAGTCGCAGATTCCTAACTGTTCTCAAATGTGTCAGTTGATAAAAATGTGGATGTTTTTTATCAGCTGAAATATCTAATGAAACCATTTTGGAATTGTCTTCGTGATGAGTGATTTCATTCGTCCATTGAAAGCAAAATGGAACCATATCACCAGAAAGCTGAAGTTTCTCAGCTAAATCTTCTTCAATGATAGAACAGGTAGACCCTTCGTCGAACAGAGCAAATGTTTTGACTTCATCAAAGGGTCTGCGAAGGATAACAGGAACAATTCGTAACAATACATCTCTTCTTTCCTCGAGGTTAGCACAAAAATTACTGGGTGATGGTGATTGGGATGTACAGGGTGCATCTGAAGTACTTCTGGCCCCAGATGAATTTCGTGCTTGATGAAGTATATTGTGATGCCTTCCCCGGCAACCTTCTGTACCACTTCTCTTCTTCAGAAAACATTTAAGAGCCATATGTCCACTTTTCAAGCATAAGAAACATAGCTTTAGAGATGACACTGTTTCTCTTCTTTCAGTGACAGTCTTGGCAAGAAATTGTTGGCATTTGGCGATACTATGTTCAAGCTTTTTGCAGAAGCAGCACTCGATGATGTCACTTCCTCTTGACATTAGAATGTTTTCTTTCCTTCCTGGATTCTTGCTAGAGGAATTTCTCTGAAAAGGATTGCTTATAGCTGCCATCGAGTTGATTTCTTCCTCATACCAGTTGGAAAAGTCTTCCAATGATGTTTGTTTGCCTTGTTCATCACGCTGACGTTTGCATTTTCCCCAGCTATATTTTTGAATAACTGGGAGTTTATCTACAAGATTTGCCAACAGCTCTGGATCGTATAGATAGAGTGAAGCATTAACATTCTTCATCGTGATTACCATATTGTTTATTGTGTTCGAGAGTAAAATCCATGAATCCAATTTATCTTCTTTGATGTAGCCAATTTTCTTCACCTTTTCTTTCAACGATAGCACAATCCATTCTGGCCTGCCGAAATTCATCTCCAACATCTTCATTATTTTTTCAACATTACTTGGAGATATTAGCAAAGCTTTCACTGTTTTTCTCGCTTTTCCTTTGAGAGCCCTATCTAAACGAATCAGATTATCTCCATCTGTTAGTCCAAATTGATCTGTTGATCGTTTGAATTCGCTTATGAAATTAGGCCACTCGATAAGCTCTCCTGAAAAGTGCATAAGGTCTCGCATTCTTTGCCGCAATAACACTTTGTTTGTATTATTCGTGTTATCAACGCATCTTCTTGCAATATCTAAGAGCAGGTTTTCTTTGTTATATTTCTCTGCACTACCAGAAAATGTTGAGAAGTAAGCATCAAAGGTAGGATGCTCAACTCCTAAACTACATTCAACACGACTGTCAGTGATATCATACTCAGCTTCTTCCAACCACTTATTCACTGCTGTATTATTGCCATACAGTTGATCAGAGTAGTCAACTTTTACATTTTCATCTGCTCGTGATTGAGAATCCGTTACATTCTTCATCTCGGCCATTTGTTTCTGAATTTCAACTTCTTTCATTACATACTGTCGTTGCTTTTCGATAGATATCATCTTCTCACGGAACTCTTTTTCATCGAGTTCTTTCTGCTTCTGAATCAATCTGAGCTCCAAATTCAATTTTGAAATGGTAGAGCTCTTCGATGAGACAGATTTCTCATCAAGATCTGTTCTTGATTTAATAGCGCAAACTGTTACCGGAGCATTTTCGGACTGCGTTAATCGACTTTGTACGTCATTCTTGGGTGACTCCTCTAGGTTCAAAACCTCAACAGAATTGACTTTGCCAGTAACCTTCGTATGATCTGCTACGCCAGATATACTCGAACCGAGGTTTGCATTGTCTATCAGTGAGAATCTCTTTGGTGGAACACCCTTATTAACTCGGCTGCTTCTTCGGACCTCTTTAGGTCCTGATGCATTCCTTGTACTATTAGCTTGCTCCATAGCGGTCTATTTAGTGCTCGAAGGACCAATGTAATTGAAATTGATTTGAATTTTCGTTCAAATAACTTTTATTCAATTGATAGTGACAGTACCTATCAAAGTATATATATATATTATTCTGTCCACATACCAAACCTTGGAAACATCAAACAAAAAATATGAAATATAGAAATGTATCAAGTTTTCATGTAACAGGAGTGATAACAATAAAAGAAAAAAATGCAATTCACAGGGTGTCCGGGAAAATGTGGGAGATCTCTAGGATTCAGATAGAACTTGGAAAAATAATACTACAGGTTCCTATAATTTTTGTTCCTATAGTACCTCCTCACGAAGACATGGGCCCCTGAAGAACGTTCTTTCTTCGTTCTTTCTTGAAGAACTTCCAAAGTAATCAATATAATTCAACGAAAGTAGTGAGGTCGTCTTAAAATGATGTCCCTGAAACATATTCAGCTTTCTTACTTCATTAGAGATAAACTAAGAATCATCTTCAATGCTGATGAATTTTCCAAAGAAAAAAGGAATTCGAATAGCTCGAACCTTTGTACTCTTTTCAATAAAAATCAATTTATTTTCTTTGATTTGAGGTTCAAGCTACCGAAATTTATTTTCCAGCTCTTTTTCGTACAGGGTGTTATTTATCTTACGATTCATCTATCAATGATATGCTTTGTTATCAACTATTGATAAAATATTCTTTCCCTTATCATCAAGGACGTTATTGATGACAAATTAAATACAAGATTAAGCCCTAGATAGAGCCTTGTGAAACCCCAATATGAAACATTGCTCGATACTGACCTTTCCCCATTAACCACTACATAGTGGTTTTTGTCCTTTAAATAACTATCGAACCATTCTCGGATCAATCTGTCTATCATGCCACCACGAGCAATCCCAAGTAGACAAAACAGACAACTCAGGCTGTTCGCCCCAACATCATCGAACTTCAGACATGCCAAACTTCTCTTTATCGAACATCATCCTTCATCATCCTCAATGATAATTCCAGAGAATTGAAGAGTAACGGAAGCATAGAAGGGCCATACACATATCAGTTTTTTTTTTTTATCTGTGGACAACACGAAAGGGAAACCTATGATGTTCGAGGAACATCGTGTTAGCCAGCGGTGGAATTTTGGGAAAGAAGGAAGGTGTTGGAATTTTTCTTGAATGTTTGGAGGTTGTAAGCATCAGGAAAGACTTCACTAGGCAAAGAATTCCACAACTTTGCCGTTCTATTGATGAATAATGCTTGGTATAGCGATGTTCGACAGGTCTCGAGCCTGACAGTGTAGGGGTGACCAGCTTGAGCTCGTCTGGTTTGTCTACTAGGAATCGCGCGTGGTGGCATAATAGATGATTTTTTCGTTGAGCACCGACCGTGAAAGTACCTATAAAAAAGGCAAAGATCGCCGACCTTTCTACGATGATCTAGAGAGGTCAATGATTTGGTGAGTGTTGTGTCATCGACTAGGCGAGTAGCTCTCTTCTAAGAGCTTAAGCGTATATTTGGGGGCTGAGCTCCAAACATGTGAACAGTACTCCAGGACAGGTCGAATTTGTGCTTTGTAGATCATAAGCAGTTGCTGGGATGTGAAGTATCTCTTCGCACGGAAAAGAAAACCGAGTTTTTGTGAAGCAAATTTCGCAATGGACCTCACATGATCATCCCATGAGAGAGCACTGTTGGTGGTGACACCCAGCATGGATATTGACGACCTCATAGGAACAGTGGTACCCGACATCATCAAATTGGGCATTGTGTGATCAGCCTTCTTGGTGAACATACAAGCATGAGTTTTAGTTGCATTGAACTGTACTAGATTCTCAGATCCCCATTTCAGAATTCTTGTCAGATCCTCATTTAAAGCATCAACCTGTCTTCGCCTTGCACCTCTGGCCTCATTGGATGATATAGGGGCTCTAGAGGAAAAGGCGGATTGAAGTGTACTATCATCCGCAAAGCTATGAACTGGGCTGGAGGTCACATTCAACAAATCATTGATGTGGAGCAAAAACAAAGTTGGTGCCAAGACAGAGCCTTGTGGAACACCAGCATTGATCGTCATTGTATCAGACGAGACCCCGTCTACCACCACGTAGAGTGATCTATCTGCAAGAAAACTCGATAGTAAAAGACACAGTTGGGGCGGCAAACCATATGACGGAAGTTTCGCTAGGAGGCCTTGGTGCCAAACTCGGTCAAATGCTTTGGAGATATCCAAGGCTACAGCCAGAGACTCCCTATGTTTCTCTATTGACACCTGCCACTTATGTGTCACATAGGCAAGCAGATCTCCAGTTGACCTCTGGTGACGAAAGCCATATTGCCGGTCGTTCACGAATCTTCAGAGATCACAGATAGTAGTGCAATCGGTCTATAGTTGTTAGGGAGGGTTTTCTTGCCCTTCTTTGGAATCGGTTGGACCCCAGCTTTCTTCCAGTTAGAAGGGAATACGCCGAGTTTGTACGAAAGGGTGAACAACCTGCAAAGAACTGGTGTTAGTTCTGGGGCACATTTCTTGAGAACAATAGGCGGTATTCCGTCAGGCCCCATAGCCTTCTTGACGTTGAGGCTAAGCAGAATGTGTCTGATTGTGCGTTGCCGGAAGACAATTTCTGGCATACGGTTATCGATGATAGATTTTGGGAAGTTCCTGGCCTCGTGGATCCAAGGTAGAATTGTCTGCAAACATTCTGGCGAAGGTGTTGGCTTTTTCATGAGGTGTTATAGCCAATGTATTATCATCCTTTGTGAGGGGAGGAAATGAGCTAGAAGTGAAATTCCTCCCGATTGCCTTGGCAAACGTCCAAAATGAACGGGAACCATTTGGACACTCTATGAGCTTCGATCTTATTTTCGTGTTGTATGCCTCTTTAGACTCATCTATCGTTCGATTGCATGTATTCCTAGCTTCAACATATTCAGCTCTAGTTTGAGGGCTTGGGTTTCTGCGCCAACGACGGTATGCTGCTTGCTTCAGTGCGACAACCCTAGAACAGGTTCTATTGAACCATGGTTCACCAGTGGTTCGTGATTTGGTGCTATGTGGTATGTAAGTTTCCATTCCCAGCATGATGATTTCCGAGATCTCTTCTGCACATTGCGTAGGATCTCCCGATTCAAAACACATTCTCCTCCAAGGAAACTCAGAAAAAATCATGCGAAGGCCATCCCAGTCGGCTGAATTGTAATGCCAAACAGTGCGTGGGGGTGTTGGACTGGTTCGCGGAGTGATGTAAGGACATATCGTGGAG
This sequence comes from Gastrophysa polygoni, assembly GCA_963576655.1. Lineage (NCBI taxonomy): Eukaryota > Metazoa > Arthropoda > Insecta > Coleoptera > Chrysomelidae > Gastrophysa > Gastrophysa polygoni. The sequence goes on from OY755083.1 coordinate 35,724,744, forward strand.
ATGAGTGTGTGGTCTGAGTTTCCTAGTGGTGCACGGACTTTCACTTCATACGGTTCCGGATTGTTAGTGAGGAACAGGTCGAGCGTATTGGCATAATGATTGCTGATATCAGGGATCCGAGTGGGTTCGTTTATCAGTTGCTCAAGACCATAGGTGATAGCGAAAACCTCAGCCAGACGTCCTGCGTCGTCTGTTTTGTTCGAGAATTTGAGCCAGGTGGAGTTGTGGACATTGAAATCCCCCATGATGGTGAATTCAGCTGCTGGGTGATTCTGTTGGATGAAATCAAGTTTCAGAGAAAGGAATGCGAAGAGGTCACCAGGAGTTGGTTCGTTTGGTGATAGATAAAGGCAGCAGATGAACTTTGTCTGTTTGTGGTTATCGATCTTGAGCCACATTACATCGAATTCTTTCGGTTCCAGTTCCTCCTCACGATGCCATGAGGGATCATTTCTGGAAAAGAGACATAAACCTCATCTGAAACGGGTATGCAGCTCATATCCAGGGCAGAGCATATAGGTCGTATCAGTTGATGAGTTGACCTGCGTCTCAGTTAAAGCCAGTATATCTGGTTTCTCAGCCTGTAGATGGTAATGAACATCGTTTATATTTTTGTTCAGACCTCGGATGTTACAAAGGTCTATTTTTAAATTCAGATGTTTCGATGGTGAACCCCCTCGAGCACCTCTCGCCCGGAAATCCGAATGGAGAGGTATTTTACTTCCGGAGTGTTTTACCCTAGAAGAATTCATCATCTAGATTTTTCTTCAGCTGAAATGGGCGGTTTGGGTTGGGAAGAAGGAGATAGGGTATGGGGATATGACCGGAAGCATCGACCAAATACTGAAACATGGGAGTTACCCATTTCACAGCACCTCTGTCGATGTGGTGGTGTCGCACCGGGCGATGATGGGAACCATCATCTTCCACCTATGGGTATCCATTTAGTCGCCTCTTACGACAGGCAGGATTTACCATGGGGAAATTCTTGATCCGTCCCCATACGGTGCTCAAATCCATGATATTATAACAGTAGACGGTTCAAGGACACACGAGTTAGGGTATCCGAAATAACAGATGTTGATTTAATATTATTGTAATTTGATATTCACCTTTGAGCAACGCAGTGCAAATACCATTAACAGGATGGCTATTGTCTCCACACAAGCAATATGATTTCAAACATGTCGTGCCTCTGATGAAACTACAGTTGGCTTGGCTTGTACAAGGTTTACCTGAAACAGTTGGTTGTTGATTCGAGTTCGTCGGTTGATTGTTCGATTTTCCGAAAGTTGTTAGTCCATGAGCGTGGTTGAAACCAGCAAACACCAGTATGAGCGGTATTATCGACACAGTCACATAAAGAGCGTTCATCTTGCACTGAACGTTGAGAAAAATGTCCAGTAAATTCCAAGAATGAAGTCGGAACAATTCTATAAAATTCCGAGATTGAAGTCTGAATTCACAATAAAATTCCAAGATCGAAGCCGACTTCAAACTAGGAATTTTATGGAATTCCGAGTTGTTACTAAGAATTCAGTGATATTCTGAGTCTGAAGAATCAGAATTCAATGAAATTCCGTCTTCAATATCGGAATTTCAATTCAATTTCAATTCAACAATTCCGTAGAGAGTTGAAATTGATGATATAATGTATTTTTTCATATTTGTTCATTGAGATCGAATATTCCAATGGAATATTAATCGATTTCACGGGAAACATTTTCGAGATACGCCAATGATATTTCGGTTGTCTACGAAACTTTAGCCGCTGACTATGTCTTTCAAGTTCACTCCGGTATATCACAGAACGGGAGTTCTATGTCAGTCACTCAAAGGTTCCATGATGTTCAGAGGTGTGTTCTGTCACTCTGTCACTCCATGTCACTCATAAGTAGTCTGTGATGTCACTCTCTGCCGCATCAACTAGATATTGAGGTTGGAAAAATTATCACCTTAAAATTGTTTCACAGGATAAGTAACTAAATTAGGTTTCTATCTATACGAAAACATGTCATTAGAAGAGAAACTGAAACAAGGTCCCAGAGAAGGAATTTCTTATCCGCTTCAAGTGATTTATTGTGGAAATTGTTCAATGCCTTTAGAGGTCAGTGGAAAAATTGATAATCAATTATCAATGTATTTCTTGCTCTGATTTTAGTATTGTGAGTATTATCCAGAGTATGAAAAATGTAAACAGTGGTTGGAGAAGCATTTACCAGAAGAATTCGAGAAAGTGAAGATAGGAGATGATAACCCAATTGAAGAAGAAAAAAAGCGACAAAAACGAGGTGGAAAGGGTATGATCAAAACTAAGAAAAAAGAAGATGGTCCCAAACAAGTTTATGTGTCAAGGGCCCCCAGAGGGAAAAAGAAGTCTGTTACAGTAGTTACAGGACTGAGTAGTTTTGGTGAGAGCAATGAGCTGATGAATAATTATTCAAATTAATATTTATTGTTCTGTAGATATTGATTTAAAAGTAGCTGCAAAATTTTTTGGAACAAGATTTGCTTGTGGTTCATCAGTTACTGGAGATGATGAAATTGTGATTCAAGGAGATGTAAAAGATGATTTATTTGACATCATTCCTGAGAAGTGGCCAGAAGTAAATGCAGGGAGTTGATAATAATTCAAAGAAATTATCTGAATTACATCTGTTTCAGATTGATGAGGACTTGATAGAAGATTTAGGTGACCAGAAGAGATGATTCAAATTGGCCCAATATCCCCTTTCATGAATCTAATGCACAATTAACCACTGTCATTGTATAGATGAAAATTTATGAATATCAATTCATATATACAAATTAATCTTCTTTAATGTCTAGTAAATCATTGTTTTCTGTAGCGAAATGGAGACCAGTGGATATTCATCTTGAACACAGTGGGATAATTATTTGAAGACTTTGGCTGAAATATTAAAAAGGAAGTTATTATATATACCCAAACACAAATATATAGTGATACATTCTATAATTCTTGAATATATATTTTGCCAAAAAAAAAATCACTTCTTCAATCATATTCTCATAATATAACATATATGAATGGTTATGCCAAGGATATATTACATATTGGAGCAATGTGTTGTACCAAAATTGGTTTGATTTTACCTACATTTGAGAGATATATGTGAAATTGGTCATAACCATTTTTCAATCTGATGAGTATATCAAAATGTGTTATTTACACAGTTAAATTTATTGAATATTCAAATGAAACATTCATATTTTCATCTCAGTAATCACAGTTTACATAATCAAATCCCCTTCTATTCTGGTGAGTCCTCATTTTCCTCATTCTGCTCCTTGATAATATGGGGAAAATATCTTGAGATTATTTGTAAAATCTCTTGTACTTGTTCTTCTGTTAACCTTTCTTCACTTTCCTCCACTATCTATGGATAATACTTGATTTAATAATATAACATTAAAGTAGGTAGTTCAATTATTCATACATTCAACAGAAAAGAAGCTTTATAACTTTGAGCTTTCAGACAACTTGTAAAATATGAGATGAACTTGAGAAACTCAATATGAAGAACTCACCAATTGAATCTCTAATGCTGTAATAGGGGGAGAATTTATCATCATCAACATTTCAGTCTTATTGAGATTGAAAGGAGACAATGCTTTCATGCATTCGGTCACACTCTCATTGGTTTGGTTCCCACAAGGTGTATTTTCCAAATAACGGATCGTCTGTAACGTGAGTAAATAGGGTGATATAGGTATGTCTTTTGTCATGAGATATCTCAACAACACGATGTTCCTCGAACATTATGGGTTTCCATTTTGTGTAGTCCACAGATAAAAAAAATATGTTACAGATATTCAAATCATGTAGTATTCAAATTCACAGAGAAAATCAAACAATTAAATAATGGTATATACTTATATTCCAAAAATAGAAATTGGGTAAGATTATTGACTTGAATGTCGCAAGTTGAATCTGTCATTTTAATAATCATTAAATACCATGCTCCAAAATTCACCTCATATGTTATTGTTGCTAGCTGGCCCCTGTGTTTCATTTTACTATTTTTGATTTTCTGAAGGTGTCTGAAGACTTCTAGGTTGCTCAGTGTTGCAGAGTTAGCATTCACTCTACAAATAATGAAATCAATCAATCATTAATTATTGTTTTAATATATTACAGTACTTACATTTCCATGATTTACGTATTTATCAATTTCTGTGAGAAAGCAGAACTCAGCAGGATCTAATAGTATGACATAAACTACGTTTCAAAGTTGTTCATTCTTGGCTACTTTACTATTATAATTGAGAATATCAGAGTGGATTTGGATTTCTCTTCGATAAAATAAGAGGACATATCCTGAGTGGCCTCAAATCTACCGTTTAACGTTTCAGTAGGTTATCTTATTCTTCTTCTCTTCTTAGTTTTGAAGTTTCATTGATATTTCCATCAGGTACTACGCAATAAGAGCCACTGATGTTCTTGTTCTTCTCTACTTTCAATGTCTACGGTCACAGGTCTATATCCGAGGATAATAAGGTCCATGATGAAAGATTCAAATTCAACTGAGAGCAAAGTATATTTATAAAGGTATCTTTGACAGAAGCATAGAATAATTATATGACGGCGCCTCGTCCTTCGAGATCACTAAGGTAGTATCGCTTTTAGCGCGCTAGTTACCACAAGTTTATAGATAATAAAAAAAAAAGAAGAAGAGTACATGGCTATGACCCTTGCTACCTTTACGTTCCTGATATCGTGTCATTCCGTTTTTTGTGCGGCTAGAAGCCACATGTAATTTTTCATTTCCTAATTTTTTAGCCAAGTAAGAAAAAAGAATATGGGAAAAAGAAAGCGTTCCAGACCCAGATCTGATTCTCACTCGTTAAAGTTGGAAATGAGAATCAGAAAACTCGAGAAAGAACTTGCAAGAACAGAAAGACGCCACTTCAGTGGTGATAGACAACGTTTTTCGAAAGAGAGATCTACTAGAAGAACAAAATGGGAGAGGTCGCATGGGGCACGTAGCCCCTTAGACCAGGCTAGAGCAGGCAACTCCAGATCAAGATCCAGACATAGGGAAGCAGTAGGGGCTCACGGAGCAGGTAACTCCGTTCAGACTTCCAGAGCGTGTAGCTCTGTCCAACCTGCTAGGTCACTCAGTTCAGTTGGGCCCTCCAGAACACGTAGTTCTGTCGAGCCCTCCAGAGCAAGTAGCTCTGTCCAACCTGCTAGAGCACCCAGTCCAGTTGAGCTCCCAAGAACATGTAGTTCTGTTGATCCCTCCAGAGAAAGTAGTCCTGTTGAATCATCCTCAGCATATATCAACTCTCCCAGAGCACGCAGCTCTGTTGAGTCCTCCAGAGCAGATAGCATTGTAGAGTCCCCCAGTCCAGCCCCTGCAAATAGGGCTCGTAGCCTTAGTCCCCAGCAGATTAGTCCTGCACCCCAAGACCAGACATCAGAACAAACTATGCTAGAGTTAGATTCTGAGACACTAGGCTTCCTAGGTGAGGATCCTTTAGCAAAACAAACAAAGGGTACCCAACTGCATGAGGCAGTAACCACTAGGTGGAGCCACATACTGACTAAGGGACTAGAGAAAAGTACAAGCTCAGAAATACTGGAGAAATACCCTCCTCCTATTAACTGCCCTACCTTAGGAGTACCAGCACTCAATGAAGAAATAGTACCCCTAATGAATGAGACAATCAAGAAGAGAGAACAAAGAATGACATCAACACAGAAAAACCTTGGAGCTGGGCTAACAGCATTAGGCTCGGCTCTGAATGTAATTCTAAATGAGCCAAGTTCTCCACTAAGAACAGAACTGCTGAAGTTCCTCGGAGATGCAGGGCGACTGTTCTCCAATGCTCATTATATCACCTCTCTAGACAGACGTGCTAACTTGTGCCAGGTTTTATCCAAAGCAGCAAAGGACATAGCCTTCAACAATAACATTGATCAATACCTCCTTGGGAAAGATTTTGGCGAAAAATACAAAAACGCCAAGGTCGTCGAAAAATCTAGCCAGGATTTAAAGCCCAAGACATCACCAAACATCACCAATCGCTTCAGAGCTCCTGCAGTACCAGATCCAAGGCCAGTACTGAGGCCGTTAAACCGACAGGGCCCAACTCGATTTGTGAGGGAATCGAGATCAAGAGGGCAACAACCTCATCACCTACAGAAAAAGAAGGAGGGGAGGAACACCAACAGATACAGAAGAGATTAGAGGTAGGACTGGCGGGCAGGCTTAGATATTTCTATAAAAATTGGGAGAAGATTACCACTAATAAGGTTATCTTGAATTGGGTCAGGGGCTATTCCCTACCATTTCAACAGCAATCTCCTAGGCAGCATGCTGCTGTCAACACAAGACACTTTTCCTTGGTAGCACATGAGTCCGTGCTAGAGAGCATCAATAACCTACTCAAACAGGGTGTTATTTCACAGGTCGAGCCAACAGAGCACCAGTTTCTATCTCCTTTCTTTCTGACTAGCAAACCAAATAAGAAAGCCAGGTTCATTTCGAACCTTAAACTCCTCAACACCTTCCTGAGACCACTCCATTTCAAAATGGAGGATCAAAGGACGGCCGCAAAAATTTTACACAAAGACTACTTCATGACTTCAATTGACTTGAAGGATGCCTACTACACTCTCCCCATACACGAAGATCATAAAAAATATCTTCGATTCCATTTTAATTCAACCTATTATGAATTCACATGTCTACCATTTGGACTGTCATCTGCACCCTATACGTTTACCAAGCTAACCAAGCCTGTTCTGGCTTGGATGCGAAGGAATGGTATAACCTGTGTACTTTACTTAGACGATTTTCTGATAATTCATGAAGACTTCTCAACGTGTAAAATTCAAACACAAATGACTATCAGTCTCTTGGAGTCACTTGGTTTTGTGGTGAACCATGAAAAGAGCATGCTAGTACCTTCCAAAAGCTGTAAGTTCTTGGGCTTCATATTCAACACCAATAACATGACTATAAGCCTACCAGACGAGAAACGTCAGAAGCTGACAGCCATTATTAATGAAATCCTTCAAAAAAGCTCTTGTACCATAAGATTTTTTGCCAAATTCATAGGACTCTTGGTCTCTGCTTGTCCAGCCATAAAATATGGCTGGCTATATACAAAGACCTTTGAAAGAGAAAAAGTACAGGCCCTTCGTAAATCTAGTCACAATTTCAATGCTACCATGATAATTGGAAGAAATCTCAGGGAGGACCTATTATGGTGGAAAGAAAGGGTTCCCTACTCTGTTAATTTTATTAGGCAGGACAAATATTTCATGGAAATTTTCTCAGACTCATCCTTGTCAGGGTGGGGAGCTGTATGTGAGGGAGTGGAGACCCATGGTTGGTGGTCAGAGACAGAGCAGAAACCCCACATCAATTATCTTGAACTGCTTAGTTCATTCCTTGCACTAAAATGTTTTGCCCGTGACTGTCGGTCGGTTAGTATACTTCTAAGGATTGACAACACTACAGCGATAGCCTACATTAATCGTATGGGTAGTGTTCTTTATCCAAAATTATCAAGTTTAGCCAAGGAAATTTGGCAATGGTGCGAGGAGAGAGACGTCTGGATTCAGGCGTCATATGTATCGTCTGCAGACAACTCAGTAGCCGATAGGCAGTCTAGAATTCTTCCCAAAGAGACTGAATACGAACTCAAGTCAGCCAGTTTCAATTTAATATCACACAGGCTGGGAAAACCTGAGATCGATCTATTTGCATCCAGTAATAATGCAAAGTGTGAGAGATATATCTCCTGGTTCCCTGATCCAGGTTCAATAGCGGTAGATGCATTTACCATTGACTGGAAATACATTTTTTTCTATGCCTTTCCTTCATTTTGTCTAATCCTGCGCACCCTGAACAAAATAATATTAGATAAAGCAAAGGGAATCCTCATTGTCTCCAAATGAGAATCTCAACCATGGTTTCCTCTATATAACCAACTTCTAGTCAGGCCTCCACTTATATTGAAAGCTAATGAACATCTTCATATTCCTTTCAGGAACAAAAACCTCCACAAAGAGAACCTTTTCCTGGTGGCAGGTTTATTATCGGGGAAGCATTTTCACGAAAAGGAAATGCTCAAAGCACCATACCAGTGTTGATGGAATCTATATCCTCTTCAACTATAAAACAGTATGAGGTGGTTTATAAAGCATGGTGGAGTTTCTGCCAAGACAACCAAATAAATCTATATGATGCTGGGGAAGCTCAAGTCATCAAATTCCTAGAAGTTCAGTTAGAAAAAAAGAAATTCTGTTATAATTCCTTCAATTCGTATCGCTCAGCTCTGGCCTTGATACTACAAGGAAATATCAGTAATAGTCAAAACATAAAGCGATTTCTGAATGGCAGATTCAGACTTAGACCGCCTCAGAGGAAATATAATTTCGTTTGGGAACCTGAAACAGTTCTGTCCTGGTTCAGACAGAGTCCACCAAACGAGGAACTGTCACTAACAAAACTGTCAAGAAAAACAGCTACTTTACTAGCATTGATCACTGCCCACAGAATCCAGACCCTAGCGAGAATTCGTGTACAAAATATAATCATTTCCAGAGAAGAAATCCAAATCTTCATAACAGACCAGTTAAAGTCAACAAGAAATGATAAGGAACAACCCTGCCTACACATCCCTTTTTTCCGAGAGAGGCCAGAAGTGTGTGCAGCATCAGCCCTTATTATGTACATCGAGAGGACAGCGAGTATAAGGGGAGAAGCACAAGAATTTTTATTCCTGAGTTCCCGCAACCCTTATCAGACAGCCACAACCAGCACCATAAGCAGATGGATCAAACAATCCCTCTCGAAAGCTGGAATAAATACAGCAATTTTTTCAGGGTACTCTACCCGACACGCTGCTACATCGGCAGCTAACAGAAACGGCATTACCCTGGATGTTATCAGGAGAACAGCCGGATGGTCCAAGAAATCAGAGATGTTTGCTAAGTTTTACAAACAGCCCCTCAAGGACCCATCAGCCTTTGCAAAAGCAGTTTTTAGTTGAATGTTCAAGTTTTTTACGTTTCTACAGACAAGATGTATTGTTAACTATTACTATTTTTGTTCAAAACAGTAATACATAGTTTCAATAGTAAGTTCACCAGAATTACTACAGACCATATAGGTAGGCGAGAGACTGTTATTCCTGGGGAAAACACATATCCTTTGAACAACTACCTTAGTGATCTCGAAGGACGAGGCGCCGTCATATAATTTACCGATTAAACGAACTTACCTGTGAAGTTCAATCGTGATTATATTAGGCGCCTCGTCCAAAGAGATCACACCCACCTCACCCAGAGAAATTGAATAGCCCGCGGGTGTGTTTTCCCCCACTTTAAACTAAATGACACGATATCAGGAACGTAAAGGTAGCAAGGGTCATAGCCATGTACTCTTCTTCTTTTTTTTTATTATCTATAAACTTGTGGTAACTAGCGCGCTAAAAGCGATACTACCTTAGTGATCTCTTTGGACGAGGCGCCTAATATAATTACGATTGAACTTCACAGGTAAGTTCGTTTAATCGGTAAATTATTTGCACATAAAAACGATGTACAGAAGACTGGTGCAGTCACTGATGGTATCCTGATTCCGCTATAACGGCATTCAAGTTATGAAACTCCCCAGAAGATGGTAACATTTCTGCAGAATTACACATAACCATTCCCGAACCAACGTTTTTATAACACTGATTATGCAATTATCAATAATACTGATTTTGGTGTGATTTTTGTGTCGCCATCTAACAACTTACATATGAGCGATTTTCCATCACAACGAATGAAATGCTGTTATGAAGTAAGCTGTTAGACACACACACACACACACACACACACACACACACACACACACTTTCCTCGTTTGAAAAGACTTTTTTCTTATCATAATGATTTATATCCCAGTTTGGATAATCCTACTTTCTTAAATGTGCTCTTGTCCATTGTTTCCTCATTACATTATTAATGGGTAGAGGAGAACTTTTCCATAAACCTCTATTCATGATGTAGCTACATACAACAAATCAGAAAGTATAGGTATATATAGTATTTGCCAGAACATTGTCAGTAAGATGAGAATCTATAAAAATGATTACTCATAATGTCCTAAGGGATATTAATAATCTATAACGCCCGGTAATGTTTCTCTCATCCCTTTTTTCTCAACTTATTTATACACGTGTTCATACAACGTTGATTCAATCAAGATTCAACAAAATTTCAGAGAATAAGAGCGGGTTTATACAGTGAATAAAATAAAACAAGGAATAGCATAAAATAATTTAAGAAAGTTCAACATGCGTAGTACCATGGAAGCGTTTATACACGAACTAAGATAAAATAAGAAATAAGAAATAAAATGAAAGTTGATCAACTTTTAACTTTTATTTTATCTGAAAATGGATATGCGCAATTGCGACATGAGTCATTGTCCAACAACCGTGATTTGATTGGTTGATTGTTAACTGCTATTTTGTTTTATATGATCTGTATAAACTTCTCCTATTTATCATTATTTCTTGTCTTATTTTATGTTATTCCTTATTTTATTTTATTTACTGTATAAACCCGCTCTAAATAACGTACATGTTTTGATAAAGATTAAAGTCAAAAATTTGACAACTGTCAGGGTCAGACACCTCTGATCGAATCTGAAAAATTACTGAATTACCTATTATCTGAAGGTTGAACGACGAGGTGGTGTATTAATTTTTTTAAGTATAAAAAATAGGAGTTATAACAATGATTTTAATATATCTTATATTATTTCTAGGAAATTAATACCGAGTTACCATTTAGCGGACAACGAAATTCCGAAATTCAATGCATGGGGAAGGATATTATTCTAAATCAATCGTTTCCACATTTATTGTATCAATTTTAATATATCACACTAGTAATCTCACATTTATCGCAATAAAATATAAAAATCAAATTAGAAGAGAATTGTTGATTGATAATGCATTCTCTTACATTCCGCAAAAAAATAAACAGATATTACGGATACAAAGTTGAAGGTTCTGCTTTATTGCAGTTTCTGATTTCCATAAAAATAACTTCTAATAAAAGTTCGACTGCCATTCTTATCGTACAAAGAGCACAAGATCAGAAATCACATTTAGCAAGGAAAAGCACATTTTCTAGATGTTTCCTTTATTTTAGGATCATCAAGCGGCATTTTTTGATAATAAATATACAAAATATACAAATATTCACAAGTAGGTAAATAATTTTCGAAGCCTTTCAGCGCTTCAAGAGAGATTGGACATACCAAACTTCAAATACCTCTAAATTGGAAATCAATATCTGATCAAAATTATCGTGGTTGTTAAAATCGGCTGCCGCACTTTTCACGAAAGAAAATATTCCTAAACTTTGATACCGCGTTGTAGAAGCTAGCAGACACAACTACTTCAAATCGTTCGACGAACTTTGCAATGCATGGTAACATTGAATTTACATCATTATTATCAATAGAAATTTGCATAGAGATATTATCAATTAACAATCGATCACGAAAATAATAATGAGTGAACACGTAGTTTGCCAGCCCTTCTTTTGCAATTCTTTCACTCGAAAAACGTTTAAAAATTTGAAAATATGAGAAAGTATGAAATGAAGATAATTATGGGATATTAAAGATATATAATTGATTTCATCAGATTTCTAGAATGAATTTGTTCTTGTTACCGATTTCGTGATCATGTTTCCATTTATTTTGATGCTTCGTTTTTATTTGTATATCTTATTTTTCCTTACGATACATCTGGCAACAACGGGAGGTCACTCGAAGTAGAGAGCATCAATCTGTTGTTTCGAAAGGGAAAGTGCTTCGCTAGTCAGTGGCCTATATTTTGGTTTTCACTCCGAACAAACTCCATAAATTTGCTCGAATTGGTCTGAAATTTTCCAAACATTTTCTCTGATGCTATACCAATACACATTTTTTTCTTTGCATATCATGATTGTTGATAATGACAATAGAAAACATACAGAGATATTCTGATCCTGATCGTAACAATATAATTGTATATTCGGAGGTAGATAAGATATGAGCTAAAAAATACTAGATGTAACAATTCAATTCGAAGTCTTACACATGTAAAATACAAGATACTATAACTCCTTATAGTATCATGGGTAAAATATATCAGGTACTTTTATGTCTGGTTAGATTAGGTTGTGGTATATTAATTTTTACAGATTCTTGGGATTTTCTCTCCTCGTTCCCAAAAATAAAAATAGAAATTATAATGATTATTTCAATATATCTGTAGGACGACAGATTTATGATCTGACCCGAAATGTCACTGCGCTTGAAATACAATCTTCAGATATCGAAAAGAGGAATTCTCTATTCGTCTGTGACACCTGAAATCACAAAATCCTGAGAGGATTTTCCAAAAATCTATAAAAATTAATATAAGCTACTCATTTGAACATAAAATATTCGAATGGGTATGAAATGGGTTCAACAACAATATTAAAAAACAAGATCAAAAATGGACATTCCCAAATGTATGATTACGAAAACGTAGAACGGACAAGAAATATTTTTTTCGTCAATTTCGAATTGCAACTTATAGGCACTGTATCATTATATTATTACTATTAGTATTACTATGGCCCTAATTCCGAGTCGCGACTCGAAATTATAATAATGAGCATTATTATTATATCATAATTATTATAATTTCCGAGTTTGAACTCGAAATTAGTGCTGAAATAATAATAAAGTGCTATAAGCTGTACTAAAAAATCAAGTAATTGAATAAATAGCACGAGTTTCGAATTCGAATATAAACAAAACATTGGATAAATTATATATCAGATGAGTCATTAGTGTGTTCTCGGAAGAAAGCGAGTCCAACTACATGTAGAAATACAGGGTGAGTTTGGCGAGTTTGAATTTTGACAGAATTTTCATGAAATTTACATGAGTTGATGTGGGGAGCATGGTACCAACTTTCGATCTCTCCAAAAGTTTTCGAAAATTTTGAATGGTAGAGATTTTGCAATCATTTTTGTAGAGGTCTGCAATTTGATAAAATTTTATATAACTTGGCGATACCACAATGGATTTCCGAAAAGAAAAAAAATCAGAAAGAAAAATTATCACAAAATGCATTCTCAGATATATAGGGTGTTCCGATTGAAAACCCTATTTTTGATATGCCACTGTTTTTTCAATCACCTTGTACAACGGAAATTAATTTTTAAATGAACCCCACACTAACCCACACTCTGGGGATTTTTCGTTCTTTTATCTCCAACAGATCAGCCGCTATCCTAGAACACACCAATGACTCACCTGGTATATATAGGTTATGTTATGATATAATAAATGAAATAAACTGATTCATCTTATTCATAAATGTATCATACATTAAAATCAAAATATTGTGATATTTTTTTCTCTAACTACTTGTTTTCTATGAGATCGATATTCAAGTTGTTTTTGGTGCGATACGCAGAAAACCATTCGAATATATTATATTCCAACCAAGCATCATTTATTATTGATGATATGAAATGGAATCAAATAATTTTCTCTTCATGAGTTGAATCATGTATCGAATTCAAGAACGAATATGATTCATTCAACGGTTTCATAACTTCCATCTCAGTATCAAATTCTAATTGGTGAAAATGGAAATAAAATACAAAGTTCTCATCATGTTTTTTGACGATCTATGAAAAAACCTTCACTTACCTATGATTAATGTTGACCTATATTGAATGAATCTCATTTGAACACATGCATGAGGTATGCTTAAGATTTTTTTAATAGCTCATCAAAATCCAAGGTGTTGGAATATATACAGGGGAACAGTGCGGCGCGGTCTTCCTTATCTTCTTCTAGAGAATATTTAGACGAATGATTTTTTCTCAATGTTGTCTGATTTGACGATATCGACCAAAATAATAATAAGTAACATCAAACTGGGTGCACCTATTTAATGTTATTTTTTCATCGGCAAACTATATCATTCATCAAATTTTCGGTTTCTTCATCGAAAATATGGAGGACTCATCTCTCACTTTTATGGAATCTCTGACGGTTTTCGAGATATTCAACATTAAAAGTGTTTTTCACGATTTCCAACAATGATAAGATTTTGCCTATTCATGTTATGGCAAACTCCGAAAAAAAATATTTTCTGGTCAAATGTTGGCCACACTTTTGAACGGTGGGTCAGAGACGGTGCAACTCCTATGACTAAGTAATATTGTTCTTCTTGAAAACTCGTTTTTTGGTCGCAAACCCAATTAGATGATCTTGCCGTCAAGTTTTTTTTTTCAAATAACACCTTGCAACCAATCAGTTGCAGAAATGTATACCTATTTTCCTTCGGAATAGTAATTTCATGATAAATCAATCATGTCGAAGTCGAAGTAACATGAACGATGGAAAAAGTTTTCAAGAAAACAATGCAACTCAGCCATAGGGAATGCTCAATGGAATTTGTTGCACTTCCAAAGGCGCTTCTAATAGACCAATGATATGCAGGATGTTCCATTTGAAATAAAAAAATATTTTGAAAATTTTATCCAAATGTTTGGAAATATATTTTTCATACAGGTACATTACTAACATACCGTTCGAAGGAGTCACTGATGGCCAACATTCTACCACAAAATAATTTCATTGGAGCTCGGCATAACATAAATATTCCGAATGTTATCAGTGTCGGAGATATAGATATTGAATATCTTGAAAACCGTCAATAATTCTATGAAAGAGTGGAATGAAAAGCCCCCCACATGTTTGAAGAAGAACCCAAAAATTTCATGAAAAATATAGGTTACCATTGGAAAAATCAGAGTTGGGTCTAGCCCAGAGGAAATAGAAGAACTTGTTCGGCGAATTACTATAATTTTGTTGATATTAACAAACTAGACAATGAAGTAAGGAAATTATTCTTCCGACTATTCTTTCGAATGAGGTATGGAAGACCGCGCCACTGTTTTCTGCTGTATCTATTCAATACTGAAAGAAATTGGTTGGGTATTATTTGAAATGAAACAGTCCTGTATCTTTCCCAACATTGAATTTGAATTACAGGTTCCTCAGATTTTTCAAAAAATTCATAAGTTATCTTGTCACTGCTAAAGATATTGTTCTCAATTTCAAGTTTAATCAACACATGAACTTTCGAATATCAAGTATGAAACACCTTGTATCATAATACACAGTTTTCCATTTGAATTTCAACAGATGGACATGAAGTTGTGAATATTTTTCGAACATATAATATAGCATATGAATCAATATGAACGAGTTTTATAGAACCTGTGTACTGGAATATTTCCTTGAATGAAAACTCCCGATAGCTACCGAAAAAATCGTGAGCACACAAACAATCGCTTTTAACAGAAACCATGTATATTCCTTTATCATATAAACAAAGTTGACAATTCAGTATTGAGGAAAGTTTTAGTATGATAGTCAAGATGCTGGCAGTGATTTGTGCTTCACAGAAGTGTAGCTACAATCCTCGAAATATACTCTTATTAGGTATTTTCGTGATTTATCGATGATTCGTGATTTGATTTAAATATTTTCACAAAGTTCACTCATATGTGAGGAAAATCTCCAATGGTTATGATACAACTATGCATTATTCTTTTTGCTGTTCATATAATCTTATACTGAAGATGTGAATCACGTACGCATATATGCTTCGTTAAGATATATGCTTTATGCTATAGTCCTCGATAAAAAAGCGATATGGTGGAATATTCGTAAAAGTTGCTGCTTCAAATTGAGCATAATTATGAGCAAACCTTCTGTTTCATCATGATTTTGACCAGTTCTGACGTAGATAAAATTGATGTCCGACTGATGAATACCTAGCAAAGATTTATTATATTATTGCTGTTTTGTGTAATATCTTCTGAACATAAATTTTGACGCATCTTGATATTTTATCAGAATTCTTGAGAGATTGAAAGCTAGATGCGAACAGTATATGATCGTACATCGTTGTATGACCAGGATAATGATCTGAATAACAGGTGACAACGTACATTGAGTGACCAAACCATATCGCTTCATCAGACAGACTACTAGGTGATTTATTCTCTTGTCTACGACCATCGCATATGGTTTTTGAAGGAACAAAGTCAACGTTCCCGACATATTTGTCATATATATATATATATATATATATATATATATATATATTATAAGGAATCTGTATCATCTACTCCAAACAAATGAATTATTTTGAGCCGTCAAATAAATGCAATGCGGAAGGTAGATTACAAATACATTCAAAAACATTACCTGTCAAGCAATACTGTTGAAGCGAACAAACAAAGAGTACATATATTACACAATATGGTAGCGAATATTTGGCAGTAATATCAAACCGCCATCGACAATGGATACAGGTAGTTCAATATAGCATAATAATGATAATAAGCGGCTAATACGACAAAAATATGCCATATAGCATGAGCAAAAGGTAACACGCCATCGCTTTTGAAGAACGCTATTCCCACAACATACAACAATCCACCAACAGACAATTCCGACAAACCCATGAGATGGTGCTGGAATATAAAGAACAAATTAGGCTATAGATTTGCCAAAATAGTTTTGTATCAATCATTGATTTATTCATTCATTTTGTTCTCTCATATGAAGTGTAACTTGATGGAAAATTAACTTATCATTACAAAAACAGAATAATAGAGCCTGAAGCTGATTCTCTAGAACAGAGCTGTCCAACATAAGGCCGCGAATAAATATTTTAAATATATAATTCAAAATATAGAAAATTCTTCAAAAAAGAAAATATTAAATATGATATATTCCTAAACCAACGATGAAATAAAAATAAAGTAACACATATACAAGCTATATGATGTCAGACTCCGAATTTCATTAAAAGTCCCATAATACGGAACTGGAAAATCAGATGATGGATACAAAATTACCATTAGACACTAGCATTTTCAATAGACCTGGCATCACACCTGAACAAATTGAATTTTGAAGCTACAAGGAAAGCAGCAGAACATTGCTAATTTATATGGACATGTGAGAGGATTTAAGAAAATAATTAGGTTTTTCAAGCTGTAAAGAGCATTCATTTTTCAGCTTTTCTGTGGGACTTTCTCTCCTCGTTTCTAAAAGATTTAGAAGGTATTAAAAACTATTTCAATATATTTGCAGTAAGGGACAGATTTGTGATCTGCCCTAAAATGTCACTGCACACGAAATTAAACCTTTAGTTACTTATAAGAGAAATTCTCTATTTGTCAGTGACACCTTGTTTTTTGGAAAATTTAGAAATACATATATATTTTGAATGAAAATAAGACTTCTACTTATCTCAGAGGACGTTTCGGGAACGGATCCGCTTCCATTCTCAACATAATTTTTCTCTTCTCGAATTTTTCAATGTTAGTTGTTTTGACAACTGAAAACAATTTTCATTCCATTTTCATTCATTTCCAGCACGATTCGGATGTTCTCTTCTCAAAAATTTTCAGTGTCAAAACAACTAACATTGAAAAATTTTGAGAAGAGAATGTGTCCGGGTTGTGTTGTTTTCAAAAAACGAGGTGTCACTGAAAAATAAAGAATTTCTCTTTCAGATTGAAATAATTTTTAATAACTTCTACTTTATTTCTTAGAAACGAGGAGAGAAAACCACACAGAAAAAATGGAAAATGAATGTGCCACCTCCTCAAATAACTTACAGACTGTAGAGAGCACTTCAAAAGATTAATAGATTTTGAGAAAATTTCATATTCAACTCATAAAAACACTTTTTTATGAGAACATCTGGACGGCGACATATAATTGACTGTGTTTGCATATTTTTCAATGGTAAAATAGTCCCGATTGAGAAGGTTCAATGCTCTGATGTATCCAGCGATTAGGCAAGCATGTTGCTTTATATATTGAATAATTTTGAATAATCTTTGAAGGTGTTCATTTGGTTGAAGACATCCCAGACACCACTGACAATGATATTGTTACAAATACCAGTACATGATACTTACGAAAGTAATATTTGTGCTGAAAATCATGACTATAACCAAGAACTATGATTCGTTTGCAGCACTGAGCTGACAATAGAAACATTGCATGATGGACTCACCTCAGCCAAAATGGGGAAGACTGGTCCGACGCCCATGACCAGATAGAAAATAGTTTCCAGCATTTTGTACTTTTCGTGGAAGATCTGTTGATAAGTAATACCGATGACGGCGAGACACCATACTATCCACCGCATCTGGGAAGCCCATCCTTCTTGAGGAAGTGGCTCAAGTGTCAGCCATGGAAAGTAGGAGCCTGCTATGAACACATAGATCATGGCTCTATCACAACGATGGAGGACATTTTTCAAGTTCCTGCAGAAAATTTAAGGTGATCATGCGAGATAATGAAATGTTCAAATGAACTGCCATCCTGAAACATGTTTTTTGCAATTATGAACTAGCCTAATTAAACTATGAGAAAATCCATTACTTGCAAAAACTGAATATTATCCGTATGTACCAAACAACAACAATTAGATTCATATTTTATTAGTGAAAATTATTACTCATTTCCACTGCAAACAATCCTAACAAAGTCGTGGATAATTCTCTCTTTGTAAGTGACAACTAGTTCTTAAACAAATATCAAAATTTCTACTTATCTTATTAGTGGTGCACAATGTTTTTCTTTGTTATCGTTCGGCTTCGTCTTTTGACACTAAACAGTGACAAGTTGTCAGACAAAAAGAATTTTTTTGGTTACAAGGTGTTGATTTATTGATTGTTAAATAGAGAATTTCTCTTTTAGGTATCTGAATGTTAAATTTCGAACGCAGTGACATTTTGGGGCATATCATAAATCTGTCCTTACTACAAACATATTGAAAATATATTATGATTTTTCTTTTTCTTTTTAGAAACGATGATATCCCAATCTGGAAAAATGAAAATACCACCTCCGCGGTAATCCTTCACACAGTATTTATGATCCAGATGTTCAGAAGAAGCAGATTCATCCAGCTTCTATAGAAAAGCAGGGCAAATATTTGTTTCCTTTATAACAAATACATTTGTATAGGAATGGCCATCAAATAGCATAAAAAAAACATTACAAACATACAAAAATATATATATAAAATTTATGTAATTGTCACAATTACAACCATATAGACGACATATGGATGAGGTCATGGATCACACAATAAAAAAGTTATTCAACTGAAGACATTTATCAATGAGAAGCCATTTCAATTTCCTCATGAATTTTTTAGTGTAGAACAACCTATTACTACATTTGGTAATTCATTGGAAAAAGTCAAATCAGCACTATCTGGTGATCGGTGTGAAATTGAATATTAAGAATGAGGAATTTGAAAATTATTTTTCTACCAAGTGATTTTATCATGAATTTTTGATATTTTTATAAATCGATCCTTATTTTTGGAAATATAACTGCATAAGTCGAATATATAGTGTAAAGGTAATGTTAGGATATTCAATTTTATGAAATTATCTCTACAACTATGCCATCAAGAAACACTTGGGAATTATTTCATTATTCGTTTTTGGACAAGAAGAACAGTATTTGCATGTGTGAACCAGCCCCAAAAATAAACACCATATCTCAGCCATAATCCTACCTGTCCATAGTAAAGTGAGTTACAAATACATGAATATTCCCAAGTTTTTAGGGTTGTTGACTTTTTAATCAATTATTATGGACATGCCAAAACTTTCTGGACATGACCAAACTATTTTAATATATGTATGAATATTCTCTGTCCCAATGGAAAAAATTCCATCATAAAAATCAACAACAACATTACTGCTTTCATTATATATAGAGTGAGAATTGGCAACATGGACTGAGAATTGTGTGCACTAATTTATAGTTGCAGTTTAGAGCCTTCCTACTTTTTATTTCTGCAATTGTCAATGAATGCAGTGAAAAAAGTGGAATACATAGTCAATCTGCCATGTGGAAAATATTCATCACTTTTTTTCAACTGGTTCATGAGATATCAATGTCAGAAAATAATACTCACCTATGCTTATTGCAGTAAAAAACACAATGAAACAACGTTGAAATAGAGAAAAGAAATATCAGAGTGGCACCATAAACAAGAGCAGATAACATGTGATCATTATCATTGGATCTGTTAACTAATTCTATTGTTCCCACAATGCTTGGTATTATCCAAATACCATGAGTAAGGATGTTTGCTATATGTTCGATGGCAGTTGGGCTGTAAGCTTCTTGTGGCAGTGCTTTCTTGTTCATCCAATGTATGCTACAAAATATAGAAAAAAAAATTGAAAATCAAAAAAGCATCATCTTCAATATGTACAGGTACAATTGAACATATCAATCCTGGGTTTTCTTCAGGATACATCAGCATTGAATGTGGGATCAGCACATCAAATTCAGAAGATTCTTATGGAACACAAATAGCACCATTATAGAAATATATTCGAAAAATTATAGCATATTTTTCAGCAAGTGTATACCCAAGTGCATATCCAATGATGGCTATCATTCTTGAGCATGAAAATTTCGAGCTGTGGTGAGGGCGAGGATTCATCGGAAAGAATAATAGCCATTAGAAGACTATACCTTTTCTACGACAATCGCGGAGTTCTGGTGATATCAAGAGACAAGTCCAAAAAAAACTGAGACTGTATCTGGAGAGGATGATTTGCTGACTTCTAGCAAAATCAGAGGCGAGATTTTGAAAATTAATTGGCTTTAGTAACCAAATCCCACACAAAATAATTTCAGTTGAAAACAGGAAGATTATCACAAGTGAACAACTCAAATTATTCCTTCTGTCTGCGCAATCTATGGAAATTTGCACAATATTTATACTATTAAATATATCTACAATATTATCACTACCATTTTACTATACATACCATTTTAATCTTTGTAAACAGGTATGACGATTAATATACAGCAAGTACTGTTTCAGTAGTGTGCTGCTTATCATACCTGGAAATAATGAAAGTAATGATTATCCATCCATGACTGCAAAATGTGGTCAATAATAATAAATCATTCCATAATTATTACTATAACCAAATCGGAATATATATCATTTGCACAGGATAGTTGAGACAATGTCCTGTTATGCTACTGATAATTTCAAATAAGGTGAATAACTTGATACACGATTTATGTATGCAATTTTCAAATTTCACTTTAAAGTGTATAAAAATTAAAAAAAACTAACCATATATCAGATATTGATGTAATAAACTAGCTATTACATCAATTATCAGATGAACAAAAGTTAAGTTAATGTCACTTTTGACAAATAATAAACAATAACATGCTGACTGACAGATATCAGATACATATTCTTCTCACTATGAAGAATCTCTTGCCTGTGCGGTGTAGGCCATCTGGCAAGGCCGATGTGTAAAAATAAAAATAGGGTGATTTTGAATAAAGCGCCTAATGAAGAATTGAAAAAAATAACTTCTGGAATTGATCGTTTCGACCATATATACTCGCGCGCGATACAAGATCTTTCGTTGGATTTGAAAATATTATAATAATATTATCAGCTTATTCGGATGCACTGTGGCCAGATCTAGTTTTACTGAGAGCAAAAAGATTTTCGTATTCTGAGCATTTTTGCTTCAGCATATTCTATAGCTATATACATCTCTCACTGTTATTGACATAGGAAATAGTTTGTGATTCCAACGGCAAAAACAGGATCGAGTAATAATTTTGACGCATATTGAATTAATATCATACAAAGTGTGAAAAATGGTGCGTCAAACTCGGTACAAAGAAACTCAAATAATAAGAAGTCGATTTCTTCAATGGAACACCTTGTATTTTATATCATCATGAAATGAAGAGTATTCTTTTCCAAATGATATGATATCTTTCCTATATGCCTATATCTCCATCACGGTTTTTTATTATAAGATATTTCAGGTGGAAAATTAAATATGTTCACATTGTACCCGGCCATGACTCCAATCTGACAGAGAATTGAAAGAAGTTGAGAATGTCAAATTCATATACAAAATGACGAATAATTCAATTCTCCATTCATATATTGTCAGTGTAACAAAATAATATCAAAAGGACATGCAGAAATTATTGAGAGATACCTGAAAGATGATGTAGGACGATTTGAATATGAATACAATTTTTTTCAATATCTTTTGTCATTTCAATTTCTGAAAATAGTGTGATTGCTTGAAATACACTCTCCAACGAGTTATGTACACTATTTTTTCTATGACCATGAATATTTGAACTATGATCATTATGAGTGTTTATGAAACCTGAGTAGATATACCTACTATCATCATGTTTCTAGTCAATTTCGCTCCTTGCCG
This sequence comes from Gastrophysa polygoni, assembly GCA_963576655.1. NCBI lineage: Eukaryota > Metazoa > Arthropoda > Insecta > Coleoptera > Chrysomelidae > Gastrophysa > Gastrophysa polygoni. The sequence goes on from OY755083.1 coordinate 35,747,128, forward strand.
ACAGCTACCAATACAGCAGTCAGAGGAACTAGAATATACTTTAGCCTTTACTTCATATGAGAATGCCTGTATCGATTTCATGAAAATAAATCTGTACGCAGATAAATTGATTCAAGTTTGGCAATTCGGGTATTCCAGCTGCCATCTTTGGTTACCAATTTCACTCAACTCTGTGTGTTATGTCTCACATAAAATGATCGATATTATCGATTATTTCGATAATCGATGATATCGATAATTTCGATATTGTCAATTATTGTTGATACTGATTACTATCGATATCATCGGTATTATAGATATAATCGAACTTTTCTATCTATCTATTGATAGATAGTAACGATAGTATGGATATTTTGGTACTATCAATATTATAAATGAATCGATACATTTCGGTTACAGATAATCGATATTTTCAAACTGTCAACACCCCCTCTATATATGTGATTGCCATGTAGTATTCTTTTCGATGTTGTCATGTGTATACATTATTCAAAAGATTAGGATTCGAAACCAATCTAAATATATGAAAATTGCCATATTTGATGATACCAGCAGTAAAATTTTTAGGTGAAATAGTGAAATATCAAAACATTCATCAATCACTGCGAGAGTGCGTTTTTTGAGTATTTCCTCACTAGTGCGTTTGACTTCCCTGTTGCCATAGTGAAATGGGCTACTATTCATCTAAATAATGAAGAAAGTCCTGGGAGGTCGTAGGATGTAGCTATTTGTGTATTGAGAGCGCAACAGATAGGTTGCCGCTCGACAAAGATAGTTACCCTTCGATAATCTTTCGAGAGCGGCAATGACATTTTGTGCTCGAAATACACACATTCAACATATTATACTGGGTGGCAAAATGAAAACAAAACAAGGCCGACTTGACATAGTTATCGTTCTCAGAAAGAAAAACGCTCGAACTGGTCGATTTTTATTTCGAGGGTGAAATATTTTGTGCATGTTTTCAACTTTTCCACTCCAAACCCCTCGTAGGGATGAGCTCCCACCCTTGAATCTCAAATGGGATAAGGGGTCGAGTGGTACATCATTTTGAAGGTAATCGAAATCTCTTACCAACGCTTCCTTGTTTTTAGAATTCAATGCAGTAGTTCTGGAAAGTAACGCTTTTGTCCCTTGCATCACTATTTCTCATTTTGTAGTTAGAACGATGTTCATCTTAGAAGTGCCTTATGTGTTTTTTTTTCTAAATCCTGTCCTATCCAACATTACATTTAGAATCATTTATTTTAATGTTAGTTCCTTGATCTCTCAGTGAAATGCATACGTTGTTTCGTTTTCGTTGGGCCACCCTGTATATACATAATATCAAGTACATTATTCATTAGTTATATTCGTTTTGAGGGTGGCATGCGCGAACCGTATGCCGCACAACTACAAGACAAACAAATCTGTTACCCAAATCAAACAAAGATGTATTACATATTGTTGTTGTTGACATTATTAATAGTAAGATTGATACGAATTTGAATGAGTATGATTGGCAGGAACTTTTATAACTTTTCAAATTTCACTTATCATGTTGAATATTGATTATTACATAATATTCATAATAACCAATCGTTTGCTATCGAGTTCTTATCAAACTTATCAATAAGGAAAGAGATTGATGGAATTACAATAATTTTCAAAATATATTCGAACAATCGGCGAAAAATTATATGCTCGGGAAGTAAAGCATATATTCACTGCCTAGACTTCTTCTAGACAGACTTCTTCTAGAATTCTTTAGCAGTCAATATACTACTTTGCTACCCCCAGTTATAAGCAATAACTATTCTTCCTCTGTTACGACACAACAATAGCCTCATTATAATGCCTGATTTTTCGTGTGATAATGAGCTCCATTAGCACACGATTTTTGGATGTCATCATTCTTAATCGATCATAATTGCGATCGATTTCAATGAAAAAATGGATGCATAATAGGAAATTATTTCATTACAGGCGTTTAATGTAAGACATAATGTCATACTTGTCGTCTTGAAGCACTCCATGCTTAGCTCGTTTCACTCCAAAATACTCATCATCACCAAATCAGCGTATTATGAAATGTGCATCGTAATATACTATTATAGTCTGATATGAACAGTAGAGGAAGAGAAACGATTTGATTGATCCATTAGTACTCGCTTATTTGTTCATCGTTTTCATCAGACCCATAATCCCCCCATATCCCGTTTCGATAATTTTCAACGAAATGAAACAATAACGATGTTTTCATTCACATTTCTGGAAATTCACCAATTTCATGCTCAATTTTTCTCGAATGGCATATGAAATGAATATAGTTTTCAAGCTATATTATCTTTTAGACATTGCGAAGTGTTTTAGCCAAATTTAGGACTTGGATCACACTGTATAACTACTGATAATATTTGTGATGGGAGCATCAACGGTTAATCTCTTGGAGATATACTCATACGTTTTTAAATCAAAGTATATAGAACTTTGGAAACATGAAATCAGATTTGTTTCGAAATGAAATGTAGAATACTAAAGTACAGGGTGGTCTATTTGAAATGCGGAAGTTTTGACCCACTGCCGGTTCAAAGGAAAATGCTACACCACTGATGATTTCTCAATCCGACTTTTTTATGATGGCTTATTCGAACAGGAAGTACTTATATCAGTAACAAATTATTAGGTAGAGATTTTTTCACATAATTAATTCATCTGAATTATCCTAAACAATGAAAGCGAAATAAAAATATCATACCTCGAAATCAATACACTTTCAACTTCACTTACCTGAAATGACTGGAGCGAAGTAACCCTTCGTTTTTAGTGCTAACAAGATTTTTTTTATTGGAAAATGTAATTATTATTATGTAAGACAATCGGATATGCGTGGTGCGTGTGGTAGCTAAAACATAATGGCCAACCGAACTATCAAGTTGATATTCAATGTAATCGAAAAAGATTGAAATAACATGAGATCAACCATTTGATATCAGATTCGGAAAAAGAGTATGTCCAAAGAGTCGCTAGAACCAAGAACTTCTATATGTATATGTGAATAACTCATGATTAAATGTAATGTATCAGACTTTGTACCAGAAATTTTCACCGACATACAAGGCATTTATTTGATAATTCTAACCTTGATTCGAATTGCTGAATTTCTGTAATAATTATATACCTTTGAGGTATACGCATGCAAAAACAAAATTCGAAAAATCTGAATTATCGAAAGTATGCACTTTGAATACCTAATGTGTCCTTTAGCGTAATGTTTATTCGGAAGGTCTTGATACATATTTCGTACGTCTATAGGTGACCGATGTTCTATATTTTTTCCCAATTTCTAGTTCTATTTTAAAAATAGTTCTACTTGGATTCAGACGAAATTCTAGATGTGACTCAAAATTAACTCAATAGCTACTTTAAGCTATGCTAATCTCTAGTTGTGAGTCGAAATTAAGATTCTTTCGGGATGCAAATAGAGATCAGCATAGTTTCGCCGAGTTATTACTTATTTCGATTTATGAACAACCCGAACCTAGCGTAAGTTCGAATTATAGTAATTTCGAGCTATAATTCATCGATCGATCTAATTTTCAGTTGCAATTACAAGAAATTATCAAAAATTTCGAGTTTCAAGTAGAAATTAAGTTACTTTTGGAGTAGCAACTCGGAATCAACACTAGTTCACAATCAAGAAAAATGTCATGTCCGTTATACGCCTTCGTAATTTTGGTACCTACTATTTTATAGCAATAAGGAGAGGGTGAATTAGATGATATGATATATAATAGGTAACTAACATAATAGGTATATATATGATACCTATACATAATAGGCAACTATTCAAAAAAGCTGTTTTTATGTACCGAGTCATTCATATAGGATTACACTAAATCGAAAAGTTAACCTATCTTTTGCAAAGTGCCTGCGAATGCTCCTATTTCATCATAATTACTAACAATGAAGTATTTCCGATGAACTGCTAGATAACAATGATTCGGGATAGTCTAGTGGATATTCAAGATATTAGTACCTAAGAGTAAATGAAGTGGAAACATTATACTGTCTATACGACTTACGGTTGTTCCGTTAGGGAGCGAACGAAACATGAGCTTTATTTGAAACTCGATGCACCCTTCTCGTAAAATCATCGAATGAAAAAACCTGCTGTACACCATAGCTTATCTGCTTGACATAACCCAGAAATTATATGGTATATTTTTTTCTGGTGGATGAGTTATGCTAATTATTTTCGAATACACGTTGAATCTCAATTGAATCAAATTCATTCATGATCATTTCATTCACTCGTTCGGAACAATTTTCAAAAAAATCGAATCATCTTATGAACACAAGAAAAGCTTGAAGCTCTTTAATCACCCTGTGTTCGGATTCGTTGCGACGAAGATTGACGAAAAGTCGTGCTGATATACACTCCTGGCGTGTAAAATGATCGAAATAATATAAGGAAAAAGAAGAGTGAGGTTGAAGGGAGTAGGTTATGTGATATTTTTTGTTATCATTTGTCATGTTATAGTTAGTCGATCCAAGTTCAAATTTAATTGTCAAAGGAATTGTTTATTGTGAATATTTAAGTCTCATGTCCTATTAAAAATTATTCTTTATCGAAGAAATTATGAAAATGACTAATCTCTTGCGGAAATTTTGAAATAACTACATAACTTTGCTGTGAAATCGTCCAGCAAACAGATGCGGGTTCTCCGTTAGCTAACCTCGTTTTTGCATAGCCAAATTTATCTACCTACCAACAATGTACCTATAAGTATTGGATGAAGATTTATTCACTCTCAGTTTCCAACTAGAAGTCATGGAGGTGATATTAAATAGTGTGCTCTTCGTTCTATTACTTTGCATCTTCTTGCCGTTTTCCCAACAATGTACCAATCCTGGATATCCGTTTGAAAACCACCTTTCTTCCAGAACTCCATATCGATTTGTTGCCAATCAAAGCTTTGATAGAATAGATTACAATGGTATGCTATAACAATAAAATAATCTTGCATATATTTTGATATATCTCTTGTTTAATCCAGGATGCAATCCTAAGAAAATATGGATGTTAGTAAGACATGGGACAAGAAATCCAAAATATGGATTCATAGAAAAAATGATAGTTAGATTACCTGAAATAAAGGAACTGATTCTTCAAAACAAGGAGTTGCCTAATGGTGAGTAATTTTAATTACTATTTTTTGATGAAGTATAGTTCTACCTTATTATGAATTGAAATTTTATATTTAATCTTCATTTATTTCAAGGCTATGGATTTTATATCATTTTCAAGATATATTTACACAAGAAATTAGGTGTAAAAGTGATATTCGTAAATTATTTCTATGTTTATATTACTCAGTATATTGCAAACTGTAATTTTAGATAATTTCCATGTACTGAAAGTGTGAGATTTTTTTATTCATATCTATTGATAGAGATTCCCATGACTTGTATCAGCATTATTTCATATAAATACCACATTTCATTAATACTTATGTGTATTTTGCAATCATGAACGTTTTGATACCTACGACCTATATTTCATGCTGGGTTTTATGCTTTAAAAAACTAAGTATGAAGAATATACTATTGAAATTCAAGGTACAAAATTTTTATAAAAACACTGTGGATTACCATCTAACTAATGAAAATAATATACTTATCCCCTATTTATTTTGTCATCATTACATACTCTGTAAATGAAATTTTGGAACCATAAAAACATTTCTGTTGCTTATAAAGAAGAATGGATCATTCTTGCACAAAAATATGACTGAAATCTTTCCTGTTTTTTCAGAATATGTAAAAAGTAGAGATGTAGATGTCTTTCAAAAATGGAAACCATATGTTGAACTCACAGAAAAAAAGAAATTGGTTCATGAAGGTGAAGAAGAAATGCTATTATTGGCTGAAAGAATGCAGAGCAGATTTCCTGAACTGTTTGATAATGTTTACAGCAATACTTCTTATAAGGTATGTTGAAAACAGTATTCAGGACCATCAAGTCACAAGTCAAGATTTCATAACAGAATGAAAAATAGTAGTATCTATTTCTTCCATTTCCATGTAAAGAGTGTTTTGTTCAAAAATGGTGAGAGGTACAACAAATACTGAGAGAGTGCTTTATGAAATATGAACTTATTTGTTCCTGTTCTGCTGAACATGGACTAGAGAGCCAGCTCTAGAATATATTGATGTATAATTAACTCAATATGGAATTATCCTCAGAGACACTAAACTGTAAAGTTATAATACTATCCTAAATGAGCCGGTAGTTACAATAATAAAATTGGCTAGAAAATTCGTAACTGAAAATTAAAGGGCCTCTCAACCCACCTTGCGATGAGAACACTTTGATTTCCACCTCGATTTTCACTCATGGGCAGAAAGCAGCTTCCATTCTGCAAAGTTCTTAGTTTAAGCCTTGGTTTTGGCAAGAGAGGTTGCTGTTGCGGGTCAAAATATTAACCAAATACATGATTCCAAATGTAAGAGGTAGTTTATTTAGTAACATAAGAATAAAGTATACTGACAAGAATTTATTAATTGTGTACCACTATTATTTTATACTAAATGCAATACTGTCTACTTAGTACTCATTGATCATGTTCTGAGATGAGACAGTTCTCATCAAAATGAGACAGTTTAAACATGAATTCTCATGAAATTGATCCTTAAAATGAATAAATAATAATATTCTTATCAAGAATGAATATTGAAATGTTCTAAACCATTTCTCTTTTGAAAATTTGTAACCAATAATTTTGGATGTAGGTGTTTTGTCATTCCATTTTGGTAGTATCACAGGCTCCATATTTTGTTATGATCTTCCTTGCTTTTACCTTCAGTCACTATTTTCTTGGAGAGCCTTTTCAAAATTTGTTCACAGACACCTAATGATCATAATGAATTATTATTACTATTATATCATTTTTGATATCAGCACATATTTTGTATATTAATTTGATAATAATCTATTTGCTCCAAGATGTACCTTAGATCATTTAGATCATTTAGATTTTAGATCATACCCTAGATCATTTGAATAGTCATAATTTTCATGAGACTATGCCGAGAGAAACAAATTCTTTATTGAACCCTAATCAATAGCGGTAGGTATTCACCCGAAAGTTACCCTCTAATTAACTCATGCTGAGAAAGTAATGACGAAATATTTGCAGAAAGTGATGCAATGATAATTCATCTAATTCTGGTGACATTTGAACTATTCTGTATCGTTTGGGATTCACCACTCGAAAAAGTTAGTTTCTATAAATAGTTGTTATTCTGTGATTCATGAATTAAAATTATCGTTGTTATATATTTATATATTATAGTGAAGAACCATGATGATTTAACAAATCATTTATTTACGGATGTATATCAGTATTTGTCACTCTTTCACATTCATTCATCATTATATAATAGTAATGACATATTTCCTCATAGATTCGGTTCAATAACCGTTTTACAATCACAATAAATACATTGTCAGGAATTTGTTCAGTGCCCTCATTTGAATCTATTTCTTTATCATGTATACATTGTTCAACATTCTCTATTTTATATCCAAGTAGGTGGAATGTTGATTTATGGATATTTTCAAGTCAGTCTGAAACTGAACTCTGAATTTTTACTCAGAAAAAAAATAGTTCTCAAAATTTCTAACAATCAGAATGCAACACAGTGAAGTCAGTCATTTTTAACTAAGTTACATGTTGAAATTCAGGAAATTCCTTAATGAATTTTATCTGTGGTTATTTTTCTTTTTCAGTTCAAGTACACATATTCACAGAGAGCTCAGAAAAGTGCAATTTATTTCACTACTGGTCTCTTTGGTAGAGCAGCTGCAAAAGATATCTGGTTTCCAGAACCGTCAAGAAAAGACCCAATTTTGAGGGTGAGCATTCCGGTTGAATTATATCGTTTTAATGTATGCCCTTTCTTTGCTTTGGATTGATCTAACATATTATGAAAATTTGAAAATGAAAAAAAACTTGAAACAAATGTATTATGTATCGATAATTTGCATTTACAGTTTTATAAACTCTGCACTCGTTGGGAAAATGAAGTCAAACACAATACCGCTGCTCTCCAAGAAAGAAAAATTTTTATGAATGGAGTGGAAATGATTAAAACAGTTCAAGATATCAATGAGAGACTGAAAATGAATAAAACACCTCTGGAGACAGGTAACTCTTGATCCCATCTGTAATACTCTCTACTCTTTATTAATGTTATTTTTTTCCTTTTTGCATATTTTGAAGTATATTCAATGCATTCTTCATATTATGAATAGTTGCGCAAAATTCCAAAAACAATATTTTGAATATATATTTTAAATATATATATTTTCGTTGAGTGAAATATTTTTTTTTCAGAGGATATCATTATGATGTATGACATGTGTGCATATGAAACGGCCTGGAACAAATTATCAAAATCTCCTTGGTGTTCTGTTTTCAGTGTGGAGAATCTACAGGTACTTTTTTGAAAACTTTGGTAATAGTGAAATCATCATATTTGGAGAATACATGATCACAAAATCACAAAAAAAAAACTCAAATTAGTGAAAATATTATTCGAAAAACAATCTAGCTGTTACTGGTTCTGGGTATACTATATGAATTTATATTCATCGATAGGCATTGAGAGCAAGTATTTCATTATGTTGACTTGTTCTCTAGTTTTGGATTGAAATTGAACCGCACTTGGTCAAATAGTGTTTTTTGAATCAAATGCTTTTTTTTCTCTTATCGTTCACTGTAGGTTCTGGAATATGCTGAAGATCTCAAACATTACTGGCGAGATGGATATGGTTTTGAACTAACATATAAACAAGCATGCCCCGCTTTCGGAGATATGATGAACTTTTTACAATCGTATGTACAATTTTTCATGGATTCATTTTTCTAGATTTTTCTTGGATTTTCTCTCCTTGTTTCTAAAAACTGAAATAGAACTTATAATAATTATTTCAATACATTAGTAGTAAGAACAGATTTTTGAAATGCCCCAATATGTCACTGAGTATGAAAGTTAATCTTCAGATACCTAAAAGAGAAATTCTCTATTTATCTCTATTCATGTTCTTCAAAAAATAGAAAAATGAATATATTTTCTCCTCAATTAACCTTCAGACAGTATCTGTTCATATTTTTTTTTTCTAGAAAATCTCGTTTTCCGAGAGTGAATGCATACTTCACACATTCTGGCACGTTATTGAAAATGTTGGCTCATCTAGGGCTATATGAGGACGAGGAGCATCTGACTGCGAAAAATTTCGATCACATGTTGACGAGGAAATGGAGGACCAGTTTGATTGATAGTTTTGGCACTAATTTGGCTTTCATTCTCTACAGGTAATCCTTTCCAATTATACATTAGTATTTTTCGAATTTCCTTCTTGCATTGTGTGCATTGATTGTCAAGTTTATGCATAGGAAATAGAACCAATTTTGTTGACTAAGGAATACAAAACATGTTGAAAACCATGAGAAGTGAATCTCATGCCTGTCGGATTTTTGGCTCATAGAGTATAATGCTGATCAGTCGTGAATTTCCTTCCATGAATCCATGTTAGCCTAAGTGCCACGAGTTACTATTATCGACTTTGTATTTAAAATTCTCTACAGGCATAAAAATGACCTAAAATAGAGGTTAGGTTGGGTTAAGTGAAGTTCGTTTATGTTAAGTTACAGGATCAGGATATATACGCACATACATTACTAAGCAGCACAATACCCATGCACATACCTAAGATTAAAAAAATGTTTCTCAAAATCTATGATCAAACTGATTGATACTAGAAAATATGAAGGAACCTGTATTTTTTTGAGGCGAACTGTTTAGATTTGTATTCATTCCCTGTCCACTTCAACAAATTTATAACTCCTGAGTTGATAATGATATAAAAAGGAGAATATAAAAAATAAATATGTTCATGAGAGAGTAATAATAATATTGATATAGATGCCTATATCTTCATAAGAGTTTCTAGCATTAATAACACTCAGTCAAGGATTTATATAAAGTTTACCAGTACTGATACTTTTGGTTATAAAGCTCAAAGCTATGCACCATAACTGAGTACAGGTAATCGCAATCTTTTTGAACGCCACATGTAAGTTCTTGAAAGGGTTTATTGGGGCAACGGAAATGATTCCGTTACTATAATAGACTCATTCAAGTTATTCAAGTTTGGTGATATAACTTTCACGGTCACTGGTCCAGTATTTTTTTGAAATGATCGATTCATTTCTCGTAATATGACATACTTTACAATGGAATCATTTTCTGTCAGAGCCAACTAGTAACTGACGAATATTCGAAATTCGTTTTTTATCTCGTGAGAGCGAAAAGAATCGAGTTCAGTCATGTCTTTTTTGACTAGAAAGTATGAACCACAAGGCCTTTTTGAGGCGATCATGGTTATTTGGGCCATGAGATGCATACATGTTGTGAGAATAGTCCGAGAATATTTCATGGTTGGGCCTGGTGAACTTATTTTTCGAATGTGCATTGCGGCGTTTAACATGTTGGTTTATATCAAATAATTGAACCACTTACAGCCTCATAGATTTATGGCGCTGGTTTTGCTTTGGTGGTTATACCAGAAGTTTCGGTATAACGTGTTTAGAGTTGCCACGTCCATCTTCCCATGTTCCATCGAAACATTGCCCCAGAAACGTCTTATGTCAATTTTTGAATTATTTCCATCTGTCAGGAGTTCGTTGTAACGTCAAATAAAATATTCCAAATATTTATAATTCACTATTCGAGAATTCGAGAACTTTCGATAAAACGTGTTTAAAGTTACCACGGCCATCTTCCTATGTTCCATCGAAACATCGCCCCAGAAACGTCTTAATGTCAATTTTTGAATTATTTTCATCTGTCAGGAGTTGGTTGTAACGTTGAATAAAATATTCTAAATATTTATAATACACTATTCGAGAATCAAAGTTCACGAATGAAAAAAATAGCGTAAAGTATTCGTGGATAACCGGTACTCCCAGACCTTTTGAAAAGTCATTCTTCCAAGCTGATTGTTACTGTCTGAGCCCAGACTACGATCACTTTGAGTCGAAATCAATCTGGGTCCGTAAACAATTCCTAAGATAACTGACAAGAGGCAATGAATTGTCTCTAATGTGAGGCATGAGGGAAGTGAAGGAAATGAAACAACTCGATGGCCTTGATAAATGAGAACCGATGGCACCATTTCTTGGACTATATCCCTTTCATGGCTTGCCAAGAAGTCATATCAGAGGTGACATCCGAGTTTGAGAGAAGGAACAAAATTAATCTGGTCAATGAAACGTTTTGAAGAAATTCATAACCTCCTTGCTTCCTTGTCCAAGTCTCCTTTCCTGGTCATTGCCTTTCGAAGTATCACCTAAAAAAATGGTAGAGAAGATTCCCCATATTATCCGACATTGCTTGAAGCCAGATCTAACACTAAATCATGCTTATTTTCAGTTGCGATTCGGTTGACAAATTACTGGTCTTGCATCAAGAAAAAATTATTAGATTGCCAGCTTGCCCAGACACTGACTTGTGTGAAATGGAAAAAGTCAGGGAGTTTTATACAGAAAGTCTGAATAACTGTGATTTTCAAGGTATGTGTAATGCGACAAATACTAATTGAAGTACCTATGTGAAAGCATGCCACGTGGAAGAGCACACGAGTAAGGAATGACGAGTATTCATCTTACCAAAGAAATATTTGTGTATTTTGACGATTTTATTTGGCGATATTTTGTGGAAGTTTTTCAATAACATTGAGTAATTGACCAATAAATTATTTTTTATACTTGAATTTTATTGTTTTTCCATCCAATATTAATATGTCAATATCTTTTGCGTAGAATGCGCCAATATTCCCAGAGAATTCCTATCGATTTAGGAGAATCAATGAAGCAGTCAATAGGGCAGATTTCTTGTCTCTAATGTTGAAAATAATGTTTTTTTTGTTATCTGTGGAAAACACGAAAGGGAAACCTATGATGTTCGAGGAACATCGTGTTAGCCAGCGGTGGAATTTTGGGAGAGTAGGAAGGTGTTGGAATTTTTCTTGAAAGTTTGGAGGTTGTAAGCATCAGGAAAGACTTCATTAGGCAAAGAATTCCATAACTTTGCCGTTCTATTGAGGAATAATGCTTGGTATAGCGATGTTCGACAGGTCTCGAGCCTGACAGTGTAGGAGTGACCAGCTTGAGCTCGTCTGGTTTGTCTACTAGGAATCGCGCGTGGTGGCATAATAGATGATATCACCGTTGAGCACCGACCATGAAAGTACCTATAAAAAAGGCATAGATCGCCGACCTTTCTACGATGATCTAGAGAGGTCAATGATTTGGTGAGTGTTGTATCATCGACTAGGCGAATAGCTCTCTTCTGAATTGAATCTAAGAGCTTTAGCGTATGTTTGGGGGCTGAGCTCCAAACATGTGAACAGTACTCCAGGACAGGTCGAATTTGTGCTTTGTAGATCATAAGCAGCTGCGGGGATGTGAAGTATCTCTTCGCACGGAATAGAAAACCAAGTTTTTGTGAAGAAGTTTTCGCAATGGACCTCACATGGTCGTCCCATGAGAGAGCACTGTTGGTGGTAACACCCAGCATGGATATTGACGACTTCATAGGAACAGTGGTACCCGACATCATCAAATTGGGCATTGTGTGATCAGCCTTCTTGGTGAACATACAAGCTTGAGTTTTAGTTGCATTGAACTGTACTAGATTCTCAGATCCCCATTTCAGAATTCTTGTCAGATCCTCATTTAAAACATCAACCTGTCTTCGCCTTGCACCTCTGGCCTCATTGGATGATATAGGGGCTCTAGAGGAAAAGGCGGAATGAAGTGTACTATCATCCGCAAAGCTATGAACTGGGCTGGAGGTCACATTCAACAAATCATTGATGTGGAGCAAGAACAAAGTTGGTGCCAAGACAGAGCCTTGTGGAACACCAGCATTGATCGTCATTGTATCAGACGAGACCCCGTCTACCACCACGTAGAGTGATCTATCTGCAAGAAAACTCGATAGTAAAAGACACAGTTGGGGCGGCAAACCATATGACAGAAGTTTCGCTAGGAGGCTTTGTTGCCAAACTCGGTCAAATGCTTTGGAGATATCCAAGGCTACAGCCAGAGACTCCCCATGTTTCTCTATTGACATCTGCCACTTATGTGTCACATAGGCAAGCAGATCTCCAGTTGTCCTTCTCGTCCCGTACAATGTGGTAGTGTGGAAAACGCAGAATTGACGGCTTGATATTTCTACTAAATATTCCATCTCGTTTATAAATACGTATGGTCATAATTTCCGTTGACAGAATGGCCCGTTGGCCTGTTGTATATCGTACCCATATGTTAATAACATAGGTTCTCATGTTCTTTTCTAAATAGCTTCACATCCCAGCATTCGCTCTCGTGATTCCTTTCTTCTTCCACACTGTCAATTTTTGTGGCATTGTCGTTATGGTCCAGTTTATTATCATGAGTATCGCATGTGCTGTGCGTACGCGGATGTTAACGAATTTACGAATTCATTGACCTCTCTAGAACATAGTAGAAAGGTGGGAGATCTCTCCCTCTCTTATAGATATGTCCACGGTCGGTCCCCAACGAAAATCTCGTCTATCATGCCACCAAATATTTGCCAGCGTTTCCGAGTAGAAAAACTACACGAGCTCAGACATGCCGAACTCTTTTCAATCTGATCATTTATCAATTAAACAGCAAAGTTATGAAATTATTCGCCAAGTGAAGTCTTTCCTGATGCTTAGGACCTCCAAAATTCCAATACTTTCCTTCTCTCTACACGATGTTTCTTCAACGTTATGAGATTTCTTTTCGTGTCGTTGAGAAAATGAAAAAAAATCAGACAACTGTTTCTTCGTCTCAATCCCAGTCATCAGTCTTTATATTTGAGGAGTAATTTCATGACTATTATCTATACGGCTTCAATTTCAGGACTTTGACAGAGACAGTGACAGAAATACAATCAAACTTCTTTGGTTCATCGTTATTGTTATTATTTGAAACCTAAATTATGGATTGCTAAAATAATCGAACAATAATCAGGACAAGTTTGTTTTTTTTTTGAATAATGCATGACATTACCTATAGAGATTTATGATCGTCATAGAATCATGATGAAATAAGATTGGTGAATGCATTCCACCTGCATTCCTTCAATGCAATTTAGAAAAATAAACCCAAATTGCTTTACACGGTTGATGTAGAAGTCACTAGCTTTCCTGAAGAGGGTACCACTATTTGTCTAAGTTTAGGGTAGCGGAACTGAAAACAGTGAGAACTGATCAGTGCCACCAAACTCAATAAAACAAAATTGAAACAAAGAGACATTCGTGCGTTCAAAAAAATTAAATTGTTCTATATCCGATGAAATGGTTGAAGTGATTGAAATGTTTGACACCATAGACTTTGAAAAATAAAGATAGCTGTAGAATTGTGGCGCTATCTTCAGGAAAACTCGCGGCTTCTACATCAGCTAAAGTAAAGCGGATTGGTTGAAACAAAAGTGCATCAGTGCCTTACCATTCTCATTTCATCATACACAGAATATAAGGCTGATTTTCGTGACAGAATGATAGTAGGGGAGTATGATAATGACTTCGTAAGTGACATCGTAATTTATGCAACGGAAACTGTTTTACTTTCCGTGATCTGTAACAGTAACATATTGAAGAAGTGTTTTCCTACGATCACCCATGAAAACAGCACTTTCAACATTATTTCGATATTTCGAAAGTAGTCTATCTCTATGACAATAGGTAAAGTCGAAAGTTAAACGCACTAGTGGGGAAATATTTAAAAAACGTACGCTTGCAGTGTGTGGGTACTATAGTGATAATTCACCTGGAAATTTTACTGCTGGTATCGTCACATATGGCACTTATATTTATATTGAAATGATTGAAGCCACTACCTTTCTTTCTTCCTTCTTCGAGATGCGTCTGGTTATATTACCATCACCTCCTTCCTGTTCTAATTCTCAGCCCTGTGGATATTATGAACCCACTTCATTATGAATTTCAAATTAAAAAAATACTCAGGAAATGTTAACCATTCATGACAATGACAAGACAAACAACACAGTAGACGTTGACGATGCTTACGACTTTCAGACTTTCTTGAAAAATTTCAATATCTTCTTTTTGTCCCAAAATTCCACCGCTGGCTAACACGATGTTCCCTGACTTTTATAGAATTTCTTATATTGAGCATTTCAGTAAAGCCTCTATCATTCATCAGTTCTTTCAGTTCCTTTTTGAAGTGTAGTAAACTATAATTATTATAATTATTAGTTAGTTTTTTTTTTTATCTGTGGACAACATGAAAGGGAAACCTATAATGTTCGAGGAACATCGTGTTAGCCAGCGGTGGAATCTTGGGAAAGAAGGAAGGTGTTGGAATTTTCCATTTCAGATTGATTTTATATAGTAGATGAAAGAAAGGAAATTCAAGAATATAGCAAAAACACGATATACATGGATCATCAATCGCGAGTTTAATGTGAGCTTCTTTTACTGAAATCCAAATTGTTGTTGTATTAGAATATTATTCACAGCTAGGTATCTCAACATTAAATAAATAAATTTAAAATAAAGTTAACAAATTATCAATATGTGATACGTTTGAATGTGCCGCAATTGAAAGCCATGTGAATAACACTAATTTTTTAATTATAAGTGTTTACCGACCCCCACATATTGAAAATCTGAATCTTTTCTATGGAAAACTCGAGGAATTGCTCGAGATAATAACTGATGAGAAAAAAGTAATACTCATTGCTGGTGATTTCAATATTGAACTGAAGGATACTGTTGAAAATATTACAAGAATGAATCTCTTATTGAATTCCTACTCTTTTGTGTTCACCATCAAGGAATACACAAGAATAACACCAATATCAAAAAAATGTATTGACAACATTTTCACAAACCTGAAAGACGATTACACAACGGTCATTCTGAACTCTTCTATATCAGATCACACTGCACAAAAGATCAGCTTTTCCACAAATAAAACAAACAGTCGAATCTTCAAAAATATTAGAATATTTTCGGAAAATAACAAAAACATTTTCATCAAAAAACTAAATGATCAGAACTGGTCCGATATATACAAATTGGAAAAAATCAAAGTAAATGAACAGTGGGAGAAATTCATCAATCATTTCACAAACATCTTTGAGGAATGTTTCCCTGAAAAACGAACGGAAATAAAGAATCATAGAACGCAGATAGATACTGAAATAGAAGAGTGCAGAAACAAAATAAATGCCTGGTTGGTTATATCAAATAACAGACCAGAACTTAAATATGTATATAACAACATGAAAAAAAGTTATAATGAATTGCTGGCACGTAAAAGAAAAGAAAGGTATGAACGTAAAATCACTAACTCAGATAATAAAATGAAAACCATGTGGAGCATCCACAATGAAATTCTAGGAAAACAAAAAAATACAGATTTAGCCTTGAAAGGTGAACCAATCACTGTTGCAAACAGATATAATGACTTCTTATTAAATATAGTTCCTAAGCTGTTAGAAAAACTGGAAGCAAAGCAATTCAGTTGTAACATTTCGAGTAGCTCACAATCAATGTTCGTAAAACCAGTAACAATAAATGAAATAAAGAATATAGGAAATAGACTAAAAAATAAACATACCTGTGGTGACGACGAGATACCAACTAGTATAGTAAAACTATGCTTAGGATCAATAGCAAGTATACTTTGTTACATAATGAACAACTCTTTCAAATATGGAATTTTCCCAGAACAACTTAAGATTGCGGTAATAACGCCGATCTATAAAAAAGGAGATTGTGAACTTTTCGAAAATTATAGACCAATTAGTATCCTGCCAGCCTTTTCAAAGCTATTTGAAATGGGTATGTGTGATCGCCTCATGGATTACATGAAGCAGCAAAAGTTTTTCAATTCAAGCCAGCACGGATACATAAAAGGCAGGTCCGTGGAAACTGCAATAACACAATTTACTGAAAATATCCTACAGTCACTCGAAAATAATGAAATTATAATGGGTATCTTTCTAGACCTATCTAAGGCATATGACTGCTTGAACCATGACTACCTACTGACAAAACTCGAAAAATATGGCGTAAGAGGAAATGCCTTGGACTGGTTTGAATCCTATCTAGTACATCGGCAACAAAGAGTCAAAATTATGAAAGATGGACAGGCGACTAAGTCTAACTTACTGGATATTAAGATAGGAGTCCCTCAAGGGAGCATAACAGGTCCACTACTTTTCATAATTTTTATGAATGATATGTTAGAAATACTAAATAACTTCAATGCCTCAGCACATCTAACTAATTATGTAGATGATACTAATTTGCTGGTCTCAAGTTCAGACTACCCTAAACTAATAAATAAAAGTCAGGACATTATAGGAAATATCTATGACTGGTTCACAAAAAATAATTTAATACTAAATGCAGAAAAAACCAAAGCCATTTTATTTAGGACTCAACAACAGAGAATTGAAACACCAGAAAACATATTTCTACTCAACAATGAAATCAAAATCCAGAATAACACCAAATTTTTGGGGGTCTATATAGAAGAACATTTAAAATGGAATGTCCACATAATCAACTTAGGAGCAAAATTGAACCAGATTTGCTATAGCATCAGGGTCATAAGCAAATATCTCAACGAAAAATCCTTAAAGATTGTATACTTTGCAAATTTTGAATCCTGTGCTAAATTTGGAATAATTTTCTGAGGATCCCAAAATAATATTAACGACTTATTTTGCATTCAAAAGAGAGTGATTAGAGCTATGTTCAAATTGAAATTTCGTGAAACCTGTAGAGGTGTCTTCAAAACAAACAACATAATGACAATTTATGCATTATACATATATGAATGTGTTCTGCACTTGTTCAAGAATACAGACCTATCGGAGCATAGACCCAATCAAAGATATCCTATACGCAACATAAATTTGAATTTTCCAATACATAAATTAGTACTATCAGAAAAGCATCCATCATATGCCTCAATAAAGTTTTTCAATAAACTGCCAAATGAGATCAAAACTCTGAAAAGCATTTGCAAATTCAAAAAAGAAGTAAAGAAGTTACTTATTAACCTGGAACCTTATTCCCTTGACGAGTATCACCTGTATAGACTTGCACAGCTCTAATCCCACTCACATATCTCATTGTGATATTTTGTTCTGACGCTTATTTTCATTTTCTGTTTGTATACTATGTCTCTGTATATGTATAAAACACTCCATGAAATAAAGACTACTATTATTATTATTATTTGGATTTCGACCAACTTCTCAATATTTTCAATAAGGTCGGTAAATGTGCAATAGGACGATAGTTATAAGGGTCCAATGAATTTCTGCCTTTATAAATAGAATAATCAGAGAAATTTTCAGTTTATAAATAGGAATAATCAGTGAGTAATCAGTGAAGTGAAGTGAAATTCTGGATGAGCACCCTCTCTGAATGCTCTGATTGCTAAAATAATCGAACAATAATCAGGACAAGTTTGTTTTTTTTGAATAATGCATGACATTACCTATAGAGATTTATGATCGTCATAGAATCATGATGAAATAAGATTGGTGAATGCATTCCACCTGCATTCCTTCATGCATTCCTTCTTTTTGAAGTGTAGTAAACTATAATTATGATGATTATTAGTTAGTTTTTTTTTTATCTGTGGACAACATGAAAGGGAAACCTATAATGTTCGAGGAACATCGTGTTAGCCAGCGCTGGAATCTTGGGAAAGAAGGAAGGTGTTGGAATTTTTCTTGAATGTTTGGAGGTTGTAAGCATCAGGAAAGACTTCACTAGGCAAAGAATTCCACAACTTTGCCGTTCTATTGATGAATGATGCTTGGTAAAGCGATGTTCGACAGGTCTCGAGCCTGACAGTGTAGGGGTGACCAGCCTGAGCTCGTTTGGTTTGTCTACTAGGAATCGCACGTGGTGGCATAATAGATGATATTTCCGTTGAGCACCGACCGTGGTAGTATCTATAAAAAAAAAGCAGAGATCGCCGACCTTTCTTAGACGATCTATAGAGGTCAATGATTTGGTGAGTGTTGTATCATCGACTATGCGAATAGCTCTCTTCTGAATTGAATCTAAGAGCTTTAGCGTATGTTTGGGGGCTGAGCTCCAAGCATGTGAACAGTACTCCAGGAAAGGTCGAATTTGTGCTTTGTACAGGGTGTCCTTAAAAGGTCTTTACAAAAAGCTACCACATATTCTTCAGACCAAAACAATTCGATACAAGCAAACTTACCTCAGTAAAAAGTTGCTTAGTTTGGGCGCTAGACGGCTCTGAAGTTGAAATTTTCAAATCGATTTTGCTTCATAACTTTTGAACGGCTCATGAGATTTTTTTCAAATTTGGTACGTTGGCATAGACTCATCGGGCAATGAAACTCATATCATAATCATAATGAATATCATTCCATGGGCGTAGAACTTGATTTTTTCAGTAAATAAACATCTAAAACTCCTACGCCAATGGAAAAAAATTAGTTTCAATATGAAATCTAAATTATTCAACTCATTCACTACAAAAAAGGTACTCTTGACAAAAGTCGATTCCTCTCATGGTTTCGACAAAATTTTAATTTTAGTGATTTAGAGCATAATTAATAATAAAACGATTAACAGATATTTCATAAAAATTGTTCAAAATGTTCACCATTTTCACGTATACAAAGATTTATACGACGCAAAAAGTTGAAATGTACTCTTTGCATAACTTCTTCATCGCCTGTAAGATTATTCGTCGCCTGTTGGATACGTTGCCATAATTGTTCTACAGTATTCACAGGGGTCTTGTAAACCGTAGACTTGAGATAACCCCATACAAAATAATCCATCGGTGTTAAGTCTGGAGAACGTGGTGGCCAATTCACGGGTGCATCATTACCTCTACCTATCCATCTGTCTGGGTACTGTTGGTTTAAAAAATTCCTAACATCCACCGAAAAATGTGGTGGAGCTCCATCGTGCATAAACCACATATCTACCCGATGTTGGAGTGGTAAATCTTCCAACAAATTTGGCAACGTATTTCGTAGATGTTGTAAATACATGTCTCCTGTTAATCTTTGTGGAAGTATGACAGGACCAATTATAAAATTTCCTATTATTCCAGCCCAAACGTTGATTTTGAATTCGTGTTGAAAATGGTTTATTTTAATGGAATGAGGATTTTCAATTGCATAAACGTGTTCATTATGAAAATTAGTTATTCCTCTTCTCGTGAAACAGGCTTCATCAGTGAACAAAATATTCTTTCCAAAGTTCAGATTCATTTCTCTTTGCAAATTAATGAACCTACAAAACATCAGACGACTTTGTGAATCATGGATTAATAAATCTTGAACTGGCGTCTTGTGGTATGGGTATAATAATTGTTCTCTTAGTACTTCATGAACGGCATTCCTAGAAACTTCTAGTTCATTACTTATCCGTCTAGTACTCAATTCTGGATTTTCTTCAATACGGTCTAAAATTTCTACTTCGACTTCGGGAATCCTTACATAACGCTGTCTTCCATAATCACCAGTTCTAGGAGCAAAATGACCGGTCTCCCGAAGACGTCTCTCAACTGCAGCAAAGGTTGGGTGGCTTGGTACGCGACGATTTGGAAACCTTGCCGAATACACCCTCACACTCTCTCGACCATTTCCTTGACAATATCCGAATACCAATAACATATCGGTGTATTCTTCATTGGTGTATTGTACGGCCATGATAAATCAGAAAAGTCCGATATCAACAATCAACGTCAATAAAACTCGATAAATCAACACAGATGAAACTATGGAAACCAAGAATGTGGATATCACTGTTTTCGAGCAGATAATAATAGTCTTCAGAAAAAAAAACCAGTGCTACTTATTTTCAATAGAAATAACCTATGCAAAAAGTACATCTCAACTTTTTGCGTCGTATAAATCTTTGTATACGTGAAAATGGTGAACATTTTGAACAATTTTTATGAAATATCTGTTAATCGTTTTATTATTAATTATGCTCTAAATCACTAAAATTAAAATTTTGTCGAAACCATGAGAGGAATCGACTTTTGTCAAGAGTACCTTTTTTGTAGTGAATGAGTTGAATAATTTAGATTTCATATTGAAACTAATTTTTTTCCATTGGCGTAGGAGTTTTAGATGTTTATTTACTGAAAAAATCAAGTTCTACGCCCATGGAATGATATTCATTATGATTATGATATGAGTTTCATTGCCCGATGAGTCTATGCCAACGTACCAAATTTGAAAAAAATCTCATGAGCCGTTCAAAAGTTATGAAGCAAAATCGATTTGAAAATTTCAACTTCAGAGCCGTCTAGCGCCCAAACTAAGCAACTTTTTACTGAGGTAAGTTTGCTTGTATCGAATTGTTTTGGTCTGAAGAATATGTGGTAGCTTTTTGTAAAGACCTTTTAAGGACACCCTGTAGATCATAAGCAGTTGTTGGGATGTGAAGTATCTCTTTGCACGGAACAGAAAACCAAGTTTTTGTGAAGCAGTTTTCGCATTATAACATATATGGAAGCTTTATATGGAAAGCTACGTTTGTATAAACAGGTCTTGAATTTTGGAATGAATAAATGAATTGTTGTTTCGAGTACTTATATTATTATAATGCTGGAAAGTGATCGGTTTAGTAGCTAAATATCACAAGGCGTCAGACGCAAGCTGTGATATGTCTTTTTAAGGACAATTGGTACCATCCTTCATATGACTGGTTGAACTTTTCTATCGACATTCTATTATTTTGATTATAAATAGTAATGTAAAACTTTTTTTCGTTCTGGTGTCACTCAAAAAGTTTATCGAATTCACCTTATTTGATCTGTGCACGAAATATATCAAGAACCCAATAATTTCGCTTTCTTTCCCTAGAATTTTTTCTTGTTTGCGATATATTGCCGCGAAAACTGACGAATCATCTGAGGATGATGTGGAGTCTGATAGATCTATGAAAAATGTTGATTATGTTGCGCACCAAGTGATGTAATCAGATTTCTATAAGCCTATGAAAATATTACATTACGCAAAATGTTTCACGTCATCAAGTACATAACATTGATTGATATAATTTCTTGAAAAATCAGTACTTGACGGGTGACATAGGACATATGTAGACACGTGTAGGAGCTACATAATGATAGCGCTCCCTTTGAACCTAACGATACCACCTGTTTGACCGGAAGTATCCCCAACTTTTTTCTCAAATATCACCCTGTATATATATATATATATATATATAGCTCAAGAAGTAGAATCAATATGAAAACCCATCATTTGGAAACGCATACAAAACGCAGAAGCCTCTACTACCTCGAAAAATGCAAAAACATGCGAAATTCTGTCAAAAGGGAAATTGGCGCAAAGCCTACAAAAAATTCATTACCAACTCCGAAAATAATCTGAAATCTGGTCCTTTATCAATTCTAAAAACAGTAAAACACAATTTGCCAGGAAACGACGTACAATAATGCAGCAATTTCAACACCAAACGCTATTTTCAACGTCTTTGCCTCTCACTTTAGCAATGTATACTCGCCTCCTACTGTCAATCGGAGAATACCACGTCATACCGTATCCAATTCAAGTTTGTACCAAGACATACCCAAGATTTCAATTCAGTGCCTCTAAGAAACTGAAAAACAAACTGACGTGCGGCCCCGATAACATTCCTGTTCGAATAGTGAAAGAGAATATCGACTGCCTCCTTCGCCTCCTGTATATGATTTACAAATACATATATCATCAGGAATCTGAGGGATACAGTATCAGCTGATATACTGAGAATTCTCTATTATGGACTGGCACAGTCAGCTATGCAATATGGCATAATATTTTTGGGATTTGCAACTCACCTACTACAAGCATTTCGTTATAAAAAAAAATAATCAAAACTTTGAACAAAACTCACCCATTAGAACCTTGTAAACCACTGTTCAGAAAATCTAAAATACTAACGCTACCTTGTCTCTACATTTCAAACCTGATAATTTTCATAAAAAGCAATGAAAATACATTTCTAAAGAATGACGAGATACATGCACATGATACAAGGAATGAAGAATATATTCATCAGCCCTTTTCCAGGTTGCTGATTGGTCAAAATTCCCGAAAATATGTTGGCATAAAATGCTTCAATAAGATGAAGAAGACATGAGCAGTAACAAGTCAGCAATTAGGAAAAGAATATCAACATATTTGAGCGATAAAGCTTTCTATAGTGTAGAAGAGTTTCTGGGCTGCTGAATATATTTTAACATTACAACTATACAAACTACTACCTTATTGTATGTATATTTTTTCAATTTCATATTTATAACACTAAATATTGCTGTTTCAGTATTGTAATTGTACCATTTTATCACTCTATATTCAATACTATTTTTTATATACAGTGTGGTCATTTAAGCGTGCAACATATGGGAATCTCTTTAATGAATTGCACAATCAAAATACAGATAGCGCTGAAAGTTGGTGCATGTTCGGTAATCATTTCAGGTGCACTTAAAATGGTTGCAAGTCAAACAGCATACAGGGTAGGTCAGGTTCTATTGAAAAAATATAAAAATTGCTCGAGAGTCAAGTACCCTTATTTCAGAAAATTCAGCAAAATGTTATGGAGAAAAGTTGTTTACAATTGAAAGTTATGCCTAAATACCAAAACATGGCCTTCTGAGACATTTTTTTAGTTTTTCATAAATTCTTTTAGTCAATAATTTCCCAATTTGTAGTTTTTTTTTATAATCAACCTAAACACTTCCATAAGTTAATCGTAACAAAATCAGTTGAGCATACCTTTGTTCAAATTCAAGCATATTTGTGCAATTAACTTGGATTTTAATTTTTTTAGGGAATCACAAACTTTATGTTTGTTGCAACGATATTCAGCTTAACTTTAAAATTTCGTAAACCATATTTTCAACAAGGTAAAACATCATTAGTTTCATTTAAAGTGAAAAAGCTATACAAATTGATCGACAAACATGATACCCTTTCAAAATATTCGCGGATACTCAAGGAACAAAACAAATGAGGGTTGAAAGGAAAAATTTTTATTAATAAATATTAATAACATTTCCTGGAATATTTCTGCAATGAAATCGTATCGATTTTTCAGGGTCCTGGGCATTATCAAATGTTCGATCCTTGTAAACCTTTTGCCTTGAATATCCACATAAAAAAATATAATGGGGTGAGATCTGGCGAACGAAACAATATAAAACTTTTCGAATAGTTCTCTTCTGAATTGAATCTAACTGCTTTATCGTATGTTCGGGAGCTGAGCTCCAAATATGTGAACATGCAGTACTCCAGGAAAGGTCGAAATTGTGCTTTGTAGATCATAAGCAGTTGCTGGGATGTGAATTATCTCTTCGCACGGAATAGAAAACCAAGTTTTTGTGAAGCTGTTTTCGCAATGGACCTCACATGATCGTCCCATGAGAGAGCGCTGTTGGTGGTGACACCCAGCATGGATATTGACGACCTCATAGGAACAGTGGTACCCGACATCATCAAATTGGGCATTGTGTGATCTGCCTTCTTGGTGAACATACAAGCTTGAGTTCTTGTTGCATTGTACTGTACTAGATTTTCAGGTCTCCATTCCAGAATGCTTGTCAGATCCTCATTCAAAGCATCGACCTGTCTTCATCTTGCACCTCTGGCCTCGTTAGATGATATAGAGGCTCTAGATGAAAAGGCGGAATGAAGTGTACTATCATCCGCAAAGCTATGAACTGGGCTGGAGGTCACATCCAACAAATCATTGATGTGGAGCAAGAACAAAGTTGGTGCCAAGACAGAGCCTTCTGGAACACCAGCATTGATCGGCATTGTATCAGACGAAACCCCGTCTACCACCACGTAGACTGATCTATCTGCAAGAAAACTCGATAGTAAAAGACACAGTTGGGGCGGCAAACCATATGACGGAAGTTTCGCTAAGAGGCCGCTAAGATATATATATATATATATCTAATTTGTCTTGGAATTATCAATAACTTCAGTTAGCCAATGTTATTTCAATTTTTTCCGAGTATCCTGATTGATCCTTGCTGGTTGCCAATATCATCTTTGAGTATAAAAAAAACCTAAAATAACTCATGAGATTGAGAAAATTAGGATAGGACCAAATACTAATACATAACATGATCATTCCATTCAGAAACAAAAAATTGTAATTGTTTCGCCACTATAATAATTGATATGTCAATTACTCTATTATTATACTTAGTAGGCGGTGTACACAAAATGTTTTTTCTTTGACAGTTGGAGGATATTCAAGTTCATTCACTCATCAATGAACTACTATCAACTAATTGACTTATCTTTGGATTTCAAAGCCTACCAAGCATCCAACTATCATCGGATTCGGGTCACAGCCAAATTCGATCCATCAGCCAATAAAGGAACGAATACCTATATGTTACATGATACATGATACATGATAGCACGGACAATTTCAAGTCAATGACGGTCAGATACCGTCAAACAGACGGTTGTATTTTCTTCTCATTAGGTTCTATCTATTGATAATGTATGTACAGGCTGTTCCATTTTCGATGTCCTTACGGGATATCTCGCTTATTTTTGAAGATACAGAATTGCGGTTTTCGCGAACGTTGGCTACTTTCTTGTGAAACTCACGAAACCGTGAACAAAATTTCCATAGCCCGCTTCGTTCCTGAGATACAGGGCGAAATTGAAAATATTGCATTTTGGGACCCCCCCTGTATCTCAGTTATCTCTCAACTTAGAGGAAAAGTAAGAACTGTTTCTTCCACAATTTTTCACGTAGAATCCAGTGGCGTAGTCAGATTTTTTAATGAGCTGTCGTTATTCAGATATAACCCAAAGTTATGTTTTTTTAAATAGAACACTCTGTATATTTTCAATATTTGAAACAAGAAAGCTTTGCGCTTTTCAAAAATATATAACACTTGTATGATATTTTGAGCATTAGTCCTGTATTTGGGCAATTTCCAGTTTTTTATGTAGGTTTCTTAATAATAGGCCTTGTAAAAATGTGGCAACATTATCCACTTCACAAATTTTCATATTTCCCTTATTGCTGACACAGTGTTTCGTCACACACTTACCACATTTACCAATATTCAGTACTATTAATTGACTATGAAAGCTGTGGACCTAATTAGTAGGTAGCTATGAAAAAAAAACACAAATGCAGATTGTTTACAATTCTTGTCACCTACCTGTCAAAGTTTACAAATTTTTCATACAAGGGCGAATAATAATCCAGGATATCAAAACTACGAGAAATTAGATATGGTTGGGATATATTACCAAGTTGGCTTCAATGCAAATCAAGCAAAGCACCTATATTTTGAAAGGTATTTATTATCTCCCAATTGCCAATCCCAATCAGTTAGTTACAATATGATAAAAAATTCAGGTATCCCGATAGGAGACAACCAAGTAGGAAAATATTTGGCAGACTGAAAGAAAATTTGGAAAATTTTGGATCTTTTGAGAAGCCTAGACCAAAAAGTTATAGGAAAGAAAATGCCGAAAACGATGAAATTAGTGTCCTTGCAAAGGTAGACGAAAGCAATAATTATACTTCTTGCAGAGAAATTGAAGAATCATTTGGCATTCCAAAGCCAAGGGTTTCCAAGATATTGAAAAAGAACAAATATACCCCCTACATACCACAAACTATTCATTATTTGAACCTGGGTGATGCTGTGAAGCGCATTGAGTTTTGTAGATGGTATATCCAAAAGACGGAAGAAAATATAAATTTTGTGCGTTCAGTGGTATGGTCCGATGAAAGCCATATAAGTAGCGCTGGAATATTTGATCGAAATTATCATCGTCATTGGTCAAATGAAAATCATCACGTTACGGTGGTTCGCCAACAGCAAGGCAGATTCGGCTTCAATGTATCTTGTTTCGTTTATGGAGGAAGACTAGCCTATCGAATTTTTGACGGTAACTTGAATCACCAAAGATATTTGGAAATTTTAGATGATTGTCTTTCTGAACTACTTGACGAAATTCCGTTGGCTCAATTCAGACACAGTTCCTTTCAACAAGATGGCGCACCTTGTCATAACGCAGGTGCCATCAGGGTTTATCTTGATGAAAGATTTCAAAACCAGTGGATTGGTAATAACGGTCCCATTCACTGGCCGCCAAGGTCCCCTGACTTATCGATATTAGATTTCTTCTTATGGGGCTATAAAAAGAAATAGTTATTTATGGTACTAGTGTGTTATGTTGAAAATAAGTCACGTGAGAAAGATTTATACCACGAGGCCGTCAGGCCGAGTGCTATAAATTCTCAAGTGAACATAACACATGAGTGGCATACAATGTTTTATCCAACAAGTGGAAGAAATCATTTTTTATGAGAAAATAATTAATAAGTTTTGTGATCAAATCAAAGCTACTTGCGTCTCAATACCCTGTATATGAATGACTTGACAGTGAGTTTTTTACATTTTGGTCAAGGTAGGTTGTTTGTTTAGTTGCCACGGGCATAACACATTGTTGCAAATGTTTGAATAAATCTTAACACTTGTCAGTTTTCCCTGCAGTGAAAGAAACCTTTTTTGAAGAAAAAAACGTATAGAAAATGGAGGAAATCGATGAAAATTACGTTTCTGAGGATATCCTTACGGAAGCGGAAGAAGAGCAGCGATGCAGATTTTGCCAGAAAAGTCCCGAGATGCTTACGACAAGGAGTTCGAAATGTTTGAGTCTTGGATGAATTCACGGAAAATAAAAGGTATCGACGAAAATGTTCTATTGGCTTCTTTTTACATTTGCAAAAAAAAATAGCCCCATCGTCGCTGTGGACCAAATACTCGATGCTTCGCTCGACTATTCACCTTTAAAAAAAAATCGACATTTCGAAATATGGCAAACTAACGAGCTTTTTGAAAAGCAAATCACAGGGATACAAACCAAAGAAGTCTAAGACATTAGAACGACCCGAAATAGAGAAGTTTTTGAACGAAGCTCCCGATGACGAGTACTTGTTGATGAAAGTGGCTTTGATAATGGGGATTAGCGGTTTTTTTTTTATCTGTGGGCAACACGAAAGGGAAACCTATGATGTTCGAGGAACATCGTGTTAACCAGCGGTGGAATTTTGGGAAAGAAGGAAGGTGTTGGAATTTTTCTTGAATGTTTGGAGGTTGTAAGCATCAGGAAAGACTTCACTAGGCAAAGAATTCCACAACTTTGCCGTTCTATTGATGAATGATGCTTGGTATAGCGATGTTCGACAGGTCTCGAACCTGACAGTGTAGGGGTGACTAGCTTGAGCTCGTCTGGTTTGTCTACTAGGAATCGCGCGTGGTGGCATAATAGATGATATTTCCGTTGAGCACCGACCGTGAAAGTACCTATAAAAAAGGCAAAGATCGCCGACCTTTCTACGATGATCTAGAGAGGTCAATGATTTGGTGAGTGTTGTGTCATCGACTAGGCGAATAGCTCTCTTCTGAATTGAATATAAGAGCTTAAGCGTATGTTTGGGGGCTGAGCTCCAAACATGTGAACAGTACTCCAGGACAGGTCGAATTTGTGCTTTGTAGATCATAAGCAGTTGCTGGGATGTGAAGTATCTCTTCGCACGGAAAAGAAAACCGAGTTTTTGTGAAGCAGTTTTCGCAATGGACCTCACATGATCGTCCCATGAGAGATCACTGTTGGTGATGCATGGATATTGACGACCTCATAGGAACAGTGGTACCCGACATCATCAAATTGGGCATTGTGTGATCAGCCTTCTTGGTGAACATACAAGCTTGAGTTTTAATTGCATTGAACTGTACTAGATTCTCAGATCCCCATTTCAGAATTCTTGTCAGATCCTCATTTAAAGCATCAACCTGTCTTCGCCTTGCACCTCTGGCCTCATTGGATGATATAGGGGCTCTAGAGGAAAAGGCGGAATGAAGTGTACTATCATCCGCAAAGCTATGAACTGGGCTGGAGATCACATTCAACAAATCATTGATGTGGAGCAAAAACAAAGTTGGTGCCAAGACAGAGCCTTGTGGAACACCAGCATTGATCGTCATTGTATCAGACGAGACCCCGTCTACCACCACGTAGAGTGATCTATCTGCAAGAAAACTCGATAGTAAAAGACACAGTTGGGGCGGCAAACCATATGACGGAAGTTTCGCTAGGAGGCCTTGGTGCCAAACTCGGTCGAATGCTTTGGAGATATCCAAGGCTACAGCCAGAGACTCCCCATGTTTCTCTATTGACACCTGCCACTTATGTGTCACATAGGCAAGCAGATCTCCAGTTGACCTCTGGTGACGAAAGCCATATTGCCGGTCGTTCACGAATCTTCAGAGATCACAGATAGTAGTGCAATCGGTCTATAGTTGTTAGGGAGGGTTTTCTTGCCCTTCTTTGGAATCGGTTGGACCCTAGCTTTCTTCCAGTTAGAAGGAAATACGCCGAGTTTGTACGAAAGGGTGAACAACCTGCAAAGAACTGGTGTTAGTTCTGGGGCACATTTCTTGAAAACAATAGGCGGTATTTCGTCAGGCCCCATAGCCTTCTTGACGTTGAGGCTAAGCAGAATGTGCGGTGCTTGTAGATGCGATGAATTAGTCAATTTGGAAATAGAAAATATTCAAGACAAAGGGAAATATTTTCACATAGTTTTGCCACACACTAAAACCAAGAAATCGAGAAGTTTCACCATACTTGAAGAAGGATTTCCAGTCAACCCGATCAATTTGTGTAAAAAAAAAATAAATGTCTTTGAGACCAAAGAATACTAGTTCTAGCCGCTTTTTTGTTTTTTACAAGAATGGGAGGTGTACCAGCCAGTGTGTGGGAATAAATACGTTGTCGAAAATACCTTCAAGAATTGCAATGTTTTTGAAATTGGAGAAACCAGCGCTCTACACCGGTCACTGCCTGAGAAGGTCTTCGGCGACTCTTTTGGCCAATGCAGGGGCTAACATGACTACTTTGAAGCGTCATGGAGGATGGAAGTCCTCGACGGTATCGATCGCTTAATCGTATGCTTACAAAAAAACATTTTCACAGTTCATCTTATGTGAGCTATAGACTGTTGAACACTGTTGAAGCTTCTCTGCCCAAATGCAATCTAATTTATAGTGCCGAAGCGTACAGCCAATTTGATAACAGCATTCTATTCATTATAACGGAAAACCACTCGTATGTGAATCGTTGAACAGTTAAAAATTCCAGATGTTAGTTTATCTCTATGAATGATCGAACTGCATAATGACAATCTGAAAACATCGAATATTTGTACAAAAGGCTTCGAAGATGTCATTATGTTCTGGAGAGTTTTATAAATATTATGCATTATACCGGAAAATGGCATTACAGCCGTAGTGTTTTGGAAATACAAAACACTATCAGTGACTTCTATATTCTCATCTACATCGTTACTATGACATACACTAACGCCATCAGGTCTATGTATACTTCTTTTTCTATTCTTTATAGATATCATACAGAATGAAAATTATTATTACAAAAATTTCGTTCCCTTCCATCCTTTCCCTAGTTTAAACACCTTCCCCTAATTTTGAAATAATAATGAAGAAATAAATTCGCAATATTCAAACATCATTTTCACTGTTCTCAAACTTAACAGATAACAGAGGTTTCATTAGTATATCAGCAATCTGTATAAGTAGGCAATAAGCTACTTTGATGAATTTTCAAGTGATCACATGTATGAAGTGGAACCTCACATCTATGTGTTCACTTCTCTGGTTGACTATCCCATTCTCCATTAGTTATACAGGGTGAGTAGTACGTATTTGGGGACCCAAAATAATCATGAGAGTTCCTATAAACTAGGTCCTATTTCCGGCCGATACCGAAATAAAAAGGGAAACAGGTGGGAAATAATTTCTCGTTTCAAACAAAGCTAATAAAAAAATAAAGTTACCTTTCTTCTGCCATCTGCCGTACCACTTCGTGTAAAATTCATAGTATTATTTTATCTATCATCTGTGACCATGACCACTGACGTCATGCTGGCGAAAGACTAATCGCACCTGGTTCACGACACGATAAACCAAATTCAAATCTCCCTACTCTGACTTACAACCACCACGATTGAAAACAGTTGAATCTTCTTACTATAACTCGTATATGAGAGTTCAGGAATGTTTTCTTTCGTGATTACGTTTGGAATAGAATTCGATGTGAATTAGCAGTACAGTCACTGACTGCCGATACGTGATGTAGATAGATAGAAGTCCTCGCAAGGTCAATATTCCCATCATGGGCGTGCATTGCCTAATAATTATAAAGTGTATAATTTCACTTGTTTTCCACTATCCAGCACGATCAGCAGCTGTACCGATATGGGAGCGTCTGGTTCCAATGAACCAACCAATTTTACAATAACTTCAAATTCGAATAAACCGTTAGCTTTTTCCTTTAATTTCAATATCAATGTGAATTCTGCTTGAAATGGTAATAAATGAATAGAATTCTACTTTAAATATGAACGTGAGTTATAATCCATAACTCACTAGTGAGTTATGGATTATAACACACTAGTGTGTTATTTGATAGTTTACTTATCTAAAATGACATTAATAATGACAGTCATAACTGTCATGTGTTGGATAAAAAAATATATCACACGCGGCATGAAAATTGAGATTCACTGCTCGAGAGAAGCTTTCCAATATTTACGTATGAGACCTATATTTTTACTCCGGTCGATTGACGCTATCCTCAGAACATGTCGGCTTTGTCTTCGACAGAATGGGCAGCAATTTGAAAAATATTTGTAAGACATTTTCCTCAGGAGAAAAATTAATAGAATTGTTTTGTAGTAGTGTTTGAATTTATTCTTTCATCAAATTGTTTTATGTTTAATTGTTTCATTGTTTTATCAAATTGTTTTTATCAAATTGTTAATTGAATAATCATTTTAAAATGAATACTTCTCATTCTACCCTATATAAATGAGTGGTATTTAATTATTGCGCCAGAATATCTATTCTAAAAGTAGAAGTTATTTGTCTTGACTTGCCATAAAAAATTGAAAATTACCCAAATACAGGACTAATACTCAAAATATCATATAAGTGTTATATATTTTTGAAAAGCGCAAAGCTTTTGGTCATATCTAAATAACGACAGCTCATTAAAAAAATCTGACTACGCCACTGGATTCTACGTGAAAAATTGTGAGAGAAACAGTTCTTACTTTCCCTCTAAGTTGAAAGATAGCTGAGATACAGGGGGTGTCCCAAAATACAATATTTTCAATTTCGCCCTGTATCTCAGGAACGAAGCGGGCTATGTTCACGGTTTCGTGAGTTTCACAAAAATTAGCCAACGTTCGCGAAAACCGCAAATCTGTATCTTCAAAAATAAGCGAGATATCCCGACATCGAAAATGGAACAGCCTGTACATCCTGTGAAATTTATGTCTCTTCGAATAAAAAACTACGGATTGCTACATGTCTCCTGTGTCACCCGGTATACAAAATCTCAATGGGCCCCAACATTTTAGATTCAAATGTGCATAGAACTCCTTCATAGCGCCGTGAAATTCATTATTTGAACATGTTAAATGTTAATACGAAATTTGATTTGAGGTTTTATTGATGATATTGCAGGAAATTACATAGTGCTATAGTAATATACTCAGTGCTCCTACAGAGAAAATCCTTTTTTTTCCTTCATTCAATATTTATTCAACTTCATATCAAAGAGCGATCCATAGTACATATATACTCGGAGCTATACCAAGTCGTAATAAATAGCAACTCACATTGTTATGTATCGACTGCCTGCGAAAGAATCAGTCCGTACTCTTTTCTTTTGTGTTGAAAGTTTTTTCTCAGACTTTATACTTTGTTCCTCAATTTCAGGCATTTCTTTTTCAATTTATCTGGTTTCAAACTAACATAAACACATTGCATCGGAGCAGTCTGATTCGAATAACAAAGTCTGAATCCACCGAAGGAAAATCGAGAATAATGCAAATACAACACACCCGAACCAGAGAAAACACCAACATCAAACCGCCTACTTCCCCGGCTCGGCCACCTTCCGCAGCACGCAGACGCCGTCCAAGGTGGGCGTGACCGGCTCGAACCGGTCCGTGGTGAGTTCGGCGCGCTCGGCGCTCGCGAGCAGCACGGGCGTCGTGTGCGTGCGCACGCCCGCGATCGTCTTGGGCGTGCCCGCCTTGCCGACGACGTCGACGGCCTGGCCGACGCGCACGCTCACCGGCAGCGGGTCGAGGTTCTCGTCGAGCGTGAGCAGCCAGCGCGGCTGCAGGGCGGCCGCCAGCAGGTACAGCAGGTAGTGCGACTGGCCGAGGATCAGCGTCCACGGCTCCAGCAGACAGACCAGCGGCGCCAGCAAGCCTGCCACAGATAAAATGCAAGGAGGCAGTAATTAGAGAGCCGATTCGACCTTCATGCGCGTCCGTCAAATTTTATCATGTATGTCCTCCCTTTGTCAAAAAGGAGGAAACATTTAATTGAAAAAATTGAATTTGCTTCGTTTAACAACCTTCAGGAAGTTCGTTTTCAGAAGGAAATCAATTGCTACCTTCTTTGAACATATTAAAAAATGTGAATTCATCTGTTTGGAGGATGTTCTCCTTCTTTTCGACGCATGCTCAGAAAGGCACAATCGGCTATCTAATGACTGGCTCCTCAAAATACACCTTCGAACGGATAAAACCATTGCCGACAAAAGAACGAGGTCTGACCCGTCTGACGTCATGTCGCGTGACGTCACCTAACGTATAGGATTGATGTGTACGCTGTACACATTAGGCACTGCGAAACGACGTTCACTGTTTTGTAAAATGCAATGCAACTCTATAATTTCTAACAATAAGAACAACAGCAACTCTATAATAAGGATCAATGATTCGTCTCGAAAATGAGCCAAAGCAACTTCTTACTTCTTCTTATACATATAAATTGGAATCAGAATAATTTACAGAACATTTATCATTCAACACAAATTTAATAAAATAATAAATAATAAAATAATAACTTCAAAGAGAAAAACATAGACAGTATTAAATACTGCACCTATAAGTTATTTGATTAATGTAAGTTATTTAATTGATTAAATTTTATCACCAATATCTCCCTTACAGTAAATAATATGAAGAATCAAACAGACACGTCAAATTAATTAAGCTGAGGAAAACTGACAAAAACCGATAATAAAATGATCTAAACCTATCTGTCTCCATATAATAGAGAAATGAGCACTGGTGTATAACTCAACCTAGCAAGGAACTGTAAAAATATGATTTTTTTCATCTCGATGCAACTTATTCTGAAATTGGAGAGAAAAAATTCACGCACGATGCAATTTCGAAGTTCAGTAAAATACCTGGAGATGTCCAATAACATTATTCTAGTAACATATTCTCATGCAAAGGAATAATTATTTATGACAATTCACCATATCGCATTCAAGCTTCATATCTTTCAATATTTTTTCGTCTATTGGTTCCTTCCATTTTGAAACATTCGTAATTCAATTATTTCCCGAATCATTTGTAAATTCATGAATATTCTTATACCAGTCTTTTCTGTCGGATTATTGATGATATTTCCCATTTGAAATTTATTGTATGGTAATTGAAGGATCAATAACGTTGACAAATGGAAAAAAAACTCATTGAAATATTTCTTACGGCTGTTTAAAATTGCTCATTCGACATTTCTAAGCGATTAATTCCGATCTGCATGTAAGTGACGTCAGCGTAACAGTCTGCCAACCTCGTTCTTTCAACGGCAACGGTGAAACCCTCAGAGCCCAAAGAAATCGAGCGGAATCCACCGACCTGCCACCGTGAGCGGGTCCACCAGCATGCGGTCCGTGTGCAGCGCGCCGAACGACAGCGTGCCCTTGCCCATGTGGACCAGCCCCTGCGCGAACCGCACCATGAACAGCTGCGCCGGGCTGCGAGCGTGGTAGACGGCCAGCTGGCGCAGCCCGGCCGCCAGGCGGGCGTTGTTCGTGCCGGCGCCGACCACGCCCAGGCCGAAGACCGCGTTGACGGCCACCTCCTCGTCGGCGTCGTGCGAGTACTTGGTGAGCACGTCGACGACGCTGGGCCGCGGATCGGAGGCCGAGGCCAGCGCCATCGCGAGCGGCACGGCCTTGCGCACGGACGGGTCGCCGTAGCGGACGATGTCGCCGAAGATGCGGTGGACCATTTCGACGCCTGATCGACATCAAAACGCATTTCAATCACCAATGATCGAATCGAAAGATGAACTTTGTTTCCGGAATAAAATCTCAGACATCAAGGTAAATAGATCAATAAATAAACGAATAATATATGGAATTACGAAGGCGTAGAGACTTTTTTCTTTCAAATTCCGAGTTGTGAGTTGGAATTCCGAGTTATAAGTCTCTATATATATTTTGTTTTCTTCCGATTATCGTTCGATCACATTTGTAACTCTGAATTCTAAATTGTAACTCTTTTTTCACCATTGAGATATCGAGGTTTTTTTACCTCTCACTAATGGGATCTCTACTATACGAGATGTCGTAGTCTATCGCCGTGGTAGCGGGTGCTGAGGCACTCGGTTCTTAGGTTCGATTTCTGACGTAGACGTGGATAGGTGTGTAAGTATGTATACGTATCCCCCTAACCCCGCTCAACTTTCTACTTCTGGGGCAAGGATATGCAATTTAAAAAAAAAATAAATTAGAAACAGAAGGTAGGTCACAATTATTATTCCAGTTCTTCTTATTTCAATTATAACTCCATTTGATGAACATATGATGAGCATAATTTTGAACCACAATAATCCAATGAATGTCATCAAAATGTTGGATTATATACAGGTTGGAATTTTTTCCAGATACAGTACTCAACTTTGGTTTTTCTTATGGCAGCTATATTGGAATTTAATGCCATTGAAACAAGGGAGAGAAATAGTTGGTTTCATGTATCACTCACCATATTAATCATACGATATATAACAGAAAATTTGGAAAATTCAATTTATTTCAATCTCGAGTAGCAGGAATGCGACAAAACAAAGAATCCTCGACATCTTTTTCGACGAATTTACTTACGTTATGGTAAGTGACAGATAATTTTTCAACTATTTTTCCGCTTTTTTCAGTGGCATTTAACTAATATGGACGCCATAGGACTAAAAACTAGAGCTGGATACTGTGTAAGAAAATGAATTCATGATATTCTCTGTGTATAGTTTGGGTTGTGTACAAAAATTATCCTCATCATCTGTTCGTCATATTTTTAGAGCAGTTTTTTTTTATCAAACTCTGTAATATATTGATGTTCAGCGTCAAAACCAGAAACTTTTCTCTGTTTTAACCAACCCTGTATCTGTAGTTTAAGAGATCCCAATGGTAAGAAAGGTAAAAAAACTGATTTCTTCTGCCAAAACTCTAGCGTACAGACAACTTCATAGCAGCATTTCACTCGTTATAGCTGAAAAATTCCACAGATTAGATGGCGACATAGTTAGTTGTTCAATGGCGACACAAAAATAACAATTGAATCATTATTATTATTGCACAATCAATGTTATAAAAACGTTGATTCCGAAGTAGTAATTTAGGTTACTTCACAATTAATGATAAGCCATTGATTAAAAATCTGCAAAAATATCGCCATCTCCGGGAAAGTTTTGGCGGAAAATGCCGTTAGTATTTTTGGCGAAATAAAATACCATCAGTGACTGCACCAGTCTTCTGTACATCGTTATCACCTGGTAAATATACGTTTCATTTCAATATCAGAGCTATTCATTTGTATACATATACAGGGTGAGTCAAAAATGTGTTACGAGCTTTCTGGGGGTGATAGAACATTGAAAAATAAGTATAGTATGATCAATAAACTTATGGCCCAAAATGCATATTAAGAGAGATATCTCCTTCCGAAGTTGATAAAATTGAAATAATTTCTCCGCATAACTTGTCGTTATACCGATGAATCTCGCGATGAATAAAATCAATCTGCTGATATCAGGTAACTACAAAAACTCAAATATCTCACGAACGGCTCAATTTTTTGTATTTGAATAAGAGTACCTTTTTCATGTAATTTTCTTCGCTCTATCAAATGCTCCTGTTTTTTCACCGAAAATAATACAGGGAAAAAAGTTTTCTACAAAAAATCATGACTCACCCTCTGAAAACACCCTTTATAACAATATCAGAAATGTGGAAGTGTGACGAAAAAATGTATTTTGACAACATACATTCATGCACAAAATTTCAATCAGGTGGCTTTCATCGTTCAGAAGTTATGCGGAGAAATTATTTTAATTCTATCAACTTTGGAAGGATATATCTCCCTTAATATGCGTTTTGGGCCATGATAGAACATTGAAAAATAAGTGTAGTTTGATGATTAAACTCATGGCCCAAAATGCATATTAAGGGAGATATATCCTTCCAAAGTTGATAGAAATAAAATAATTTCTCCGCATAACTTCTGAACGATGAAAGCCACCTGATTGAAATTTTGTGCATGAATGTATGTTGTCAAAATACATTTTTTCGGCACACTTCCATATCTCTGCAATTGTTATAAAGGGTGTTTTCAGAGGGTGAGTCATGATTTTTTGTAGAAAACTTTTTTCCCTGTATTATTTTCGGTGAAAAAACAGGAGCATTTGATAGAGCGAAGAAAATTACATGAAAAAGGTACTCTTATTCAAATACAAAAAATTGAGCCGTTCGTGAGATATTTGAGTTTTTGTAGTTACCTGATATCAGCAGATTGATTTTATTCATCGCGAGATTCATCGGTAACAATATTTTAGCAGGCCATAACGAATAATTTTGTTCTCAATTTTGACGTTCATGTCATCAACATTCGAGTCAACATTGTTGTAGTCGATTTGTTCGTGTGGTTTTTCTGTGTCATTTATCACTGCGATTATCAACTGAGATTTTAAGAAATATGGCAGGTTATTTGTTCTCTGAACAAACTGATATGCTTCTAATGCTTGGCGAGTGCTTCGGAAATGCAAATGCTGCTGTGAGACGATATGCAGAGATGTTTCCCGCTCGACGCGTTCCAAATTCGATAACAATTTGGAGGATTGTACAAAGACTGCGTGAAACAGGATGTTTGAAAACCAATAATAGAAATGGTGGCCGACCCAGAAGTGCGAGAACTGTAGAAGTTGAAGAAGAAGTATTGAATACTGTAGAACAGGATCCGGAAATAAGTACAAGGAAATTAGCAAGACGAATAGACACAACACAAGCGAATGTAACCAGGATTCTCAGAGAGCAACAGCTACACCCTTATCATTATTTGCAGGAACAAGAACTGTTACCACGAGACAATGAAATAA
Organism: Gastrophysa polygoni; assembly: GCA_963576655.1. NCBI lineage: Eukaryota > Metazoa > Arthropoda > Insecta > Coleoptera > Chrysomelidae > Gastrophysa > Gastrophysa polygoni. Next base: position 35,785,566 of record OY755083.1, read on the forward strand.
GATTGAGATTTTGCGAAGAGTTGCTGGAACGAACTCGAAGATGTCCTGAGTTTTTAAACAAAATATTGTTCACAGACGAAGCAACTTTTACAAGAAACGGTGTTTTCAATTCGCGCAACACTCATTTCTGGGCTGACGAAAATCCACACGTTGTTAAAGTAACGCATTTTCATTATAATTTCAAAGTGAACGTCTGGGCTGCGACTTTAGGAGACAAATTCGTTGGAAACTACATGTTGCCAGGGTCTCTGAATGGTGCAATGTACCTCAACTTCTTAGAAAATGAAATAGATACGATATTAGAAGACATTCCTCTCAACATACGTAGGGAAATCTGCTTTATGCATGATGGAGCACCACCTCATTATGTAAGAGTTGTACGTGAATGGCTTAATGATAATTTTCCTGATATGTGGATTGGACGAGGCATAGACGCTCCTATTTCCTGGCCCGCTCGTTCGCCTGACCTCAATCCACTAGATTTTTCGATCTGGGGTTACATGAAATCTAGGGTTTATTCAAGCGAAATTCGGAATGTTGAGGAGCTGAGGCAAAAAATTGTGAACGAATTTACGTTGTTGAAAAATGAACACCAAACTATGAACGGTTTGATGAATAATTTACGTAAACGCCTCAGATTATGTATAACCGAAAACGGTGGACATTTCGAACAGCTACTTTAATTTGTTTTTTTCCTTTTTCTTCCATTCAAAATTATGTATTAATCAAAAGTACCAAAAACATCATCAAACTTTTATTTTTATTAAACCTCGTTGGGACAGACTTATGCTATGTACTTATTGCTCAGTAACGTGGCACAGGGAGGTGATATTATCGACAAAATTAAAAACAAAATTGTTCATGGCCTGCTGAAATATCGTTATACCGATGAATCTCGCGATGAATAAAATCACTGATATCATGTAACTACAAAAACTCAAATATCTCACGAACGGCTCAATTTTTTGTATTTGAATAAGAGTACCTTTTTCATGTAATTTTCTTCGCTTCATCGAATGCTCCTGTTTTTTCACCGAAAATAATAGAGGGAAAAAAGTTTTCTACAAAAAATCATGACTCACCCTCTGAAAACACCCTTTATAACAATATCAGAAATGTGGAAGTGTGACGAAAAAATGTATTTTGACAACATACATTCATGCACAAAATTTCAATCGGGTGGCTTCCATCGTTCAGAAGTTATGCGGAGAAATTATTTAAATTTTATCAACTTTGGAAGGATACATCTCCCTTAATATTCATTCTGGGCCATCAAACTACACTTATTTTTCAATGTTCTATCACCCCCAGAAAGCTCGGTACACATTTTTGACTCACCCTGTATATTATACATAGTACCTTACATATATGAATATAAATGATACTTCATGAAATACATTTGACATATTTGGAAATAGAAATGATCATTTTGAAAATTGAACTGTTAGGTTATGAAATTAATTTGATCAATTATACATACAAAATACAAATGATATACTTGGGAATTCAACTGAAAATTTGGAAATTGAAATGATGCTTCATGAAATCCAAATGACTATTGGAAATACTACTGGCTCTTTTTGACCTACGATTGGAAAAGGTGTAGATGTTGCTAAAAATGAAATATACCAACTTTTTGTTGCAAAACTAAGTGAATGAAGTCGTAATATCGTTAATCAAAAATGCAAAAATATATAAGGTGTTCCATTTGAAATTCCCAATTTGGGGATATTTCCGGTGAAACCGGAAATATGAGGAGAGTATGAAATGTTCAGAAAATTTCTGAATGAAATTTCTTGTGAATAAAACTGAATATGAATAATAATAAACCAACGGACATGATACAATCGAACTTTGCAATGAAATAAAAATAGCGATGACTTTCAGGACAGAATCGTCAAAAATTTGCAAGGCTCAAAGAAAATTTGAGATATTACAGGGCATTCAAGAAACCTACATTAGGAAACGTCAATTTGATAAAAATGTTGAATTTCAAGTTCTTCTTAGTGTAGAAGAAAACCCAAAGAATTCTACCCGAGAAATTGCTAATCACATTCGCGTTTCGCAATATTCATGCAAGCAATATTCATGTTTCATTTTCTTCAGAAAAGTAAATATCATGAGCTGTTGGCACAAATGTGATACTGACAGTTCAGTGGAATCAGACAATTAATATTTAATATTCAACTGAATGATCCATTTCTCGTTTGCGGAGCATTAATTTTGCACAAAAGTCAATTTGTTATATCATCACTGAATTCAATAGGAATAATTAGAAAAAAAGTATGAGCTATCATTGAAAAAAATTACAGTCGCTGTTGTTAGAGTTGAAGTTGAGAAAATTTAGTGTCAACTTGTAGTACTTCAGGAGGAGAGTGAGTTTATTTTGCTCTTTTGTTTTTTTTAAATGGGAAAATAAATAGCGGCGCTATGGCAGGGGGCGTTTTTTTATCATGTAGCCAGTAAACTTGCCTATATCTTCTCCCATCGAAACCACAGCAACGCCCAATGTAGCCATCGCTTGTCCCATCGAATAATCCCATTCGGTTTTCTTTGGCGCCTTGATCGGTATCACGCCGTCTTTCTCTGGGATATCTGACTGCTCCTTACCGTCTTTCTTTTCCTTTTTCTCTCGTTTTTCTTTCTTGTCCTTCTTCTCCTTCTTAGGTAACTCTATCTGAGGAGATACAAAAATTCAACATTAGGGAAAATAATTATTGCTGTAAAAGATGCACATGAAATTTACTCTTGTCGCTTTTTTTATATAATGTGACATCTAGAGAAGCTGTTTGGAAAAATGTATCATATAAACATAATTGTATCATATAAAATAAATCATATGGAGAATATTAGCATAGATATATTTTATAAAAATCATAATTTCAAGTTTTGTATCCTGCTTATATTTGGACTTTCAGGTTTTTGAAATAAATTACTCCAAAATTCTGTATTTCCAGGTGAAAAAGTTATACTGGCATCACTGGCTCACCAGCAAATGTCACATGTTCTCGAAAAAATTGATCTCCTTTACAATTGAGTCATATTGGATGTCATATTTCTTTTTTTTTTTTTCGAACTCCCCTGGAGCGAAACAAAAAAGTGATAGTTTGGTTTCAGATGGAGTTATTGAAAATTCTTTCAATATATTTGTAGGAAGGACAGATTTGTGATCTGCTCCAAAATTTCACTTCGCTTGAAATCAAACCTTTGGATACCTAGAAGAGAAATTCTCTATTTGTCAGTGACACCTTGTTTTTTCGTTCCCTAAACGTCCACCAAGATAAGTAGAGGTTTTATTCTTATCAAATATATTTGTTTTTCCAAAATTTTTCAAAAACAAGGTGTCACTGACAAATAGAGAATTTCTCTTTTAGGTTTAATCTCAAGCGCAGTGATATTTTGGGGCAGATCACAAAATCTGTCCTTACTACAAATATATTGAAATAATTTTTAATGGCTCCTACTTTATTTTTTAGAAACGAGGAGAGGAAATCCCACAAAAAGCTGGAAAATGAATGAACCACCTCCTCGAAAAACTTACAGACAGTATTTAACGTTATATATGTGTGTAAATATGATAGAAGAAATAATCAGGGGATAACTTAGAGATGGAGAAGCCTAATATGAGGATATGACAATCAATGAATAATATATGCATGCACAATTCTTTCATCTTTTATTAGATTCCTTTTATGCAAATGAGTCGAAGATAACATATACATAGTTTTTAGGTTTTTACTATTGGAGAACAAAATCCAAAAACTGTTCGGTAAATCGTGTTTCATAATATAGGTATATCTAACATCAACAGGTCGAATAATACTTGATTCATTGTCCTTATTACCGCAAGAAGGATCATTATTGTTCATAATTGCGAGATATGAACAACTATATAACACACGATATCAAATATAAAAAAAATATAATGCAAATATAATGGAAAATCAAATTTATCGATATGAGTATTCAAATAAGAAATGCTGTTATCTCTTGAGCAGATGATTTTGAATTCTCTTCCTTCCGGTGATGAGTTGTAAAGGATAAGTATAGTGTGAAAAATTGATTGTTTGAAACAATGTATGAGATTCCATTGTTCTCACTTTGTACTCAACTTGCTAGAACAGGAAGTTCAATTCACCGTGCACAAAGACCCATGACATCGAAGATTTTGGGCAATGCAGTCCAAATCAAAATTGATTCACCGGTAAGTTATGAACAAATAGCAAATTACCTTCTCTCCCACTACATGCAGAAGTTCCTGAATGATCAGTACATCCCCCGTACCAGCGTAAGCACACGTCAACAGCATAGTTTGGATGAAGGTCTTGAAGGGCTCCTCCAAGATATTCGTTGCTTCGGTAGGTACATCGACAGCGTCTCTCATCTATAGGAATGACGGAGATAAATTGTTTCTCCACTATCTGTGTTATCAAATTAGTTGCAACTGTTGAATCGTGGTACTTCAATTCATTATAAAATGTGTATCAAAATTGACTAAAAATAACTGTTTACAGTCATTGCTTGTTCCAAGACCATTCACTCCACACATGGACGCTCTAGCCCCTCGCATCGCCTGAGCGCATTACATTCAGGTCCACCGCGAAAAAAGAGTTTCGAAAGAAGTTACGTGAGGACCACTCCAGGAGGAGTGGAGGTTTGATGGCAAGTTTTTGGGGAACTTTATCCAACTCGATTGATTGAATTCTTTCAAGATGAGGATGGGACTCACAAAAGGGAAAGAACCTGAGGGTGTATCAAAGTTGAATGTCATAAATCAGTCATGAGATTTCTCAATAAAAGTATACCTGGAACGCATGCTGACCTGTGTTTTCCATACTATTGAGATATTTTCATGACATTCGATGCATTCAAATTTGGTGAATAATCGCGAAAACATTTCGGCAAATCAAGCTAGCATTTTACTGGCGAATTAGCAAAAAAAACATTTTACTGGCAAATGATGCAAAAATATGGAAAATCGCATCAATACTTTCCTCCGAAAAGAGCTGAATGGGTCTCATTACTACGCAAGTGATAGCTACTTTGTCGCCCTATCCACCAAATATATAAGCATGGAGTACGAAGAGCAGAGCGAGGGGTGTTGCAAGAGAACGAGTCGAATGAACCTAAGGACCAAACTACAATGGTAGGAATTCAATACAAAGGCTATACTTTCGATAATCCCAGGTAGTGCTTGTCTGCCATTTCCCAAAAAGTCCGAACATTCGTGATATTCTTGTTTTCTTGTTCATTAAAGTCTTCCAAATATATTACGATTATGTTCAAAATCTTGATGGTCATCTAGTCCTTAATGAATCTAAATTATCCAAAATGAATGATTCAGCCACGTTCCTTATTTGCTAAACAATCAGTCAATAGCTTTCCTCCGTACACAGAATGAAAAAAGTTCCCACCAGGGGAAAATATGTTCAGAATGTTTTCACGTTTTTCCAAAAATGAACCATAGTCATCAAGACCATTCAATTTCTAATAATTCTAATTGTCCGCGTGGCGTTTACTATTGATGCTTGAGTACTCTGTAATACATTGATCAGTTTGCAAACTGGTTCAATACCATCTTCAATTTGTTTGAATTTAAATTTTTATGGTTGAAAACATGTGTAATTTTTCCGACATTTTCTGTGTATCCATCATGATCGACACAATTTTCTTCGTGAAAACAACATTTTTCGCGCGTCTGTCATCCAACCCTGCTCACCCCGAAATAGCACAAAGCGAGTCCGAGCGAGACGAGTCGCAGGAACGGCGACTTGAGCGTCTCCGTCTTGTTCAACTCGATTATCCTGTCCAGAATGGCGGCGGGCACTTGATTGTCGGGTTCGCCGATGGAGACGAGGCCGCAAGACAGACAGGCAATGCCGAGGACCTCCAAGGATTCGACAACCGGCACAAGCGGCAGCAACAGGTCTATGACGTCCTGTCGGCGAGTACCTAGAAAAGGGAACCTCATGCAGAACTGCAAAAGAAGGAGAGGCGCGTCCAAGCCATGATGTAAATATAGACTGGAGTTCCAACTTCTTTTCCCCATCGGCTGAAAAAAGTTGTAGACTTCTACCTACCGTGACTTTATACATGACAGTGAAGACAATGCACTGTCAACGATTTAATTGGCTGACGCCATTAGGAGGCAAATTTCCCATGATTAATCATCCAATTATAAAGTGTTTTTTTTTCTGTATTCTTCAACTTTCTTCATCAAATAACTTATTTTATATCATCTACAGTTGCTTTCATTCGGAAATCGAGTGGTATGTATCCAGATTTTCTCATTCGTATTGTCAACTCGAAAATGATTATGTGTGTATACGACCTTGTTTTATTTCGAATTTTTCTGCTGGTGTTCATACATAGAATGCAGTTGTGGGCTGTTTCAATTCTGCCAAAGAAGATTTCCTCATGACGAAGATACGATTCAAATATTGGCACACTCATTAGCTCCGCCCACCCGTCATTAAAAGGCAAATAATAGGCCTATTCACCACTATCTTGTTTACAGTCACTGTACTACTTCCTGCCTGATTATGTCGAATTTTGATACTTTACTAAAGCTGCCCAAGATCGAAACTAGATGGCGTCACCTCTGCTGATCTCGATGGCAATCTTGGAAACTGTGTAAGACCCGATTTGAATTTGAAATTCAAAACAAATGGAAAAATTGAACCGTAAGCTATCCATCACTGTTGGATATCCGTCATTATCAGGAATCGACTATCGTATCGGTATCTACATTCAAGCGGTGCGGCCTTAGTAAGGTTGTTTGACAGGTCTGTATGTTTTGGAAAGAAACAATATTGAAGAGTTGGTTCACCATCCTATATCCACCTTCGTCCAAGCCTACACACTATCGGATGCGTGACGAACGTGTGACATTCAATTTTGATGTAATATCCTCTCTCATGTTCATCTCGTGAAATATTATACTCGATAACCAAATTGACCATTAAAAATTCGGAAAGTTTTGCATGAATCCTACAATAAATTGAAAACTTTTAGGTTTAACTATAGATCAGTCTCTACCTTGACCATCGCATATTCAAATTCTTACAAATAAATATCTCCCATTGTTGGCATATCGTACGAATGGAGATCTTCTATTTTAGTTTGAAAAACCATGAACTGCTGTATTTTTAATAAATCTGGGGTACTGCACAAAAACTATGTTGGAAGCTCTGAAATCTCTTCAACATAAAGCCATGAAATGTATTTATTAACTACCATTTTTGGAATCTACATCTAGAGTATCTAGAACCTAGATAATACACAAAAAGGTTGCCCATGTCTGATCTAAACTATGCAAACCAAGGGATCTGCTAGATATTGACTTTCTCTTCGAGAAGAAAGTATGTATTTTCATCCACTTGAAATAAAAAGGAGCACTCCAATCTTGCCTTTAATATCCATTCTGAGAAGTGAGCTATTATATAGCATTATATATTATATAGCATATTTTTTCATTTCGTCCCTCCATGAACATGTATGTTTCTTGAAATTAATAAATGTTATTATTATTATACAGGGAGAGTCAAAAATGTGTACCGAGCTTTCTGGGGGTGATAGTTCATTGAAAAATAAGTATAGTATGATCAATAAACTTATGGCCTAAAATGCATATCAAGAGAGATATATCCTTCCGAAGTTGATAAAATTGAAATAATTTCTCCGAGAGCCACCAGATTGAAACTTTCTGCATGAATGTATATGGTTGAAATACATTTTTTCATTACACTTCTACATTTCTCATATTGTTATAAAGGGTGTTTTTAGAAAGTGAGTCATGATTTTTGTGGGACATCTTCTTTCCTTGTATTCTTTTTCGTGAAAAAAATGGAAAAATACATGAAAAAAGTACTCTTATACAAACACAACAAATTGAACCGTTTTCGAGATATTTGAGTTTTTTTAGTCACACGATGTCAGCGGATTAATTCATCACGAAACTCATAGGTAACGATATTTTGGCAGGCCATGAATTTTTTGTAGTGATATTATTTCAGCAGATTAATTCATCGGTGACGATATTTTAGCAGGTTATGAACAATTCTGTTCTTAATTTTGACGTTCATGTCAGCAACATTGTTGTGAATAATTTCCTCGTGTGGTTTTTCTGCTTACTTATATTATTACTGCGATTTTCAACTGAGATTTTAAGAAATGGCAGGTGATTCGTTCTCTGAATAAACTAATATGCTTTCAATGCTTGGCGAGTGCTTCGGAAATGCAAATGCTGCCGTAGACGTTATGTAGAGATGTTTCCCGCTCGACGCGTTCCAAATTCGAGAACAGTTTTGAGGATTGTGCAAAGACTGCGTGAAACAGGATGTTTGAAAATGAAAAATACAGATGGTGGCTGACCAAGAAGTGCGAGAACTGTAGAAGTTGAAGAAGAAGTATTAAATACTGTGGAACAGGATCCGGAAATAAGTACTAGAAAATTAGCAAGACGAATAGACACAACACAAGCGAATATTGCCAGGATTCTCAGAGAGCAAACAGCTACACCCTTATCATTATTTGCAGGTACAAGAACTGTTACCGCGTGACAACGTAATAAGGGTTGCAAAGAGTTGCTGGAACGAACTCGAAGATGCCCCGAGTTTTTGAACAAAATATTGTTCACAGATGAAGCAACTTTCACCAGGAACGGTGTTTTCAATTCACGCGACACTCATTTCTGGGCTGACGAAAATCCAAACGTAGTTGAAGTTACGCATTTTCAATATAATTTCGAAGTAAACGTCTGGACTGCGACTTTAGGCAACAAATTCGTTGGATACTACATGTTCCCAGGGTCTCTGAATGGTGCAATGTACCTCAGCTTCTTGGAAAATGAGTTGAGTACGATATTAGAGGACATCTCTCTTAACATACGTAGGGAAATCTACTTTTTATCTACTATTTATCTGACTATGGTTCATTTCTAAGGCAAGGTACATCGATAGAGAGAATGTAAATGAGATGACAACTTTGCCCTAATATTATCGACCTCGTATCTTTTATAACAACTGAGAGATCCCCATGGTGAAGCTCTAAAAAGGGGAACCCTTCATAATGCTGATATTGTATTAATCAGGTATATTCAATTTGAAAATTTTCATTTTGAAGAAACCAACATTTTATATTCGAAAAACTTATCTTCAACCCAAACAGGTCATTGAAGGGAAATATTATTTCATTTTTATTCCGAGTTGTAGCTCGCTATTTAGTGATATTCCTATAATAATATTCCTCGGATATCTAGAGAGAAATAAAAATAAAAAAATATTGGCCCTTCCACGCTTCCGTATTATTGAGATATGAGAACAATATACGATTTGTAATATGTTAATAATTAATTTCCTGAATTCAAGAAGTTAGACACCTGTCATAACACAATAATTGTGCCCATGCGACTTACCAGCATAGGCCAAACCGAGACCCAAGACGGCGCCGACTTGCAGCACCTCGTTGTCGACGGCCACGTAGTCGCCGAGCAGCGCCAGCGCCGGATCGCACTCGTTGCGCACGCGGCAGTTGACCACGCCGAGGGCGAGCAGCGCCCCCGATTTGATGCGGTCGTCAGCCGAGTACAGGTACTTGTCGATGGGCGTCAGCCCGCCGTCGACGTCCCACAGGTGGAGCAGTCCGAGCGCGGCGGCGGCGCTCAGCATGCCGTGCTCCTTGTTGCGGTAGATCCACTTGTTGCCGCCGCCGCCGCCCTCGACGGTCAGCAGCTTGTCGCTGCCGAAGCCGGCGTTCACGAAACCTGCGTAGGACGAACGATGTACAGAAGACCGGTGCAGTCACTGATGGTGTTCATAGTTTCACCAAAAACGCTAACGGCATTTTCCGCTAGAAGCTGGCGACATTTTTGCAGGTTTTTGCACACAAAGTTGATGTTTTGAGATTGTAATTATTTAGTTGAATCATTGATTGAGAAGTAACCGAAATTACTATTTCTGAATTAACGTTTCCATCTAAAACTGATAGTACAATTATCAAAAATACTGATTTTGTTGTCATTTTTTGTCGCCATTTAACAAATTTAATTTCTGCTATAACGAATAAAAGGCTGTCATCAAGTTAGCTGTAAGTTATAGAGTTATAGATCAAGTTCGGTACCAAGGCATCGTTGTCAAATGTCGTTGTCAATTTCTGTTGATCTGACGGTATAACGTGTCTTATCTTCCACTCGATTTTGTTAATTTCTACATTGGCATCAACTTCCCCCATATAGGAGTTCTTGAATGATCGAGATATGATAAGTATCAGCTCTTGCTTTATATTCAGAATACCTTCATTATAATCTTCAGCAAATCCCATCAAATATTTTTTTTGCCGCTGAATATGTGACTATTTTTATCCAGAATCACCTGTTTCTTACTGCTGAGGCCCCATCCAACTGTTTCTAGGAATTTATCATTCGCTTCACCATAAGAGATCATACGAATTTCATCGAACAGAAATGCTAAAGCATTATTGGATAGATAGCATTCTTTAGTCACATCATTGGGAATGAATTTTTCTTCGATATAAATATAGCTTTCAGCAATATCGAGTATCAGATCCTGAAAGTTGATGGCGACTCTTATTTCATCGGAATTCTTGAATGATGGTGAACCATATGGTTTGTAAGTGTGCTCATGTAGACTTATCAGGGAGTGATCGAAAATTGGTTCATCAAATACTTCCAGTTGTAAGCTTGTCGATGTTGAAGCAACCATAGTTTCTTCAGTTTTTGCTTTTTCGTCGCAACTTCAGACCGATAGATTTCAAAAAATCGATGTCGCTCACAGATAATCTACGTCTATCCTGTCTGGATAGTTCTGTTCGAATGAATCCACCACCTCGTTGCTTCCCCTTCTTATTGATATTCTGGTTGCTGGTATTATTTTCAGCTAGTGTCACACGCTTTGATTGGTACCCAAAGCAGAAACCCATTCTCGATGTAGGTTTATGTGAGCGTTTTGAGTTCTAGTTTCACTATAATTTTTTCCCCTCGAAAATCAACTAGCAGACCGTTATCATCCAAAATTCTTAGCGTGATGTTGTCGATATACTGACGTCCAGTCGGACTGATTGGTAGATATATAATACTTTCTGGCTCTTTTGATAGCTTATACCCAGGCTCCACATCAACATCGGACTCGTATAGTGTATGTACCTCCACACCGTCGAGGTAAGCTCCTGCAGTAATGTTACTGTCAACTCTAATGAGTCTCACCTTGATGATATTCACCGGTAACGTAGATTCGTGTACCACATTATTTGAGTAATACCTCGTTTCGAATCCCAATACGCTGGTAATGGACTTTGATCCGTAGAAGTTTATGGCAAACACTGATTTCATTTCACATTTCAGTGTATTATTATTAGCTCGAAGGAGAAACATATTATTCATACTCTCCCCTTCAGCCGGCGGTGTTTTACGAGCTATCGCTTTTTGTATAGCTTTATTTATTTCTTCTATCTCATACACACCTGGTGGTATAGTAGTCATTATCAACTCGATATCAGATTTTGACTCAACCCAATAACCGAATGTATTATTCGTCTCATCTATATTGAGTATGGAATTGTATGAATAGAAACCATGCAATCCTAATCCGTAGTTCTTCTTCGCATCGAGCTCTATGGGTGGATAGAAGTCGACACTCAAAATACTATCATCTCCAGAGATGGTGAACGTTTGTGACATGTCGACATGAATGAATGACTGGGAAATGAATGCTAATTCGTCTGTTCCAGTAACATCCTTATTGCTGCTTGCAACAATGAAGACTGCTCCGGGTCTCGGTATGTATATTACTGATATTGAAATCATTATCGGATGCTACATTCACATCATTCAACTGACAGAAACAGCAGAACATTTTTTGGGTATCGGCCCATCATTGACATCCCCGATTTGTTGAGCACCCTCTTCACCTCGATGTTCACGACGGAACTGATATTGCGATATATCTGAGTCGTTTCGTAATTCATCCGATAACTTGTCCCATACAAGAGCTATTTCATGTGATGTGATTCAGAACTTCTTTCGGCATATCTGCAAGTTGTTTCTTGCTCATCTTCAACAATGTGCGTAATCTTGAATAGGTTCGTAATGAGTGCCCCATACGTTTGATACTCTGCCTATCCATCATGTAAAGCTACTACTCGTTGAGAAGAATTTCAAACACAAATGTCCACACCAGACTGTGCCGTAGGCTTGTTGTCGTTCATAATTATACATTATTTTGAGGTCGTTCGACGACTTCACCCCCTTCTCCAAATATCTAACCAACTCCTGGGGTGGTGGTAAATCTCCATAACTATCAGAATATTCTACTACTCTTTTTATATGCAACCCAATGTGTGCCATCTGCTTCAATACTATTGAGATTTATTATGGCAGATTCTATGCGATTCGGGCCGGACTTAGGTAAAGTTTCTCTAGCCGAACTAATAGCGCGCGCTATACCAGCGCTACCTGCGGCCAAACTCCCCAATGCTCCCCAAGCCAGCGAAAATCGTTATGAGAGGGAGAATCCCACCAACCTTAGGAATTGGTATTATTCGAGGTGTTCGGATATTGTTCTTGCCACCAGCCATCCTCACGAATTTTCGAGCTGCACCGATTGCCATGAGGGAGGTTTTGGTTAAATTTTTGACGAGTTCCTTTTTTTTACCCATTTGACGTAGCACATTACGGACTTTGTGTACTATTCCCGAACCAAAAGCAATCTTTTTTCCATATGCGGTTGATTTCTTCTTTCTAGAAACTCGACATTTTTTTGTTCCACCATTCTTACTGAATCCCATGCCGAAGCGCCTTTTTCCTTTCATTATGCTGGTTACTAACCGCGATTTAGCTCGCGCCCAGGCAGCTTCCTCCAATTCTTTATCAGCCAAATGCCTAGCAGATAGATCGGTTGGATGCTTGAGATATGATATATCGTATTCTTTGCAAGCTCTATCCAATTGATTCATTCCCGTATCACCACGAGCTAATCTTTTCTGTAGTTTTGTTCCAGGTCCACAATATTGATAGCCTCCAGGAACAGGTAATTTATTGATCAAAGTGTTAACGATTCCTTCACCACTTTTATTTCTTCGAGCGCTCTTGTCCCTTTTATTTTTCGATGTGTAACGTTTCACTTCCATAATATAAATGAGCAGAACCTTTCTCGTTGTTCATTATATATCATCCAACCATCATACAATGCGGATTGTTCAGCAGAAAGAAACATTCGATGTAGACAATTTCGATGAGAATGTGGGTTTAGGGAATCAAACTGCTGCAGATCGCCGTCATGGAGCTCTATTTCCGAACACCATTCGCGGTCTCATAATAGGACCCTCTAATTGTGGAAAAACGAACGTAATGATATCGCTCCTCACCAACTAGAATGGTTTACGTTTCGCTAATATTTACCTATACTCAAAATCATTATATCAACCGAAGTATGAATATCTGCGAAATGTGTTGGAACCAATAAAAGGATTAGGATTTCATACGTATGATAATAATGTCGATATAGTGGAACCAACGGACGCGAAACCAGATAGCATCTTCATATTTGACGATGTTATATGCGAAAAACAGGATGTGATCAGATCTTATTTCTCTATGGGGCGTCATAAAAATGTGGATTGTTTCTATCTAGCTCAGACGTATTCCAGAGTCCCCAAACAATTGATTCGTGACAACTCCAATTTCATAGTGATGTTCAAACAGGATGACACCAATCTACATCATATTTTTTCCGATCATGTATCCCCTGATGTGAGTTTCAAACAATTCCAAGATATGTGTGCACAGTGTTGGACAGATAAATATGGATTTGTCGTTATCGATAAGGATAGTGAAATACATGAAGGTCGATATAGGAAAGGATTCGACAATTTCATATATCCTTGATATAATGTTGATATATGATTCATTCAATCCTCAGATACCGCAATGAGCACATCTAACGAGAAAATGGGAGAAATAGCCTCTCAAATCCGCCTCAAACGCGAGCTTGTTGAAGCAACTAATGCAGTAAGAAGAAAATTCACAAGTATCAGGAGTGATCGTATGGGTAATCAAACGGCGCTTGAAAATATATATGAACCATTGACAAAACCGTTGAAGGCTATGTCAGCAGCGACAGCAGCAACAGCAGCAGCAGCTGTTGGCAATAATACCTCAATCACCACATCTACAAAAAGAAACATCTACAAAAAGAAACATATAGCTACAATGGATACGCCGCCAACATCGTCACTATCATACATTTCCGCTGATGATATTGCCGATGGCACAATCGGGAGTGATTTAGAACAGCAGTTGACGCAACATTTGCATAATTTGAAATCTGGTAATCGCAATTATGATACAGAATTTGGTGTTAGCATAGATACCGAAACAGGGAAATTCAGAATGGGAAATATGGAAATTCGTTTCCCACCGAACAAAATTGAATTATGGCGCGGTAATAAGCGAAGCATGATGTTTCCGGCTACATCTGAACTATACAATTTGATATTCAAGAAACATGTGCCGAAATCAATCAGTGATCGAGATAAGCAGGCATATGCTGGTCTACTAGAAAATACAAGAGCTGCATATAAAAACTACGACATCAGAGAGGGACTGAATGCTAACGCCAAATCGAAGAAAAAATCAGCGGATTATCAAACCATTAATTGGTACACCCCATGAAATGAGAACTCTGCAACAGCGGCAGCAGCCCAAATCAAAAGGCGGTGAAGGAATACTGCGAACAATACCTTCTAAAAAAAAATTCGGAACATATCGCAAGGAATATATATATATTGGAATGAAGCTAAAGAGTTGGTGAGTCGCCTCCGACTCTTATGGGGTTCTAGACTGGCCGGCCATACTGGGCATGATAATGAAATAATGTCTATAATAGAAGAATTACGTGAAGAAGTAATGTGTAATGAAGTCGGCAATCGTCGAGAGAGTTATAAGAACTTTGAAGAACTGGATATATAAAGAATTCTCTGCAAGGGGTGAATTCAAGTGGCGTGATATTTTGCCCCATCTAACCGACGAATACAATAACAGAATACATAGAACGATTCGAATAAGACCCTCTGAAGTTATACCTACCACAATACTGAGCGCCTATAGCCACCCGAAAATAGCACCGAAGGTGAAATATCAGGTCGGTGATATAGTGCGCATAAGTAAATATAAAGGGATCTTCGAAAAAGGGTGCACTGCAAATTTTTCTACAGAACTCTTCAAAATATCCGAAGCGAAATTAACCAATCCCAGAACTTACAAACTTGAAGATATGGAAGGACACCCAATCGAGGGATGTTTTTATGAATTGGATTTATTGAAAACTAACAATCCTGACGTATACTTGGTGGGGAAGGTTTTGGAGACGAAAACAATCAGAAGGAAGAACAAGAAGAGGAAGTAGAAGGGTGAAAAGAAAATGTATGTCAAATGGCTTGCATTTTCTGACAAATATAATAATGAGTCTGCAATCATTTGAAATGTTAGTGGTTATCAATAAAAAGTTGGACGTACTGATCCACCTCTTTTTGTACCCGTTCCCAAATAGCTGAAACATGTGAAAGAAACAAAACTGAGAAATCATATATATATATATATATATATATATATATATATATATATATATATTCAGAATAAGTGTAAATTGGTCGATGCATAGAAAAGTGCATACAATAATAAAAATGTTCATGACTGGAAAATCAGGCATCATCTTCGTCCGAACTGGCAACTTCCCGCACGAAGTACATCTTTAGACTCCTTCTGAACACACGCCTCTCCTATGGAAGACACCAACATGCTTCGAAATGGTGGTCGGCGTTTGTAAACAGGTGTCCCACAACTTCGCAGAAGTAGCTGGTCCTCGAACATCCGGAAAATACTCCGTTCCAGCAATCATTTCGGTATTGCGTGCAGCTATGACACCTTTGGAGCAGCAATCTCTTCGTCATGCTACACTCCTTGCAAGTACCTCTGCATATTCCCATATTCGTGTTCCGCAGCAGCTTTGCACATTTCTTGCACCTTGGGCCAACTCCTCGCTCTAAACTGGTGTTCAAACGAGGTGGATCTGGCGATATCGCATGATTTCGCTCCGCACATATTCGGCAAACCCCTGTTCATCTCGACGGCTGGCCAGCACACATCGCAGTTGTGGCAGCTCACGTATTGATCCACCCTAAACGTACACCCTAAACGGGTAAACTAGCACTACTGGTTTGGCGTCCCATGATTGCGGATACGTCATTTTTCTCGAACTTTTTTTTGTCTGACTGATATGCACATGATGAAGATTTGAAGAGACTTGCGAATGATGTGAAATACTCAAAATTCTCACTTTCATACACTCGAGTTGGTCCTACTCCAGGTGACTGCTATTATTATTGCGCAGACTTGGAGTGGTAGGAACAACTCCGCCTCCACCAATGAGTCCCTCACTATCCAAGGACTTTCTACAATAGAACCGCTAATCTCCAAGGTTGCCTTCACTTCCGCCAATGAGAGCTAATCTCCAAGGTCGCCTCTGCTTCCGCCAATGAGAGCTTGCCATCTGAGGACTACCCACTACCGCTACCCGCCGTTAATCGTCAGAAAACCGCCTACCCCCTCTTTCGAAAAAATATGATAAAAACCGCGAGACAGGCTTCAGAACGTCAGTACTCTCCCCCCCTGCGGATACGACTAAGATAACACGACTGATCTACCAATCGAGATGGATGCTGAACTGAATCACACAATCGAGAAGTTAGAACAGCTGTCGTTGATAGATAATTCTGTCGCTGTAAGTATTGATATATTCGTTCGCTATTTCATCTACTGTCATCACTATTCTTCAAACATATCGATCAATTCATCACACTCTAATTCCTTTCAGCACGGAGATGGAGAAAATGAGTTCAGTGGAGTGGAGGAAGAGGATGTCGCGGAGCAGGAGAACTCTGATGAGGATGAGGGATTTGGCGATGTTGGCAGTGAGGCTGGAAGATTTGTTAGACTCCGCAGAGAATATTTCGACGCCGAAGTATACAAGAGGAACCACATGGACAGAATGTACTGCACGACAGTGTCGATGTGGTCGGTGGGAACCAGTGAGGGTGACAAATATCTCTGTCACACCTGCTTTAGACGATATGCGATGCTGCCCGCCGTCATCGATTTTTATGCACAGTCCTCGGCGCATACCACATCGGAGTTCTTAGACATTCCAAGACATTTCTGCGATGTATGCGACGACCCCTTTCATCAAATCCATATGGTGGAAGTATGTCCATTATGTAATTCTAGTGAGGACAAAGTGTTGGTTTAAGATCTATATTTGTGATAAATTTCAGTAGTGATAATAATAGATATAGGACTCGTAGCTATCGATATGTATATATAATATAGAAGTAAATTTGGTTTTATGAAAATTTTTTGCGAATCTATGGTATAACGAGGTCATTGAACTTGAATTTGACATCGATTCGAGGTTTTAGGGAGAAATGGGGGATTATCATAACCATTCACATTATGGAAGGTGTGGGTACCATAGCCGCTCACATTATGGAAGAATACCGGTACCTAAAAACGTCGAATTTTGATTTTTTTTAACGAATCTAGAATGAAACGAGGTTATTGAATACGAATTTGATATCAATTTTGAATTTTTTTTTTTTAAATGCCTTATTTCCTAGGGGAATGAAGGAAAATAGGTGTTTTATGGACTATGCGAGATCGATAGAGAAAAGTCTGAAAAAAATTTTGGACCTATTTTCACGAGTTCAAAATTCTCCAAATTTTGAGATTTTTATGCGAAGGTGAAACTAGAGGTCACAGATTGGACTTCAATGAGACAAAATAATATGATTACATCATGAATATTCGAATCAACACTCCTTCTTCTTCTCTGACTGCTCGGACTTGCGTCTCATTTTACGGCCTCCACCTGCTTCACATCTTTCTAATGCGTGAAAACATTGCTGTTCTCCATAGCTTCAGCCACTTGTTCTGCTAGCACACGATTCTTCAATTTCTGCTCAAAGTTTGTAACGACTTCTTCAATTCTTACAGAAAGTTCTTTGTGCAATTCCAATACAGCGCAATCACCATCTCTCAATGGTGTTCCAACGTTTGTCAAACGCTTACCCTGCATATCATAGTCCTCATTTTCATCAAGTTTGAAACCAATACCTAGACGACCTTGAAGAAAACTCAAAGACTTGCTCCTTTCAAGCCCAAATTTATCGATAGCTTTATGAGACATCTTACAATTGTGGTAGTTGAAGTGTAACTGAGCAGATCTGAGATGAATATCGGATTATACATCCATAAAATCATAAAACCTAATGCCAACGGCTTATTTCATTTGAAGAAATCAATCGTTGTTTGCAGTTGCAATAGAAGATTTAACGAATTGCTCGAAATATATTTTTTGACAAAATAAGGTACTGTGATGTTTTTATGAATTTTATTCACGTAAATATGAATGTATGAATATATATACAATATATGAATATATGAATATATGAATATATGAATGAATGGAAACTATAAACACAATAAATACATATCCTACTTTATGAAATTCACCGAGTCATTAAATTAGTGCGCTCTCAAGTACTCACTATTAAGATCATCAAAACGCTGATGGCGAGTTTTATTTTCTAGACATTCTCGTCGGAAAGTTTCACCCTCTACCAGCTGTCGATCACACTAGTCCAGCTGTGAAAGCAACGCATATCTTCTCAATGAAATTTGACGAGATTTGCCTTCACTAGCAGCGATGAGTGTATCAATATTCGCATTCCACCGCTTCAACTCATCATCATATTCCCTAATGGCAGCTAATGGTGCTGATGGAGGCACTGGAATGCGCATAGTGATGCTCGCCTTATGCTTATCTCTCACACATTCTTCGTCACCGACATCTTCATCAACATTCGTCAAAAGGTCTTCGCCAACATCATCGTTAACAACATTCGCATCATCTCCGATACCCTCGTTGGTCATGTGCACTATATCTACACGAATGAGTTTAACCCTTCCTTCAGAGCGCTTCGAATGCTGTTTCGATTCAGTTGGCGGGGATTCGGATTTTAGGGCTTTGTACAAGCTAGGTCTTTTCTCACCTCGCTGGTACGGGTTAATCTTGCCACGATTAGAGAGAAACTTCTTCGAAATACTCGGAGGTGTTGATGTTACCGATATTCCGTTATTATTCTTCCCGCCTGAAGGAGTTTCTCGCCAAATGGATTTAGATTTCACCTTATATGATGATGATGATGATTGCGACGATGATGATTTATTTCCCAACCATTTCCCTACCGCCTTCTTAGGCGGTGGTGGTGCGAAATCATCATCATCATCATCAGCGAAGTCATAAGAGATGATATCTAACTGAGGTAAGGAGGTCGATGGCGATGACAGTGAAGATATTTTCGGTGTATTAGATATTTTCCCAGTTTTCGAATACTCCCCAATAATATATGCACCTCATCACCACCTATTGGTGTATTGATTGATAATGAGGGACTATCTGAAATACCTGTTACTTGAGACCGCACTAATAAATCGAATTCGCCAATGTCACCACTGCCCCAAGCTCCATCGCTCTGCAGACATTCGCTAACCGCTTGGCTGTACCACTCCCTCTGTGAGTCCTTACAAAATTGGGACTCGCATGGTAGATGAGGTCTACTTGATGTTTGTGTAGGGTCAGCTTCTCCAACGATATTAGGTTAGGTGGCAGATCCCATCTCCTCACGAAAACCGTTGACTCCATCCATATCTGTAACATCAACTAACGCAAAAATCTTTTCTGAATAGTTTTTCTGTGATGTAATCAGAAATCGAATGAATGTGTACTTACTTTTGCGGAATATTTTCCTCGGGAACTGTAGTCGAAGAGAAAAAGAGCTGGTTCAACGAGAGCTGGTGCAAACTATATATTAAAGGTAGATCGTACAGCGGTGAATGAGTGAGCGAGCAATATCTGCTAACAGAATGAGGAGTCGATGTGTACGGGTCTGGTTTTATACAAAAGTTCCCACCAATATTCCCACCACTTGTACAAACAGCGTGTCCATTTCAAGGGCAAATATCGTGACACCCCTCCCTTTCTTCAAGGTTAATGCAGTCCACGATATTGTTGGGAAATGGTAGACCCTATTTCTGGAGGTCCTTCATACATATACATATATAGCAAATGAAACGCAGAAATGTGTTTGGATGATATTTATTTCCTCTCTCATTCATATTCATAATAATTTCACGTTCACAAAGCAATGCATAGTATAAAGGTATTTATCGGTAGGTGCAAAATATATACATGTGCATAGATGCGGTAAACCTACGTTGGAGAGTATAGAGTTCAGGGTGAAGTAGGTGACTGTTCCATCAACATTTTTATCAACTCGTCTAACTTATCATCTGGATCTACTATTCGACTTGTTTCCGTATTAGAAATTATTGCCCGCTGTAACCAAAGCATATTACGTTCAGGGCTCGTTTGATAGAATTCGATATCGCTGTGTCCCCACGGTAGAGTTTTGACAGTATTCGGTATAATGAATCGTTTATCATCATGATAGGAAAGGGCGACTAAATTTTTCATTTCAGTATAAATATCGTGGCGATCGCTGCGAAAACAATTCATTTTTCTAAATATCAAACCACCCTTTTCACGATATTTTTATAATCGCAGACCGTTAATTGGTCCCTAACGACCGCTTCAGAAACACCCTTTGCTTTTTTCAGTTCTTTACCCAATGATTGAACATAATATGCTTTGGCCCCGGTCCCGTAAAAACTAACAATAGGATCGTTTGGGAATTCATCTTTCATATTGCCCACTACCGATTTTGTGATTGGAATATCAAAATCGTTATCGGCTGGATAATTAGATGTATCGAAATAACTCATATTCTCCTTCATGAAATTATAAAAGTTATCTGTTTCTATTTTCAATATCAATGAATCTGTATCAGTATACAATAGTTGCGATTGATCACCATATTTCTTCTTGATGCAATCATATAAGAAATTATATATAACGACTTTCAATACATCTAATATACTAAAGCCTAAATACAGCGGTTTATCATAATGCACCTTGACTCTTCCCATATGGATCGCGACAAAATTCTCGTGAAATACTTTGCAGGATTTGTAATTGGGGAGAGCTATCAATGCACCTTTCTTCGATTTGATACTCTCCCAATGAGTAACCAGTTTGATATCGCTCCTTTTATCAACATTCTCCATCGTTTTTACCGTAAACTGAATCAACCATATTCTTATATAAACACTTATCTTATACAGGGTCGCTGATATGTATGGAAACGGTCGATTATTTCCTAAAGTAAGATAGCTAGCGAAAAATGTTAGGATACAAAAGTTGTAGGGTTTTTCTAAATCCATTAAGCTAATGAAGAATTAAGTATACAGGATGAGTCAAAAAGTCAGGACGAAACAAAGTTGCTTTTTCTCTAATGGGACACCCTGTATATTATTCCACATTTCAATTCTGCTCGAAATTCTGAACAAAAATTGATAAAGCGCATCATTTCCTAAATTCAACCGATTTTGAGATATCGAATTTTGAAAAATCACTTATAATAAATTATCCAAAAAATGTTAGTCCATTAAGTTCATAGTTCATCAAGTTACCTTTTGAAAGTTTCCAGCTCCATAACAACGCCGCGTCGTTATTTTGTCTAACACTGATGATCTAGACAACACATGTCAAAAATACATTTAGTGTAAATAAGTTTCGCGCACAAATGGCACGTTTAAATAATACTGAGCGTATTGAAATTTTAATGATCATAGGATTCGGTGATAGAATTAGATAGAATAGAATTTGTTGTTTATTAAAACTTGTTTTCTCTCTTTTTCCTCCTGTCTTAACTATTGTTTTCAAAAAATTTTAAGTATCCTGGACATTCATCAAAAAAATACATTTTATTGTTTTAATTGCATTTCAATCAACCCTGAACAATTATGCTTTTTTTATTTTCTGTAAAAAAAATTATAATTGAATTGTAATCATAATATCCACATACTCCACCTTTTGTGACTTTCATAATAAATATGCATCATTTCGTGCTTTTTCTTTAATAAATTTGAGAGTAGTAAAAAAGTTATTTTCAAAATTCGATATCTCGAAATCGGTTGAATTTAGGAAAAGATGCGCTCTATCAATTTTGTTCAGAATTTCGAGCAGAATTGAAATGTGGAATAATATACAGGGTGTCCCATTAGAGAAAAAGCAACTTTGTTTCGTCTTGACTTTTTGACTCATCCTGTATACTTAATTCTTCATTAGCTTAATGGATTTTGAAAAACCCTACAACTTTTGTATCCTAACATTTTTCGCTAGCTATCTTACTTTAGGAAATAATCGACCGTTTCCATACATATCAGCGACCCTGTATAAACACTTACGTTTGCTCTTATTGCGCATTTCTGTATTCAAATCTACATATTTCTTCAACCACTTAGACTGACTGGATTTCAATACTCTATGGACTTTGATCAAATCAAACCATTCCTTATGGCTTGTTGTAGGTTTCTATAGTGTACAATATATCTCATTTTATTCGATAGATTAGGAATCAGTTTCTTCTGCTTAGATTTTGAACCAGGCGGTGCGATAGATTCCACAAGAAAAGGTAGATCAGAATGTGCATCGTGTAGCTTTTGAGGATTAATATACATCACTTCGAGGATATATCCACATGAACTATCATCCGCCACACTCATTATATCCAAAGTCCGCTATTTCATTACTAGTGAGCCACCTGAAATCACGTGGTGGGGTTGTGACATGCTATGGCCGTATAAGTTAGTCGCATCCAAATACATTATGTATGAAGAGGGCTCAGTTGGATTGAAATTCGGTAAGAACTTATTGTTCGCCACATGACTTCTCAAGCTGCATTGACTTATCCCACCCCTGATACCTTGTTTGAAAAAAATAATCATGTCAATATCTGTTAATAACTCCAATCTGATTAACTTCAGCATAGCATCCCAGGATAAACCGGGTGCTGTGTAATATTGGCATGGATCTAATTGTACGTTTCCAAGCAAATCTTTCGAAAGTTCTCGAAAACGTCGCTAAGTAAGAGGACATGTGATTTTAAATAAACATCCGAATAGTCACTCAGTGATTTACATTCGAATAATTTCCATACACGTTCAGCTCTTCGATAATCCTCATCTGAAATATGCTCATTTGATAAATTATCATTGAAATTATTTTTTGATGGTAAATCCTTATGATCCAGTTTGACTCATGGATGTTATGAAGCTGTATGAAAAGACACCTTTCTGCGTCATATATTCGAATTTCTCACGATCGGGGAAAATATCTGGCAGTTTCTATGAACTGATTTTCATTCAAATTTTCAGCCAGTGATTGGAGGGGTTCCGCGAGGAATCTGTAGCTATCTAAGAATTGGAGTTTCAGAAAAAATGTCGTGGTGATCGCCATTTTTTTCCTAAATATTTCCCGACTAAAAATATGTTTCGTGAACGAAATATATTTTTCACTAGTTTGAGCGACACAGTCCACCCTCTCTTCACTGTTGAATAATTCTTTTATGAACAGATGACTATCATAACCGCTCATATTGTGACTGGTATGAAATTTGGTACTTCATAATTTAAGTTTGCATACCGAATGTGCAGCCCCGTATCTGATTTTTCCAGTTGAATGGCAATGATCTCTCACTTTCACA